>CAWUFW010006413.1:0-600000 GCA_963921515.1 Calotriton arnoldi
TAGTTAACATGTATTGCTCACTGCTCTACCCTAAACCCTAAAACACTTACCCCAGCATGACCCCCTACACTACCCAAACACCACTGCACTACCCTAATCCCTAAAACACTACCCCAGCACGACCCCTACACTACACAAACACCACTGCACTACCCTAAACCCTAAACACTATCCCCAGCACGACCCCTACACTACACAAACACCACTGCACTACCCTAAACCCTAAATCTACCCCCAGCAGGACCCCCTATACTACACAAACACCACTGCACTACCCTAAACCCTAAAACACTATCCCCAGCACGACTCCCTACACTACCCAAACACCACTGCACTACCCTAAACCCTAAATCTTCCCCCAGCACGACCCCCTACACAACACAAACCCCACTGTACTACCCTAAACCCTAAAACACTACCTCCAGCATGACCCCCTACACTACCCATACACCTCCGCACTACCCTAAATCCTAAAACAAGACCCCCTACACTACACAAACACCACTGCACTACCCTAAACCCTATAACACTACCCCCAGCACGACCCCCTACACTACCCAAACACCACTGCACTACCCTAAACCCTAAAACACTACCCCCAGGACGACCCCCTACACTACCCAAACACCACTGCACTACCCTAAACCCTAAAACACTACCCCCAGCACGACCCCCTACACTACTCAAACACCACTGCACTGCCCTAAACCCTAAAACACTACCCCCAGCACGACCCCCTACACAACTCAAATTCCACGGCACTACCCTAAACCCTAAAACACTACCCCCAGCATGACCCCCTACACTACCCATACACCACCGCACTACCCTAAATCCTAAAACAAGACCCCCTACACTACACATACACCACTGCACTACCCTAAACCCTAAAACACTGCACCCAGCACGACCCCTACCCTACACAAAAACAACTGCACTATCCTAAATCCTAAAACACTACCCCTACACTACACAAACACCACTGCACTATCCTACAACCTAAAACACTTCCCCAGCACGACCCCATACACTACACAAACACCACTGCACTACCCTAAACCCTAAAACACTACCCCCAGCATGACCCCCTACACTACCCAAACACCACAGCACTACCCTAAGTCCTAAAACAAGATCCCCTACACTACACAAACACCACTGCACTACCCTAAACCCTAAAACACTACCCCCAGCATGACCCCCTACTCTACCCAAACACCACTGCACTACACTAAACCCTAAAACACTACCCCTAGCATGACCCCCTACACTAAACAAACACCACTGCACTACCCTAAACCCTAAAACACTACCCCGAGCACGACCCCCTACACTACCCAAACACCACTACACTGCCCTAAACCCTAAAACACGACCCCCTACACTACACAAACACCACTGCACTACCCTGAACCCTAAAACTACCCCCAGCATGACCCCCTACACTACACAAACACCACTGCACTACCCTAAACCCTAAAACACTACCCCCTACACTACACAAACACCACAGTACTACCCTAAAACCTAAAACACTACCCCCAGCACGACCCCCTACACTACACAAACATCACTGCACTACCCTAAAACACTACCCCAGCACGACCCCCTACACTACACAAAAACCACTGCACTACCCCTTTACCCTACAACACTACCCCCAGCACAACCCCCTACACTACCCAAAAGCCACTGCACTACCCTAAACCCTAAAACACTACCCCCAGCATGACCCCCTACACTACACAAACACTACTGCACTACCCTAAACCCTAAAACACTACCCCCAGCACGACCCCTTACACTACCCAAACACCACTGCACTACCCTAAATCCTAAAACAAGACCCCCTACACTACACATACACCACTGCACTACCCTAAACCCTAAAACACTACCCCCAGCACAACCCCCTACACTACACAAAAACAACTGCACTACCCTAAACCCTAAAACACTACCCACTACACTACACAAACACCACTGCACTACCCTAAAACCTAAAACACTACCCCCAGCATGCCCCCCTACACTACACAAACCCCACTGCACTACCCTAAACCCTAAAACACTACCCCAGCACGACCCCATACACTACACAAACACCACTGCACTAACCTAAACCCTAAAACACTACCCCCAGCACGACCCCTTCACTACCCAAACACCACTGCACTACCCTAAACCCTAAAACACTCTCCCCAGCACGACCCCCTACACTACACAAACACCACTGCACTACCCTAAACCCTATAACACTACCCCCAGCACGACCCCCTTCACTACCCAAACACCACTGTACTACCCTAAACCCTAAAACACTACCCCCAGCATGACCCCCTACACTACACAAACCCTACTGCACTACCCTAAACCCTAAAACACTACCCCAAGGACGACCCCTACACTACCCAAACACCACTGCACTACCCTAAACCCTAAAACACTACCCCCAGCACGACCCCCTACACTACCCAAACACCACTGCACTACCCTAAACCCTAAAACACTACCCCCAGCATGACTCCCTACACTACCCAAACACCACTGCACTACCCTAAACCCTAAATCTACCCCCAGCACGACCCCCTATACTACACAAACACCACTGCACTACCCTAAACCCTAAAACACTATCCCCAGCACGACTCCCTACACTACCCAAACACCACTGCACTACCCTAAACCCTAAATCTTCCCCCAGCATGACCCCCTACACAACACAAAACCCACACTGTACTACCCTAAACCCTAAAACACTACCTCCAGCATGACCCCCTACACTACCCATACACCTCCGCACTACCCTAAATCCTAAAACAAGACCCCCTACACTACACAAACACCACTGCACTACCATAAACCCTATAACACTACCCCCAGCACGACCCCCTACACTACCCAAACACCACTGCACTACCCTAAACCCTAAAACACTACCCCCAGGACGACCCCCTACACTACCCAAACACCACTGCACTACCCTAAACCCTAAAACACTCTCCCCAGCACGACCCCCTACACTACCCAAACACCACTGCACTACCATAAACCCTAAAACACTACCCCCAGGACGACCCCCTACACTACCCAAACACCACTGCACTACCATAAACCCTAAAACACTACCCCCAGGATGACCCCCTACACTACCCAAACACCACTGCACTACCCTAAACCCTAAAACACTAAACCCAGCACGACCCCCTACACTACCCAAACACCACTGCACTACCCTAAACCCTAAAACACTACCCTCAGCATGACTCCCTACACTACCCATAAACCACTGCACTACCCTAAACCCTAAATCTATCCCAGCACGACCCCCTATACTACACAAACACCACTGCACTACCCTAAACCCTAAAACACTATCCCCAGCACGACTCCCTACACTACCCAAACACCACTGCACTACCCTAAACCCTAAATCTTCCCCCAGCACGACCCCCTACACAACACAAACCCCACTGTACTACCCTAAACCCTAAAACACTACCCCCAGCACGACCCCCTACACTACCCAAACACCACTGCACTACCCTAAACCCTAAAACACTACCCTCAGGTCGACCCCCTACACTACCCAAACACCACTGCACTGCCCTAAACCCTAAAACACTACCTCCAGCATGACCCCCTACACTACACAAACACCACTGTACTACCATAAACCCTAAAACACTACCCCAGCACGACCCCGTACACTACACAAACACCACTGCACTACCCTAAACCCTAAAACACTACCTCCAGCATGACCCCTTCACTACACAAACACCACTGCACTACCCTAAACCCTAAAACACTTACCCCAGCACGACCCCCTACACTACCCAAACACCACTGCACTACCCTAAACCCTAAAACACTCTCCCCAGCATGACCCCCTACACTACACAAACACCACTGCACTACCCTAAACCCTATAACACTACCCCCAGCACGACCCCCTACACTACCCAAACACCACTGCACTACCCTAAACCGTAAAACACTACCCCCAGCACGACCCCCTACACTACACAATCACCACTGCACTACCCTAAAACACTACCCCCAGCACGACCCCCTACACTACACATACACCACTGCACTACATTAACCCTAAAACACTACCCCCAGCACGACTCCCTACACTACCCAAACACCACTGCACTACCCTAAACCCTAAATCTACCCCCAGCAAGACCCCCTACACTACCCAAACACCACTGCACTACCCTAAACCCTAAAACACTACCCCCAGAACGACCCCCCACACTAAACAAACACCTCTGCACTACCCTAAACCCTAAAACACTACCCCCAGCACGATCCCCTACACTACCCAAACACCACTGCACTACCCTAAACCCTAAAACACTACCCCCAGCATGACCCCCTACTCTACCCAAACACCACTGCACTACACTAAACCCTAAAACACTACCCCCAGCATGACCCCCTACACTAAACAAACACCACTGCACTACCCTAAACCCTAAAACACTACCCCCAGCACGACCCCCTACACTACCCAAACACCACTGCACTACCCTAAACCCTAAAAACTACCCCCAGGACGACCCCCTACACTACCCAAACACCACTGCACTACCCTAAACCCTAAAACACTACCCCCAGCACGACCCCCTACACAACACAAACCCCACTGTACTACCTTAAACCCTAAAACACTACCTCCAGCATGACCCCCTACACTACCCATACACCTCCGCACTACCCTAAATCCTAAAACAAGACCCCCTACACTACACAAACACCACTGCACTACCCTAAACCCTATAACACTACCCCCAGCACGACCCCCTACACTACCCAAACACCACTGCACTACCCTAAACCCTAAAACACTACCCCCAGGATGACCCCCTACACTACCCAAACACCACTGCACTACCCTAAACCCTAAAACACTCTCCCCAGCACGACCCCCTACACTACACAAACACCACTGCACTACCCTAAACCCTATAATACTACCACCAGCACGACCCCCTACACTACCCAAACACCACTGCACTACCATAAACCCTAAAACACTACCCCAAGGATGACCCCCTACACTACCCAAACACCACTGCACTACCCTAAACCCTAAAACACTACCCCCAGCACGACCCCCTACACTACCCAAACACCACTGCACTACCCTAAACCCTAAAACACTACCCCCAGCATGACTCCCTACACTACCCAAACACCACTGCACTACCCTAAACCCTAAATCTACCCCCAGCACGACCCCTATACTACCCAAACACCACTGCACTACCCTAAACCCTAAATCTTCCCCCAGCATGACCCCCTACACAACACAAACCCCACTGTACTACCCTAAACCCTAAAACACTACCCCCAGCATGACCCCCTACACTACCCATACACCTCCGCACTACCATAAATCCTAAAACAAGACCCCCTACACTACACAAACACCACTGCACTACCCTAAACCCTATAACACTACCCCCAGCACGACCCCCTACACTACCCAAACACCACTGCACTACCCTAAACCCTAAAACACTACCCCCAGGACGACCCCCTACACTACCCAAACACCACTGCACTACCCTAAACCCTAAAACACTACCCCCAGCACGACCCCCTACACTACCCAAACACCACTGCACTGCCCTAAACCCTAAAACACTACCCCCAGCACGACCCCCTACACAACACAAACCCCACTGCACTACCCTAAACCCTAAAACACTACCCCCAGCATGACCCCCTACACTACCCAAACACCACCGCACTACCCTAAGTCCTAAAACAAGATCCCCTACACTACACAAACACCACTGCACTACCCTAAACCCTAAAACACTACACCCAGCACGACCCCCTACACTACACAAAAACAACTGCACTATCCTAAACCCTAAAACACTACCCCCTACACTACACAAACACCACTGCACTACCCTAAAACCTAAAACACTACCTCCAGCACGACCCCCTACACTACACAAACACCACTGTACTACCATAAACCCTAAAACACTACCCCAGCACGACCCCGTACACTACACAAACACCACTGCACTACCCTAAACCCTAAAACACTACCCCCAGCATGACCCCTTCACTACATAAACACCACTGCACTACCCTAAACCCTAAAACGCTTACCCCAGCACGACCCCCTACACTACCCAAACACCACTGCACTACCCAAAACCCTAAAACACTCTCCCCAGCATGACCCCCTACACTACACAAACACCACTGCACTACCCTAAACCCTATAACACTACCCCCAGCACGACCCCCTACACTACCCAAACACCTTTGCACTACCCTAAACCCTAAAACACTATCCACAGGATGACACCCTACACTACCCAAACACCACTGCACTACCCTAAACTGTAAAACACTACCCCCAGCACGACCCCCTACACTACACAATCACCACTGCACTACCCTAAAACACTACCCCGAGCACGACCCCCTACACTACCCAAACACCACTACACTGCCCTAAACCCTAAAACATGACCCCCTACACTACACAAACACCACTGCACTACCCTAAACCCTAAAACTACCCCCAGCATGACCCCCTACACTACACAAACACCACTGCACTACTCTAAACCTTAAAACACTACCCCCTACACTACACAAACACCACAGTACTACCCTAAAACCTAAAACACTACCCCCAGCACGACCCCCTACACTACACAAACATCACTGCACTACCCTAAAAGACTACCCCAGCACGACCCCCTACACTACACAAAAACCACTGCACTACCCCTTTACCCTACAACACTACCCCCAGCACAACCCCCTATACTACCCAAACGCCACTGCACTACCCTAAACCCTAAAACACTACCCCCAGCATGACCCCCTACACTACACAAACACAACTGCACTAACCTAAACCCTAAATCACTACCCCCAGCACGACCCCTTACACTACCCAAACACCACTGCACTACCCTAAACTCTAAAACACGACCCCCTACACTACACAAACACCACTGCACTACCCTAAACCCTAAAACACTATGCCCAGAACGACCCCCCACACTACACAAACACTACTGCACTACCCTAAACCATAAAACACAACCCCCAGCACGACCCCCTACACTACACAAACACCACTGTGCTACCCTAAACCCTAAAACACTACCCCCAGCAAGACCCCCTACACTACCAAAACACCACTGCACTACCCTAAACCCTAAAACACTTACCCCAGCATGACCCCCTACACTACCCAAACACCACAGCACTACCCTAAACCCTAAAACACTACCCCCAGCACAAACCCCTACACTACACCAACACCACTGCACTACCCTAAACCCTAAAACACTACCCCCAGCACTACCCCCTACACTACACAAACACCACTGCACTACCCTAAACCCTAAAACACTATGCCCAGAACGACCCCCTACACTACACAAACACTACTGCACTACCCTAAAACACTACCCCCAGCACGACCTCCTACACTACACAAACACCACTGTGCTACCCTAAACCCTAACACACTACCCCCAGCACGACCCCCTACACTACCCAAACACCACTGCACTGCCCTAAACCCTAATACACTACCCCCAGCACGACCCCCTACGCTACCCAAACACCACTGCACTACCCTAAACCATAAAACACTACACCCAGCATGACCCCGTACACTACACAAACACCACTGCACTACCCTAATCCCTACAACACTACCCCCAGCACAACCCCCTACACTACCCAAACACCACTGCACTACCCTAAACCCTAAAACACGACCCCCTACACTACACAAACACCACTGCACTACCCTAAACCCTAAAACACTACGCCCAGAACGACCCCCTTCACTACACAAACACTACTGCACTACCCTAAACCCTAAAACACTACCCCCAGCATGACCCCCTACACTACACAAACACCACTGCACTACCCTAAACCCTAAAACACTATCCCCAGCATGACCCCCTACACTACCCAAACACCACTGCACTGCCCTAAACCCTAAAACACTACCCCCAGCATGACCCCCTAATCTACCCAAACACCACTGCTCTACCCTACACCATAAAACACTACCCCCAGCATGACCCCGTACACTACACAAACACCACTGCACTACCCTAAACCCTAAAACACTACGCCCAGCACGACCCCCTACACTACACAAACACCACTGCACTACCCTAAACCCTAAAACACTACCCCCAGCATGACTCCCTATACTACCCAAACACCACTGCACTACCCTAAACCCTAAATCTACCCCCAGCATGACTCCCTACACTACACAAACACCACTGCACTACCCTAAACCCTAAAACACTACCCCCAGCGTGACCCTCTACACTACACAAACACCACTGCACTACCCAAACCCTAAAACACTTACCCCAGCATGACCCCCTACACTACCCAAACACCACGGCACTACCCTAAACCCTAAAACACTACCCCCAGCCCGACCCCCTACACTACACAAACACCACTGCACTACCCTAAACCCTAAAACACTATCCCCAGCACTACCCCTTACACTACACAAACACTACTGCACTACCCTAAACCCTAAAACACTACCCCAAGCACGACTCCCTACACTACCCAAACACCACTGCACTACCCTAAACTGTAAATCTACCCCCAGCACGACCCCCTACACTACACAAACCCCACTGCACTACCCTAAACCCTAAAACACTACCCCCAGGATGACCCCCTACACTACCCATACACCACTGCACTACCCTAAACCCTATAACACAACCCCCTACACTACACAAACACCACTGTACTACCCTAAACCCTAAAACCCTACCCCCACCATGACCCCCTACACTACACAAACACCACTTCACTACCCTAAACCCTAAAACACTACCCCCTACACTACACAAATACCACTGCACTACCCTAAAACCTAAAACACTACCTGCAGCATGACCCCCTACACTACACAAACACCACTGCACTACCCTAAACCCTAAAACACTACCCCCAGCATGACCCCATACACTACACAAACACCACTGCACTACCCTAAACCCTAAAACACTACCCCCAGCTTGACCCCTTCATACCCAAACACCACTGCACTACCCTAAACCCTAAAACACTTACCGCAGCACGACCCCCTACACTACCTAAACACCACTGCACTACCCTAAACCCTAAAACACTCTCCCCAGCATAACCCCCTACACTACACAAACACCACTGCACTACCCTAAACCCTATAACACTACCCCCAGCATGACCCCCTACACTACCCAACCACCACTGCACTACCCTAAACCCTAAAACACTACCCCCAGGACGACCCCCTACACTACCCAAACACCACTGCACTACCCTAAACCCTAAAACACTACCCCCAGCACGACCCCTACACTACACAAACACCACTGCACTACCCTAAAACACTACCCCCAGCACGACCCCCTACACTACCCAAACACCACTGCACTACCCTAAACCCTAAAACACTACCCCCAGCATGACCCCCTACACTACACAAACACCACTGCACTACCCTAAACCCTAAAACACTACCCCCAGCACAACCCCCTATACTACACAAACACCACTGCACTACCCTAAACCCTAGAAAAGTAACCCCCACCGCATGCCCAATCCCCCTTACCTCTCACTCCTCGTGGTTCCTCTCTCCTCGTGGTTCCTGCTTCACCTCGTCTCTGAGGGGCGGTGCACGTCATTGTGAGGAAATGGAACAGCCTCTGTTTCTTTACAACGACGTGGAACGTCTACATTTTTTTTAGAACGCATGGTCATTTACCATACATACCTTTACAACGAAATTCATTGTAAAGGCATGCGTGGTAAATGACCATGCGTTCTAAAACAATGCGTAGTAATGACTTCGCGATGTAGAACGCATGCATGATAATGCATGCGTTGTAATGGTATCGCGAAGTAAAAAAGTCATTGTAACAGCTGTTTAGCGATCGAAGCTGGCCCCTGTTCTTCAGTGAGTCGTTTATTTGATACATTAGGGGGAAGGAATGTGTTTTTTTTACCGAAAAGTGCATTCCCGGCTGTTGTATTGTGAAAGTGTCCGTGTGGCCTGGTTTCACTTCCGGTGAGAGAGTGGAAGAGTCTGTTTGGATCTAAAGGAGTTCTGTTGTTGGACGGGGCCAGCGCGACACGTCATCAGAAAACACAGCTAATGGAAAGCGTCCTCCCCGAAGTGTGGAGCAGTGCCATGAGAGGTCAATGAGTGTGTGTCCCACTGCAGTATGACCGTACCGCGTGACCCACGTGCCGCCTCCAGGGTACTGGAGGCAGAAGCGGCATCCATCGCAGGTCCTCTTGAAGACCGCTGTAGTTCTAATTCTACATTTTGGAACTAGGGCATTTTAACCTCGTTGTTCCTGCCAGATACAAAGCCAGCATTCAGTGGAAATTCTTTCCTAGCTCTCCCACGTCGACGAGGACTTCATAATAGCACGGCTCCGCTCACGACACCGTATGACGTCATCAGAGCCATAAGAGGACCTCGTCGGTGTTCTGACGTCAGTTCCACTCATTTTTTCCGTGCCACCGAGGCAAACAGGTGGACCGACACATATTCACATGTATACATAGTATACTAATATATATATATATATATATATATATATATATATATATATATATATATATATATATATATATACAAATGCATAACCAATAAAGGCATAAAGAAATAGCAACAGATCAAGCATTTCTCACTATTAAAACATAAGCATGATTAAGACATATTAAAAACATTCATGCCAAACAGTAAAAGCATCTTTTGGTAGAAACAGGTGGACAACAGGGAGGCAGGTGGGACAGTGAGGAATCCACAGGCAGATACTGTATCCACCAGAAAAGCGTTACCGAAGGTAAGTAACTTGTTCTTCTGATGGATACTTCTGCCTGTGGATTCCTCACCTTTTGAATAGAATCCCTAAGCCGTACCTCACTTGGAGGAGGGTGTCCACCTGACTAGACCAAAAATCTTGCAAAACAGATCGAGCAAAATGGCCATCCCTCCTAACCTCCGAATCCAATAATAATCGAATAATTTTTCGTCGAAATTATATTGAAAAGAATACTTTAAAAATACTTTTATTAATACATTTAGACAAACACTTAAAGGAAAACTTTTATTTATAATTAATTTAAAGATATTTCATACTTTACAAATTACACCGAAGTCGCGACCCCAGCGCAAATTTTCAAAATGGCTACAGGAATGCGCGCAGCCATCGTGTAGGGTGCGCGACTTCTGTATAATATTAAAAAAAAAGAATGAATATAGTTTTCCTAACTAAAAATTATTCACAATTTTTTTTAAATATATATATATGTATATATATATAGAAAATAAAAAAAACATAGAATTGAGGTACATTAGACTTACAAATTTTCATTTCAAAAACCTTTGAAATTCACTGAAAAAACCATAGGTTTCAGGCACGTTATAGTTAGAAATTAGCATTTAAAAAACCATAGAAATTCACTGAAAAAACCATAGGTTTCAGGCACGTTATAGTTAGAAATTAGCATTTAAAAAACCATAGAAATTCACTGAAACAACCATAGGTTTCAGGAACGTTATAGTTAGTTGGACATTTCACTCATACAAAACCATAGAAATTCCGGCGTTATAATTAGTTCAGCTAACTATAACTCACGCCCCCGCAATGCACTGCTGATGACGTCACATATTACATCATTCATGACATGGTCAGTGACATCACTGATGACATCACTAATGACATCTCAAATGACATCACTGATGACATCACTGATGACATCATTCACATGAAAATCTGATGCACCTCCTCACACCTGAATATAACCTTTGATACACCCACTCTAAAAATACAGACTACCATTTTTGAAAAAATAGACACATCAATACCAGTTACTAAATACGCACTGACTGATTCCTAGGTCTACACACACATCCACTCATTCACCCATACAGTCACTCATACATGCAGTCACTCATCAATACAACACTATCATATGCACTCATACACCTATACAGACACTCACACACTGCCACATATCCAGAGTTACTCACACACTTAGTCAGTCATGTAAAGAATCAATCATACTTCCATTTACTCACCTATACAGTTATACAGACACCACCTCACTTATTCATACAGATACTAACACATAATTACCCTCTTATAGAATCACTGATACAAATACACACTCATCCATGCAGCCACTCTCACAATTACTGACTCTCACATATAGTTATTTATATACACCATCACTCACATATACTGCCTTTTACATAAGTAGTTACTTGCACTTGTACCACTGAGACATCCATTCACTCACCAACACACCCATACACACACTCACCCACCCATACAGCTGTTTCCACATGCACTCTTGAACCCATACACCCAATGAATCAACTACTCACACATCTATGCACAGAGTCACACACCTCCCACCCACCCACACACACACTCAGGCAGCCATACAAATACTCAGGCAAGCAATCAATAACCCATATAGACACTCATGCAGCTACTCACCAACCCATGCAGCAGCTTACACAACAACAGACAGACTGATACAGACTTTCACACAGTTTAGTCACTAACCCATGCATTCAGAAAGACACATTTAATCACTCACTTATACAGTCAGTCACGTACCTACTAAATCCTCCATATAGACACTTATACACCCACTCATTCTTCAATGAAGCTTGGCATATATATAAAACAAATTTAAACTTTACAGAAACACACAGTCACTGGATGATGTCATCAGTGATGTCATCAGTGATGTCATTTGAGATGTCATCAGTGATGTCATCAGTGATGTCACTGACCATGTCATGAATGATGTAATATGTGACGTCATCAGAAGTGCATTGCGGGGGCGCGAGTTATAGTTAGCTGAACTAACTATAACGCCGGAATTTCTATGGTTTTGTACGAGTGAAATGTTCAACTAACTATAACGTTCCTGAAACCTATGGTTTTTTCAGTGAATTTCTATGTTTTTTTTAAATGCTAATTTCTAACTATAACGTGCCTGAAACCTATGGTTTTTTCAGTGAATATATATATACATATACACATGCACATATACATATATGTTATTGAGAGTGCATGATTTTTCTTTTGTTATATTTGGCAGTGACATCACCTTCAAGCCCCGACCCACTAGGCTGGACGTCTTTTCTCATCACAATTCTTTTGGAATATATATTTATATATAGGGTGTTAGCATTGCCTTAAATAAAATAACGCTGAGATATATTTGTGGCCACGGCACTGGTTTTTTTTGACCTACGTAACCTGTTACCAGATTTGTTGGATTTATGGGGATTGGCTACCCTGCTGTGTGCCCGCCGTAGAAAGTGGCTCGGGCTACGCCATTTGGATTTGTGGATATATATATATATATATATATATATATATATATATATATTTCACTGAAAAAACCATAGGTTTCAGGGACGTTATAGTGAGTTGGACATTTTACTCGTACAAAACCAGCTACTCACCAACCCATGCAGCTTCTTACACATCAACTGACAGACTGATACAGACATTCACACAGTTTAGTCACTAACACATGCATTCAGTAAGACACGTTTAATCACTCACTTATACAGTCAGTCATGCACCTACTAAATCATCCATACAGACACTCATACACCCAATTATTCTTCAATACACCTTGGCATATATATATATAAAACATATTTAAACTTTTTAGAAACACTCAGTCACTGGATGATTTCATCAGTGATGTCATTTGAGATGTCATGAGTGATGTCATCAGTGATGTCACTGACCATTTCATGAGTGATGTAATATGTAACGTCATCAGCGGTGCATTGCGGAGGCGCGAGTTTAAGTTAGCTCAACTAACTATAACGGCCGAATTTCTCTGGTTTTGTACGAGTGAAATGTCCAACTAACTATAACGTCCCTGAAACCTGTGTTTTTTCAGTGAATTTCAAAGGTTTTTTAAATGCTAATTTCTAACTATAACGTCCCTGAAACCTATGTTTTTTACAGTGAATTTCAAAGGTTTTTTAAATGCTAATTTAGGGAGTATTTTTGCTCTAAGAGATAGTGCTAAACGCAGCATTACTCTTCTAGCATAATTCTCCATAATCTTGTGGAATTCTTAGGTAATTCTACGTTATTATGCTACACAGAATGATGTGACTTATGCTCATCCCCACTAACCACATATCCCAGGGCTCCTCCATCAGACCAACATTGTGTAAGGTGTACGTCTTCCCTTTAACTAAGCTTATTTATTCTTTTGGACTTGACACAGTGATCCCATGCTGATGACACTCTGATTCTCATTAACATCCCAGAGAAATCTAATATTGCCTCAGTGATGTGGCAAGATTAATGAAAACCAACTGCCTCCAACTCAAAAGTGTGAATCCTGAAATATTGCTATTCGGCTCACTGAAATCTTGCTGGACACAGTTTTGTTGGCCGCAGAACTAGATACCCATCCTGCACCACTGACTTGCACAATCTCTAGATATAACGATTAACCAGGAGTTATCTTTTGAGAGCCAAATCAATCAGGTAGCCAAAGTTTGTTTCATCCTCTTAAAGATGCAATGGAAAATCTTGCCTTTTCTCCTATGAAGCTCATGCAACACTATTGAGCACATCATGATCATCCCCCCGATCTGGATTTTGGTAAGTCATTCTATCTTGGCCTCCAGGAATACCTGTTAAAATGACTACAGGTAGCTCAAAACTGAACTGCCAGGTTACTCTGAGGCATCCCAGCCAGAGCCTCCACATCGACCGCCCTCAGAACTCTTCACTTTATGCCGATAAAAAAAGAGTGTTCAGTTTAAGGCCACTTATCTGGTCTACAACACAGTGAATATCCCTGCCCAACTTATTGGCTATTCAAATTTAAACCTTATGTTCCAAGTTGGAACCTGTGCTCTTTGAGTAGGCTAGCTGAGACTTCCTGAATGAACGAAATCCAGTAAAGGGGTGATCCTTTACACACAGGGCTGCTAAGCTGTGGGGTGAGTGGCCTGCTGAACTCAAGGCCATCTCCTCTGCCTCCCTGTTCAGAAAAAACCTCAAAACCTATATATTCAGAGCGGTGGCTTATATTCACTGATGCCTCTGGAGGCTTCTTAGCATTAGGACCCTCTTTGTTTAGGGTATTTGTCCCACTCCTTAAAATCCCATGAAATTGCATTGACTTTGACAAAAGGTATTTATCCAAAACCAAGATTCAAGGGATTACATTTGTGAAATAAGGTAAAATCACATTGTAGAGGCCTCATGGCTATTAGCAGAATTGTTTTACTGGGGAATCAGTTACATGCAAGCTGCGAGGCAGTAATCTGTGGTTTTATAATGTCAGTTTTGCCGTGCTTGTGTGCGTGCACGTGTTTTCATGCTTCCTGGTGTATTATTATATTTATCAACATTATTGAGTGTGGGTGGGGCATGAGGTGGAGTACAAAGCAGGTAATGATGCCCCTCCCCTCCTTCAATTATGGTAATAAGCAGCATTTTACACTCATATCTGTATGCACCATGTATGCCGTGCAGTTTCGCCAAGTGCAGTAGTTATACACAGAGAGATTTTAACCAGATACAGCAAACATACAGTTATGTATTTGCATTTAGCTAAAATCAAACTCCAGAGCCTCGCTACTATTAGGAAATGTAGTTTACTCCGTTAAGCTGCTCCGTCCGACAATGAGCAGTACTTGCCACACCAGTTATGTTGCTTTGTTGTAATAAAAAGTTGCATTGGAGTTTTCTTAGTACCTTCATGAACATAAAGTATTGGAGCGCGCGTCTGTCTGTGTGTGCGTACGTGTGTGAGTGAACATGCAGGTTTCTATGTGCACTATTTATTTACACACACTGAGAAACAGGAAAGGAAAAAGGCGCCCTTTTCTTTGTCATCTTTCACATCACAGTGTCAACACGTACACACCTAGTCTTGTCACATAAAATTGACATGGATTTGACACTAACAGTGAATTAAAGGCGGCACTGGAAGGCATGGCATTGTACTGTGGCCAGGGTCCAGAACAAGCACTTCTCCTTAGACTGGTCAGGCGGACCCCTCAATAACACACCCACTGGCACTTTGTGACTTTCCGAGGCTTAACTTCACAGGCTGCTCGAGGCTTCCCGTACGGGAACACGAGCGGGACACTGCTTCCGTGCCCTAATAAAGATTTTTAAAAAGGGGGGCTGGGAGAAGATGGTCTTGTGGGCACCGGGCATTGAAAACTAAAGGGCAGCTAGAGATGCCCAGACCTAAGGCAGGGCCATCGTGTGCACAGAATAACAGTGCCCAAAAAGTTAAACACACATTAGAATAATGTAGCATGACGCACATTAATTACACAAGACTTACGCCAACGTTATTTACAATTACAGCTACCGCTGAATATATACTATATATGTGTGAGTGTGTATGCAATATATATATATATTATGTTCATGAAGGTATATATATATATGTATGTAAAAACCAAATGCCCTTGAGCAGCGGGAGAGCACTCGACGGCGTTCTTCTCATTCAAAGCCTCGCTGCAGCTCGCCTCCCTGCTTCCTGTAATAATAGGATAAAGCCGATGCGTTTCGAGGCATTGCGCCTCTTTTTCTCAGGCTGACAGGAATACACCGTGGGCTCACCATTGACTCTCTTTTATTAGCAATTTGACATCATCGCACTTAGTAGGCGTGGCAACACTAGCCTAATGGCATGCTGGAACTTGTAGTCCCCAATGGTGAGTATCATTATTCTCCAATAGTAGGTACAGTGTATTGAAGTCTCTTAACTCCTTTATTTCCTTAGTAGGATGGAATGCAGGAAAAGCGGACTTTGTTTTGCGCATAAGAGCGCCGTGCCTCATGATGTGGAACAGTTCCACTCCACAGCCTTTTCATTTGATTACGGAAAATGGTAAGCTTCTCCCCACGGCAGGAGCCGCCGTGTAAACATGTAAAACCAAATGCCCTTGAGCAGCGGGAGAGCACTCAACGGCGTTCTTCTCATTCAAAGCCTCGCTGCAGCTCGCCTCCCTGCTTCCTGTAATAATAGGATAAAGCCGACGCGTTTCGAGGCATTGCGCCTCTTTTTCTCAGGCTGACAGGAATACACCGTGGGCTCACCATTGACTCTCTTTTATTAGCAATTTGACATCATCGCACTTAGTAGGCGTGGCAACACTAGCCTAATGGCATGCTGGAA
This sequence comes from Calotriton arnoldi, assembly GCA_963921515.1. Taxonomy (NCBI): domain Eukaryota; kingdom Metazoa; phylum Chordata; class Amphibia; order Caudata; family Salamandridae; genus Calotriton; species Calotriton arnoldi. The sequence goes on from CAWUFW010006413.1 coordinate 17,257, forward strand.
CTTGTAGTCCCCAATGGTGAGTATCATTATTCTCCTATAGTAGGTACAGTATATTGAAGTCTCTTAACTCCTTTATTTCCTTAGTAGGATGGAATGCAGGAAAAGCGGGATTTGTTTTGCGCATAAGAGCGCCGTGCCTCATGATGTGGAACAGTTCCACGCCACAGCCTTTTCATTTGATTACGGAAAATGGTGCTTCTCCCCACGGCAGGAGCCGCTGTGTAAACATGTAAAAACCAAATGCCCTTGAGCAGCGTGAGAGCACTCGACGGCGTTCTTCTCATTCAAAGCCTCGCTGCAGCTCGCCTCCCTGCTTCCTGTAATAATAGGATAAAGCCGACGCGTTTCGAGGCATTGCGCCTCTTTTTCTCAGGCTGACAGGAATACACCGTGGGCTCACCATTGACTCTCTTTTATTAGCAATTTGACATCATCGCACTTAGTAGGCGTGGCAACACTAGCCTAATGGCATGCTGGAACTTATAGTCCCCAATGGTGAGTATCATTATTCTCCTATAGTAGGTACAGTGTATTGAAGTCTCTTAACTCCTTTATTTCCTTAGTAGGATGGAATGCAGGAAAAGCGGGCTTTGTTTTGCGCATAAGAGCGCCGTGCCTCATGATGTGGAACAGTTCCACTCCACAGCCTTTTCATTTGATTACGGAAAATGGTGCTTCTCCCCACGGCAGGAGCCGCCGTGTAAACATGTAAAAACCAAATGCCCTTGAGCAGCGGGAGAGCACTCGACAGCGTTCATCTCATTCAAAGCCTCGCTGCAGCTCGCCTCCCTGCTTCCTGTAATAATAGGATAAAGCCGACACGTTTCGAGGCATTGCACCTCTTTTTCTCAGGCTGACAGGAATACACCGTGGGCTCACCATTGACTCTCTTTTATTAGCAATTTGACATCATCGCACTTAGTAGGCGTGGCAACACTAGCCTAATGGCATGCTGGAACTTGTAGTCCCCAATGGTGAGTATCATTATTCTCCTATAGTAGGTACAGTGTATTGAAGTCTCTTAACTCCTTTATTTCCTTAGTAGGATGGAATGCAGGAAAAGCGGGCTTTGTTTTGCGCATAAGAGCGCCGTGCCTCATGATGTGGAACAGTTCCACTCCACAGCCTTTTCATTTGATTACGGAAAATGGTGCTTCTCCCCACGGCAGGAGCCGCCGTGTAAACATGTAAAAACCAAATGCCCTTGAGCAGCGGGAGAGCACTCGATGGCGTTCTTCTCATTCAAAGCCTCGCTGCAGCTCGCCTCCCTGCTTCCTGTAATAATAGGATAAAGCCGACGCGTTTTGAGGCATTGCGCCTCTTTTTCTCAGGCTGACAGGAATACACCGTGGGCTCACCATTGACTCTCTTTTATTAACAATTTGACATCATCGCACTTAGTAGGCGTGGCAACACTAGCCTAATGGCATGCTGGAACTTGTAGTCCCCAATGGTGAGTATCATTATTCTCCTATAGTAGGTACAGTGTATTGAAGTCTCTTAACTCCTTTATTTCCTTAGTAGGATGGAATGCAGGAAAAGCGGGCTTTGTTTTGCGCATAAGAGCGCCGTGCCTCATGATGTGGAACAGTTCCACTCCACAGCCTTTTCATTTGATTACGGAAAATGGTGCTTCTCCCCACGGCAGGAGCCGCCTTGTAAACATGTAAAAACCAAATGCTCTTGAGCAGCGGGAGAGCACTCGATGGCGTTCTTCTCATTCAAAGCCTCGCTGCAGCTCCCTCCCTGCTTCCTGTAATAATAGGATAAAGCTGACGCGTTTCGAGGCATTGCGCCTCTTTTTCTCAGGCTGACAGGAATACACCGTGGGCTCACCATTGACTCTCTTTTATTAGCAATTTGACATCATCGCACTTAGTAGGCGTGGCAACACTAGCCTAATGGCATGCTGGAACTTTTAGTCCCCAATGGTGAGTATCATTAGTCTCCTATAGTAGGTACAGTGTATTGAAGTCTCTTAACTCCTTTATTTCCTTAGTAGGATGGAATGCAGGAAAAGCGGGCTTTGTTTTGCGCATAGGAGCGCCGTGCCTCATGATGTGGAACAGTTCCACTCCACAGCATTTTCATTTGATTACGGAAAATGGTGCTTCTCCCCACGGCAGGAGCCGCTGTGTAAACATGTAAAAACAAAATGCCCTTGAGCAGCGGGAGAGCACTCGACGGCGTTCTTCTCATTCAAAGCCTCGATGCAGCTCGCCTCCCTGCTTCCTGTAATAATAGGATAAAGCCGACGCGTTTCGAGGCATTGCGCCTCTTTTTCTCAGGCTGACAGGAATACACCGTGGGCTCACCATTGACTCTCTTTTATTAGCAATTTGACATCATCGCACTTAGTAGGCGTGGCAACACTAGCCTAATGGCATGCTGGAACTTGTAGTCCCCAATGGTGAGTATCATTATTCTCCTATAGTAGGTACAGTGTATTGAAGTCTCTTAACTCCTTTATTTACTTAGTAGGATGGAATGCAGGAAAAGCGGGCTTTGTTTTGCGCATAAGAGAGCCGTGCCTCATGATGTGGAACAGTTCCACTCCACAGCCTTTTCATTTGATTACGGAAAATGGTGCTTCTCCCCACGGCAGGAGCCGCCGTGTAAACATGTAAAAACCAAATGCCCTTGAGCAGCGGGAGAGCACTCGACGGCGTTCTTCTCATTCAAAGCCTCGCTGCAGCTCGCCTCCCTGCTTCCTGTAATAATAGGATAAAGCCGACGTGTTTCGAGGCATTGCGCCTCTTTTTCTCAGGCTGACAGGAATACACCGTGGGCTCACCATTGACTCTCTTTTATTAGCAATTTGACATCATCGCACTTAGTAGGCGTGGCAACACTAGCCTAATGGCATGCTGGAACTTGTAGTCCCCAATGGTGAGTATCATTATTCTCCTATAGTAGGTACAGTGTATTGAAGTCTCTTAACTCCTTTATTTCCTTAGTAGGATGGAATGCAGGAAAAGCGGGCTTTGTTTTGCGCATAAGAGCGCCGTGCCTCATGATGTGGAACAGTTCCACTCCACAGCCTTTTCATTTCATTACGGAAAATGGTGCTTCTCCCCACGGCAGGAGCCGCCGTGTAAACATGTAAAAACCAAATGCCCTTGAGCAGCGGGAGAGCACTCGACGGCGTTCTTCTCATTCAAAGCCTCGCTGCAGCTCGCCTCCCTGCTTCCTGTAATAATAGGATAAAGCTGACACGTTTCGAGGCATTGCGCCTCTTTTTCTCAGGCTGACAGGAATACACCGTGGGCTCACCATTGACTCTCTTTTATTAGCAATTTGACATCATCGCACTTAGTAGGCGTGGCAACACTAGCCTAATGGCATGCTGGAACTTGTAGTCCCCAATGGTGAGTATCATTATTCTCCTATAGTAGGTACAGTGTATTGAAGTCTCTTAACTCCTTTATTTCCTTAGTAGGATGGAATGCAGGAAAAGCGGGCTTTGTTTTGCGCATAAGAGAGACGTGCCTCATGATGTGGAACAGTTCCACTCCACAGCCTTTTCATTTGATTACGGAAAATGGTGCTTCTCCCCACGGCAGGAGCCGCCGTGTAAACATGTAAAAACCAAATGCCCTTGAGCAGCGGGAGAGCACTCGACGGCGTTCTTCTCATTCAAAGCCTCGCTGCAGCTCGCCTCCCTGCTTCCTGTAATAATAGGATAAAGCCGACGCGTTTCGAGGCATTGCGCCTCTTTTTCTCAGGCTGACAGGAATACACCGTGGGCTCACCATTGACTCTCTTTTATTAGCAATTTGACATCATCGCACTTAGTAGGCGTGGCAACACTAGCCTAATGGCATGCTGGAACTTGTAGTCCCCAATGGTGAGTATCATTATTCTCCTATAGTAGGTACAGTGTATTGAAGTCTCTTAACTCCTTTATTTCCTTAGTAGGATGGAATGCAGGAAAAGCGGGCTTTGTTTTGCGCATAGGAGCGCCGTGCCTCATGATGTGGAACAGTTCCACTCCACAGCCTTTTCATTTGATTACGGAAAATGGTGCTTCTCCCCACGGCAGGAGCCGCTGTGTAAACATGTAAAAACCAAATGCCCTTGAGCAGCGGGAGAGCACTCGACGGCGTTCTTCTCATTCAAAACCTCGCTGCAGCTCGCCTCCCTGCTTCCTGTAATAATAGGATAAAGCCGACGCGTTTCGAGGCATTGCGCCTCTTTTTCTCAGGCTGACAGGAATACACCGTGGGCTCACCATTGACTCTCTTTTATTAGCAATTTGACATCATCGCACTTAGTAGGCGTGGCAACACTAGCCTAATGGCATGCTGGAACTTGTAGTCCCCAATGGTGAGTATCATTATTCTCCTACAGTAGGTACAGTGTATTGAAGTCTCTTAACTCCTTTATTTCCTTAGTAGGATGGAATGCAGGAAAAGCGGGCTTTGTTTTGCGCATAAGAGCGCCGTGCCTCATGATGTGGAACAGTTCCACTCCACAGCCTTTTCATTTCATTACGGAAAATGGTGCTTCTCCCCACGGCAGGAGCCCCCGTGTAAACATGTAAAAACCAAATGCCCTTGAGCAGCGGGAGAGCACTCAACGGCGTTCTTCTCATTCAAAGCCTCGCTGCAGCTCGCCTCCCTGCTTCCTGTAATAATAGGATAAAGCCTACGCATTTCGAGGCATTGCGCCTCTTTTTCTCAGGCTGACAGGAATACACCGTGGGCTCACCATTGACTCTCTTTTATTAGCAATTTGACATCATCGCACTTAGTAGGCGTGGCAACACTAGCCTAATGGCATGCTGGAACTTGTAGTCCCCAATGGTGAGTATCATTATTCTCCTATAGTAGGTACAGTGTATTGAAGTCTCTTAACTCCTTTATTTCCTTAGTAGGATGGAATGCAGGAAAAGCGGGCTTTGTTTTGCGCATAAGAGCGCCGTGCCTAATAAAAGAGAGTCAATGGTGAGCCCACGGTGTATTCCTGTCAGCCTGAGAAAAAGAGGCGCAATGCCTCGAAACGCGTCGGCTTTATCCTATTATTACAGGAAGCAGGAAGCAGGGAGGCGAGCTGCAGCGAGGCTTTGAATGAGAAGAACGCCGTCAAGTGCTCTCCCGGTGCTCAATGGCATTTGGTTTTTACATGTTTACACGGCGGCTCCTGCCGTGGGGAGAAGCACCATTTTCCGTAATCAAATGAAAAGGCTGTGGAGTGGAACTGTTCCACATCATGAGGCACGGCGCTGTTATGCGCAAAACAAAGCCCGCTTTTCCTGCATTCCATCCTACTAAGGAAATAAAGGAGTTAAGAGACTTCAATACACTGTACCTACTATAGGAGAATAATGATACTCACCATTGGGGACTACAAGTTCCAGCATGCCATTAGGCTAGTGTTGCCACGCCTACTAAGTGCGATGATGTCAAATTGCTAATAAAAGAGAGTCAATGGTGAGCCCACGGTGTATTTCTGTCAGCCTGAGAAAAGAGGCGCAATGCCTCGAAACGCGTCGGCTTTATCCCTATTATTACAGGAAGCAGGGAGGCGAGCTGCAGCGAGGCTTTGAATGAGAAGAACGCCGTCGAGTGCTCTCCCGCTGCTCAAGGGCATTTGGTTTTTATATATATATATATATATATATCCTGGCTACAGCAGAAGACAGGCACTGACTCCATGAGAGTATGGCAAAGAGAATTTTAATCCAACAAAGACATAGACGCGTTTCGACGGCGAGCCGCCTTGATCACTACATCAGGTACATTTAGGTTGTCACTATTTATGCTAAACACTCACATTTGGTTGTCACAGCATATATATATATATATATTTCGTTCAATACCGGAGCAGGTCATACTGTGCTTTAACTTTAATTCGTATCACCTTATCTTAGAACACATCGTCATTTTGTCCTCGTATTTAACCCTTCGTTTCACAAATCAGTCATTTGGCAATGTTCACGTTTTCGTCACATGGTGGAGAGGAAACATGTGTGGACGTGTAATGTACCGTCAGACTGCTTACTTATATTATTATTTACTATGTACATATGCTAATGACTGTTTTGATCACCATGGCGACTAATATTGACGACCCTCGCATTGAAACTCTCCATACCTACGTGCAAGAGTCTTTATTTATTTTTAAAATGAGGAAAATGACAGAGATTGACTCATTGTGAAATGCCGTCGTTTCTTCCAAAATTAAGACACAACTACATAGTTGAGGAAGTAATTAGGGAAAGAGTGTGTTTTGCAGACATACACGTATAGACGCAGTTAAGCGCGCATGCACATATACACACACGCACATTCAATCACCCAAACTGAGATATCCAGAAAAAAATCTCCCCACACACACGGGTTAACCAACTTATTGACTCAAACACTCACGTTCAGATATACACAGGCACACTCATACAGACACTCAAAAAACTCAAAAACACGCTTATGAAAACAGGCGCATATTGATAATCAAGTGTATTTGCTCCCATACTCACTCATGCATAAAGACACACACTCACATATAATTATTGCATGTGAAGTATTTGAATGCAAGAGTTACAATAAATAGCGCCAAGAATTACACAAATTATACAAAACATCATTCCGAAAAACAGTTCCTCAAAAGGGTTACCCATGAGCTCTGTTTTGGAAGTAACATACCCTTTTCACTAGGGCTTCAGTAAATGTGTTTCTCAAGTATAGGAGACTATTGGGTGTCAGCTTTAAACTACTTTTTCACACACTCATGAAATTAAATTGAAGCGCGTTGGTTTCTGGCATAGCCCTCTGCTTGGGGGTGTTTTTCAACGCACAGTGCATTTTGAACAAGATCACAGTTTGTATTTCTTTGTGTGAATTTGTTTGCAAGATGTAAAGTGTATTTCCCTAAAAGGCCTGCGGCGTACATGCACAGGAAGGCCGTGGTTTGAGGGTGGTCTGGTCTGTACGGACTTGTCACCGTCTCCAGCAGTCCTGCCCTGAGGGGTGAAGCAGCCGGCAATGAATGCGCACAAGAACAGGGTGACAAACCTCTAACTGTGCACAAGCTTATGTCGGTTTGATGTCAAGAGGGACAAGTCCTGATCAGTTTATTTGTGCCTGGTGTGATTACTCCACACCCGTGACCCAAGTGGTCTGTGTGCATGAGGGGCGCTTGTGTTATTGTGGGTAACTGCATCTGTGTACGCGCGTCTATGTCTGCATGTGTTTGCCAATGACAGTGTGTGTTTGGTTCTGGGATCCGTGTGTGTCTCTCTTAAACTAGGTGTAAGGGTGTATAGTTGTATCCAAATCGGTGCGTGTCAGTGTAGTTGTCTGTGTTGGGTCTGCGAGTGCTTTGCGCTGTTGTGTGTCCATCTGTCACGCTCTGGGATGTTGGACCCGTGGCAGTCCATACAGCCCCGGATCCACAGACACTCCAGGGCCGTGCCCTTGAACAGTGGGTTCCTTCTTCTCCGGTACCAATCATTTGACCCTACCATGAGACCCCAAGTTATTGGCTCTGGAGTGCAAGAAATATATTGCGGGGCGCCCGCCCTTCACAGAACACGCATTGTGAATTGATAATCCCGCACATTTATACGGGGCAATGCCTAACTAAACACATAATAGGAACAGTAATAATAATAATAAGTTTAGTATTCATATTATCACTAGCAATAATAATATTTTTAGAGTCCTTGCTATTTCTATTATTTTAACGGGAGCTCACGAGAATTTGGCCGATTGTTATTTAAATAAAATTCATTTTTTGGCCCTGGGGGTCCTTGTACGACCCCTGAGCAGGCCTAGGGGTCAGGGTGTTTGTACCCTGCCCCCTTTTCTTGTTTTTCATTTTTTTCACCATTTTTCTTGGTATTCGGTTACCGAGTCACAAGATGGCTGCCAATCAGAATGAAGCTCGTGCTCGGGAGGAGTCGCGGCTCCTCCTCGGTGCTCAGATATCGATATTTTTATTTTTTGAATCTCTCAGCAACTACTGAACGGATTTACACCATTTAAAAAAAGCGCGCTTTCTGAATCAAGAGCTACCTTTTTGCCAAATTTGGTGTAGCCTGTTCCAAAATTCCTATGGAAATTAACATAGGGAAAATGCATTTTGGGACCCCACTTTTTTCTCAGCCCTCGCTTGACGAATCACCGCGAAACTTTCAGGGAAGGAGCTGACCTGAGTGAACCATTAGTTTTGAAATTATCGCAAAGATTCGTCAAACGGCACCAAAGATATTGGCAAAAGAAAAAACGCTTTTTGAATAGAAACAAGGTCCTAACTATAACTACCTACTGGCGACTGCCAGTAGGTAATATATATATATATATATATATATTCACTGAAAAAACCATAGGTTTCAGGGACGTTATAGTTAAAAATTCAGAGTTCAGAATTCAGGATTGCCCCCGGACCTGGCCCACCCGGGCTTTAAAAACAAAGCACGGAGACCGCGCTTTGTTTTTTTTTGTTTTTCGACGGAGTTCGTGCACCTAGCGCGACCCGGCCGAAAATGTTAAAAAAAAAATGTTTTTTTTGGGCCTGGGTGGTCAGGGTGTTCCTACCCTGCCCCTTTTTTTGTTTTTTAATGTTTCTGTCACCTTTTTCCCTCTCCCTTGGTCTGAAGCACAAGATGGCTGCCAACACTTCCTGGTTTGAAGTGTTGGCAGTCAATCAGAGGCAAGCTCGTGCTCGGGAGGGCTCAGCCAATCAGATCTCACAATTCTCAAATATTGATATCTGTAAATCTTTAAATATCTCAAAAACTACTGAACGGAATTACACCATTTAAAAAAGCATGCTTTCTTGACCAAGCGCCATCTCTCTGCCAAATTTGGTGTAATTCCGTTCAGCAGTTCAGGCTGTAGCCGTGTCTAAAGTTTCCTATTAACATGGAGAAAACATGTTTTGGGACCCCCCTTTTTTCTCGGCCCCCCCCTTGATGAATCACCCAGAAACTTTCAAGACAGGAGCTGACCTGAGTGAACAATTAGTTTTGAAAAATTCGTGAAGATTCGTCAAACGGCACCAAAGTTATTGGCAAATCAAAAATGCTTTTCCTATGGAACCTAGGTTCTAACTATAACTACCTAGTGGCGACCGCCAGTAGGTGATATATATATATGATATATATATATATATATATATATATATATATATATGAGGGTGGTAATGATCCTACAACCGTATCCGCTAGCCAGGGCGCTGGTTACAAAGGCAGTACAGCACTTACTAACTTTAAACCTAAGTCTACGTTTTGCCCCATCATGCTGAAAGACAATATCGATATCTTTCACGATAAAGTTGCTCAAGAGCTGAGGACATTGTATCAAAAGCATGTCAACATCAATAAGAGGCATTACTACTGTGACTTTGCTTACCACCAACTCATTAAAAAAAACCAAAATAATGTGAATGTCATTATCCGCCAATCAGATAAAGGCGGCAATGTCGTGTTGTGGCCAAGGGAAATGTATATGGAGGAGGCACTTGGTCAACTTAATGACAGAGATTGTTACAAAAGAACTACAATGGCAGAGGTCAAATTGGCTTGGAACTCATTTTACACTAACTTGCTGGCATGGAAAAGCACTGGTCTACTAACTCTGGATGAGTTTAAGTTTTTAAAGAATGATCACTCAGTGATGCCCATTGTTTACTTTATACCCAAAATCCACAAGAACAATGTGAAGCCACCGGGACGCCCCATAATCTCAGCTTGCAACAGCATTATGGAGAATGGCAGCAAATATGTTGACTTTTTTTTACAGGACCATGTAAAGAATCTTCCTTCTTTTATTCTTGATACAGGTGATCTGTTACAAAAATTAGAAGGTATGATCTGGCAACCTGATTACCTGTTGATTTCACTTGACGTATCTTCCCTGTATACAAGTATCCATCACAGGGACGGATTGAAGGCCATTGAGTATTACCTAAATACTAGATCTATTTGCTTCCTTGATCATAATAGGATGTTGTTATCTATGATTAACATGTGCCTTGAAAATAACTTCTTCTTGTTTTCCAACCAAGTGTTCCAGCAGGTGAGAGGTGTGGCCATGGGGGCTTGTTTCTCCCCCAGTTATGCCTGTCTGCATATGGGGCACTGGGAGGAACAGGTCCTCATGCCCACCTACCCTGAAATCATGTCTGTCAATGTCATTAAATGGTTTAGGTACATTGATGACCTTTTGATAATCAGGAAAGGTTCTGAATGTGAGGCTTTACAATTCATTGAGAAACTAAATATCAACAACCTTAACCTTAGTTTCACTGGTCAGATTAGCAACAGGTCCATATGCTTTTTAGATGTAGAAATTAACATCAAAAACACTCAACTACATACTAAAATGTACAGGAAACCAACCGCTGGAAATGCTATATTACATGCCTCTAGCCGTCATCCAGCACACTTAATTAATAGCATTCCCTACGGGGAAATGCTACGAATAAGAAGAATTTGCAGCACTGATATTGATTGCCAAATTGCACAGAAAAATTGTAGAGACAGGTTTTTAAGAAGAGGCTATCTCCCAGAAGTGGTCGATAGAGCCATACTTAAAGCAAATGAACATGGCAGACCACGGGCATTAGCAGGAAGAACTAAACCGGTACTCAATGAACTGACCGAGACTAGATTGATTCTAACTTATAACAATCAGCATAAAACAATTCGCAAGATTGTCAATAAAAATTGGGCATTAATCAGAAGTGATCCAACATTGGGGACCCATATGTCACGATCACCGAGCATTACATATAGAAAGGCCCGCTCGATGAGCAATTGCCTGGTGAAAAGCAGCCCTGAGGTTAGAACCAACACTTCCTGGCTTAATAGCAGTAAGGGATTCATTAAGTGTTCTGTTTCCAAAGCCTGCAAACATGGTGTCAACAAGACTAAATACATGACACCTCTCAACAACAGACCTGTCCTCATTCAGAAAAAACTAACTTGCAAAACTGAGTTTGCGGTGTATGTGCTGGAGTGTCCCTATGGCCTGCGCTATGTGGGGAGCACTAAGCTGCAGGTCCACAAGAGGATACTCCAGCACATACGTGCTATCAACAATGGCGACGCCACATATCCCGTTGCTAGGCACTTTGATGAAGTGCATGCCAAAAATTCTGCTGATCTCAAGTACTTTGTAATTGACACGGTCCCACCACTGAGAAGAGGTGGGGATCGTGAATCAGTGCTACGCAAGTTGGAAACAAGGTACATTTTAGTAATGGACTGCAAATCACCAAATGGATTAAATTCCAGTGAAGACTTTTACACACATCTATAATAAGTCATTATGATTAAGATTTAACGGTCATGCTGCTGTCGACCTACCTGTGAAATATGTTTTTAAAGTACATTTTCGAGAATTCATTTTTATTGCACTGATTGTTTACACTTTTTTACATGGTATTTGCACTTTACACTGTGACTTGTTTTTGCGTATTTTGCACTGGCTTTGTCTTATTTTTAAGTTGACATGGATTATTGGCAATGGCCCACTTGGGCTCTATCCTTTTAACATCTTAAATTCTTGGGTTTATCGTATGTGCAATTATGAAACTTATGTGCCTTATGAACAATGCTGCTAATTATGAGGGGGAAAAAAAGTTTTACATTGGTTTTACTTTTTTTAGCGTCATTTTATTCATCATTACAAGCCTAGTTTCATTCAGAGCCGGACAGTTTTATTTTGAATACTTATTTATTTATTTATTTATTTATTTATTTATTCAAATGTGCTGCTAATTCCATGATATTGTATCATGTTTGCTCTAGCTTTGCACTTCCAATGTCCCTATACCCTTTGTCTAGTGACATATGAAACTTTTCCATGCCTATGAAATAGAGGGGAAAAAAGCTGTTGTAAAACAAAACGTCACTACCTTGCACTTTAAATGTTGTAACCGCTCCCTCAACAGTGTCATGTGATCAAGGCTCCACGTGGGCTGAAACACGTTATGGCAGCGGTGGTGTTGGGCAGAAAATAAAAACCACAATTGCACCATCATTTGGGTTCGCTTTCGTCTGTTCTACAATTTCCGTTTCTGGCATTGAGACGAATTCTTTGCATATATATATATATATAAATCCACATCGAGGCTCTATTTTCGGCGTCTGGCGCTCTCATGATGGTGCGTTGTGGAGACGGCGGAGCCCAGCCGTTATAAAATTCCCAACAGTATTCCTTTACAGAACAATTCCACACGCACTCACTGGCAATTGCTGTAAACTTTCTTGATTTTATTAAGGCAGCAAATTATCCAACAAATTACAACCCAACGCATTTCAGTCTGCCCTCAGACCTTTCTCTGCCTTAATAAAATCAAGAAAATTTACAGCAATTGCCAGTGAGTGCGTGTGGAATTGTTCTGTAAAGGAATACTGTTGGAAATATATATATATATATATATATACTTGGCGGGTCGGAGCTTGATGGTGATGTCACTGCCAAATATAACAAAAGAGAAATCATGTACTATCCACAGCGTGAAAAGACAAGCCCTCCAGTCATGGACAGATAGAACAGGTTTTTAATAGTAGCAGGCAATCCTAACAGCATGACATGACGCGTTGTGACCCTAACCGGAACTAAATCATAAGCAGAGTCTGTGGATCAATTGCTTTTGAATTTAAATACACTGAAAACGTAAACAGTGAGGAAGGACTCAAAGTGCAGGCACATCGTTGGCAAAATGTCAATCACTTCAAAACTTCACTGTTTCTCATTGTTGTGGATTAGAGAGCAATTCCTGAAACAAGTACTCTAACATTATCCATTGCTAATGCACTCAATTAAGCAATATTTGAGTTTGTTTATCACTGATCCCAGTATGCATATATTCACAGGACTTTTGTGCCCATATTGCTTTCCAACTGTCAAATAGGCATGATTGCGTCCTTCCCTTCACAAACAATAATACTGTGCCTTTCTGGAGTTTAGTGAGAAAAAATGCTCTCTTTGTGCCTCAAAGGAGTTAATTCCATGTAGGGCTGAGCAGCAAATTTCCTCACTTTCAATCCAAGGTACCTTTCCTCGTGCCTTCATTGTTGAAAATTCTCCATGTCTGTAGATGCCCCTTTGTATCCAATGTTATCACCATCTCGTAGTGCAAGGGTAAGTAACCCCGCAAACCCTGGCTGCCTTCAAAGGCTTTGGAAAAGCCTCCTGTTCAGTCGGTGGCGGAGCCCCCCGTTTGAACAGTGGCACCAATTCAGCCAAGTCCTTCATTACAAATCAAATGCAACCGGCGGGCATGCATATATTAACATACCAAAAGAATTGTGATGCGAAAAGACACCCAGTCTAGTGGGTTGGGGCTTGATGGCGATTTTTAATAGAAATCAAGTCCTAACTATCACTACCTACTGGCGACTGTCAGTAGGTAATACATTTATATATAATATAATATAATATAATATAATATAATATAATATAATATAATTTATAAATCTATTACATATAATGTATAATGTAGATATATAAATGTATTACCGACTGGCAGTCAAAGATATCCCTTCCTGCACATAAACAATCATTAAAAAAATTACGTTTTAAAGACTGTTTATGTGCAGGAAGTGACACCTTCCTGCACATAAACAATTTTCCCCTGCAATGCAGACATGCTTGCACTATTTTGCAAGGGTGCCTGTTTTGGCGCTAGGCAGCTAAATGTAGCACCAGCGTAGGGGGAAATGCATTGCTGTACCATATTATTGTAGATATGGTGTAGTTTTGCATTTCAGAAGTGGCGGATCACTGCGTTAAGCCAAGAAGGCTAATGCCGGGTTCCGCCACTTCTATTGTAAATATGCCCCTTAGTACATTACAAAATCAAAGAAGACTGAAATGAAAGAGATGTGGCAGGAGAATTCTGCATAAAAGTGTTTAACAAAATATGCTATCCCATAGGGCGATGGGTTCTTATGAATGTTGTGACAGGTTGACCTCAGCCAGTTTATTCTCGAAGTCTAGGGGAATTATTTGGGTAAGTCTAGGCCTAGCAAGCATGTGCAATATAGTGTTAAAGTCTTTTGCATACATTCAGTATCTAGTGGAATTCGGCCCGGAAAGTACTGACATTGTTAAATCCAACATTGTAAAATCCAACATGTTGAATACATACTACCCAAGAAAAAGTGTACATCTAGAAAATATGTGCTGATATGAAATTCTTCAACACTACAGGACCGAAGGAATGTAACAGAGAACATAGGAGAAGGCAATTTTGCAGTACTTGGATGTGATGGTTGTTTAGTAAAACATGCAAAAGGAAATATAATAAACCACAGAAAACTTAGTCACCAAACTTCAGAGAAAGTTTGCCACTTCTTCAACTTTTAAGCCTTGGATTGCTGAATCAGAGTTACTTGGAGGCTACTACTGCTATGAAGATTCATTTAATGCTGTGAAAGACAGTATTGACTGTTTAGCTCTCCAAAATTATATCCAAATGTTAATTGATGAGATTCAGCAAGGAGAAAGAATTGCTGCAGAGGTAGCTAAGGCCAGTTCACAAATCAGTCAAAGTTCTGCCCACACAGTCAAGATCCTCTTAGACCACCTATTATTGAAAATGAAGCTGCAATAGCTATGAATGAGGTAGAACGTGCAATGGAACAAGCTAGACAAGAAACCACACATCTGGAGCAGTTAGTTGCACAACTGAACAATGACCAGAAGGACATTTATATGGAAGTAAAAGAGAAAATAGAAGCAGGAAGAAAGCAATTGTTCATCCTCTAAACCAATTCTTCTATATATCAGTGGTCAAGCTGGCCCGGTGAAAATTCTTTTTAACTAAAATTCTCACCGCTTACCTACAGAGGACAGTACAATCAAATTTGTTGTGTGTAGTCTCAGCACCAACTGGATTAGCTGCACACAATATTAAAGGAATTAATCTACATTAACTATTAATTCTACCTGTAGAATATGATAATAAACTGGAATACCAGAAGTTATCTGGTGAAGCATGTCATGAGGTAGCAAGAGTTTTGAAGAAAATGAAGCTTTTATTCATCAATGAGAAAAGCATAGTTTCAAATGTAATGCTTGCCTTTGTTCACTTAAAAATGCAACAGATTTTAATAACAGAATACGATGTTCTCTTTGGAGGAAAGCATTTAATTGTGTTTGTTGACTTACTGCAACTAACCCCTGTGAAAGGAGAGTTTGTTTTCAAGACACCTCTGCATAAACAAACTCATAATTCATTAGGGAGTATTGGAAATGTAAAAGTTTGGCTGAATTTCTAATACAAGGAACTACTGAAGAATATGTGTCAAGCATCTGATGAGATATATGGTAATATTCTGAAGGACATTAGAGTTGGACTTCTGCCAAAGGAAGGTAAGACTACCTTAGAAACTCGACTTATGAAAAACTATTTATGTTTAAGGAAACAGCAGCACAGCTAATGTTCAATTTGATTTAAGAAGGAAAATCAATAGTTTGTTTAATGCCTATACTTCTAGAGTGGAAGAACTGAAGAAGAAAGACATTTTGGAAACTACAGCAATTGACAAAATAGAACATCAGGGAGTAACAATAGTGCTAAATGAAAAACTTGAAGGGAAACTGGATTCATTAGAGAAATCTGTATCTGTATCTGTAAGACTGCTGGATTAGAGAAGTGTTGAAATGTGCATAAAAACTGTAGAGTAATTTTCCGGCATAATTTAAATGTTGATGAAGGATTAGTTAATAGTGCAATGGGTAAACCCTTTGATTTAATTAATTTTCCAAATAGGAATGAGGTTGAATAATTGGCCTTAAAATTTGATCAGATTAATTGGATCAAACATTTTGGTCGATGTGTTGTGCTTTTTTTGCTAGTGAAAGACTTAAATGTGCGGCACCAGCAGTTCCCAGTCTCTCTAGTGTATGCTGTAACTATCCATAAATCACAAAGTAGATGCAGCTTTTTTAAATATTGGAAGTACTGCATTTAAAGAAGGTTTGTCATAAGTAGCATGGTCGTGAGTTAGAACATTGTGTGGTTTGTTTTTGGTTGATTTTTATGAAAAGAAAGTTAGTGCTGATGTTAGTTGCGGTAGAGAATAAAATTGGTTAAGAAGTGTATATGCTCCTCAGTTAGGACAGTAACCTATTTATGAGAAACTAAGAATATGTCCTAAGCGGAAGCTTAGTAAGAAATCAATGTATGTTCCTCAAAAGAAGCAAAAAAAAGATAAGGATGAAGGTGTTAAGATGAATTTTTTTAAATTGACGGTGATATTGTAGGTTTTCAGCTGGAAAACAGTAATGGTGTCAATTGCTATGTTCTTTGCTGGAACATTTAGGTAGTGATAGGGCTGTAGTACATTCTGCTTCTGGCATTTGAGATGTGATAGACACGCATAGTGGATCTGCACTATTTTCTCTCAACAGTCAACAAGACGCTCAGGAGTTTATTATGGTGATGTTTGGATGTTTGGAAGAAGAATAAGTTAATATTGCTTAATAAGTTGGACTGAGTTACAGATGCAACTATGATTGTGAAGATTGCTCCTTTGCAACTACTACTCAAATCAATTTGGAAAGATTTATCTACTTAACATTACCAGATTGTAAAACTGTGTCTTTTGAAAGGTTGATGAAAAATACAAACAAAAATATGACCTGCTAAAAATGTAGATCAGATTGAATGTCCACCTTGCAGATATACAAAAGTGGAAAATACAGTATATCGATGTTACAATGATGCAGAGCTGATGGATCAAAATAGAAACTGAAATTACAAACTTTAAAGCAGGGCAAATTTTAATTTCTGGAAGTACGTACACAACATTGGCTATTATCTTTCATGAAGGACTTCACATAACTTCAGGACACAACACTGTATTTAAAAAAAAATCAACTGGATGGCTAGAATGCAATGACAGCAAGCTCACTTTCACACAAAACTACCTTTCAAATTCTAATCTCTTCTTTTTTCAGCCAAAGTTTAAGGAAGATTAGCATTTAAAGAGTGGTATACAGTGTTTGTTTTTTAATGAATAAGCAGTGTGTAAGATATAATTCGGCCTAGCAGGGGTGATGTCTTCAACATGGAGTCTGAAATTTGGACCCGCTTTACATCTATTTCGTATAAGGTACTATTTCAGTACCATATCATTTTTTGGGGAGGATATATTTGTTTATATTAATTGAGTACCTTTAGTGAGAATAATTTATTAAGTGTTTGTAGTGAGTGCAATGCATGGTATGACTTATTTGTAGTGTAGTGTATTTGTAGTGTAATACTGTGCAGTTCTGTTTTTTTTTCTACAATCTATATGATTGT
The DNA here is from genome assembly GCA_963921515.1 of Calotriton arnoldi. Classification (NCBI taxonomy): domain Eukaryota; kingdom Metazoa; phylum Chordata; class Amphibia; order Caudata; family Salamandridae; genus Calotriton; species Calotriton arnoldi. The sequence continues at coordinate 34,522 of CAWUFW010006413.1, forward strand.
TTTTTCCCTACTGTTCAACAATGATTATTTATACAGTACATTTTTTACGATATACAAGTATAAAAGCTGAAAACAGTAAAAAACTGAAAATTATATGTTTAAAGAAAGTGTTTCCAGTGTCACAGTTGTGTAATGCTTGTATATTAACATAAATATGTATTTTTCAGAAATTTGAACTTTATTTCTGTTTCTCTCTTTTATAACAGATCAATGGATTAAAGTTTTGTAAAAGTTTGGGAAATCAATTCTGTGTATAATTGTTATAAAATGTATACATAGTTACAGTAACAGACATCCTAGGACTCACTGATGCATACAGTAACATACCCTTGCAAACATTAATGCATTCACTCACATAACTCACCCACTCACTTATACGCACACTGACACACTCAGGGACTCACTAATACATATATTGACACAACCATGAGCACACTGATGCATTAACTGATACACTCACTCACTCAGTGATACACACTCTAACACACACTAGGTCTCACTAATACATGCAATAACACACCCATGCACACACTGATGCATTCTCTGACAAAATCACGACTCGCTCATATATACACTGAGACACCCTAGGACTAACTGATACATACACTGACACACCCATGGACACACCAATCCATTCACTAACACATTTAAACAGTTACTCATCCATACCCTGACTCACCCTAGGACTAACTACTACATACCCTGACATACCCATGCAGTCACTAATACATTCACTAACACACTCACACACTTACTTCTACACACCCTAAAACAACCTACGACTCCCTAATACATACACTGACATACCCATGAACACAATGATGTATTAACTGACATGCTCACTCACTCAGTCATACACACACTGACCCACCCTAGGTCTCACTAATAGATATACTGGCACACCCATGGACACACTGATGCATTCTGTGACAAAATCACTGATTCACTCATATGCATACTGAGACACCCTGGGGCTAACTGGTACATACACTGACACACCCATGGACACACCAATCTATTCACTAACTTATTCAGTTACTTATACACACCCTGACACACTCTAGGACTAACTAGTATGTGCACTAACAAACCCATGGATTCATTTATGCATTTACTTACACACTCACATACTTACTTCTACATACCCTGAGTGTCTCAGTAACTCAGTGAGTGTATTAATGTGTTAAAGGGAGTGTCAGTGATATATTAGGGACTCCTAGGAGTCACTAATATTTACACTAACACTCCCTTTAACACACTAAAACACTGACTGAGTTACTGAGACACTCACTCATACACACAGAAATGCACCCCAACATTGACTTATACATATACTAATACACCCATGCATACACACTTATACATCATATATAAAATAAATAAATGAAACAAAAAACACAGCTCTTTTTAGATTTTAATATAAACTTAAAAGGGGCTTACATCCCACCTCCTCTCTTTCCTGGCTTCTCATTGGTTCCTGTGTGAGGCACTTACTTTTCCTCCATTTCTGTTGACTGTAGCATATTTTCCTGCAATTACCAATGCTTGTTCCTCATCTGCTTCTCTTATCAGTTTCCGTAGCCAAAATACTGTTACTCTCCGCTTTGGAACTATTTTTTCATAAAGTTTTGCCTCTTTTTGCTTTTTATGCTTGCAGCATAGTTATATAGCAATTTATCACCTGGAGAGATTCAGTGATTTGCAGGATGTTGCACCGCTGAGACTCGAACCGGGATCTCCAGCTCTCGAGTCAGCAGCTCTACCCACTGCGCTGCATCCTCTCCCCTTTGTGCTATTTGTGAGGGAGTTCTTTCCATCATCTCGGGCAATGATTGATAAAAACAGCCCTTTATTCTTCACACATGCGAAACCGATGCATTACCAATGCTTGTATTATGGTGAGATAACGTTCACTCCCATTAAACCCAGCAACCTAGATCATTTTGTTTCCCCTTAAACGTGGCATCTCCATGAGGCATTTCAGGCTCTCTGAACTGCATTCCAGTAGCCCTGTATTCTGATCTGCTGAGCTTATGTTCCACCCAGTCCACGTCCTGCTTTCTGAGAAGCTTTGCCTGGCTAAAACTTCCTCACTCATTGGTGATGCCACCTACACTTTTCTGGGCTTTAATTAGGGGAGTCCTGCAACATTGCCTCCTTCCATAGCCTACCTCTCCCCTGAATGCTGGGAGCAGGGAAGACTGATGCCTAAATGTGAGAGATTCAGAACTTTCAATGAGATTTTAGTTTCCTCTGGCCACCCCACCCATTGAACTCCATGTTGTTTTGGCAAATCCTAACTAATAAATGTGGTTTACTTTACTAACTTATTTTCCTTCCTTCCAATTCATCTCGCCGGCACTTCTAATTTCCCAGATAGGTGCTCAGTGTCCAGTGTCAGTAGTAGCTCATATTCGTGTATCATCCTTCTGTTTTTGTAAGTAGATTTTTCTACAAGGCTAAAAAAAACTGCCTCTGAAGCAAGTGACCCGACCACTGAGAGCTGGTAACCCCGCCTCCACCTTCACTCCCCTGAACATGTGGATTTAATCAGTGTTTGGAGTTGGCAGCAGAGCAATGCAGTCCTGTTTCATGGAAGGGAGTCGGTGTTGAAAGTCGAATTCACATGCCAGAATAGGTCATTTATCTACATTACTTAGATTCCAACCTATGTTTGTGTGCAGTTAGTATTGTTAGATCTGCTCGAGTGGTCACTTTACCCTTTTGTATATAGTTTACAATTATTGCTTTATAACCAGACATACGACTTTTAAATTGCAGTGCCACTTTAATGTGTTTTACCTATGCTCTTATGCACTGAAAGATTGAAAAACTGCTATGGCAGTCAAGAAAAGTAAAAGAAAAGCAGTAGGCTAGCCAGCGCTGGTGTCATAAAAGTGTTTTTTTTACTTTCAGTCCTGCTGCAGAGCAGTGCAACATGGCTAAAAACATGGCTAAAAAGCAAAACAAATTTCTCTGGTTTTATACGAGTGAAATGTCAGCCTAACTATAACGTCCCTGTAACCTATTTTTTCAGTGAATTTCTAAGGTTTTTAAATTATATTTTTAACTATAACATCCCTGTAATCTTTTTTTTTCAGTGAATTTCTAAGGTTTTTTACCTAACTATAAAGTCCCTGTAACCTTTTGTTTTTTTCAGTGAATTTTTAAGGTTTTGTTAAGTTCTATTTCTCAATTGTTAAGTCCATATTTTTTAAGTGAGCCTCTAACATTTTCGTACTTTCTTTCTATAATTAGATATTGTATATTATATTTATATTATATAGAACTATTTTTTAAATTTGGTATGTGTTTATCAGAAAGTACATTAATAACTGGTTTTATTTTTAATAATTTTTTGAGTCTGCACAACATTATCGCATTTACTGTGGAGAATATGTGATCAGTAAATGTATTTCACATACTGCAAAATACACATAAAGACATTTTTCAAATCAGAGCCAACCAAGAGGCCGAAATGTTTTACATTTTCATGTCAAATAAATTGTATTTTGAATTATTAAAATCTGAGATGACATCGCAAAGATTGCGATCATGTCGCAAAATCGCAAAACAAAAAACAGACATTCAACGATCACCACCACATTAAAAAAAATTGAACTTAAAAAAATGAGTTCTAACTGTTGCAATACACATATTACTAACTTAAAGAACATGTGTGAAATGTCAGCCTAACTGGTTGAAACAGTGTTGGTAATGTTATTTGTTTGTATTTTTATAAATATAAAAATTGAGTCACTAATAAGACGCGGTCCTCCGTGTTTCATGCGCGGGACCATTTATATTTTTTACAAGTGTGAAATACAGTAAAATTTGTTTTTAAAGTACATTTTAAGGGTAGTAGTTTACATCTTGAGTAGTGAAATTAATATGTAGTTATGGTAAAGGTAATTTAAAAATGGAATTTAGGTATTTTATGCGTTCGTAATGCTGTTGCGCACACTACCGGGACATATTTCCAGGTCTGCGTAGGAATTGCCGCCCCAGCATAATTTCTTAAAGTAATATTTATTTATAATTCCTGGTTTGAATTGTTGCCAGCCGATCAGATCTCAGGCACGAGATAGGGAGGGGTCGCAGATCCACCATGGCCACAATTGTATATCTGAGAAATCTTTAAATTTCTCAGAAACTACTGAACAGATTTACACCATTTATCAAAAAGAGTGCTTTCTGGACCAAGAGTTACCTTGACTTTCTGCCAAATTCGGTGTAATTCCGTTCAGCAGTTCGGGCTGTAGCTGTGTCTAAAGTTTCCAACAGAAATTGACATGGAGAAAAAGTGTTTTGGGAGCCCCCTTATTCTTGGCCCCCGCTTTACAGATCACCTCGGAATTAGCAAGACAGCAGCTGAAGTGACTGAACGATATTTTCAAAATTTCGTGAAGATTTGTCGAATGGCGCCAAAGTTATTGGCAAATCAAAAAACGTTCTTCCTATGGAAACTGCATCATAACTATAACTACCTCCTGGCGACCCTCAGTAGGTAATATATATATGTTCACAGAAAAACCAAGGTTACAGAGACGTTATATTTAGGCTGACATTTCACTCGTACAAAAGCAGAGAAATTCAGCAGTTATGGTTAGCTGAGCTAAAGGGCCATTCCCCGGGCCAGGTCCTTTTTTAGAGTTTCCTTTTTTTGCTCTAAAAAAAGGAAGGGGTCCATGCCCGTCGGGGCCTGGCCTTTCTTTTTAAAAATTGTTATTTTATTTAAAGGGAGGGGGACTGTGCGGACCCCTCCTGGGCCATTTTCAGCCCAGGGACCCCATCCCCCAGGGCCTGCCCCCTTTTTAAAAAGCAAAAATTCACAATAAAAGGAAGGGGGCCTGGCCTGTAATGTGGATGCCCTGGTCCCACCCTGGGCACCCACATTTAAAATGTTGGGGAGCGCAGGGGGAGCATCAATGCCCCTGTGGTCCCTGCCAGCTGCCTGCCTCCTGCAGGACTGGCATTACTTTGGGATCCAGGGAGCTGCTGACATGCAGCTCCCTGGATCCCAAAGCAATATCTGTTTCCCTGCTCGCTTCACAGCGGGCAAGGGCAAAGAAACATACATTCTCCTCTTTCAACTTGCTCTCGCTTGTTGAAAGTAGAGCTAGTTTGCTATGGCTTAGCAGGAGCGAGCTCTCACCAAGCCATAGCAAACTGCAATGTCCCAGGGGTGTGCAGCCCAGGACATTGCTGGAACCAGCCCTGGGGGACTCCAGGAGGGTCCCCCCTCTTTTGCTCAAATTGCCCCAGGGAGGTAGTGGTCCCCAGGGCTGAGGGCCTGTAACGGACCCATTTAATTATTGTATTTTAGCCCCAGGGAGGTGGCAGTACCTAGGGCAACGGTGGAAGCTCCCCGCATGAATTTTAAAAAAAAGTGTGCCCTGGGGAGGTGGCAGTCCACGGGCCGGGGGTGTCAAGGCTGTCCTGAAGAGAAACCTTTCCTGTCCTCAGTTCCGTGTCAGGCATAAGGGGGTACTTTGTTACCCTTGGAATCGGCTTCGCCGATTCTTCTTTTAATATTTTTTCAGGCAGTTCTTAGTCCCACAAGATGGCGGTGTTGGAGGTAGGCGTCCTAGTGTTTGGGCAAATTCTGAGGGGTCTAATGCTTCGCGCGCTCGCACCTGTAGTGTGGCGCACTTCAACTGTCATTCCTGGGCAAACGGAGCGTTTTCTTCACGCTCGTTCGCCGTTTTGAAATTTAGTAGTTCTGGAGACCCGCTGCTCGTCCGTGTCTCATTCCGACTTCCGTGGTAATTCAGCGCTCCTTGTTGAAGCATCGGAAGCGTCCTGGAAAGAAGAAAATCATCTTTTCCTCAGCGTGACCAGTATCGTGAGTAGAGGGTTTGTGTATTCCTCTCTCAGGAAGTAAGTCCACAGAATTTTTGGTTATTCTTGGCACAACTTGATTTTTTACTGGAGAATATTTGAGAGCGCTTTACCCCGCGCAGCCACCGGTCAAAATTCTTTTAGTAGTCGGTTGTCAGCTGCTTGCAGTATAACTTGTGTGTCTTTTCAAGCAGCGGAATTCTTGTCAAGGCGCATGTATATATTTTCTCTTAGTGCGCATTTATTCCTGTGAACATAACAGGAGTGTGGAGAGAGTAGAACTGTATTTTTGGCCAGAACTATTTCAGCGCGTAGTTTATTTTTGTGAACAATTCTTATTAGTAAAGACTATATTTACCCAAAGAGATTTACCAGCTAAGGAAATCTACGCAGCATATAAGAAAGTAAACATATTGACTGCTTAATAAGATTTCAGAAGACTTTCAGAAAAGAAGTGGCAGAATCATTTTTCTTCAGAAGTTACAAATAGTATGTAGCAATATATATATATATATATGGAAAACGACCTTTACAACGCGGTCAAAACACCGCAATACATTTACTTCACTGTCATCTACAACGCAAGTCGTTACAACGACTTGCACTAGATGGCGCTCTAGACTAAGGAGTAGTGTGATTTACTATTCCAACACCTTCCATACTGTTACGTAGGCTGGAGTTGGAATAGTAAATCATACTATTCCTAAGTCCAGCGACCTCCAGCGCAAGTCGTTGTAATGACTTGCGTTGTAAAAACTGCGATTAATGTACCGCGATCTAAATGATCGCGTTGTATCGTCATACATTCATATATATTATACTTACCGTCCAATGCATCTTCAGCCACCTGCAATAAAGAAAAGCGAGAGTCAGAATTGTTAAGCAAAAAGACTATATATATTGACAACAGCTACAATGAATAATACATAGAGAGAGGCTAATCACTGCAGAGGTTCAGGTATGAGATACGTCTGAATAATACATCTACTGATAGTGTTTTTGATCAGGGAGAGTTTTAGGTGTATTAATATTGTCGATTTGTATTATAGGTGCTGAGAAGAATAGCAAGAACTTCCTAGAGGAAGAGGCACAGCAGTGGAGTCTCTCTTTTGTCCCATTCCCTCATTCGCTTTTAGTGGAGTTGGGGATTGGAGAAATTGTCGTCTGCTCCTGTGGAAGTCATTGGTGATTCAGGTGCGAGGTACGTGATAGATTGAAGTGCCAAACACTACTTCCACCTGGGCAGGATGGCGGAGGGATTAGATCTCAAGGCTTTAGCAGCAGTTTTAGAAGGAATACAGAAACAGCTTAGTGAGACAATGGAAGTCAATAAGAATCTGCGGGAGGAGGTTAGAAAATCTAGTCAGGAAACCAGTTTTTTCAGGCAGCGTTTTGATGATTTTGTTTTTTGGTCAAATCCAATGTCCAAAGAGCATAAACCGCCAACCTTTTTCCCCTCCCCAACTGCAGCAGAGTTGACCACACAAGTCATACATGCAATTTCCCCTACCATTCCGATTAGCAGCCCCAGAGAGGTTTAATGGTGACCCCACAAGGCCCAAGTGTTTCTCACCCAATGCTCCTTTACACTTTTATGTAGACCCATTATTTTCAAAGAGGATCAGTCCAAGGTGGCCTTTTACTGTCTTACCTGAGTGGAGATGCTGCGGCGTGGTCCATGCCTTTGGTGAATAGTAATGACTCCATACTTTATAATTTTGAAGAATTTAAGGCTGAGTTTCTGCGGATATTCGATCGAAGATCCATCTCACAGACCACAGACAATGAACTTTTGGATCTCAAACAAGGGAATCGTGAGTTGGTGGCCTACTTAGCTCAGTTTAATAAATTAATTGTAGAAACCCAATGGCCTGAAGCAAAAAAAGCAGCGATATTCTCTAGAGGTCTCAAGGATGAACTCAAAGATGGATTAGCTCAGATTCCCAGGAGACCTACCAAAGTTTCAGAGTTAATTGATTTAGTGCTTCAAATTGACCAACGGCAAAATGAACGAAAGAGCGAACGTCATAAAGAGGTTCGTCATTTTCCTCCACGTTTTGACAGAATAAAACCAGAACTAGTTAAGCCCAGTGAGACAAGTGCTGGAGAAGAGCCTATGCAAATTGGATCAGTGTGAGGCCCCCTAACCAAGGAGGAGAGAGAGAAGCGCAGAAGTGGTAAGCTGTGCATGTACTGTGGAAATTCGGGGCATTTTGTCAAGGAGTGCCCAAAGAAGCCCAAGACCAGTGCATGGGTAAATGACCAGCCCCACCAGTAAGAGGAGTTGCTCTGGTGGGAGCTTCTGATAAGACAACTCCAAATTCTCAATTGGTAGCAAACACCTTACAATCAGCGTGTCAGGAATCAAATCAAGAGACTTCAAGGGGGTGGTCTAGTGGGGGCCAGCTCTACTTTTAATAGGAAAGGTCATCATTTGTCTTGGTCAGAATTGTGGCAGATAGAGAACTCCACTATCTGGTAGATTGGAAGGGTTATGGTCCGGAGGAGCGGTCTTGGGAACCATCTTCTAATGTTTATGCCCGAGACTTGTAAAAGCCTTTCATGATCATTTTCCCCTTAAGGCTAAACCTGGGGAAACCCCCTTGCGGAGGGGTACTGTCAGGAATCAAATCAAGAGACTTCAAGTGGGTGGTCTATTGGGGGCCAGCTCTACTTTTAATAGGAAAGGTCACCATTTGTCTTGGTCAGAATTGTGGCAGTTACGCTCCTCTAAGATGGCTGAAGGCGCTGAGGTCAGCGCTTCAGACTTTCTGAGGTGAGCGCGAGGTCTTGAATTCTATTCAAGACTCGCTCTCCCACGCAGCTGTTTGCACTTCACCGTAACCGTTTTGTGAGGAAACAGCATTCCTGTGTCGTCCGTGTTAGAGTCAGTATAGTCAAAGAATTTCGTAGCGTTTACCGTCGGCAGTGTTAGGAAACACAGCGCGACGGGCAGAGCAAGCCTTCATTGACCCCAGTTAACCTTGCAAGCCATTTCTGAGCAACAGCATTCGAGCAAGAATTTTCCTGTCACGCAAGTACCAAGAATTTATGTAAAAGGAGAATTGTATTTAGAGTTAATTACCAGGCATTCTTGTGACAGCCAAAGCTCTTCCGTTTTCTTAAAGCATCTGCAAAAGAAGGAGAGAGAATAGTTAGTTAATAAGACTTAATTTAGAAATACAGTTTTGTTTTACAAAAGATACCCACCACAGAATCTTCATGTTTATTACACCTCACGTTCAAGGTTCCTGTAAAAAAGAAAAAGAAAGGTTTAGTTAATAAATAGGGTTAGCTCTCTGTAGACATTAAAGAGAGTTAAACTTTAATGGTTTCGTTTATTTAGTTAAGAATACTACGTGCTAACAAGACAACAGTAAAGAGGCTCAGTCCAGTCAAAAGGGTATGTATGGTTAAACTTACAGAAATACACCGTAATAATTAGAACTACCTAGTTTTAAGGGTCTGTCATTTATTTTTGAAGGTGTAAAACAGAGTTGAAGCACATCCTAAAGACTATAGAAGAGAGGCAATAGCCCAGTCTAAAAAGGGTACGTAAAGGAGGAAAGAACTAGGAACAGAAAGTTTGAACATAAGAGTTCAATTATTGTTTGAACCTGAGTAATTGTTTATTTACATTGCAGTGTCACTTTACTGAAAATGCAAGAAGAACACTAGAAGTTGCGGTTCAGACAAGACACCCAAGATAGAAGACGAGGCTGTCTCTTCTCTGTCCCATCCACCTTTCCCCCCGGGAGTTTCTTCATCCTCCCTAAGAAAGATTCTTGGGAGTGTGGAGGGAAGCTCGGAGAGGCATTGGGTAAGGTCATCGTTCTGCTCCTGTGAAGTATCGGGAAACTTCAAGTGAGACTCTTGACAGAGTGAAGTGCCCACGATTAATTACTCACCTGAGGAGAATGGCTGAGGGATTAGACTTGAAGAATTTAGGGGGGGTTTTAGACGCCATTCAAAAGGAATTGCTAGCAGTCAGAGAAGAGAACAACAGTTTAAGACAGGATCTATTGGCCTCCAGGAGAGAAACAACAGATTTAGCCAGCAAAATGGACAGTTATTTCTCAGGTACTAGTTTTGCAGCCTTATCTCAAGATGCACAGACAAGTAGTCACATTCCCTTACCTCACCCTAGGAGTACTTCACAGGTCGTACACTCATTGTCTTCTGTTATTCCACTTGCCCCACCAGAACGTTTTAGTGGTGACCCACAAAAGGCCCAAATTTTTCTTACACAATGTTCTCTATACTTCATGTGTTGGCCAGCCATTTTCCCTGATGCAAAATCTCGGGTAGCCTTCATTCTATCCTATTTAAGTGGAGATGCCGCTGCCTGGTCCTTGCCTCTGGTCTCAAAAGATTCGGCAATCCTGTATGATTTTGATGAGTTTAAAAAAGAATTTCTGCGGATCTTTGATCGGAGAAGAGTTTCTCAAGCCACTGACAACGAGTTGCTGGAGTTAAGGCAAGGGAACAAAGAGTCGGTGGCCTACCTGGCCCAATTCAATAAGCTTATTGTAGAAACGTATTGGCCTGAGAACAAGGAAGCTGCATTGTTCTACAGAGGCTTGAAGGATGAACTTAAAGATGCTCTGTCCCAGATAGCGAATAGACCAACTGAAGTTGCTGTCCTTATTGATTTGGTCCTAGAATTGGACTATAGACAGTCTGGAACAAGAGGCGAAAAAAGAAGGGAATTCCGCCCGAGTGTACCCAGATTTGACCGGGATAGATCAGAAGGGTCCAAATCGATGGAGAGCCACCAGTCCGTAGAACCTATGCAGATCGGAGCGGTAAGAGGCCCTCTCTCCAAGGAAGAAAAGGAGAAGAGGAGATTGAATAACCTTTGCATGTACTGTGGGGTGAGTGGCCACTTTGTTAAAGTCTGTCCAAAGAAGCCCAAAACTTCACTGAAGGAAAACTGGCAGCACCACCAGTAGGAGGGGTTGGACTGGTGGATGCTAAAGAAATCACAACTCCAGATTCTCACTCGTTGGCGAATACGCTCCAATCGTCTGCTCCGCATTTAACCCTCTCAGTTATCTTGAAATTCAGAACATTGGTCCAGTCTGACATTCCAGTGATGATAGATTCCGGAGCCACCGGAAATTTCTGTGACATTAAGTTTGCTTCTAAGATAGGATTGCAAGCTATACGGAAGACCAAGAGTGAAGCTGTGAGAGCAGTTGACGGTACGAACCTCTCTTCAGGTCCAATCGTTAGTCACACAGAGGAAGTGGAACTAGTTCTACCAGATGGTCATCGGGAAAGCTTACAGTTTAACTTGATTAATGCACCACAGTTCCAACTAATCCTAGGCCTTCCATGGCTTACGGAGCATAACCCCCAAATTGATTGGGAGAAAAGATCGATTAAGATGAACTCTGAATACTGCAAGGAGTCTTGTTACCATGGAGAGGACCGAGTAAAAGAGTCAAGCTTAGCGGCTTGTCTGTGTGATAACGGAGCATCTGTGTGCGTAATACGTACTGAAGAAGTTCCAGAAATGCACCAGGACTATAAGGATGTCTTTAGCGAGGTCGATGCAGAGAAACTCCCTCCACATAGGCCTTACGATTGTAAGATCGAGCTGGAACCTGGAGAAAATCTTCCATGCAGTAGAATCTACGCCCTGATGGAAAAAGAAGATAGATATTTGAAGGAATATATCCAGACTTACTTGAAGAATTATTTCATCAGGCCTTACAGTCTCCCGTCTCTTCGCCACTATTTTTCATGCCAAAGAAGGAAGAGGGTGATCTGAGAACCTGCATCGATTACCGCGCCTTGAACAGAACCACCATCAAGAACAGATACCCCTTACCTTTGATTTCAGTACTCCTGGACCAGGTTAAAGGGGCCCAGATCTATACGAAACTCGACCTCCGAGGGGCATACCATCTGATCCGGATCATGGAGGGCGATGAATGGAAGACTGTATTTAGGACCAAGTTCGGCCTGTACGAGTACCAGGTGATGCCTTATGGTCTCTGTAATGCCCCGGCAGCTTTTCAGTATTTTATAAACGATGTCTTGAGTCAATATATTGACAAGTGTGATATTGTTTAAATCGACGACATTTTGATTTATTCAGCGTCCAAAGAGGAACACCAAGGACACGTGAGGGGAATCTTAGAAGAGCTTCGAGAAAACCGACTATATGTTAAACTCGCACAATGCGCTTTTAATGTCTGCTCAGTAGATTTCCTAGGATTTGTCCTATCTCCAGAAGTAATCACCATGGATATGCAAAAAATCAAGGCAGTTTTGGATTGGTCATCCACTACAACTGTAAGGGAGATACAGCGGTTTATTGGATTCGCAAATGTTTACAGGAGGTTTATTCAGGATTTTTCCCAGAAAGTGATTCCAATAACTCGTCTGTTAAGAAAGGGCGTTCCTTTCGTCTGGTCCAAAGAAGCAGAAGCTGCCTTTCAGTCTCTAAAAAGAAGTTTTATTTCAGCGCCTATCCTCCTTCATCCCGATCCTGCAGAACCCTTTTATGTGGAAACGGATGCATCAGATCAAGCGATTGGAGGAGTCCTATCCCAGAGGCATATGAAGACCGGTCAACTGCACCCAGTGGCTTACCACTCTCGGAAAACTTCTTCCGGCCGAGATCAACTACACAATAACTGAAAGAGAGCTGTTAGCTATCAAAGACACCTTTAAGGAGTGGAGGCACTATTTAATGGGAGCCAGACATACCGTGACTGTGTATACAGACCACAAGAATCTGCAATTCCTAAAATCGGCAAGAACCCTAACACAGCGCCAACTCAGATGGTCTTTATATTTTGCAGATTGCAACTTTGTGATCACCTATCGTCCCGGTAGTAAAAACGGCAAGGCAGACGCCTTATCTAGAATGGATATGGAAGAACAAAAGATGATTATAGATGACCAAAAGATCATCCCAGAATCAAAGATCGTGGGGGCCACTACCTGTGAAACTCTGGAAGAGAAGATAAGAAAGTCTTTTACTTCTGAAGAACTTCGACAATGGGTCTCAGCCGATCTGTCTCGAGAAGTCCGAAAAGGGTTACCCTACCATGATGGAGTCTTGTTTATACCCACTCAGGAGTTGCGAGAACAAATTTTGCATGATTGTCATGATCACCCCATGGCTAGTCATAAGGGAATAAACAAGACTGAAGAATTGATAAAAAGACAGTTCTGGTGGCCTAAAATGACAAAAGACATCAAGCAATATGTGTTAGGTTGTGGGATTTGTGCTCAGGGAAAACCGACATGGCAGTCACCTCAGGGGCTTCTACTTCCAATGCCTACACCCCCTCATCCCTGGCACACTGTAACCATGGATCTGATTGTAGATTTACCTTCCAGTCAGGGCCATAGTGCGATCCTGGTTTTTGTGGATGCCTTTACTAAAATGGCCCACTTTGTTCCTTTGCAAGGCACTCCTAGTGCTAAAGAGTTGGCTACACAATTTAGTTTACATGTTGTGAGATTACACAGAATCCCTAAGATTCTTATTTCAGATCGTGGTGCTCAGTTCCTATCCCATTTCTGGAAGGCCTTTACCCAGGGATTAAATATAGAAACTAGGTTTTCCACTAGCTATCACCCAGAGACTGACGGACAGACTGAGAGGGCAAATCAGGAGCTAGAACAGTATCTAAGACTGTTCTTGTTAGATCAGGAAGGGGACTAGCCAGATCTTCTCTGGGCAGCAGAATTTGCACACAACAACTCCCAAAACAGCTCTACTGGTCATTCTCCATTCTACTTAAATTATGGGCGACATCCAAATTTAATGATTAGTGCCAGTGAAATTTCGGTCCCAGCAGTTAAGGATTTTGTCCAACACTTAAGTGAAACTCATGAGGCAGCTAGAGGAAGGTTAGAGAAATCAAAAGAAACGTACAAACACCAAGCTGACAAAAAGAGAAGGCTAGAGGATGATTATCCAATTGGAAGTAAGGTTTGGCTGAGCACCAAGAATTTAAGGTTAAAAGAGAATCGGAAATTCCAACCTCGCTTTATCGGTCCTTTTGAAGTTGAGAAAAAATTTAATTCTGTGACATATAGGCTAAAATTACCCATGCAACTGAAAATTCACCCCGTTTTTCACGTCTCATTACTGAAAAAATCCTCACCATATCTCCGACCTAGAACTCTCCCTAGACCAATTCAAACTGAAGATGGAGAGGAATTTGAGGTGAAAAGAATTTTGGACTCTAAATGGAGGAATAGAGAACTCCACTATCTGGTAGATTAGAAGGGTTATGGTCCGGAGGAGCGGTCTTGGGAACCATCTTCTAATGTTCATGCCCGAGACTTGTAAAAGCCTTTCATGATCGTTTTCCCCTTATGGCTAAACCTGGGGAAACCCCCTTGTGGAGGGGTACTGTCAGGAATCAAATCAAGAGACTTCAAGGGGGTGGTCTAGTGGGGGCCAGCTCTACTTTTAATAGGAAAGGTCATCATTTGTCTTGGTCAGAATTGTGGCAGTTACGCTCCTCTAAGATGGCTGAAGGCACTGAGATCAGCGCTTCAGCCTATCTGCGGTGAGCGCGAGGTCTTGAATTCTATTCAAGACTCGCGCTCCCACGCAGCTGTTTGCACTTCACCGTAACCGTTTGGAGAGGAAACACCGTTCCTGTGTCGTCCGTGTTAGAGTCAGTATAGTCAAAGAATTTCATAGCGTTTACCATCAGCAGTGTTAGGAAACACAGCGCGACGGGCAGCGCAAGTCTTCAGTGACCCCAGTTAACCTTGCAAGCCATTTCTGAGCAACAGCATTCGAGCGAGAATTTTCCTGTCACGCAAGTACCAAGAATTTATGTAAAAGGAGAATTGTATTTAGAGTTAATTACCAGGCATTCTTGTGACAGCCAAAGCTCTTCCGTTTTCTTAAAGCATCTGCAAAAGAAGGAGAGAGAATAGTTAGTGAATAAGACTTAATTTAGAAATACAGTTTTGTTTTACAAAAGATACTCACCACAGAATCTTCGTGTTTATTACACCTCACGTTCAAGGTTCCTGTAAAAAAGAAAAAGAAAGGTTTAGTTAATAAGTAGGGTTAGCTCTCTGTAGACATTAAAGAAAGTTAAATTTTAATGGTTTCATTTATTTAGTTAAGAATACTACGTTCTAACAAGACAACAGTAAAGAGGCTCAGTCCAGTCAAAAGGGTATGTAAGGTTAAACTTAGAGAAAATACACCGTAATAATTAGAACTACCTAGTTTTAAGGGTCTGCCATTTATTTTTGAAGGTGTAAAACAGAGTTGAAGCACATCCTAAAGACCATAGAAGAGAGGCAATAGCCCAGTCTAAAAAGGGTACATAAAGGAGGAAAGAACTAGGAACAGAAAGTTTGAACATAAGAGTTTAAATATTGTTTGAACCTGAGTAATTGTTTATTTACATTGCAGTGTCAGTTTACTGAAAACGCAAGAAGAACACTAGAAGTTGCGGTTCAGACAAGACACCCAAGATAGAAGACGAGGCTGTCTCTTCTCTGTCCTATCCCCCTTTCCCCCTTGGGAGTTTCTTCATCCTCCCTAAGAAAGATTCTTGGGAGTGTGGAGGGAAGGTCGGAGAGGCATTGGGTAAGGTCATCGTTCTGCTCCTGTGAAGTATCGGGAAACTTCAAGTAAGACTCTTGACACAGCGGCCCCTCATCTAATCATTTCCAGTTCTATAAAGTTTGGTACCACTGAGGTGAATGAAATCTCCGTCATGGTAGATTCAGGGGCAACTGGAAACTTTTGCGACATTAAATTCGCTCAGTCTTTAGGCATACGATTTTTAAAGAAAGACAAGCCTGAATCGGTACGTGCAGTCGACGGTACTAATTTGTCTTCTGGACCTATTATTTTTGATACAGAAGAACTAATCGTAATTGGTCCAGGGTCTCACCAAAGTTATTTAAAATTCAGTCTTATCGATGCCCCTCAATTCCAGTTGATTTTAGGACTTCCGTGGTTGACTGAACACAATCCACAAATTGATTGGGCAAAAAGGACAATTGAAATGAATTCAGAATATTGCAAGGAGCATTGTTTTCATTCTAGGATATCCGATCATCAGCCTAATCAATCATCTCTGCTGGCGGAAACTCCATTGGTGATTTGTACAGTAGAAACTCCAGAGATTCCAGTGGAATATCCAGAATTGAAGGCAGTGTTCGATGACCAAGAGGCTCAGAAGCTACCTCCCCATCGGGAGTATGATTGCAAGATCAAAATAGAACCTGGAGCCTCATTACCTTGCAGTCGAATTTATGCCCTTTCAGAAACCGGGAACAGTCACCTTAAGGAATATTTAGATCAATATTTGGCCAATGGGTTCATTCGGCCTTCGCAGTCTCCGGTTTCTTCCCCGCTCTTCTTCATTCTGAGAGAAGGATGCAGAACTTAGGACCTGCATAGATTATCGCGCCTTGAATGCAGTAACCAAGAAGAATCGTTATCCATTGCCGCTAATTTCGGAGCTTTTGGATCAAGTGAAGGAGGCCAAAGTGTACACCAAATTGGATTTAAGGGGGGCTTATCATCTGGTTAGAATGGCAGAGGGGGAAGAATGGAAGACAGCGTTTCGTACCCGTTTTGGTTTGTTTGAGTATTGGCACATGCCCTTCGGCCTGTGCAACGCCCCCGCTGCTTTCCAGCATTTTGTCAACGATGTCCTACGTGAATCTTTGGATCGCTTTGCTGTGGTCTACATTGATGACATACTCATTTTTTCAGCCAGTTTAGAAGAACATGTACTTCATGTGCGAGCAATTTTACAGAAATTACTAGACCACCAACTTTTGGTGAAATTGGAGAAGTGTATATTTCACTCAGATCGTGTGGAATTCTTGGGCTACTTTTTGTCCCCCGAAGGTGTGTCTATGGATGAGTCTAAGGTAAAGGCAATCAAGGACTGGCCACCTCCACGTAATGTAAAAGAAATTCAAAGTTTCATTGGATTCGCCAATTTTTATAGGCGTTTTATCTTCAATTTTTCAGAAAAGGTGGCCCCCATTACTCGACTCCTAAAGAAGAAAGAGAAGTTTTTGTGGAGTTCGGAGACTGAAAAGGCATTTCAAGATTTAAAAGAACTATTTACAACCGCCCCCATTTTTCAGCATGCAAACCCAGAGGAACCATTCTTTGTGGAAGCCGATGCTTCGAATTTGGCCATTGGAGGAATCTTGTCTCAAAGAAACAAAATCACTGGGCAACTTCATCCAGTAGCCTATCGGTCTCGAAAACTGTCAGCAGCTGAAATAAAGTACACCATTGCAGACAAAGAATTGCTTGCAGTGAAGGATGCATTCCAAGATTGGAGGCATTATTTATTAGGTGCTAAGCATGTGGTCACCGTTTTTACTGACACCGAAATTTGCAATTTTTGAAGTCTGCACGCTCTCTTACTCCGCGACAATTGAGATGGTCTCTATTTTTTGCTGATTACCAGTTTGTCTTGACCTATAAACCAGGTTCTGCAAATGGAAAGGCCGATGCTCTTTCTCGTTTGAATTTCGGAGAACAAGAAGAAGGGAGTAGAGAAGGTCACATCATTCCGGAGGAGAAAATCATTAGCACCATTTTGTATACTGAAGTGGAGAACAAGATTAAGGGGTCTCTTTCCAATGAAGAAATGATGGTTTGGATGAATGAAGACGCTGGAAGAGAAATTAAAGATGGCAAACCTTACCATCACGGAAATCTTTATGTACCTGAAAAGGATTTACATCATGAAATTATGAAGCACTGTCATGATAAACTGTTGGCAGGCCATAAGGGAGTGAAGAAGACCTTGGAACTGATCAAACGAGAATTTTGGTGACCCGATTTAGAGGCTCAGGTGAGACAGTATGTGGCCTCCTGTGAACAGTGTGTTAAGGGAAAGACCAATCGACAGGCCCCGCAAGGTTTACTCATGCCTTTGCCCGTAGCCCCATATCCATGGCATACTGTTTCTATGTACTTCATTGTAGATCTGCCCTCTAGTCAGGGATATTCCACCATTTGGGTCTTGGTAGATCATTTTTCCAAAATGAGTCATTTTGTCCCACTAAAATCACTTCCAAATTCTGCTCAACTGGCCTCATTATTCACGCTACACATAGTGAAGTCTCATGGCATTCCTAAAGTGGTGATCTCAGATCGGGGAACTCAATTCATTTCCCGTTTTTGGAGGGCCTTCTTGAAAAGATTAGGAGTGGACTCTCGATTGTCTTCCAGCTTCCATCCTGAAACTGATGGACAGACTGAAAGGGTCAATCAAGAATTGGAACAATATCTACGTCTTTATTTGATGGATCATGAAGGGGATTGGCCAGATTTAATTTGGGCTGCTGAGTTTGCGTATAATAACGCCGTTCACTCGTCCACTGGTTATTCCCCATTCTTTCTAAATGCAGGCAGGCACCAAAACACAATGGTGGGTAAGGCAGAGAGTGAGGTACCCGCAGTAGAGGAGGTGGTGGGTGAGTTGCAGAAGGCTTTTCTAACAGCAAGACAAAATTTAGAGAAAGCAAAAGATTCTTACAAGAGGCAGGCTGATAAGAAGAAAAGAGAGAACCCAGTTTTTGAACCAGGTGATAGGGTTTGGATTTCCACCAGGAACATGAAATTAAAGGGAAATCAGAAATTCCAACCTAGATTTGTGGTACCCTATGAGGTTGACAAAATGGTGAATCCAGTCAGTGTTAAGATCAGGCTTCCTTCTAATGTTAGAGTACATCCAGTGTTCCATGTTTCATTAGTCAAAAGAAATCCTATAAATTTGCGGAAGGTAAAACCGCCAGCTCCAATTCAGTGTCAGTCAGGAGAAGAGTTTGAAGTGAAACGCATTCTAGATTCCAAGATTAAGAGAGGGGAGATTTTCTATTTGGTTGACTGGAAGGGTTTCGGTCCTGAAGACAGATCTTGGGAACCCGGCTCCAATGTTCACACTCCCAAATTGATTCAAGCATTTCATAGAACTCATCCACATAAACCCAAGGAGAGGAGAGGAGGGGTTTTGGTCGGGGGTACTGTCAAGGCTGTCCTGAAGAGAAAACTTTCCTGTCCTCAGTTTCGTGTCAGGCATAAGAGGGTACTTTGTTACCCTTGGAATCGGCTTCGCCGATTCTTCTTTTAATATTTTTTCAGGCAGTTCTTAGTCCCACAAGATGGCGGTGTTGGAGGTAGGCGTTCTAGTGTTTGGGCAAATTCTGAGGGGTCTAATGCTTCGCGCGCTTGCACCTGTAGTGCGGCGCACTTCAACTGTCATTCCTGGGCGAACGGAGCGTTTTCTTCACGCTCGTTCGCCGTTTTGAAATTTAGTAGTTCTGGAGACCGGCTGCTCGTCCGTGTCTTATTCCGACTTCTGTGGTAATTCAGCACTCCTTGTTGAAGCATCGGAAGTGTCCTGGAAAGAAGAAATCATCTTTTCCTCAGCGTGACCAGTATCATGAGTAGAGGGTTTGTGTATTCCTCTCTCAGGAAGTAAGTCCACAGATTTTTTAGTTATTCTTGGCACAACTTGATTTTTTACTGGAGAATATTTGAGAGCACTTTACCCCGCGCAGCCACCGGTCGAAATTCTTTTTAGTAACCGGTTGCCTGCTGCTTGCAGTATAACTTGTGTGTCTTTTCAAGCAGCGGAATTCTTGTCAAGGCGCATGTATATATTTTCTCTTAGTGCGCATTTATTCCTGTGAACATAACAGGAGTGTGGCGAGAGTAGAACTGTATTTTTGGCCAGAACTATTTCAGCGCATAGTTCATTTTTGTGGACAATTCTTATTAGTAAAGACTCTATTTACCCAAAGAGATTTACCAGCTAAGGAAATCTACGCAGCATATAAGAAAGAAAACATATTGACTGCTTAATAAGATTTCAGAAGACTTTCCAGAAAAGAAGTGGCAGAATCATTTTCTTCAGAAGTTACAAATAGTATGTAGCAATATATATATATATATATATATATATATATATATTATACTTACCGTCCAATGCATCTTCAGCCACCTGCAATAAAGAAAAGCGAGAGTCAGAATTGTTAAGCAAAAAGACTATGTATATTGACAACAGCTACAATGAATAATACATAGAGAGAGGCTAATCACTGCAGAGGTTCAGGTATGAGATACGTTTGAATAATACATCTACTGAAAGTGTTTTTGATCAGGGAGAGTTTTAAGTGTATTAATATTGTCGATTTGTATTATAGGTGCTGAGAAGAATAGCAAGAACTTCCTAGAGGAAGAGGCACAGCAGTGGAGTCTCTCTTTTGTCCCATTCCCCTTTCCCCCTCTTTACTGGAAGTGAAGGTAAATCATTCGCTTTTAGTGGAGTTGGGAATTGGGGAAATTGTTGTCTGCTCCTGTGGAAGTCATTGGTGATTCAGGTGTGAGGTACTTGATAGGGGGGTCTGTGAGGCCCGCCCTCGTAATTTTGATTAGCTGCTTGGAGGTGGCAGTCCCCGGGGTAGGGGGGTCCATGAGGCCCCCCCACATAACTGCAATTAGCCCCAGGGAGGGGGCGGTCCCCAGGTCTTTGTTTAGCTCAATGAGGGGGGCCCTGTGCGCCCCCCTCCAATATTCATTATATGCCCCCTGAACCTGGCCCACCCAGGGGTTATGTTTTTTTTCCCTCAAATTCACGATTATCACTTTTATGCCTTGGCAGGTTCACAGGGGGACCGGAACACCATGGCTTGCGGGTCAGTGTAATCCTACCCAGCCCCCTTTTCTTTATTTTAACTTTTTTGGGGGGACTCGGTGAACATATATCTATGTTTTTCTTCCTAGATTTTTAAAAAACTACTGAACGGATTTGCACTAAATAACAAAGAGCACAATCTGTGTAACAACATCTACCTTTCTGCCTCATTTGGTGTAACACCCTTATTTCGTGCCCCCTCTGCACTGAACGTTCCATGACACACAGAACCTACTGTGACACTTTTATTGGAAAATTTCATTAAGATAGGTCAAACGACCCCTAAGTTAAAGGCAAGTCAAAGAATTATTTTCCTATGGAAACTAGGTCCTAACTATAACTACCTACTGGTGACTGCCAGTATGACCTTATAGCTAGGCTCAGATTTCACTTGTACAAAACAAGTGAAATTCACTATTTATAGTTACCTCAGCTAACTACAACTTAGTCCCCCACAATGCACTGCTTATGACCTCACATATTACATCATTCATGACATGGTCAGTTACATCACTGATGACATCTCAAATGACATGACTAATGACATCATCCTGTGAGTGTAAGTCTTTCACAAATGTTTCTGAGACTTAAAATGATATACTAAGCTACAGCTTAAGTTAAATTACTATTCTTTGTGTGCTAGTGATTAGTCATACTTTTTCTAACATATCTCATCTGAGTGGCTATGTGAATGTATCAGTGTGTGAGTGGATGTCTGAGTGGCTGTATGGGTGTGCGAGTGGGTGTGTGAGTGGGTGAGTGGCTGTATGGATGTGTTTGTCAGTATGTGAGTAGCTGTATGGGTAAGTTAGTGGCTGTGTGGGTGAGTTAGTGGTTAAGTGAGTCACTGCATAGGTGTGTGAGTGGCCGTGTGGGTGAGGGAGTGGGTGTGTGAGTGGCTGTATGTGTGAGTTAGTATGTGTTTTATTGTGTGTATAGGTGAGTTGGTGTGAGTGGCTGTATTGGAAAGTACATGTCTGTGTGAGTGGCTGTAAGGGTGAGGGAGTGAGTGTGTGAATGGTTGTATGGATGTGTGAATGAGTATGTAAGTGGTTCTGTGGGTGTGTGAGTACTTGTATGGGTGAGTGAGTGGCTGTATTGGTAAGTGAGTAGGAGGCTAGTAGCTGTTTTGGTGAGTGAGTGACAGTGTGAATAACAGTATGGAAGAATGTGTGGGTGTTTGAGTACCTGTATGGGTGAGTAGGTAGCTGTGTGAGTTTTTGTATGGGTGTTTAAGTGGTTGTGTGAGTGGCTGTAAGGGTGTATGAATGGGTGGGTGTAAGTATCTGTATGTCTGTATAGCTGGATGTGTGAGTACCTGTTTTGGTGAGTGAGGGAATGCATGAGTGGGACCCATGTCTGGGCATACCCTGCCAACTTAGGGAGAACAAAGCAAACACAAGGAGATGATGGACGGAGCGCTGAAACGTTTCAGACACTCACCCCCAGTCACAGATCTGGGTAGAATCTCACTATTTAGGCTGTCAATCCTCCATCTTCACACCAGTTCCCTAGATAACCATCAATAAGATTCCCTAAAAGTAAGAGCAAATGCGAGAAGTGACTCACGATAAAGGCGAGGTTAGAAATCCCATGTTGCCACACATATTGTTCGGCATTGTCTTGTGTGTGGATGAGTATCACATTTGCTAATATGTCAGACGACGAAGAATCTTCAGGGGAGATACTGTTCTGCCTGATACTAAGTGGGCCTGTGTTTCCAGATATTTCCAGATCTGCAAAATCTGATTGCAGTAATTTTGGGTCTGATTATATCACACCAGAAAAAAGCAGCTGGTGGTAACTTGAAGGTAAAAGCTGCCAGCAGAAAAACAACCAGGCCCCCACTTGACCCTTGCAGAAACATTGGGGAACTGGCCATGCTGCCTCAAATGGACCTGCCATGGCCCTGCTGCACCAACCCCTGACCGCTACCACCACCTACACACTCTCCACGGCCCCATCAGCATGACAGCTGGGTTTGAGTTCATACCTGACTTATACAGTGAAGCACTGGAACAGAGGCAGAGATCTGAGGCAGACAGCACCCCACCCCTAGCTATAACATAGAGAGCAAGTAATACTCACCCAACTATTACCCTAAGGGCCAGGACAATCTGCTCGCAGCTCCCCAGCCCTCACTCTCACCAGCCAACTCACCACAGCCTGCTACTACCATTTACCATGTGCTAAGAGCAGGTGATAAATGGGAGCATCAAGTCCCATGAAATTGGGAACTCTATTCATAATTTGACTTGGAAACATGGGTTTGTATATTTATTCCCCATTCCATTGGGGATTAACTCATAATTGCATAGTACTGCCGGACTGTTTCGGCATGGTGCCAGTGTTTACCGGTGCAGCTGTTTCATTCTGCCAGTACCATCCAGCTTGGAATTCGGTCCTACCTGGTGGTGGTAATGACTTGAATGAGAATATACAAACATACTTGTTGTTGTAAGGATTTCCAAGTTGAGGGGTGAGAAAGTCCCATTCCATATGAATTTTGGGTGAAGAGTGACAAACGTCTTTGTAAAAGCCATAAAGCAGTATTACTTTGACAGAGACTTATTAATTCTGATATAAATCCTGGTGGATATAGAGGGATTAAGATCAAACCATAGAGATGTTTTGAAGGCCAAATTGACTTTAGCAGATGCAATTAATCAGGCAAACTGTAGTCTGGGCCAGCCATTTTGAGGTGGCATCATCACTGGTGCTTAAGATTAGTTTTAAACCAGGTAATTTGTGTTCAAATTTGCAGGCATTCTCATTGTTTTGGGTGAAGGAGAAGATGGTGCTAATCTGGAATGAGTGTTTTAGAAAAGAATGATAAAGTAATCAAGGACAATCTTGGAATGAACCTGAATTATCTGAACATGTAATCCCGGTGAAATATAATTCCTTGCCTATAAAAAAAAAGCTCAGGTATGTTCTGATTAGTGCTGGCAAATAACTGAGTGCAGTGTTAAAGGGATGATGGGCACAGGTATTGATTGATCCAATGGAGTCTTCTTGTTGGTTATCACAATTTACCATGGGCTCTTTCAAAAGGGCAAAGAGTATGCATGAAGCTTAGAAGCGTCAACAAAGCAACATAAGTTGATGGTCATCAACTTCCTAAGATTGAAGAGATGATTGGAGTATTGAGCACTGAGTGCATATGTAATGCCAGATAAAGTATTCCAATTTCACAGAATGTCTTTAAACGTCACTTTGTCTGCAGCCAGGTTTTAAAGGTCCGTGCATGAAACATTGAAAGGGTTGCAAGGCATGTTCACATTCCAAACAATGTCTGCATATTTTGAAGACATTAAAATGAGCCTGGTCGGAAAATGGGAGATGTGGTAGTGGTGATGAAATACAAAAGCTTAAACTTATGATGAAACAATGCATTTTGTGTGTTAATAAAACTAAATATTCCAGACTTGTGTGTTTGGGGCTCTGGTTTTCTCCAAGGCAGAGGTTGTTGAAAGTGACTAAAGAAGCACTCTTGTCTTCATGTCTCAGTACTGTCCCTCTCTGGCAGACCTTATTGGATACAGCTTCAAGACAGACACCACTGGCCTGGGTCTAGTAACATGAAGGCTGACATTTAAATAGTGTGTTGCCAAAATATTGTGATATTATATCTACTACCGGTATATGATGAAGATGGGAAGATGTAAATATAAGTATAATGGGGCCAAGCCCAGATTTACCAAGCCTTTGCATCGTGCGAGGTGACGTAGGGCAACACAAACACTTATTTAGAATTTACTAAGAAAAACAATTCCAGATTTACTAAGGTTTGTAGTGCTGGAATTGTGTGAAATCGATACACCTACTACAGATAGGTGTATTTCTCCTTGTTACTTCCTCTTTCTATGCATGATGCATTCTGCTTCATACATATAAAGAGGAATATGTCTCTTTGGATTGTTTTTGTGCAAGAAGGTATTTCTTCTGCACCGTGGTGCAAGGGTGCCTGTGTTGGTGCTAGGCAGCACACAGTGCGCCTGCACAGGGAGAGAGCTGAAGAGCCCAATATCTTGCTAGATATGGTGCTTTTCAGCTGTCTCTCATTCATGCAATGCAACAACTTTGCTTGCTGCCCTGCATGGCCTAAATGTTTGATAAATATGCCTCTCACTATAGCTTTTGGTAGATGTAAAAGAAATTTAATATTTTCGAAGTGAAGCCCCTTTATGTAGGTCGTTGTATTTTTACTTGAATTCAGCTGAAGGACAGGTGCAGTGGGGAGGTCACTTGCAGAGGGCTGACTGCTGTACATCATTGAGTAATATACTCCATGATCCACGTTTGCTGTGAAGGGCTGAAGGCTGAGCAAATAGGTTGTAGGCGGTCATGGGGGGTAGCACGTAGGGTCTTGTCACAGGTGACATCCTGTGGCCATCCCCCGCTGCTTATGGGGTTGGCAAGAGGGATGGACACATGCAGAGGGCAGGGCGCAGGATGTGGCCTAAGGCAAGCCCTCCCTCAACCTTTATTGTATGTTGACTAGGCCTGGGTGGAATTATAATTCCGCTTCTGGAATTGGCGGAATTTGGTAACTATGCGTTACTCTTGCAAAGCGGAGTTTCTGCCAAATTCTCCAATTCGGTGAGTGGCGAAAATATTCTGCCGCTCAAGCCTTGCGATGTTCATGGGAAGAACGTAAGGCTCTATCAATGCCCGCTTGCGAGCGCAAGCGAGATTGGCTGGCCCCTGATGTGGTTTCTGGTCGCCACGGAGCCTTTCAGGGCCATTTTGTAACGCCTGCAGTTGCAAGCAGTCTCGACTGCTTCTCGAGTAGATTTTCTACTCGAGAAGCAGCTAAATCAAGTTGAAAATACCTTTTCGATTGAATATTCTACTGGAACAGACGGTGCAGGTTGTTTTTTTCGAGTGAAGCTCACTCTATTTATTTTACTTTTTTTTAGCAGGAAGGAAGTGCCACAGAGACTCTAACTTCCTCTTCCTGTCCAGAAGGCTCCTTCCAGTTCTTTGTCCATGTCCTAGTCACTTTTCATTTGGATTTTGAGATGAAAGGATCACTCTCTTTGTCTGCAATTCCTGCTGCATATATCATTGAATTTTAAGGACTTTGTTTTTGTGACATGACAACAAGTAAGTTAAAAAACTTTTGGATAAGGGTGTTGTTTGAAAGGGGGCATGCAGCAGTGTACCTGTTATTCAATTTTTAATTTGATTGTGGTTCTGGTGCTTGGCCTGAGTAGCAGTAGGAGTCTATTTATTTGCATTCAAATTTTTCAGTTATAAGGGTAAAGGTTGCTCAGTTAAGTACCTTTTCTCCGTGTTTGTGAAATTTATACTATTCATTTATTTTCCCATGTTGTCTAGTTTGCCCATGGGTCATCTAGCCAATACTAGGCATTGGGTGTATGAAGCAACTGTTTCTCTGGTATATGCTGTTTTAAAACATCTATGCTTTGTTGTCCATGCCTTCTTGCTTGTTGTTGTTTAAACATGTGGCTGGTGGCCATTTCATGTAGCCAGTCAGTATTTTAGATGCTTTTTTCCAGTTTTCAAAGCCATTTATATGTACATTGATAAGGAGAGCTGTGCCTTTTTATTTTTTGTTCATTTTTTCCCCTGATATCAGTTTAATGTACTTGAGGATGATTGTAGTATGTATTTACGGTGTTAATATAATATTATATGCATTATTTCCATTTTCCCTGCACCTCCTTCCTTCCCAAAGGATTTCTCATACTCCTAGTGAGACACCAGCAATTACTTTTTGTACATGATTTGATTTTGTCATAGGCGCACATCAGCATTCATTTTTTAAGATTTATTCAATTTTCCCCTGCACCCCCTGCCTGCCATAGGTCTCTTAGGCCATATATTCACACCAGCATTAATTTGGTAAGGATTAATTATTTTTTCCCTGAACCCCCTGTCTAGGTGTCTTAGGCCATAGGCACACGCCCACGTTAATTTTTTAAGGATCATTTCATTTTTGCCTGACCACCTTCCTGCCATAGGTACACAACAGCATTCATTTTTTAAAGATTTTTTTATTTGCCCCTGTACCCCCTGCCTGTCATAGGTGCACATCAGCATTAATTTTTATAGGATTATTACATTTTCCCTTACACCCCTTGCCTGCCATAGGTTTCTTAGGTCATATGTGCACACCAACATCATTTTTTAAGAATTATTCAACTTTTCCCTGCACCCCCTGTCTAGGTCTCTTAGGCCATAGGCTCACATCAGCATTACTTTTTTTAAGGATTATTCCATTATCCCCTGCACTTTCTGCCTGCCAGAGGCGCACACCAGCATAATTTCTTTTTAAATATTATTCAATTTTCCTCTGCACCTCCTGCCTGCCACAGATGTCTCATAGGCCATAGAGGAACATAAAGTATACTTTTCAATCTGTATGTTACTATTGAACAATTATGTTATGGTTTAGATTGGAATGGATACACTATTGTTAATTATTTGGGATAGCTTAATTAAATTATATTATCTGAATGAATAATTCAAACTGCAAAAATGCCATGTTTCACTGAATGTTTTTCTTGTTTGTTTGCTTTTAAGTGCACGAGAGACATCACCCACAGTACTACCAGACAGAAGGCCAGCACAAAATAATACCACACCACACCACCTGAGACTTCCTCTGCTTCTGCAGCTAAGTGCCAACTGACAGCACTTGAAGAGGCTCCAAAGAAATGTATTCCTGCCAAGAAAGTGGCCAGTGAGGAGGAGAACAAGAAGCAGATTGCCACCAGTGGTGTGCCGCCCTCTACCTTTTTCAGGAAACACGGTGTGCCTGCCTCTCTGTCCTCTAGGCAGAAAACTGGTAGCAGCACTTCTGCATCAACGGCACCACCTCACCTAAGCCTAAGCCCATGTCTCTCAACAAGGCAGCCACTACAGTCATGGCGACAAGCAGTGAGGCTGAACTGGATTTGTCTCAGCAGCAAATTATTCAATTGTCTCAGGAAACTGAGCAAAGTGGACAACAGGGGCTGCCGCCAGCAACAATTCTTACTGAAGTAGGAGCAGAAAAGGAGGTTGAGCTTCCTGCTGAGACAAGTTGTAGCTCTTGAACCATTGGTGTCACAATCTCCAGCAAGAAAAAGAAAGGTTACTCCACCACCTTCTCTAAGATCCCCTTCTGATGATCTGGACCTGGATAGCAGCCGAGTCTGAGACCTTCCTCAAGAGACAAGGGAAAAGGACATTTTCTGAAAGCCTTAGAATTATGAAAAGTGACAGAGATGAGGATGAGCCAGTGATTGTCAGTATGGAGGGCGGCTCACAGGACACTGAGCTGACCCATCCTATTCAACCTGCTCAGAGGGCTAGAGGACTGGTTCCACCACCACCAACACCAGCTTCCATATTTGTAGGGTTCCCACTGAGAACTGCATCAACCACTACCTCAGTCAAAGTACGCACTGCAGCGAAGCAAACAACACACCCACCTATGTCCAGTTCTTCAGGCATTAACAATAGCACACTAGAAAAGTTCTCCTCCCCAGTTTGGAATTTATTTCCGATTAGCAAGCAAGAGGATAACATTGCAATATGCTCTATTTGCCACGCTAGGGTTTGTCGAGGTAAACCAAGTTCAGACTATGGTACTAGTGGCCAAATGTCCCATATGAAGAAACCATCAAGCAATCCAGTGGGAGGCGCACCTTAAAAAGGTAGCTGCCAGTGGTGGTGGTAATAAGAGAGGGGAAGCAGCCTCGATCATGGTGATAGAAGGAGGTGATGAGAAAGAAGAGGGTGACAGCTTTATACAAAGTAGCCCTGTACCCTGCAGTGTGCCAACATCACCTCCAAATGGCACAAGACTCAGATGCAGACACCATTAGGTCTACCAACTCCTGGTTCTTTCCAGAAGTCACCTGTGTCAGTGGCATTACACAAGAAAATAATCCAAGCTACTATTACTGCCTTGTTTAGGCAGGAGGGGCCCTATGAACACAACCACCCAATGGCTCTTTTGTAAAATTGGAAGCTGGCTAAAATGTTAGAGCTGGACATCCTCCTTTTGTCTTTTGTGAAAGGAGTGGTATTTTTAGAATTTGTGGTGGCCATCTGCCCTAAATGGAAGGTTCCCAGCCGGACCTATTTTGCCAGAGTTGCTGTTCCAACGCTCCATCACAATGTGCTCCAATTGGTTGGGCAAGCTTTGCAGCAATTCACACTATCCACCACACAACAGACATGTAGACCAGTTGTCAAGCAACTGATTCCATGTATATCACTGCACACTGGATCTCTCTTGTGGGGTTAGGAAAAAGCTATCTGCAGGTCTCAGTACTGAAGAAACTTTTAAGGGCATTCAGTGGCATGCAACTGTAGCTATAGTTGCCATTGAGAAATCACATTAAGCTGCAAACATCTTGGAAGACTTTAACAGTAAGTCATTTGAATGGCTGTGACTCAGAGGTCTCAGAATTGGATTTTTTGCCACGGACAATGGCAGTAATACAGCCAAGGCAATGGCAGATGGTAGGAAGTTGAGGGTCCTGTGTTTGATGCATTGCATCTAATTGATTGTGCAGGACCTTCTCAAAAAAAGAAGACATAGTCAGCAACATACTTACCACCTGCAGAAGAATGCCTATCCACTTCAATGGGAAACAACATGACTATAAGAGGCCTACTTTGCCCTGTCGTCTTGACAAAGGTGTGTTGATTTGGGAATGCCGAGTAGTGTGCTGACTCAAATGTCAAACTCTTCTAATTAAGTGGTTGCGGTCTGTGGGGGGAATGCACTTGTCGACATGTCACATGATGGACACATTCAGCTGTTATGACAGTTGACAGTTGTGAGATTGATCAGCCAGGTACATGCAGCTACTTGTCTGGGATTGATTGTAAACGTTTTCTCACTTCTCAGTTAATCACACATGACTGCACCAGTCTATGCTCGTACTCTGCCCTGTTGGTCCTCATTTACCATGAAGCTTACCTTCTCCTTAACTCTACAATATTGGCATTTACTTTTTAGCAATCCACAGGCCTTCTCTTCTTCTGTATGAAAGCTCCATAACACTCCTGCTTAATTACCAGACCGGTTCAGTCCTGCACCCAAGACAGCCATTCCAAGAAGAAGAATGCAGATGCACTGTCTATTTTTGCATTTATACACCTATTATTTTTCTTTTCTTTACAATCACAATTTTTTTTAACTCTGTGGGTGCTCACTAATTTGCATTTTTCAAACCTAGGTGACAGAATAATTAGATTATTTGGACTCAGGGGCTGAAGGAAGTTAAAAATGCATTCATTAACCAAACTGTGTCATTCCTTCATTTCCTTCCAGAGCAGATTTGATGATGTGCTGCTCATCAACCTGATGAAAGTTGTTTGTCTTTGTCACACCTTTCCCCAAATACCCATTCCTGTCCATTTATCAAACCGTTAACTCTCTTACCCCAGGCTGTGTGATATATTGAGGTGTGACTTATGAATTTACACCATAAATGGATCACACACTTGGTAGGGCGGATGTGGTGAAAGTGTCTCACTTTGGCATCTTCTTAACTGAATAATATCCCATGCCAGCCCCACTTACCCACCCAGGCATCATCCTAGTGCAGAGTCAGAATAATGTCTATCCCGTGATAGGTAGTACTAGTGTGCACTATCTGACTTGAGTCACAAAGGTAAAGTTACACTTCTGGTGTAAGTTCATTCTTGCAGTTTAATTGAACTACCAGAAACTTTACAATTTCGAGTAGTTACCTTATGAGTAGTAACTAACTGGTAGTAATAGTAACTCCTTTTAAAGTGATATGGATTACTTACTGCTTGTAAAGTTACTTCTTTTAAAGTTACTATTGGAAAAGTTACTAGTTGTAAACTTAGACTGCAAGAGTAAACTAACACCAAAAGTGAAATTTTACCTTTGGAATCAGGCTCTATGTTGCTTACAATCTATGCAACATGGAGTAACCAAACCTTCTCCTGAGTCCTGACTCATGGATTTTGTAAGTTTAGTTTTATTTTTTTGTTATAAATGAAATAGATACCAGCTCACTGGATTGCTTAGAAGTTACTACTGTTAGCCTTTGTAATATGAGGTTTTTTTCATGGTGGTCTAGTCTCAGTCCTTAATGACCCACTAACTCTGTGTTTTCTTTCAGTCTAGTTGTCTGTGATGGATAATCTTTCTGAATAATCATACAGTTGGCATTCACCTCATTTGGAATAGGTTGGAGTGGGACCTCGTTTTGTGATGTCTTCCTGTTAGCACAGGAACACTAATATCACCACCATTAAGAAGGTCTTTTGGGAAACCCTGCAATTAGGTTTGGGAAGAATGGGAGATGTAGCTATCATTGCTTAATCTAATCAGTTAAGAACTTGAAGAACTATTTAATAACTCAGTACTGAAGTTGTCCTTTGGAAGGAGAGATAATAATACATTCTTGTGTATGTTGTTGGCAGACCGCATTAGTGGGCAATAATAGTAACAGATGGTAGGACAAGTGCAATAACTATACTAACTAGTATATAATTTAATTGATAGGTGGCTGGGTGCTGCAAAACCTCATCAATCAATAAAGTGAAACAGAATTAACCTGTTTTCTTTTCCCAGACAGTGGCACTCTCTTGGCAGGGTATAATTAATTAATGGACAGTAGGAAGAGGTAAGTAACCTACTGAAGAATATATGCATGGCAAGGGACTTCAGGTAGGGAAAATATAGTGGGAAAAGTCGATGTATAATGTGTGACAATGTCAGAGGGCAGCTTCTTGTTGCACTGTCAAAAAGTAAAGCCCATTTAATTTTTTTACATTTTACAGCCACCCTCCCCACCCACAACAGGCCCATCCCCCTCCCCTGCAAAATAATGTCCCTTCCACCCTTTCCCAACTTCCTTCCCTTCCCACCATTTCCACCCACAACATGCCCTGGCTTAAACCAAAACAAATGTTCAATAAAAAAGGGCTTTGAGGGCACCCAGATCGGTGGAGATGTTTTCCATCTCCTGGGCCATATTCTGCTGCCCAGCTGGAGCAGTGCCGTCTTGTGCCACAGCTGGGCCATCTCACAAATG
The DNA here is from genome assembly GCA_963921515.1 of Calotriton arnoldi. Taxonomy (NCBI): domain Eukaryota; kingdom Metazoa; phylum Chordata; class Amphibia; order Caudata; family Salamandridae; genus Calotriton; species Calotriton arnoldi. The sequence continues at coordinate 66,086 of CAWUFW010006413.1, forward strand.
AGATGCGTCAGCTCTCATAGGGCACACTGAAGGAGGTGGTCGGATGTTGATGAAGAGGCTGGTGGTATGAGTGGCAGTAGACCCCGGCTGCAGGTGGTGGCAGTGCTGGCATGGCTGGGTTGGAAGCAGCCCTGGCTGGCGACCCAAGGACCTGTAGGCCTGTGTCTCCTCCTCTTCTTCCTCCAAGGCCACCAGCCATGGCCTCCAACTTTTTCTGCCACAGTCGGGCGGCTATTTCCTTCTGTGATGGTGGCTGCTGCTTGTCAGCTCCAGCAGCAGGTGAAGCTATATCAAGAAAGTAATAACAAAATATATATGTATATATATATATATATATAGTCACTGGAAAAAACACAGGTTTCAGGGACGTTATAGTTAGTTGGACATTTCACTCGTACAAAACCAGAGCAATTTGGCCGTTATAGTTAGTTGAGCTAAGTATAACTCGCGCCCCGGCAATGCATTGCTGTTGACATCACATATTACATCACTCATTACATGGTCAGTGACATCACTGATAATATCTCAAAAGTGATGAAAGATACTTAGAATACAGTGAAAACACCTACATACACTAGGGTACACTATGGGTTGGTGTACCCCTGTGATTGGTATGACCTCCCCTGTAAGGCCCTAGTACATAATAGGGCAGGGGGATTAAAACTACCTCTGGGTGCCTAGCATATAATAGGGCATGGCAGTTTGGAGGCCAGCAGCCCTTTTCTGCACCTGCATGTGTGCACTGCTGAGCATGAGGTCAGTTTAAAAGTAGCCCTGTGTGTGCAGAAAGAGGCAAGAGAGGTGCAGAAAGAGGCAAGAGAGGTGCAGAAAGAGGGAAGAAGGGTGCAGAAAGAGGCAAGAGAGGTACAGAAAGAAGCAACAGAAGTGCAGAAAGAAGCAAGAGAAGTGCAGAAAGAAGCAACCTATGTGGCAGAAAGAGGCAACAGGGGTACAGAAAGAGGCAAGAGAAGTGCAGAAAGAAGCAACAGACGTGAAGAAGGAGGCAAGAGAAGTGCAGAAAGAGGAAGAGAAGTACAAAAAGAAGCAACAGAGATGCAGAAGGAGGCAAGAGAAGTGCAGAAAGAGGCAAAAGAGTTGCAGAAACAGGCAAAAGAGGTGCAGAAAGAAGCAAGAGCAGTGCAGAAAGAACCAACAGAGGTGCAGAAGGAGGCAAGAGGGGTACAGAAAGAGGCAAGAGGGGTGCAGAAATTTGCAAGAGAGGTGCAGAAAGAAGCAAGAGCAGTGCAGAAAAAATTAACAGAGGTGCAGAAGGAGGCAAGAGGGGTACAGAAAGAGGCAAAAGAAGTACAGAAACAAGCAAAAGAGGTGCACAAAGAGGGAACAGGGGTGCACACAGAGGCAAGAGAGGTACAGAAAGAACCAACAGAGGTGCAGAAAGAGGCAAGATAGTGCAGAAATGTGCAAGAGAGTAGCAGATAGAAGCAAGAGCAGTGCAGAAAGAACCAACAGAGGTGGAGAAAGAGGCAAGAGGGGTGCAGAAAGAGGCAAGAGAGGAGCAGAAAGAGGCAAGAGAGGCGCACACGGAGGCACGAGGGGTGCATACATTTGCAAGAGAGGTGCAGAAAGAAGCAAGAGAAGTGCAGAAAAAGCAACAGAGGTGCAGAAATAGGCAAGAGGGTGCTGAAAGAAGCAAGAGAAGTACAGAAAGAAGGAACAGAGGTGCAGAAAGAGGCAAGAGGGGTGCAGACAGAGGCAAGAGAGGTGCAGAAAGAGGGAAGAAGCGTGCAGAAAGAGGCAGGAGGAGTGTAGAAAATTGCAAGACAGGAGCAGAAAGAAACAAGAGCAGTACAGAAACAACCAAGAGAGGTGAAGAAAGAGGCAAGAGTGGTGCAGAAAGAGGCAAGAGAAGTGCAGAAAGAAGCAACAGAGGTGCAGAAATGCGACAAGAGAACTGTAGAAAGAGGCAAGAGAGTTGCAGAAACAGACAAGAGTTGTGCAGAAAGAGGGAACAGGGGTGCAGGAAGAGGCAAGAGAGGTGTAGAAAGAGGGAAGAGAGGTGTAGAAAGAGGGAAGAAGGGTGCAGAAAGAGGCAAGAGGGGTGCAGAAATAAGCAAAAGAGGTGCAGAAAGAGGCAGGCGGGGTGCAGAAAGAGGCAAGACCATTACAGAAAGAACCAAGAGATGTACAGAAAGAGGCAAGAGAGGTGCAGAAAGAGGCAAGAGATGTGCAGAAAAAGGGAAGAAGGGTGCAGAAAGAGGCAAGTGAGGTGCAGAAGGAGGCAAGAGAGTTGCAGAAACAGGCAAAGGGGTGCAGAAAGAGGGAAAAGGTATGCAGAAAGAGGGAAGAGGGGTACAGAAAGAGGCAAGAGGGATGCAGAAATTTGCAACAAAGGTGCAAAAAGAAGCAAGAGCAGGGCAACAAGAACCAACAGAGGTGCAGAAAGAGGCAAGAGGGGTACAGAAAGAGGCAAGAAAAGTGCAGAAAGAAGCAAAAGAGGTGCAGAAAGAGGCAAGAGATATACAGTAAGAGGGAAGAGGGGTGCAGAAAAAGGCAAGAGGGGAGGATAAAGAGGTGGGAGAGGTGCACAAAGAGGCAAGAGGGGTACAGAAAGAGGCGCGAAGGGTGCAGAAAGTGGCAAGAGAAGTGCAGAAAGAAGCAACAGAGGTACAGAAAGAGACAAGAGAACTGTAGAAAGAGGCAAGAGAGTTGCAGAAACAGACAAGAGATGTGCAGAAAGAGGGAACAGGGTTGCAGAAAGAGGCAAGAGAGGTGTAGAAAGATGGAAGAGAGGTGTAGAAAGAGGGAAGAAGTGTGCAGCAAGAGGGGTGCAGAAAGAAGCAAAAGAGGTGCAGAAAGAGGCAGGCGGGGTGCAGAAAGAGGCAAGACCATTACAGAAAGAACCAAGAGATGTGCAGAAAGAGGCAAGAGAGGTACAGAAAGAGGCAAGAGATGTGCAGAAAAAGAGGTGCAGAAAGAGGCAAGAGAGGTACAGGAAGAGGGGTGCAGAAAGAGGCAAGAGGGGAGGAGAAAGAGGCAGGAGAGGTGCAGAAAGAGGCAAGAGGGGTGCAGAAAGAGGTGCAAAGGGTGCAGAAAGAGGCAAGAGAAGTGCAGAAAGAAGCAACAGAGGTGCAGAAAGAGACAAGAGAACTGTAGAAAGAGGCAAGAGAGTTGCAGAAACAGACCAGAGATGTGCAGAAAGAGGAACAGGGGTGCAGAAAGAGGCAAGAGAGGTGTAGAAAGAGGGAAGAGAGGTGTAGAAAGAGGGAAGAAGGGTGCAGAAAGAGGCAAGAGGGGTGCAGAAATAAGCAAAAGAGGTGCAGAAAGAGGCAGGCGGGGTGCAGAAAGAGGCAAGACCATTACAGAAAGAACCAAGAGATGTACAGAAAGAGGCAAGAGAGGTGCAGAAAGAGGCAAGAGATGTGCAGAAAAAGGGAAGAAGGGTGCAGAAAGAGGCAAGTGAGGTGCAGAAGGAGGCAAGAGAGTTGCAGAAACAGGCAAAGGGGTGCAGAAAGAGGGAAAAGGTATGCAGAAAGAGGGAAGAGGGGTACAGAAAGAGGCAAGAGGATGCAGAAATTTGCAACAAAGGTGCAAAAAGAAGCAAGAGCAGGGCAACAAGAACCAACAGAGGTGCAGAAAGAGGCAAGAGGGGTACAGAAAGAGGCAAGAAAAGTGCAGAAAGAAGCAAAGGAGGTGCAGAAAGAGGCAAGAGATATACAGTAAGAGGGAAGAGGGGTGCAGAAAAAGGCAAGAGGGAGGATAAAGAGGTGGGAGAGGTGCACAAAGAGGCAAGAGGGGTACAGAAAGAGGCGCGAAGGGTGCAGAAAGTGGCAAGAGAAGTGCAGAAAGAAGCAACAGAGGTACAGAAAGAGACAAGAGAACTGTAGAAAGAGGCAAGAGAGTTGCAGAAACAGACAAGAGATGTGCAGAAAGAGGGAACAGGGTTGCAGAAAGAGGCAAGAGAGGTGTAGAAAGATGGAAGAGAGGTGTAGAAAGAGGGAAGAAGTGTGCAGCAAGAGGGGTGCAGAAAGAAGCAAAAGAGGTGCAGAAAGAGGCAGGCGGGGTGCAGAAAGAGTCAAGACCATTACAGAAAGAACCAAGAGATGTGCAGAAAGAGGCAAGAGAGGTACAGAAAGAGGCAAGAGATGTGCAGAAAAAGAGGTGCAGAAAGAGGCAAGAGAGGTACAGGAAGAGGGGTGCAGAAAGAGGCAAGAGGGGAGGAGAAAGAGGCAGGAGAGGTGCAGAAAGAGGCAAGAGGGGAGGAGAAAGAGGCAGGAGAGGTGCAGAAAGAGGCAAGAGGGGTGCAGAAAGAGGTGCAAAGGGTGCAGAAAGAGGCAAGAGAAGTGCAGAAAGAAGCAACAGAGGTGCAGAAAGAGACAAGAGAACTGTAGAAAGAGGCAAGAGAGTTGCAGAAACAGACCAGAGATGTGCAGAAAGAGGGAACAGGGGTGCAGAAAGAGGCAAGAGAGGTGTAGAAAGAGGGAAGAGAGGTGTAGAAAGAGGGAAGAAGAGTGCAGAAAGAGGCAAGAGGGGTGCAGAAAGAAGCAAAAGAGGTGCAGAAAGAGGCAGGCGGGGTGCAGAAAGAGGCAAGACCATTACAGAAAGAACCAAGAGATGTGCAGAAAGAGGCAAGAGAGGTGCAGAAAGAGGCAAGAGATGTGCAGAAAAAAGGAAGAAGGGTGCAGAAAGAGGCAAGTGAGGTGCAGAAGGAGGCAAGAGAGTTGCAGAAACAGGCAAAAGGGGTGCAGGAAGAGGGAAAAGGTATGCAGAAAAGAGGGAAGAGGGGTACAGAAAGAGGCAAGAGGGATGCCGAAATTTGCAACAGAGGTGCAAAAAGAAGCAAGAGCAGTGCAGCAAGAACCAACAGAGGTGCAGAAAGAGGCAAGAGGGGTACAGAAAGAGGCAAGAAAAGTGCAGAAAGAATTAAAAGAGGTGCAGAAAGAGGCAAGAGATGTACAGGAAGAGGGGTGCAGAAAGAGGCAAGAGGGGTGCAGAAAGAGGTAGAAGAGGTGCTCAAAGAGGCAAGAGGGGTTCAGAAAGAGGCGCAAAGGGTACAGAAAGAGGCAAGAGAAGTGCAGAAAGAAGCAACAGAGGTACAGAAAGAGGCAAGAGAGGTGCAGAAACAGGCAGGACAGGTGCAGAAAGAATGAACAGGGGTGCAGAAAGAGTCAAGAGAGGTGCAGAAAGAGGAAAAAGGGGTGTAGAAAGAGGCAAGAGGGGTGCAGAAAGAAGCAAGTGAGGTACAGAAAGAGGCAACAGAGGTGCAGAAAGACGCAAGAGAGGTGCAGAAACAAGCAAGAGAAGTGCAGAATGAGGCAAGAGAATTGTTAAAAGAAGCAACAGAGGTGTAGAAAGAAGCAAGAGAAGTGCAGAAAGAAGCAAATGAGGTGCATAAAGAGGCAAGAGAGGTGCGGAAAATGACAAGAGAACTGCAGAAAGAGTCAAGAGGGATGCAAAAAAGGGAAGAAGGGTGCAGAAACAAGCAAGAGAGGTGCAGAAAGAGGAAAGGGGGGTGCAGAAAGAGGCAAGAGGGGTACAGAAAGAAGCAAGTGAGGTGCAGAAAGATGCAACAGAGGTGCAGAAAGAGACAAGAGACCTGTAGAAAGAGGCAAGAGAGTTGCAGAAATAGGCAAGAGATGTGCACAAAGAGGGAACAGGGGTGCAGAAAGAGGCAAGAGATGTGCAGAAAGAGGGAAGAGAGGTGAAGAAGGGTGCATAAAGAGGCAAGAGGGTGCAGAAAGAGGCAAGAGAAGTGCAGAAAGAAGCAAGAGAAGTGCAGAAAGAAGCAACAGAGGTGCAGAAAGAGGCAAGAGGGGTGCAGAAAGAGGAAGAGAAGTACAAAAAAGAAGCAACAGAGATGCAGAAGGAGGCAAGAGAAATACAGAAAGAGGCAAGAGAGTTGCAGAAACAGGAAAAAGGGGTGCAGAAAGAGGCAAGAGAAGTGCAGAAAGAAGCAAGAGAAGTGCAGAAGGAAGCAACAGAGGTGCAGAAGGAGGCAAGAGAAGTACAGAAAGAGGCAAGAGAGTTGCAGAAACAGGAAAAAGGGGTGCAGAAAGAGGCAAGAGAAGTGCAGAAAGAAGCAAGAGGGGTGCAGAAAGAAGAAGAGAAGTACAAAAAAGAAGCAACAGAGATGCAGAAGGAGGCAAGAGAAGTGCAGTAAGAGGCAAGAGAGTTGCAGAAACAGGCAAAAGGGCTACAGAAAGAAGCAAAAGCAGTGCAGAAAGAACCAACAGAGGTGCAGAAGGAGGCAAGAGGGGTGCAGAAAGAGGTAAGAGGGGTGCAGAAAGAAGCAAGAGAGGTGCAGAAAGAAGCACGAGGAGTGCAGTAAGAAACAACAGAGGTACAGAAGGAGGCAAGAGGGGTGCAGAAAGAGGCAAGAGCAGTGCAGAAAGAACCAAGAGACGTTCAGGAAAAGGGAAGAAGGGTGCAGAAAGAGGCACGAGTGGTGCAGAAAGAAGGAAGAGAAGTGCAGAAAGAAGCAACAGAGGTGCTGAAAGAGGCAAGAGGGGTGCAGAAAGAGGAGAGAGAGAAGTGCAGAAAAAAGCAAAAGAGGTGCAGAAAGAGGCAAGAGCAGTACAGAAAGAACCAAGAGATGTGCAGAAGGAGGCAAGAGGGGTGCAGAAAGAGGCAAGAGCAGTGCAGAAAGAACCAAGAGATGTTCAGGAAAAGGGAAGAAGGGTGCAGAAAGAGGCACGAGTGGTGCAGAAAGAAGGAAGAGAACTGCAGAAACAGGCAAGAGATTTGCAGAAACAGGCAAAAGGCATGCAGAAAGAGGGAACAGGTATGCAGAAAGAGGGAAGAGGGGTACAGAAAGAGGCAAGGGGATGCAGAAATTTGCAACAGAGGTGCAAAAAGAAGCAAGAGCAGTGCAGCAAGAACCAACAGAGGTGGAGAAAGAGGCAAGAGGGGTGCAGAAAGAAACATAAGAAGTGCAGAAAGAAGCAAGAGAAGTGCAGAAAAAAGCAACCTATGTGGCAGAAAGAGGCAACAGGGGTACAGAAAGAGGCAAGAGAAGTGCAGAAAGAAGCAACAGAGGTGAAGAAGGAGGCAAGAGAAGTGCAGAAAGAGGAAGAGAAGTACAAAAAAGAAGCAACAGAGATGCAGAAGGAGGCAAGAGAAGTGCAGAAACAGGCAAAAGAGTTGCAGAAACAGGCAAAAGAGGTGCAGAAAGAAGCAAGAGCAGTGCAGAAAGAACCAACAGAGGTGCAGAAGGAGGCAAGAGGGGTACAGAAAGAGGCAAGAGGGGTGTAGAAATTTGCAAGAGAGGTGCAGAAAGAAGCAAGAGCAGTGCAGAAAAAATTAACAGAGGTGCAGAAGGAGGCAAGAGGGGTACAGAAAGAGGCAAAAGAAGTACAGAAACAAGCAAAAGAGGTGCACAAAGAGGGAACAGGGGTGCACACAGAGGCAAGAGAGGTACAGAAAGAACCAACAGAGGTGCAGAAAGAGGCAAGATAGTGCAGAAATGTGCAAGAGAGTAGCAGATAGAAGCAAGAGCAGTGCAGAAAGAACCAACAGAGGTGGAGAAAGAGGCAAGAGGGGTGCAGAAAGAGGCAAGAGAGGAGCAGAAAGAGGCAAGAGAGGCGCACACGGAGGCACGAGGGGTGCATACATTTGCAAGAGAGGTGCAGAAAGAAGCAAGAGAAGTGCAGAAAAAAGCAACAGAGGTGCAGAAATAGGCAAGAGGGGTGCTGAAAGAAGCAAGAGAAGTACAGAAAGAAGGAACAGAGGTGCAGAAAGAGGCAAGAGGGGTGCAGACAGAGGCAAGAGAGGTGCAGAAAGAGGGAAGAGGCATGCAGAAAGAGGCAGGAGGAGTGTAGAAAATTGCAAGACAGGAGCAGAAAGAAACAAGAGCAGTACAGAAACAACCAAGAGAGGTGAAGAAAGAGGCAAGAGTGGTGCAGAAAGAGGCAAGAGAAGTGCAGAAAGAAGCAACAGAGGTGCAGAAATGCGACAAGAGAACTGTAGAAAGAGGCAAGAGAGTTGCAGAAACAGACAAGAGTTGTGCAGAAAGAGGGAATAGGGGTGCAGGAAGAGGCAAGAGAGGTGTAGAAAGAGGGAAGAGAGGTGTAGAAAGAGGGAAGAAGGGTGCAGAAAGAGGCAAGAGGGGTGCAGAAAGAAGCAAAAGAGGTGCAGAAAGAGGCAGGCGGGGTGCAGAAAGAGGCAAGACCATTACAGAAAGAACCAATAGATGTACAGAAAGAGGCAAGAGAGGTGCAGAAAGAGGCAAGAGATGTGCAGAAAAAGGGAAGAAGGGTGCAGAAAGAGGCAAGTGAGGTGCAGAAGGAGGCAAGAGAGTTGCAGAAACAGGCAAAAGGGGTGCAGAAAGAGGGAAAAGGTATGCAGAAAGAGGGAAGAGGGGTACAGAAAGAGGCAAGAGGGATGCAAAAATTTGCAACAAAGGTGCAAAAAGAAGCAAGAGCAGGGCAACAAGAACCAACAGAGGTGCAGAAAGAGGCAAGAGGGGTACAGAAAGAGGCAAGAAAAGTGCAGAAAGAAGCAAAAGAGGTGCAGAAAGAGGCAAGAGATATACAGTAAGAGGGAAGAGGGTGCAGAAAAAGGCAAGAGGGGAGGATAAAGAGGTGGGAGAGGTGCACAAAGAGGCAAGAGGGGTACAGAAAGAGGCGCGAAGGGTGCAGAAAGTGGCAAGAGAAGTGCAGAAAGAAGCAACAGAGGTACAGAAAGAGACAAGAGAACTGTAGAAAGAGGCAAGAGAGTTGCAGAAACAGACAAGAGATGTGCAGAAAGAGGGAACAGGGTTGCAGAAAGAGGCAAGAGAGGTGTAGAAAGATGGAAGAGAGAGTGTAGAAAGAGGGAAGAAGTGTGCAGCAAGAGGGGTGCAGAAAGAAGCAAAAGAGGTGCAGAAAGAGGCAGGCGGGGTGCAGAAAGAGGCAAGACCATTACAGAAAGAACCAAGAGATGTGCAGAAAGAGGCAAGAGAGAGTACAGAAAGAGGCAAGAGATGTGCAGAAAAAGAGGTGCAGAAAGAGGCAAGAGAGGTACAGGAAGAGGGGTGCAGAAAGAGGCAAGAGGGGAGGAGAAAGAGGTAGGAGAGGTGCAGAAAGAGGCAAGAGGGGTGCAGAAAGAGGCGCAAAGGGTGCAGAAAGAGGCAAGAGAAGTGCAGAAAGAAGCAACAGAGGTGCAGAAAGAGACAAGAGAACTGTAGAAAGAGGCAAGAGAGTTGCAGAAACAGACCAGAGATGTGCAGAAAGAGGGAACAGGGGTGCAGAAAGAGGCAAGAGAGCTGTAGAAAGAGGGAAGAGAGGTGTAGAAAGAGGGAAGAAGGGTGCAGAAAGAGGCAAGAGGGGTGCAGAAAGAAGCAAAAGAGGTGCAGAAAGAGGCAGGCGGGGTGCAGAAAGAGGCAAGACCATTACAGAAAGAACCAAGAGATGTGCAGAAAGAGGCAAGAGAGGTGCAGAAAGAGGCAAGAGATGTGCAGAAAAAAGGACGAAGGGTGCAGAAAGAGGCAAGTGAGGTGCAGAAGGATGCAAGAGAGTTGCAGAAACAGGCAAAAGGGGTGCAGGAAGAGGGAAAAGGTATGCAGAAAGAGGGAAGAGGGGTACAGAAAGAGGCAAGAGGGATGCCGAAATTTGCAACAGAGGTGCAAAAAGAAGCAAGAGCAGTGCAGCAAGAACCAACAGAGGTGCAGAAAGAGGCAAGAGGGGTACAGAAAGAGGCAAGAAAAGTGCAGAAAGAAGCAAAAGAGGTGCAGAAAGAGGCAAGAGATGTACAGGAAGAGGGGTGCAGAAAGAGGCAAGAGGGGAGGAGAAAGAGGTAGGAGAGGTGCTCAAAGAGGCAAGAGGGGTTCAGAAAGAGGCGCAAAGGGTACAGAAAGAGGCAAGAGAAGTGCAGAAAGAAGCAACAGAGGTACAGAAAGAGGCAAGAGAGGTGCAGAAACAGGCAGGACAGGTGCAGAAAGAATGAACAGGGGTGCAGAAAGAGTCAAGAGAGGTGCAGAAAGAGGAAAAAGGGGTGTAGAAAGAGGCAAGAGGGGTGCAGAAAGAAGCAAGTGAGGTACAGAAAGAGGCAACAGAGGTGCAGAAAGACGAAAGAGAGGTGCAGAAACAAGCAAGAGAAGTACAGAATGAGGCAAGAGAATTGTTAAAAGAAGCAACAGAGGTGTAGAAAGAAGCAAGAGAAGTGCAGAAAGAAGCAAATGAGGTGCATAAAGAGGCAAGAGAGGTGCGGAAATGACAAGAGAACTGCAGAAAGAGTCAAGAGGGATGCAAAAAAGGGAAGAAGGGTGCAGAAACAAGCAAGAGAGGTGCAGAAAGAGGAAAGGGGGGTGCAGAAAGAGGCAAGAGGGGTACAGAAAGAAGCAAGTGAGGTGCAGAAAGATGCAACAGAGGTGCAGAAAGAGACAAGAGACCTGTAGAAAGAGGCAAGAGAGTTGCAGAAATAGGCAAGAGATGTGCAGAAAGAGGGAACAGGGGTGCAGAAAGAGGCAAGAGAGGTGCAGAAAGAGGGAAGAGAGGTGAAGAAGGGTGCATAAAGAGGCAAGAGGGGTGCAGAAAGAGGCAAGAGAAGTGCAGAAAGAAGCAAGAGAAGTGCAGAAAGAAGCAACAGAGGTGCAGAAAGAGGCAAGAGGGGTGCAGAAAGAGGAAGAGAAGTACAAAAAAGAAGCAACAGAGATGCAGAAGGAGGCAAGAGAAGTACAGAAAGAGGCAAGAGAGTTGCAGAAACAGGAAAAAGGGGTGCAGAAAGAGGCAAGAGAAGTGCAGAAAGAAGCAAGAGAAGTGCAGAAAGAAGCAACAGAGGTGCAGAAGGAGACAAGAGAAGTACAGAAAGATGCAAGAGAGATGCAGAAACAGGAAAAAGGGGTGCAGAAAGAGGCAAGAGAAGTGCAGAAAGAAGCAAGAGGGGTGCAGAAAGAAGAAGAGAAGTACAAAAAAGAAGCAACAGAGATGCAGAAGGAGGCAAGAGAAGTGCAGTAAGAGGCAAGAGAGTTGCAGAAACAGGCAAAAGGGCTACAGAAAGAAGCAAAAGCAGTGCAGAAAGAACCAACAGAGGTGCAGAAGGAGGCAAGAGGGGTACAGAAAGAGGTAAGAGGGGTGCAGAAAGAAGCAAGAGAGGTGCAGAAAGAAGCAAGAGGAGTGCAGTAAGAAACAACAGAGGTACAGAAGGAGGCAAGAGGGGTGCAGAAAGAGGCAAGAGCAGTACAGAAAGAACCAAGAGACGTTTAGGAAAAGGGAAGAAGGCTGCAGAAAGAGGCACGAGTGGTGCAGAAAGAAGGAAGAGAAGTGCAGAAAGAAGCAACAGAGGTGCTGAAAGAGGCAAGAGGGGTGCAGAAAGAGGAGAGAGAAGTGCAGAAAAAAGCAAAAGAGGTGCAGAAAGAGGCAAGAGCAGTACAGAAAGAACCAAGAGATGTGCAGAAGGAGGCAAGAGGGGTGCAGAAAGAACCAAGAGCAGTGCAGAAAGAACCAAGAGATGTTCAGGAAAAGGGAAGAAGGGTGCAGAAAGAGGCACAAGTGGTGCAGAAAGAAGGAAGAGAACTGCAGAAACAGGCAAGAGATTTGTAGAAACAGGCAAAAGGCGTGCAGAAAGAGGGAACAGGTATGCAGAAAGAGGGAAGAGGGGTACAGAAAGAGGCAAGAGGATGCAGAAATTTGCAACAGAGGTGCAAAAAGAAGCAAGAGCAGTGCAGCAAGAACCAACAGAGGTGGAGAAAGAGGCAAGAGGGGTGCAGAAAGAAACATAAGAAGTGCAAAAAAGCAACAGAGGTGCAGAAAGAGGCAGGAGGAGTGCAGAAAGAGGGAGGAGGGGTGCAGAAAGAGGCACGAAGGGTGCAGAAAGAAACAAGAGAGATGCAGAAAGAAGCAAGAGAAATGCATAAAAAAGCAACAGAGATGCAGAAAGGGTGAAGTGGGGTGGAGAAAGAGGCAAGAGGTGTACAAGTCAGACTTGTAATGTGAAAGGAGTAGCAGTCCTATACAAAACATCGGCCCAGATCAGGATAGAGGGCTCAAAGGTTGACTCTAGGGGCAGGTGGGCAATAAGCTATGTTAAGATTTACAACAGAGGATATGCTTTTGTGACCTATTATGGCCCAAATATTGATGATTCTACACCACTTAAGGAATTATATCAGCAGCTTCCTGAGACAAAATATCATATCATTTTGGGAGGAGATTTTAATACCTTGATGGACCCAGTCCAGGATAAATCAACCTCCAGGCCAGCAGTAAACTCTCCCAAAATGAGGGAGTTTGTACATTTTTTGATAAAAAATGTAGCTTTGGTAAATATCTGGAGACTGAAAGCAGGGCAGGAGAGAGGGTATACTTTTCAAAATAAGAAACTGGCCCATGCATCTAGAATTGATTTTTTCTGATAGATCAGAAACTTAACAACAACTCTCTTAAGATAACTTATCGCCCTTCACACTTGTCTGACCATGCAGCAGTTAATTTGGAGATATTAGTTAACCCCCCACCTGCACAGACAAGGTGGACTCTAGATAGAACCCTACTAGGTGACCCAGAAATAGTAAGATCCTTAAAAGAAGAAACAGTCTTCTTCTTTCGACAGAATGCAGGCACGGCCCCACCACATATTGTATGGGATGCTTATAAAGCCTTCCTTCGGGGAAAAGTAATTAATTTAGCTGCCTATAAAAATAAGGCGGGGAAGAGTAAAGTAAGGGAATATGAGCAAAACATTGGAGAGATTCAGCGGGAAATAGCAGGAAAGGAACCTGCTCAAGTGTCTATAATGGAACAACTACAAAATAAGCTGATAGAAGCAAAGGGCATTTTAACCGACTACCTAGAAGGCCTAGTGAAACAGAGATGGGAGGTAAGCAGGCTGGTGAATCACGAATTTGGGGAAGGATATGGGAAGATGTTAGCATGGAAAGTTCAACAGGATCTGGTTTGGAACGAGATAAAGGAAGTAATAAATAAGGCAGGAATTAAGTGTATGGAAATAGGTGTAATTGGAGATTTTTTGTGAATTTCTTTCAGGAGTTATATACGGACGATGTAGAAGGGACACCAGCAGAAATAGGTGAATGGTTAAAGCAGGATAAACTCCCCCTCTTAAGCATGTCTCAGCAGACAGCCCTTAACCAAGAAATTTCTATGGAAGAAATAGAGGGGATTATCAAGAATTTAAAGAATGGAAAGGCCGCGGGTCCCGATAGCCTTCCCAATGAAGTATACAAAATCCTGAAAAAGGAAATCACCCCTTTTTTTGCAGAAATGCTTAATTCTATATTTATATGGCAAGCACCGATCCCTGTCACTCGGAGCGAAGCAGTGATCACCTTAATTCTCAAGCCGGACAAGGATCCAAAAAAATGTGACTCCTATAGACCTATCTCGCTCCTAAACGCAGATTAGAAAATATACTCACAGGTTCTGGCTAGACGGCTAGATAGGGTCTCAGGAGACATAGTAGGTACAAGTCAAAAGGGTTTCATGAAGGGAAGGCAGCTCTCTGACTTGACACAAGATCTAGTGTGTGCTATAGATGCAGCCTCGGTTATGGGGATTCCCCTAACGGTTATTATGGTCGATGCCGCCAAGGCGTTTGACAGGGTGAGTTGGCCCTACTTATACGAAGTGCTAGAACAAAACGGACTTGGTGGAAACTTCCTTCAGGCTATCAAAGGTATATATGCTTCCCCTACAGCAAACCTATTGATTAATGGTCATCTAACCTCTACCCTTTGGATAAATAGGGGAACACGACAAGGTTGCCCACCCTTGCCTTTACTATTTAACTTATATCTGGAACCATTGGTGAGGAGAATAAGAGCAGACCAAAGAATCCTCCCATTTCAATATGGGGACTGGTATATAAAAGAAGCTCTCTATGCGGATGACCTGGTAGTGTACACAGCTAACTTGGGAACAGCTTTGCCAGTAGTCATGGAGTTAGCGGGAAGCTTTGGTCGAATATCGGGCTATCTAATCAATGAAGACAAGACCGAGACTATGTCATGGAACACTCCTATCCCTACGCACCTTAAACATCTAGATAAAACTGAGTTTAGATACCTAGGGGTGCGAGCAACAAAAGATCTGGAGCAAATGTCTTTGGTTAACTATACTCGACTTATGCAAGAAACCAAAAGACTTTTGCAAAGCTGGGATCTCCTTCCACTATCCTTTTTAGGAAGAGCTAACTTAGTCAAAATGACAATCCTCCCTAAATTTACATTTATATTTAACACTCTCCCTTTGCTCTTTAAGCCTGCCTGGTTCAAAAATCTTCATGGGCAACTTAGTAGTTTTATATGGAGGAGTAAAATAGTGAGAATCTCCTGGAAAAAATGTAGGAAGAAAAACTGGAGAGGGGCATAGCGCTTCCAGATTTCCAATTGCATTATTGGGCTTTCTTTTTGAAAAACGCCATGATATGCCAATGAGATATAGGGCTGTAATAAGCAACCTAGGAGAAGAAAGTAAAGGATTCTTGTTTAAATTTGCCCACGTTAAATTCTTTAAAAAATTAAATTTAAGAAGCTAATTGCAGCCTGTGAAATCTGGATTCAGGTTAAAAAAACTTTAGGTATTCCTTACTATAGCTCTATGGCACCAATTTGGAACTCTCCAGGAACCCCACCATGTATGATGGATAGTCTAGCTTCACCGTTGGTAAACACATGTTTTTTAAGATGGGGCCAACTCACAGGGGAATGTACGATATTAACTTGGACTGAACTAAGCCAGAAGATGGATTTTAAGTTATCCAGATTCAAATATTATCAGTTGGTTTGTTGGTCGCGAACCCAGTTAAACCTTGGGGCAGAGTCGGAGGTCGAGAAGGATTTATTAAAAGCACAAACCTATAGAAAGGAGGTATCCAAGTGGTATTGGGCATTAGTTCAAGGAGATGATGGGAATGTGACCCTGGCCAAAGAAATCTGGAAGCTGGACATGCCAGGTTGCGATATCCAAGACTTATGGCAAGTATCTGCTGCTACATTATGGACTTCGGTCACTTCGGCTCCACTTAGGAGAAATCACTTGTTCACCCTATACAGGGTCTATTGGTCCCCCAAGAAACTCGCTAAGATGGGAGGTACTAGAAGAAGATGCTGCCCGAAATGCCAATTGGAAAATGCAGACGATATACATCTCTTTTGGCAGTGTCCAGTTATCCAGCTCTACTGGCGAGAAGTGGGTAAAGTATTTTTAAAAATCCTGGGTTGCGAATTTGAGGTAAGCCTTCCTTTGGTTATATTTGGAGTAGATAAAACAAACTGGGGGAAGAACACCAGATTTCTATTGTTTATTTTAGTGACAATTGCGCGTAGGGAAATGTGTGTAAAATGGGTCTCGGAGCTCCCTCCAACATGTATGAGTTGGCTGAATTTTTCAAGACATATAGCTAGACTAGACTGCCAGATGGTTTCAGCTAAGAAAATAAAATGTGGGCCCCTTTTATCTCTCTTGGCTCTTGGTATTTGCATGCATAATATACTCTCCCAGCAAGGTTTAAAGTTATATTTTGGTATTTTGCTATATTCGGCCTAATCCAAGGATTAAGACAAGCTCAATGTGTTGACGAGATCTGTGGTGGTTACCACTAGTCTCCTTATCAACTGCGAGTTGGAAAAGGCTTTGCTCTCTCTGGCATATATCTTAGAAGGTATATGGTGCACAGATCCTTCAGACCTTCAGAAAGATCTCGCTCTCGGCCTTTGTCAAATATGAGGACTAAAAAAAAATAAAAAAAAGAGATACAGAAAGAAACAAGAGGTGCAGAAAGAAACAAAAGAAGTGCAGAAAGAAGGAACAAAGGTGCAGAAAGTGGCAAGAGGGGTGCCGAAAGAAGGAAGAGGGTGGTGAAAGAGGTACGAGGGGTACAGAAAGAAGAGGCATGCAGAAAGAAGCAAGAGAGTTGCAGAAAGAAACAAAGAAGTGCAAAAAGAAGGAACAGAGGTGCAGAAAGAGGCAAGAGGGGTGCAGAAAGAGGGAAGAGGGGTGCAGAAAGAGGTACAAGGGTTGCAGAAAGAAGGGGCAGAGGTGCAGAAAGAAGCAAGAAAAGTGCAGAAAGAAGCAACAGAGGTGCAGAAAGAGGGATGAGGGATGGAGAAAGAGGCAAGAGAAGTGCAGAAAGAAGCAACAGAGATGCAAAAAGGGGGAACAGGGGTGGAGAAAGTGGCAAGAGGGGTGCAGAAGGAAGTGAGAGAGGGGCAGAAAGAAACAAAAGAAGTGCAGAAAGAAGGAACAGAGGTGCAGAAAGAGGCAACAGGGGTACAGAAAGAGGGATGAGGGGTGCAGAAAGAAGCACAAGTGGTGCAGAAAGAAGCAAGATAGGTGTAGAAAGAAGCAAGAGGAGTGCAGAAAGAAGCAACAGAGGTGCAGAAAGAGGCAAGAGGGGTGCAAAAAGAAGGAAGAGAGGTGCATAAAAAGGCACAAGGGGTTCAGAAAGAAGCAAGAGACGTGCAGAAAGAAACAAAAGAAGTGCAGAAAGGGGCAACAGGGGTGCAGAAAGAGGGAAGAGGGGTGGAGAAAGAGGCAAGGGGGTGCAGAAAGAAGCATGAGGGCTGCAGAAAGAAGCAAAAGAAGTGCAGAAAGAAGGAACAGAGGTGCAGAAAGAGGCAAGCGGGGTGCAGAAAGAGGCAAAAGGTGTGCAGAAAGAAGCGAGAGGTGCAGAAAGAAACAAAAGAAGTGCAGGAAGAAGGAACAGAGGTGCAGAAAGAGGCAAGAGGGCTGCAGAAAGAAACAAAAGAAGTGCAGAAAGAAGCAACAGAGGTGCAGAAAGAGGCAAGAGGACTGCTGAAATAGGGATGAGGGGTACAGAAAGAGGCACGAGGGGTGCAAAAAGAAGCAAGAGAGATGCAGAAAGAAGCAAGAGAGATGCAGAAAGAAGCTAGAGAAATGCATAAAAAAGCAACAGAGATGCAGAAAGGGGGAAGTGGGGTGGAAAAAGAGGCAAGAGGGATACAGAAATAAACAAGAGAGGTGCAAAAAGAAACAAAAGCAGTGCAGAAAGAAGGAAGAGGGGTGCAGAAAGAGGGAAGAGGGGTGTGAAAGAGGCACGAGGGGTACAGAAAAATGAGACAGAGGTGCAGAGAGAAGCAAGAGAAGTGCAGAAAGAAGCAACAGAGGTGCAGAAAGAGGGATGAGGGGTGGAGAAAGAGGAAAGAGAAGTGCAGAAAGAAGCAAGAAGGGTGCAGAAAGAAGCAAGTGAGGTGCAAAAAGAGGCAACAGAGGTGCAGAAAGATGCAAGAGAGGTGCAGAAAGAAACAAAAGAAGAGCAGAAAGAAGGAACAGGGGTGCAGAAGGAGGCAAGAGGGGTGCAGAAAGATGGAAGAGGGATGCAGAAAGAAGCACAAGTGGTGCAGAAAGAAGCAAGAGAGGTGCAGATAGAAGCAAGACTAGTGCAGAAAGATGCAACAGAGGTGCAGAAAGAAGCAAGATGAGTGCAAAAAGAGGGAAGAGGGGTGCAGAAAGAGGCACAGGGGTGCACAAAGAAGCAAGAGAGGGGCAGAAAGAAGTAAGAGAGGGGCAAGAGGGGTGGAGAAAGAGACAGGAGACAAGAGAGGTGCAGAAAGAAGCAACAGAGGTACAGAAAGAGAGAAGAGGGATGGAGAAAGAGGCAAGAGGGGTGCAGAAAGAAGCAAGAGAGGTGCAGAAAGTAACAAAAGAAGTGCAGAAAGAAGGAACAGAGTTGCAGAAAGAGGCAAGAGGAGTGCAGAAAGAGAAGCGGGGTACAGAAAGAGGCACAAGGGGTACAGAAAGAAGCAAGAGAGGTACAGAAAGACACAAGATAAGTACAGAAAGAAGCAACAGAGATGCGGGAAGAGGGGAGGAGAAAGAGGGAAGAGAAGTGCAGAAAGAAGGAACAGACATGCAGAAAGGGGAAAGAGGTGTGGAGAAAGAGGCAAGAGGGGTGCAGATAGAAGCAAGAGAGTTGCAGAAAGAAACAAAAGAAGTGCAGAAAGAAGGAACAGAGGTGCAGAAAGAGGCAGGAGGGGTTCAGAAAGAGGGAATAGAGGTGCAGAAAGAGGCAAGAGGGGTGCACAAAGAAGCAAGAGAGGTGCAGAAAGAGGCAACAGAGGTGCAGAAAGAGGCAAAAGAGGTGCAGAAAGTAGAAGAGATGTGCAGAAAGAGGCAAGAGAAGTGCAGAAAAAGAAAGAAAGGTGCAGAAAGAAGCAACAGAAATGCAGAAAGAGGCAAGAGAGGTGCAGAAAGAAGCAAGAGTGGCTTGCACACCATTAGTACCAATTTAACACCCACATTTAGCAATAAGTAACAGGTGACCATTCTAGGTTTACAAAGGACCTTCCACCACGCTGTAACACTTAATACTGCATTTTTGGTCATGTTTGAGCTAGAAACAAGGCTTTTTTTGTTCAAATCTGCAGATTAGGCAGCAGATGATGGATTTTTGTGGCTAATGCGGAAAATGTATAATTGTGCAAAAGTTGGTGCAGCCAAACAGTCGCATAATTCCAGTGGCCCTTCTCATACCTCTGACTAGGTCCAGAAGTGCTCCTCAGTGATTCCTTCTTTTTTTTGTCTCATTGAATTCATAGTTTAGCTTCTATGAAAATGAGGAAGACTAAACATGAGGTTACTACTCCACAAACAGACTACCATACCACATAATTGCTCTCCATAACACATAATCCCACTCTACATAATTCCTATACACTAAATACCACATACTTTCTAGCCACATAATTTCACTGCACAACATACCACATAATTCCACTACACACAACGTACATCCACTCCACTCCAAAAAACATTAGTAAAAAACTTTTACATTTACAACGTCCATAGCTCTAACTCTTGCAAATGCGAGACTGCTTATTTAACTGGTAGTCACGTTTGCAGAGTGGTGAAGAAAGAGGGCTGGGCCTCCAGCCAGCGCTCAGGAATTCCACTGCGTAGGACTTACAGGAGGTACCAGGAGGGCTTCTTGGCCATCAATGTCCCTCAGGAGTAAAGTGGACCTCATCCCCCAACCAGTACTGTGCCAGGAGGCGCATTTGCAGAGTGGTCGAGAAAGGGGGGGTGTGGACTCCGAAGACCTCTTAGCAATTCCACTGTGTGGGACTTAGTGGAGGTAACAGGATGGGTTGTTGGCCCCCAAGGACAACCTTGGGGGCCAACTACCCCTCCTATTACCTCCAGTAAGTCCCACACAGCAGCATTGCTAAGTTCTCATAGCAGGTCATGCTCCCTTTCTCTACTACCCTGAGGTACTCAGGACACAAGAGGACCTCATCGCCCCACCAGCAGTGCGCCAAGAGGCATGTTTGCAAAGTGTTGTAAAAAGGGTCGTGCCCTCAGCACACCTCCTCGCAATCCCACTGTGTGGGGATTACTGGAGGTACCTGGTGGTCTAGTTGGCCCCAAAGGACCCTTAGGATTGAAGGGGACTTAATCCCCAATTCAGACCGTGCCAGGAGGCGCGTTTTCACAGTGGTGCAGGTAGGGGGCGGGGCCTCCGTCAAAATGCTGGCTTTTCTTTTTTTTAAATATTTTTAGAAGGGGGGCTGTGTGGCCCCCCTTTTTTTTAGTATTTTTTGTGCCCTGGGGACCCCATACCCCAGGGCCTGAACTTTTTTTTACAAAAAATAAATAAATGGGAAGGGGGCCATGTGGCCCCCTTCCCTGGGCCACTTCTGGCCCCGGGGACACCATCCCCTGGGCCTGACTAGCCTGTTTTTTGTGGGCAGGGGGGGCCACTTGGCCCCCCTCCTGAGGCCAATTATGGCCCCGGGGACCCCATCCCCCGGGCCCAGCCTTATTTTTTTTTTTTTAAACATCAAAAGGGAAGGGGCTGAGTGGCCCCCCTCCCAAGCCACTTCTGGCCCCATGGCCCCATCCCTCGGGGACGGCCCTCAAGTTGGTATTTTTTGAGCTCTGGGGACCCCATACCCCAGGGCCTGAGCTTTTTTTTATTAAAAAACACAAAAAATGGGAAGGGGGCCATGTGGCCCCCCTTCCCCGGGCCACTATTGGCCCCGGGGAGCCCATCACCTGGGCCTGGCCAGCCTGTTTTTTGGGGGGGAGGGGGCCACGTGGCCCCCTCCTGAGGCCAATTATGGCCCCGGGGACCCCAACCCCCGGGGCCCGGCTTTATGTTTTTTTTTTAAATATCAAAAAGGAAGGGGCTGAGTGGCCCCCCTCCCAAGCCACTTCTGGTCCCGTGACCCCATCCCCCGGGGCCGGCCCTCAAGTTGGGGACCGTGGGGGGAGCCCCAATGCCCCCACGGTTCCTGCCAGCTCCCCGCCTCCTGCGGGAACCGGCATCGCTTTTGGACAAGGGGAGCTGCTAACATGCAGCTCCCCTTGTCCAAAAGCAATTCTGCTTTGCTTCGTGGAAGTGAGAGCAGGTTTCCTGCTCGTTTAAAAAAAAAAATTCAGCCTCATTCGCGCACCCAGCGCGAATTCAGCCAATTTGGTTTTTTTTTAAATCCTTTTTTTGGCCCTGGGGGTCCTTGTGGGACCCCCTGAGTAGACCTAGGGGGTCAGGGTGTTTCTACCCTGCCCCTTTTCTTGTTTTTTATCTTTTTTTTACTGTTTTCTTGTGACTCGGTTACTGAGTCACAAGATGGCTACCAACACTTTCTAGTTTGGAGTGTTGGCAGCCAATAAGAATGAAGCTCGTGCTCAGGAGGGTTAGCAGATCCTCCTCGGTGCTCAGATATAAAAAAAAAAAAATTGGGGGGAATTTCTCAGCAACTACTGAACGGATTTACACCATTTTTAAAAAAGCATGCTTTCTGGACCAAGACCTCCCTTTTTGCCAAATTTGGTGTAATTCCGTTCAGCAGTTCGGGCTGTAGCTTTGTCTAAATGTCCTATGGAAATTAACATGGGGAAAACGCGTTTTGTGACCCCCCTTTTTTCTTAGCCCCTGCTTGACGAATCACCCCGAAACTTTCAAAACAGGATCTGACCTGAGTGAACCATTAGTTTGGAAAAGTTCGCGAAGATTCGTCAAAGGGTGCCAAAGATATTGGCAAAAGAAAAAATGCTTTTGAATAGAAACAAGGTCCTAACTATAACTACCTACTACTATCTGTGTATATATATATATATATATTTATATATATATATATATATATATATATATATATATATATATATATATATATCCACACACAGATCTCCATTTTACCGAGGGCCCCCAACCCTGCAGGGCGGCCTCTGCTATCAGGAACGGAGAATCCTGTTGCTGCATGTCCATACGAAAAGAAATTGCAGAAGCCCAATTCCGACTTATAAACATGTTGACCTTTATTCATCAAATGTGGCAGCCAAAAGACACTCTTTTAATCCTTACGCGTTTCGGCAAAATTGCCTTGGTCACAGGTGAGTGCATTTAAATCCTTGTGGTCACATGGCCTGATACAACTTCCTACAGGCCCCAGGGTGCACCAAAATTGATATTCCAAGTTCGTGCTGTGGTGCATTCTTTGATTTAATTTTGTTTAGTAGCATTTTAATCACACCAAAGTCCGAAATACTGCCATAGTTCGTGGTGCACACTGTACAATTTAAAAAGCAAAGTGCATAATTCTGCTGCCACATAAACTTTCTTTACATGAATTGCGGAATCTCCAGAGAGAAGAGTGCCTCCCTCTTCTCCCTTTCTCGCAAATGTAACCAGAATCCCATGGAATTCCACTGGCTGGTACACTAGCAAGCAGGTCATGCCCCTCCGTAATATCCACACACAGATCTCCATTTTACCGGGGCCCCCAACCCTGCAGGGCGGCCTCTGCTATCAGGAACGGAGAATCCTGTTGCTGCATGTCCATACGAAAAGAAATTGCAGAAGCCCAATTCCGACTTACAAACATGTTGACCTTTATTCATCAAATGTGGCAGCCAAAAGACACTCTTTTAATCCTTACGCGTTTCGGCGAAATTGCCTTGGTCACAGGTGAGTGCATTTAAATCCTTGTGGTCACATGGCCTGATACAACTTCCTACAGGCCCCAGGGTGCACCAAAATTGATATTCCAAGTTCGTGCTGTGGTGCATTCTTTGATTTAATTTTGTTTAGTAGCATTTTAATCACACCAAAGTCCGAAATACTGCCATAGTTCGTGGTGCACACTGTACAATTTAAAAAAGCAAAGTGCATAATTCTGCTGCCACATAAACTTTCTTTACATGAATTGCGGAATCTCCAGAGAGATTGGTGGATATATATTGGTCGTCAGTAGGTAGTTATAGTTAGGACCTAGTTTCCATAGGAAAAGCATTTTTTGACTTGGCTATAGCCATGGTGCCGTTTGACCAATCTGCATGAAATTTTGCCAAAAAAGTGTCAGGGTGGGTACTATTGATTGGGAAAGTTTGGGGGTGATCCGTGCAGTGGGGACCGAAAATTTGGGGCACCAAATAAGGTTGCGTTTGTAATGTTAATTCTCATAGGAACCTTTAGCCACCTTTACAGCCCGAACCGCTGAATGGACTTACACAAAATTTGGCAGGGAGGTAGATGTCGGTTCGTGGAAGTGCCTTTTGCTTATCTGGTGTGAATACGTACAGTAGTTTTTGAGAAATTTAAGTTTAAAGTAATAGTGATATCTCTGACTACGGACATTTCGCCAAGCTTTCGCGATGATTCACGAATGCACGCACCAACGGGAATGCTCTGATTGGCTGGTCGCAACCTGAGTAGAAAGTTGTGGCTGCCATTTTATCTATCGGGAACGGTTCCCGGGGCTGAAAATGTGTGTGAAAGCCCACATAAGGGGTCAGGGTGGAGATAATCTGACCCCATGGTTAAGAAATGGAGTTGTTAGTGACACCAGTTATGTTTCCCAAAATGTTTTTTTTTTCATCGCGCACGATATTCACGATGATGCTGCGACTGCCAGCGCGGCCCCCATGTACCATTGCGGGGACATAGCGACTATCAATGTCATTGCAAATATTGGTAAATCATTCATGTGCATTCTTATAGAGATATTGAGATTCTGATCAATGTTTTTATAGAGTTATTTATATAGTGAATTATCTACTGTGATGGTTAGAATTAATTATATAGTTCTAATTTTTTAATGTGATGCTGGCTATTGAGATCCTGCTTTTGCTTTCCGCTATCACGACATACTCTTGGGGATCGCGATGAGCAATGTCATTGCGATCTTCGGATGTCACCACAAAAATCCAAATAGGTTTTAGAGATGGTTGGTCTAGAAATACACTAGAAAACATGAGTTTGAATTGTACAGTTATTAAGCTCTAGTGCGTAGAAAACTGTAATGTCTGTGCATATATGTGTTTTCCCTTCATGGGAAAGGTGCGATCGTTGTGGTTAACGACGTCATTGCATGTCCAGAATAACCGCGAAAACAAAAAATAGGTCTGAAAGATGGTTTTTAAAGAAACTTGGTACAAAAATATGAGTTTAAACATGCTTTGAAAGAAGTATGTATATAGTAATTTGTGTAGGGCAATGTTCGGAATGTTTTTTTTACATATTATTTTTGGATGTGTGGGTGGCCATTGAATGCCTGTTTTTGTTTTCCGTTTTCGCGACGTGTCCGCGTGGATCGCGTCATCATTGTGAAGATCCCCAAAAACGAAAGAGAAAAGAAACCTTTAGAAAAACACTTCACAATATTTTGGGTACTAGGGTGGCTCTGACAGGAGCCGTTGTGTTGGTTGCATGTATATGGCTGCTACACATAAAAACGGATGCAGAGTTTCAGGTTACTTAGAAACACCCCGTTGCCTTCATCTGTAAAGTGCACTCCATCATTTCTATGAATTCCATGCATGTCAAAACGCAGGTTGTTGTTATAAATACAGCACATGCGATGATCTCTGAATAATGCAGAAACAGTTTTATTAACATGTTTCCTGGCTTTGTCAATCTGTAGACAGAATTGAGTTGACCACTTCCATATCTGTCTTTGGCATATATTAGAGTACACCATGACAGTGTGAGTGAAAAGTGACATCAGTTCTGCAAAGAATTCTTTCATTAGGATTTCCAGCCCTACCCAAGTCAATGTGCCTATGTCATTGCCACCACAGTGCACAATCATGAGGTGAGGAGGTTGGGAATCCACAATGGATTTAACTAAAGCGAGCAACTGATGCAACGTTAACTCTCTCTGGCTAAACCAAGTAATCTGTACATTTGGCAAACCCAAGTCTCTGTCAATACTTTTATTTTTTTATGCCTCTTTAGCCCAATAGATGTAGCTATGGCCAACAATCCATACTGTAAGCATTTTGAAGTGAAGGAGCAATAGTAGTTGGTGGAAGGCTGGAGCTGAATGAGTTAGTTTTCCAAAAGAAAAGCAGTTAAAATGTAGGTGTTTTTTTAACAAAAAATATATATACATATTTCATTGGATGCTGTCAGCATGAAAGTGAATAAAGTTAGGTAGTGTGTCGGATGGCTGAGAAAGAAGTCTTATCATTGGCTGTTGTTTAAAAAAAGAAATATAATACAGACACGGAAATGCTTTTGAATCTGTGGAATAAGCCACACCTGCTGTATCTTCTTTGAAAGCAGAGTGTTCTTTCTAGAATGTGCTGTGAACTTTTGACCTACTGGTTCCACTTGGTTTCTAACTACACTAAGCTAAGACTGTATGGGGGAAGGGTGTTAAGGAGGCAGAACATTTTTTTGAAAAGTTGAGGAGTGATGACACAATGTAAGTAATGACAAGTTTAAATAACCAACTCAGAACTATGTAATAAACAGTTGTGTTGTTTTTAAATTTCAGAAAAATGAAGCTAGATATAGGTTTGAACTCCTGGTTTTTTTGCAATTATTCCACGATGATCGCGAAACATTGCGAAAACGCGGCGACAGGAGCTTCATTTCGAAAAAGAGGGAAAGGGTTACTGATGCTAACCATTCACAAGTGGAGATGCAGTAGTCTAAAATGAAAGACATGATTTCATTTGCTACCTTTCTCATGATGATAGAGTGGAAAGTTGAAGAGATTGCCATTTTAGACTTGATTTGTATGTGAGTGGTGTACCATTCTTGTGCTTAGTTTTTACAAATCATAACAGTGTCCAAACTATGCAGAAAGAGCTAAAACAACAATATAATCTTCAAACTGAATTCATTGGTATGTATATAACTTTGCAATTATTTAAAAAATGTACTTTAGAAATGAAGATGTATATGGGAGTTTGATTTAAAGGAGTATCACAGTGATGGGAAAAAAAATGTATGGGTAGAACTGTATCTATTAGAGGGTATGTGTTTAAGAGGTTAGTGGTGAATGTTTTGGGAAGTAAGAGAAAAATGAATTAGTGCCTGTTTATTACATTGTGAATTTTATTGAAAAATAACAGTATAGTTGTGGGGAAAGTTCCAATAAGGAACTAAGAATGTTTTAAATGTGTAAACATCATGTGCAGAATAGATACATCTGTCATTTGCATTCTGGGAGTTGTAGTAATTTTAGTATTATTATTAAACAGGAATAGTGTAGTGAGAAATAAAAGATGAGAACATGTTGTCTGCGTGTATATGAATTAGAAAGAAGTAATACTTGTTAGGTATATATTGGGAAGTGTTTGTCAATGTGATTTTTAACTTATATGAACACTTTGCATTTGCTTAGATGGTGACATATAGTTTGTGTGCTTGCACATAGCTATATATACAGAGGTAATTTTGAGTTTGCTTAAAGATGCAGAGAGGTATATATTTTGGGAAAGATGGCTTGAAGGTGTACATCTATTAAGAATGTGTTTACATGGTGATCTATGTTTAGTAAGGCTGATGAAAATTCCATGTATATGGTGAGGGTTGTGTATTACTTTAAAAATGCTTTGTTTAAAATTGAGAAGGATTAATAGTGCAGAATGCCTTGAGAGTTCTTGTGCTAGCTTCATTTTGAGTGTAACTTTTGTTTGAGATATGCTGAATATATGTTTTAGAAGCAAAATATGTATTTGAGAAATGATGTAGGTATGCCATTCGCAAAAGGTTTTGTGCTTTGAAAAATGTAAAAATGTTGTTTTTCATTTTAGAAACTTACTGATGCATGTGCACGCTCAGTAGCAAAGCAATGTATGTTTCTAGAGGGCCATGTATGCAATTATAGATCATTTTGATACCCAGATTTCACTCACACATAGCTCAGACAAAAAGCATGTATACAATAAAACAGGTAGTTTGATACTGACAGAAGGATAAAACCAATGATTCAAAGATTTAGGGGCATATTATCAAGGGCTTTATCGCCGCTTTAGCGGCACTTTTTGCCGCTAAAGCGGCGATATTTTTAACGCCCTATTAGCAAGCTGTCGCTAACAGGCGTTAGCGACAGCTTTCCGGCGATAGCGGCCGGGTTTACATCGCCTTGCATGTCAGCGATAATTATCGCTAATGACATGCAAGGTAGGCGTACCCAACTAAAAGCGACAGGAAACAGTCGCTACATACCTATCGCCTATTAGCAATACCCGCGAAGCGATAAAAGACGCGCGCTAACCCCGATTAGCGCTTGTTTTTTAGAACTGATAAAAACATGACTTAGCAATGAAAGTCAATGGGAGGTGGATTGTAGGGTTAAGTCCCCAGAATTAGCGATAGGATTTTATCGCTGGATTTCTCGCGTTAAAGTTGGGTTTCGCCGCTATCGCTGGATATTTTATCGCAATGGAGATAAACCTTGCTAATAGCATGTTATTTCCATGGTAATATCCAGCGATAGCCGGCGATAAAAAAAGGCGCGCTAAGCAAGGTTTGCGATATTTATCGCATGTTCTTGCTAATATGCCCCTAAGTGACAAATGTTATGTATCTAACAGGAATGAAGGTACTCTCTCAGTCACTCAGGCAGTATTCAGGCAGTCGTGGAACCACCCAGCCGCTACTCAAATCAGTGATTCACTATCCATGGAGATATTAAATCATCCAGAAAATATACATGTACTCTTGCAATCAGCCAGGCAGAAATTATGTAGATATTGAAGTATGCAGGCTCTAGGTATACATTCTTCTAACCACCTAGGTAATATCTATTGACTATTGCAATTAACAAGGCTGTAACCATGCAATCATTATAACATTTGTGCAGAAGCTATGCAGCTATCTAAACACCCACTTATAACCCATTCAGTCATTGAAATACTGAGGCATACGCGTGCACTGATGAAACACTCAGGGTCTACTCAAGTAATTACGTAGCGGGTTCCATTGTAGTAAACCTATCACCCATCCAGTACCTATGCAGTCATTTAATTACTGAGCCAATAGTCTTGCACTAACACAATCACCCCAGAAGTATACTTACTTTCATCCAATCTCTCAAGCTTTAACAATGGAATTATGCAGTCACTCAGACACTAGTCATGCACTCATCTAACTAGGTAGGCACTACTAATGCACCCTTTCAATTCAGCGGGCACTACCCATGTAGTTATGTAAGCATCCAGACCTGTTCACTCAACCAAAAAGACATGGGCTGCATCCAATCGCTCAAACACTATTCATCCACTCATCTAATAGGCTAGGTGCTATGCATGGGCTTACAATGGTGTATGGCCTATCCATGCACTGCATAAATCACCTATATACTATGTATGCTCTCTTGCAATCATCCAGACACTAGAATTGCACTCATTTAATCTTCCTACCAGTATCTATGCATGTATTGGATTATTGAAGCATTAGTCACACACTTGTTGAATCATTCAGGCTCTACACATGCACTCATCCAAACACCCAGATACTAGTGGTATACTCATGCAAACATGCAGGGAGTAAGTATGCAGATATGGAATGACCTATGGAGGTATTACATAGTCAGGTAATCATCTAGGCACTACTTGTATCCTCAGGGAATCACTTAGGCACTACCTATGTATCCATTAAATCATCCAGGGAGTATTGATGTATTTAACCACAAATCCATGTATTTGCAAGTTTTACTGAGGAATATGGGTGATAGGTTTACTACAATGATACTCTCTACGTAATTACATGAGTAGAGCCTGAGTGTCTCATTAGTGCACGCATATGCCTCAGTATTTCAATGCGTGCATGGGTTGTAAGTGGGTGTTTAGATGGCTGCATTGGTTATGCGTAAATGTTATAATGATTCCATAGTTACAGCCTTGTAAATTTAGTGTTAAATTTAAACAAGTGTAGACGAAGGAGAGATGCAGTGAAACAGAAAGAACGAGTTGTTAGAGTAGTTGATAAGGCCTTTGCTTTGAAGAGGAAGCTTTTCATTTTGATTCTAAATACAATGAAGACTCTTGACAAAATAGTGTTTTGCATGAGGTGACAAAACCAGAAGAAAAAATTAGTGAATGGAAGCGACTGTTGTACAGTTTTTAGTGGACAATGTATACATACTTCTTGTACAGAGGCTTTCTTGTATGAAAAAAGCTATCTCCAGGATATCAAATTAGTCCATGCTATTGATTAAAGAGGACAATGCTTTCAAATGAAGAATGGTAGTCCTATAGCAAAAGAGGTGATGGTATTGCAGAAGAGGTACGAGGAAAGCGTAGTCAGGGTACTGTATACAAATGGAATTGTAGAAGTGTTTCTAGTATTAGACAGGAATCCATTGATATACCAAGAAAATTCCTTTGTATCTTTCCAAGACAAAGTTTAAAAAAAAATAAGTTATAACACTCAACAAAAAGAACTTTTGGTAGGAGACTGTATTATGTGAAAACTCCTGCTTTATGTTTAGGAGAAATAAGGAGAGCACTACTGCATGGTACTGTGGCAGATGTAGAAAAGGTTTCTGGTGATATGCAGTTGCATTTCGTTGGTCCTGAGCAGGATTCTAGGGAAAATGAGGAGTTGTTAAGAGGAGGAGTTGCAGAACAAGACACATATATTAAAGTTGAAAGTTTTAATAAAGCGATTACAAAATTTAATAGAGTGTTCTGTAAAAAGCAGAGTATGTTTGTTCATGTTGTTGATGCACTTGCTAGAAGATTTAAACACAGACTGTTGACTTATATTTAAAAAGTGAAAAAGTAAATTATGAGAAATGGCAAAATGTAGGTGTATATTTATTTGCAGTAGGATTGTTTGACTTGTGTATATGGCAAGTTATATGTAAGTAGTGTTACAATAAATTGGAAGATAAAAAGATGAACAACAGATAGATATTAGTTGCCCATTTTGTAAGATAATAAAATGTCTGCTAATGTAGAAAAACTATGAATGTCAAAAATAAAAAAGCACACTAACTGTTATTATTCTTTCCAGCATTGTAAAGGACCGTTATGGACTGCTCTCCAGCACTAACTACAATTCCACAATCCATAAGGTATGATGTAATCAGGAAAAACTGTGAAGCCAAATCTTGAAGGCGAGATTGGACTTTTGAACGGACTCTCTGCTTTGGTGTTGTTGTGCTGCTATTGAAGTCGAGGGTCCTTGAGCTTTGCATTGCCTTCTTGCTGCTCAATTGAACTCCTCTTATGAAATTTGCAAAAAAGATAAAAGGGTAAAAAAACACCATGAATGATTTTTGACAGCTTTTTAATACCTGTTCCACACTGCTCACCAGCACTTATAACAACACTACAGTCCATGCAGTACGTAGCCATTGTTGACAACTCTGGAGCCATATCTGTTGCAGTAGTCTGCACCTCAGAAGGGAGTTCATGACCAGCAATTGTTGCTGCTACCACTGAAGTAGATGATACTCCAGCTTCACTCTGCTTTAGATGGTATAACATGGATGTTGTCTCACATGAATATTTTTTGTTTATCCCTCTAGAGAGGGTAGTTTTGCAGCAGTTCTTGAATTCCCATAAGTTTGGTTAACAATGGATAGTTTAAGGTTTGTTTGGAAGTTATGTTGTGTTTGTGTGTTTAGATGTTGAAAGTTATTCTTGACACTGTTGTTTTAAAAAAAAAATATGTTGTTAAAATAAAGTTAAACCAATATGTTACTAAACAGCTAGATTCAAACTTTGTGTAAAATATGTCTTTATATCTGTTTTTCACTTTTTCATTTGTATTTGTGACTACTAATGTCATTGCGACCTCCGGTGTTACTGTGAAGAAAGAAAATGCATTTTTGATGTAGTTATTTCGACAAATAAATAGCTACACAAAAACTTTATCTCAAATATGTCTATGTATGTGTTTTACACTTTGTCAAAAACACCCGGTATTCGCAGTCTGTCCTTGGCAATGGCCATAATAGAATCATACAGGCACTACCTGTGCAATCATCAAGTAAGTCCTTTCTGTATCACTCTGCAAATGTGCCTCCTGGCATAGTACTACTTGGGGGATGTAGTCCCCTTGGCTATTGAGGGTATTTGGGGGCTAAGTATCCCTCTTGTTCCCTCCAGCAAGTTGTACACAGTCAGTTTGCTAAGAGGTGTTCTGAGGCCACACCCCCTTTCTGCACCACCCTGCAAACACATCTCCTGGCACACACTGGTTGGGAAATAAAGTTGTCTTGGATGCTAAAGGACCTTGGGGACCAAGAAGCCTTCCTAGTACTTTCTATCAGTCCTACTCAGCAGGATTTCTGAGAGCTGGTCAGAGGCCCTGCGCCCTTTCCACAGCATTCTGCAAAGACCATTGCTACTTAAAAAACCATGGAAATTCGCTGAAAAATTTAAAGTTACAGGTACGTTATAGTGAGGAATTAGCATTTAAAGAACCTTAGAAATTCACTGAAAAAACCAAAGGTTACAGGGCTGTTATAGTTAGGAAATAGAATTTAAAAACCTTAGATATTCTCAGAAAAAAACCAATGGTTACAGGGACGTTATAGTTAGGCTGACATTCCACTCATACAAAACCAGAGAAATTCAGCAGTTATAATTAGCTGAGCTAACTATAATTTGCGCCCCGCAATGCACTGCTTATGACCTCACATATTACATCACTCATGACATGGTAAGTGACATCACTGATGACATCTCAAATGACATCGCTGATGACATCTTTGATGACATTGCAAATGACATCACTGATGACATCATCCAGTGATTCTAAGTGTTTTCCAAAACTTACTCAGTGTTAAATATAGATAGTAAAGTAAGTGGCTGAAGGAGTCATCTCAAATGACATCACTGATGACATCATCCACACAATATCTGAAGCAACCACATCCACAAATTCACAAACGCACCCACTAACACACCCCATAGAACATTTTATGTACCCACTTCCACTCCTACACAACCATTGACAAACCCAATCACTGACCCATACCAGTACTTACATACCCACTCACTGATTAATAGGTCTACACAAACATCCACTCAGTCACCCATACAGCTACTCATACACCACGTCACTCATTAATACAGCCACTGATCTATCCACTCATACAGCAATACAACCACTCACACACAGTCAGTCAGTCATAGAGCTACTCACACACCTACTCACTCACCTATAGAGTCAATCAGGCAGCCATTTACTCACCTATAGTTATACATGCACCCACTCACAAATGCTAACATATAATCAATGACCCATATAGACCCTCACACATATACTCCCTAACCCACTATCACAATCCGTCACTCACACATACAGTCACTGATATACTCCAAAACTTTACCTATACTGCCTTTCACATATCCACTTACTCACCCATATGCCACTGACACACCCATTCACTCACCAACACAGCCATAGACTCACTCAGGCCCTTATACAACCCTACTCTTACACTGACTAACCATACACCCACTGACTCACACATTCACTCATCATTGAAGGCAGTCACACACTTTCTCACCCACCCACACTGACACTCATACACCCATACAGGTACTCAGACAACCGGTCAATCACCCATACAGCCACACATGTACCCACTCACCAACCCATACAGCCACTTCAACACCAACTGACAGACTGATACAGACATTCAAACAACCTAGTCAGCGACCCATACATTCAATGAGACACCTAATCACTCACTTATGCAGTCAGTCATGCACCTACCGAAGCATCGATACAGGCACTCATACACCCAGTGATTCATCAATACACCTTGGTATATATATATATATATATATATATATATATATATATATATATATATATATATATATATATATATATATATATATTCACTGAAAAACCATAGGTTTCAGGCACGTTATAGTTAGAAATTAGCATTTAAAAAACCATTGAAATTCACTGAAAAACCATAGGTTTCAGGCACGTTATAGTTAGAAATTAGCATTTAAAAACCTTAGAAATTCACTGAAAAAACCATAGGTTTTAGGGACAGTTATAGTTAGTTGGACATTGCACTCGTACAAAACCCGTGAAATTCCCCGTTATAGTTAGTTCAGCTAACTATAACTCGCGCCCCCGCAATGCACTGCTGATGACGTCACATATTACATCACTCATGACATGGTCAGTGACATCACTGATGACATCACTGATGATTTTTTAAGTTTTTTATTGAGTGTGAAAACAAATTTTATACAAAGACAGTTCGAGCTCCTACAGGGAAACTCACACAAATTTTTTAACAGTTTTTCTCCCCCCAGTAACGATGCAACCCCCACCCACCAATCAAAAACACATTGCCTGATGAGTTTTTCAAACCTAAGGTCTAAGACACCTTTATCCAGCATCTTTCTCTTGTCTGATTTGGTAGTTCCTTAACAAAATCTCTTTCTTTTCACAGTTCAATTATTCTTCTTGAT
This sequence comes from Calotriton arnoldi, assembly GCA_963921515.1. Taxonomy (NCBI): domain Eukaryota; kingdom Metazoa; phylum Chordata; class Amphibia; order Caudata; family Salamandridae; genus Calotriton; species Calotriton arnoldi. Next base: position 98,626 of record CAWUFW010006413.1, read on the forward strand.
ATGACTTGCGTATGTATATATTGCATTAAACATTACACTCCATGCCTTTTTTACACATCATCTACAAAATTAAAATCCTAAAATGCATATTTTATCCAATCATCAAGTAAAAATCAAAAGAAGAGATAGCACTACATAAAACTCCATTATCTAACCTCCTAACCTATCCTTCTTCTTACTCTACAATGCTGGTACATGCAGTTCATCTTATTAAATTCATTTTATTCAATCCCCCATATTTGTGCAATAACAGCTTAATTTGATAAAGTGCAAGTGCCATGTTCCGGAGAGCAAATGTGCAAATGTGCAAATGTACAAAGAAGAAAAAAGGAAAAATAAATTTTTACCCAGCATTGATTATAACAGCCTTATTGCTAAAGTGCATTATTTAAAAAATACATATCTAAGTTCTTAATACGCTTAATGTGATTCTCGACCATGATTTCCCTTATCCCCTTCACCCTCCATTCCATATTCCGTTAATATCACCTCCCCAAAAAATACCAATACATCCATACATCAATTTCTAGCAGCCAGGTTGGTAAAATAAAGCATAAGGTATATATACAATCTCTGTAAACTCGTATCATCATAATGCTTAATCCGAGAATGAAGAGGGGCTATTCCTCCACTTGCTCCCTCCAAGTAGAGAAGTGTTCCCAAATTTTCCCTCCTCTCTTTCTAGCTTTAATACCCCGCCGATCATATATGGCTTTCTCGAGGCTATAAGTTTTCAATAACCGAGCTAACCACTGGTGAAAGGTCGGTGGGTTAGGGTCTATCCATGCCGATGCAATGATAATTCGATAAACTGCCATGGCTATACAAATTAAGGCCCCACCATCTTCTAGACCCAGATTATGTATTCCAAGCATTATTACCTGAGGAGTAATTTCCACCTGTATCTGTAGCTTTTCCTGTAGGAAGAGCTCTATTTCTCGAGTGAGCAGGGAGAGTTCCCGGCATGTGGTGAACATATGTATCGAATCTGCTTTATATAGCGCACATCTTGGACAATGCGTGCCTTTCCCCTCTCCCCATTTGGCGATCCGATATGGCGTATAGTACAGTTCAAAACACGTTTTATAAAATTGCGCCTGAAGATTGGCTGGCATTAAAGTCTCTAATGAAATAAGATATGCTTCCTGAAAATCACCATCTGTTATTCCCAATGACTCTTGCCACTTTACTGAACATTTTCCCAGATCGTCTTTCATAAGGGTGTTTAATAATACATACATTTGTCCAATCTTCGGTACTTCAGGTTGATTTAGTTTCTCCACTAATTCACAACTTTCGTATTTCTGCATCCCTCCGGCCTTTTTTAACAAAAAATCCCTCAACTGTAGGTATTTAAAAAAATCCCTATTAGATAGTGCAAATTCCTCTTTTATTACCTCAAATGATTTTAACCCTTCGGATCTGAATAGGCATCCAACCTGTATAATTCCGGAATTTATCCATTTCTGAAAGTATTGGTCCTTTAAAATCTCGGGTAGCTCTACATTCTGCACAAATGGTGTATAATAATTTACTTTTGCTAGCCCTATCAGCCGTCGTACTGCCGACCAAACCCTAAAAGCCGCCAGGAGAGTCTTGAAACGCACTCTTTTGTAATATCCGTAATTCACCTGGCGCCATAGGCACCCTCTTACGTCATGTAAATTAACGTAAGTATATGGATAGCTCCAATTTGACCTTTCCACCCCTGGATATGCATTCAACAAGGGTATATAATGTATAATGGAAGCTGCCCACCAGTATATTCTAAGGTTGGGTAACGCCAGCCCTCCACGTTCCTTAGATAAGTACAGAAATTTTATCGCCCTTCTGGGTCTAGTGTAGGCCCATATAAACTGTGAAAAGATGCTCTCAAATTTTTTAAACCAAAAACTCGAAAAAATCAGGGGAATTGTTTTTAAAAAGTATAAAACCTTAGGGAAACAAATCATCTTGATTATATTTACTCGTCCAATCAGGGTAAGATGTAGGTTGTCCATTCTCTTAAGTGATTTTTTCATTTCAACTGCGCATGGTTCGAGATTTTCTTTAACTATCTCATCAATCTCAGCGTTAATCACAACTCCCAAATATGTTGTTTTTTTAACAACTCTTTTATCAGTACTTGGGGCAAAACTGTTCACAACTATTTGTGTTTTATCCCTATTCAGGGCATAGCCAGATATAGAGCCAAATCTTTGGGCCTCGATTTTAATTGCATTCATAGCCATGTCAGGTTGTGTAGTGATTACCACAACATCGTCAGCATAAGCTAAAGCTTTTTCTACGGGGCCAGTATCAAATAAAGGGGGAATATTCGGTGCATGTTCCAGATGTTTCAGGAAGGGGTCGATATAGATGGCAAACAGTAACGGTGAGCAGGGGCACCCCTGCCTTGTGCCTCTGGTTATTTTAACTACCTCCGTTAGACCCCCATTCACTAGCACTCTTGCCTCTGGATCTTTATACAGGGCTTTTACTGCTCGAATAAACTGCTCGCCAATTCCTTTCCAAGACATAGTGGCCCACAAGAATTGCCAGGAGACCCTATCAAACGCCTTCTCAGCATCCAAAAAATAGCGGCCATAGGGTCTCCTGCTGCTTGTTTCACATCAAAGAGTGTAATGATTTTCCGGACATGCTCAATAGTGCTTCTACCGGGGACAAACCTGTGTTGCTTCTGTGAAACAATCCTGTGGATCACCAATGCCAGGTGAGAGGCCAACACTTTAGAGTAAATCTTCGCATCCCCATTAATAAGGTGTGAGGGAGCACGAGGCGGAACCCCTTTATCGCCAGGAAGGACACCCTATAAAGACAGAATTAGCTTACCCGCGGATGTCCCGTCACGGAATGCGAGCCCCGTTAGATGACCCCGCCTCCACCCTGTGCTCTGTCCACACAGGAGTCGCCCATTCCAGATGACGCGGCCAGAGGAGGAGGGATCAACACCGGAAGTACTTCTCTCACGGAAGTAAAAGAGACCGGGGGAAACCAGGAAGAGCGCGACAAAGCCGGAGAGAGGAAGGAGACACGGAGCGACGGAGGCGAGGAACAGGAAGTGCGGAGAGAGAAGGAGGAAGACGCGGAACATGGCGGAGAAGATGAGACGTGGTACGAGGAGTGGTGGACCCCACAGGAGGAGGCTGGAGAGCGGCCGCGACTCTGGAGAGTTGTGGCGGAGTCGGTGAGTAACGGAGAGTGAAAGGAAGTGGGAGGGGAGGCGGGAGGTGGGAGATACCACGATTGGGAAGGGTCACGAGTGAAGTCACTGTTGTATCATAAAGAGCACCTGCCCCCTCACAATAGCACTAAGGTAACCGATCCGGGTGTGATGAATCCCTCCTAGAGAGGATACAAACCTTAACCCGACTCAACCAACCACCCCCTTTTTCCCTTTCCTCCACCATCCCTCACTTAAAGAAAGCCCTCCTTCAATTCCCTCACTGATATCCCATTCCTTGAGTGAGCGCGTGTAAAGAGACCCACTGGGTGTGGTGACGACGCCGTACAAAGTACGGAAGAGTTCCATAGAGGTGACTGACGGCTCCCTTTTTGTCCTTCCCTCCTATGTACCTCCGTGGGAGAGTCCCGGGAACAGAGGAAGGAAAGACACCGGAGGATCCCATCGTTGAAGGAGAAGGGCACGCGGAGAGGAGAAGGAGAACCCTTAAAAAGGCCGCCAATCCCACAGAGATAATCATATACCCCAACACCGACCCTTTAAATAAAAGACGCCCTCTGGCCCACTATATACAGCCTCCGCGTCTGTTTATCCGGCCCACACTCCCACAAGTGGTGTCAGAAGTGGGATTTGCCGGAGACATGGAGGCGGTGATCGCGAAGATGGCAGAAAGCCAGGAGACACTCGGAAAAGTGATGGAGCGATTCCTTACGATTGTTGAAGACGATCGAGGACGACTGCAACAGGTCCTTATGGACCAAGGACAGTCCCATGATACGGCGATGGGGAAGATCGCCGATGCCATCGGTCAACAGAGAGCCCCGAACGCCTTGCCCTAAGTCATCCTCCAGAAGTATGTGAGCGGAGAAGACCCCGAATACTTCTTTAATAACTTTGAAAGGATGGCTTTGGCAGCAGCCTGGCCGGCCGATAAATGGGGCCAGTACCTAGGACCCCTTCTGTCCGGTGAATTGCAAGCATCGTATCAAGCGGCCAACATATTGGGTGTCACCCCATATGCCGATATCAAAAGGTGTATCATGGAGAGACTGGGGATAGACGATGAAACGTATAGACTGAAGTTCAGGCAGATCAAGGAGGGCCCCCAAGAAACCCCCAGAGCCCTGTACTTTCGAGTAAAAGATATGGCGGACCGGTGGCTGAAACCAGTGACTGCTACCAAAGAGGAAATTATGGCCAAAGTATATTTGTAACAATATCTGTCTTCTCTCCATCCACCGATACAGAGATGGGTTAGGCAACACGCACATCTCACCCTCGAGACAGCTGTGGAGATAGCTAATGCCTACAATAGAGCACAAGAGACACAGAAGGGACGAGAGGAGGCCCCCTGGAGAATGGGTATAAGTGGAGCTCATCGCCCTCCCCGTCCATCGATCCTGCGAAAACCTGATCCTGTTACTATTGTCCCAGGTCCCCCAGTGTTTCGAACCCCAGGACCCTCGGCGTTCAGACCGACTACTCCTGGGCCACAATGTTTTAATTGTGGGGGTATGGGTCATATAGCACGGTTTTGCCCTCAGAGGGAGGAACCCATGGAAGTGGGTCTGACAAGGAATTACTGTTGTTTGTCACACCCTATCAACTCAACCCCATATCGCTGTGACATAACAGTAAACGGAAAGGCTATGACCGCTCTAGCCGATACGGGATGCCGACAGAGTGTGGTAAGGCCTCAGGATCTTGAAGGCGAGCTGGGAGTAGTTGATGGGACTGTGAACATCCAATGTGTCCACGGAGACACCAAACAATATCCCACCACCCATGTACATATTCAGCATAATGCTGACCCTGGATCGGATCTAAAGGTGGGTCTTATCCCCCGGTTGCCGGAACAGGTAATACTTGGAAACGACTACTCCCACCTTTCCACTTTGCTTATGGAAACCAAGTCAGATGAGAAGGACTGGTGGGCCATAGCCCCGTTCGCACAAGATGACCATCCAGAATGGCCACCTTCCAAGACCCGTAAAACGAAAAATCAAAAATGGAAGGAAAAAGGAAGACCCGTTGCTGCCTTCCCCACACGGATAAACGAGAGCCCCTGGGAGAATGATCGTAATTTCCACGCGGCACAAAGAGAGGACCCTGTTTTACAAGAGGCGTGGAACAGAACCCTGGACGGTGAAGACCCTTTACATGTATGTCCCTATTTTTTTGTTAACAACGGGCTATTGTACAGAAAAGCCAGTCCCACTATCCCCCCTCAACTGCTGGTCCCTGCCCCGTTCCGGGATAAAGTCATGTATATGGCACACAGTCATCTATTGGGGGGGCATTTCGGGGAGGAGAAGACCGAACGATTGATCTTAGAGAAGTTTTATTGGCCCGGCATATATAGGCAGGTGAAGGCGTACTGCAACGAATGCCCCATATGTCAGAGAAATAGCCGATATAAACCCCCTAAAGTTCCGTTACGACCACTGCCTATTATAGACGAACCGTTTAGCAGGGTGGGAATGGACATTATCGGACCATTATTACCCTCACGGAGCGGATGCCGATATGTACTGGTCTTAGTGGACTACGCCACCCGCTTTCCGGAGGCCATCGCGTTACGACAGCCCAACGCCCCTAACATCGCCAAGGCTATGGTGACTGTCTTTACGCGGGTAGGTTTTCCAAAAGAAATATTGACTGATCAGGGGACCCCGTTCGTATCAAAATTAATGAAGCAAGTGTGTACCCTGTTGGGCATTAAACAGATACGGACGGCAGCATATCACCCCCAACCGGATGGCTTGGTCGAACGATATAATGCTACCCTTAAAGCCACCTTAAAAAACTCCTCTCACTGGAAGCGAAACGATGGGAAGACATGTTACCCCTAGCCCTATATGCCATCCGATGCAAGATCCAAAAAGCACCGGATACTCGCCTTTTGAGTTATTATATGGCCATCAACCCCGGTCCCTATTGGACATGGTCCGCGAACACTGGGAGGCCGAGCCCGACAATACCAAACCCCTGGTAGAGTACGTGGCTCATCTAAAAACCCATCTAGAACAGGTACGAACGATAGTGCGACATAATATGGAAAGAGCTCAGGAAGCCCAACAAGCCCAGTACAACAAAAAAACGAAGGAGAGATCCTTTGCTGTGGGGGATGCGGTTTTGCTCATGATGGCCTCCTCTGATCACAAATTGATAGGTCAATGGCAAGGTCCTTACATTATCGTAGAACAGGTGACTCCTGTCACATATCGATTAGAACTCGACAAAAACCGGGGCACTTCCCAGATATATCATATCAATCTTCTGAAGAAGTGGGAAGGACCCCTTCCAGCCTTAACAGGAAGGGTAGAACACGGCCCTCTGTATGATCAATGTGTTGATGATGAATTGGATCCCTTTCTCAGAACCGAATTAAACATCACACTACTGCCCCTGCAAAATATATTTTCTATTACACCAGGGAGGACTAACTTAATAGAACATACGATTAAAACGCTTCCAGGGAAGAGAGTACGGCTTCGCCCTTATAGGATACCAGAGGCTCGTAGAAACACCATCAGAGAAGAAGTACAGCAGATGCTACAAATGGGTATCATAGAACCCTCCCTGAGTGAGTGGAACTCACCCATCGTCCTTGTCCCGAAGCCGGACGGCTCGGTGCGTTTCTGCATCGACTTCCGGGAGGTGAATAAAATATCCGAGTTCGACACCTATCCCCTCCCGAGGGTGGATGAGATGATCGAACGCATAGGAAGAGCCAAATATATCAGTACCCTCGATTTATGCAAAGGGTATTGGCAGATCCCCTTGAAAAGTGAAGACCGAGAAAAAACGGCGTTTTGTACTCCAGATGGCCTCTTCCAATTCACTGTGTTACCCTTTGGGTTGCACGGGCGCCTGCTACTTTTCAGCGAGCCATGAATATTATCCTACGGCCCCATGATTCGTATGCAGGAGCGTATATTGACGACATCGTCATTTATAGCGAAACATGGGACCAACACCTTGCTCACTTGTATAATGTTGTAAAAGCCCTGGGGGAATACGGTCTGAGAATCAATCCTGCCAAAAGTCATTTGGCCGCCCAAACCGTGAGGTATTTGGGTTACCTATTGGGAGAAGGGGTTATACGACCCCAGAAAACCAAACTATTGGCGATATCCCAGATACCTTTTCCAAGATCTGCAAGAGACCTCCGTGCCTTTTTGGGGTTGTTAGGATATTACCGTAGGTTTATTCCCCAGTTTTCCCAGATAGCAGCCCCCCTCCCAGACCTCCTGCATAAGACAGTGAACACCGGAGCCCGCTTGAGGGACCCTACCCCTGTAGTGACACAAGCATTCGAAACATTGAAGGAGGCCCTGACATCCGACACTGTGTTAGCGAGCCCCGATTACGCCTTGCCCTTCATCCTACAGACGGATGCCTCGGAACAGGGTCTGGGGGCAGTGTTGTCTCAAAGAAATAAGCAAGGGGAAGAGAGGCCTGTTCTCTATCTGAGTAGGAAACTGTATCCCCGGGAAAAGAACTATGCTGTCATCGAGAAGGAAGCACTAGCCATCAAATGGGCCATTGACTCCCTGAGGTACTACCTGGAGGGACGAGAATTCACCCTTTTTACAGACCACGCTCCCCTAGAATGGATGGCTCGCAATAGAGGGAACAATGAAAGGGTGTTACGCTGGTTCTTGTCCCTACAACCCTTCAGATTCCAAACCTTACATCGCAAAGGGACTGAACAGGGGAACGTGGACTTTTTCTCCCGTTACCCTCAAGAAACCATCCCTACTAGAATGACAGCAAGGGACAGGGGATGTGAGGGAGCACGAGGCGGAACCCCTTTATCGCCAGGAAGGACACCCTATAAAGACAGAATTAGCTTACCCGCGGAGATCCCGTCACGGAATGCGAGACCCGTTACGAGGTCCGTCAAGATGACCCCGCCTCCACCCTGTGCTCTGTCCACACAGGAGTCGCCCATTCCGGATGACGCGGCCAGAGGAGGAGGGATCAACACCGGAAGTACTTCTCTCACGGAAGTAAAAGAGACCGGGGGAAACCAGGAAGAGCGCGACAAAGCCGGAGAGAGGAAGGAGACACGGAGCGACGGAGATGAGGAACAGGAAGTGCGGAGAGAGAAGGAGGAAGACGCGGAACACGGCGGAGAAGACGAGACGTGGTACGAGGAGTGGTGGACCCCACAGGAGGAGGCTGGAGAGCGGCCGAGACTCTGGAGAGTTGCGGCGGAGTCGGTGAGTAACGGAGAGTGAAAGGAAGCGGGAGGGGGGAGGCGGGAGGTGGGAGATACCACGATTGGGAAGGGTCACGAGTGAAGTCACTGTTGTATCATAAAGAGCACAAGCCCCCTCACAATAGCACTAAGGTAACCGATCCGGGTGTGATGAATCCCTCCTAGAGAGGATACAAACCTTAACCCGACTCAACCAACCACCCCCTTTTTCCCTTTCCTCCACCATCCCTCACTTAAAGAAAGCCCTCCTTCAATTCCCTCATATCCCATTCCTTGAGTGAGCGCGTGTAAAGAGACCCACTGGGTGTGGTGACGGACGCCGTACAAAGTACGGAAGAGTTCCATAGAGGTGACTGACGGCTCCCTTTTTGTCCTTCCCTCCTATGTACCTCCGTGGGAGAGTCCCGGGAACAGAGGAAGGAAAGACACCGGAGGATCCCATCGTTGAAGGAGAAGGGCACGCGGAGAGGAGAAGGAGAACCCTTAAAAAGGCCGCCAATCCCACAGAGATAATCATATACCCCAACACCGACCCTTTAAATAAAAGACGCCCTCTGGCCCACTATATACAGCCTCCGCGTCTGTTTATCCGGCCCGCACTCCCACATAAGGGTAATTGGCCGGTAGGACCCTAGCTCATCCATAGGTTTATTTTTTTTAGGGAAAATTACGATCTTTGCCATCCCCCAGGAGGCAGGTGGCAGGTGGATCCGCCCCTTCTATTATTTGTACAAACAAAGCCATCATAGTATCCCTTAACTGCTCATGGAAGACCTTGTAAAATTCGGTAGGGATCAGATCTGGCCCCGTCGCTTTACCCTTTGGTAGATCAACAAGAGCTTTTACAATTTCCTCCCATTCTAATTATCGATCTAACTGATCCCTTTCTTCTCCCGTCAAGAGAACCTCCGCGGGGGAAGTTAAATATTGCTCTATCTGTTCTGCCCTACGTGCGCCCCCCTCCTGATTCTGTATAAAGGGTCCGATAAAAGGCACAAAATGCAGTTCGGATTTCCCCAACGTTCGTTCTCAATCCCTCAACAGGATCTTTAATTGCCTTTATTTCATTCCGGGTAGGTTCCTGCCTTGTTCTTACTGCAAGGAAGTGCCCCACCCTTTCACTGCATTCATACATCTCTTCACGGTAGGTTGTAGCCTTATCCACAGCTTTTTTTAGTAGTTTCTCCCCTATTAAAGTTTTACTTTTTGCCACCCCTAGACTGGCAGTTTCTATATCTCCCTTCTGTTGTATCACCTTAACTAAATTACATTCAGCTTGCATCAACCCGTTTTGCAATTTCTGCAATTCAACTTTCTCAATTTAATTTTTCCTCCATGCAAATTGAATTGTTTCCCTCGTACCCCAGCTTTTAATGTATCCCATACTATGTTCAGGGCGGCTGACCCAAGATTCCTTTCCAGAAAATCCGGAATCCACTTCCTCATATGCTCTAGGTAGATCTCATCCACCAATAACGCTCTTTCAAACGTCCATGATGAACATGGTTTTGCCTTATCCGCCCAGCCCTGTATCTCCAACACTAGTGGGCTGTGATCGGAAAGATATCTAGGTGCTTTTCGATTGTACTCTTCTGTCTGATTATATATGAAACAAAAAATAATCCAATCTCACATGTTTCCTATGAGGCGCGGAATAATATGTATACCCATGGTCTTGCGGTCTTAATTCTCCCCAAACATCACACAGCCCATGCTCCTGACACATGTTGCATAAAGCCTGATAGACTTTAGGCTTTTTACCAGTGTATGATTCCCCCAATTTCCAGTCACTATAGAGATTAATATTAAAATCACCGCACACCACTATAGGTAGTTCCCAGTGCGCCAATTCATTTGAGACCCATCCCGGTAAGGCTGGGTCATCAATGTTGCTCCCGTATAGGGAGCATAACGTAAATTTGGGAAGGTCGGGGGCACTACAACTGGCTATGACCCACCGCCCAGCTGTGTCTGCCTTTACTGTTGAGAACTGGATATTTTTATTTCGAACTAAGATTGCGACCCCCCGATTACGTGCACCCTGTGACGTTGCTCCTACAACACTATACCCCAAATGTTTTAATAAATCTTTTTGACTACCTTCCACATGGGTCTCTTGGAGACAAACAATATCAGCTTGTAATAATCTCAACCCTTGAGAAACCATTTGCCTTTTCTTACTATCATTCAACCCACAGATATTTAATGATCCAATCCTTAACTTATTCATGTATATATATTAATGTCAAGACCATACAAGACCATTCAGTAAGAACTTGTTTGTTTCATTTTTTCCCTAACGGTGTCCTCGTGTGTCCGCCCTAACCCAAATGCCCATCCCCCATCAGTCTTATGTCCACCCCTTCCCTCCCCCCTCCCTCCCCCGTCTCCCCCCCATCCCCAAGCACCACTTCCCCCTCCCCCCAAAAACCTAGGCAATCAGGCGGAGCCTGAATGATGTGCGTTGATGAACTGCCCCGCCATCCCCCCTGTGTTAGAAATGCAAAACCAAAAAGAAATCAAGCAGCTTTTCATCTCTCCTTTCAGCCATAGCCTCAGAAACTTACTGGCCTCCCGTCTTCGTACTCTCCACCCCTTTACCTGACTTAATAATCTCATTTAGATACCCCTGGGCCAGAATTTCTGTAGCAAACACTCGAGTGGTACCCCTGTATTTTACTTTGAGCCTAGCCGGGTTCTGTATGAACACCTCAGCCCCTGCTTTCTGAAAAGGTGTTATCAGTTGCCTGAGCCTCCACCGTCGTTCCACCGTTGCATGGGCGAAGTCCGGTTTAGTGAAGAAGGAGACCCCATCGTGCGTCTTTGGGGAATTAGGTCGAACTTGATCATGCACCAATTGACGCAGTAAGAAGTTACCAAAAAACACTAAAAAGGCCCTTGGTCGATCTTGGGGCTGCTTCCTCATCATTAGGGGTACTCGGTGGGCTCTTTGTATCTCATTGTTCCAGTCCAATTGGACTTGATCCGGAAATGTATTCTTCAGCAAGTTCACGATATATAGTCTCGGGTTGCTGCCCTCCACCCCCTCTGGGATCCCCAAAAATCGCAGGTTATTTCTCCGCTGTCTATTTTCTTGCTCCTCGAGCTTGATAATGACATCGGGCAAAGTTCCACTCTGTCCTGCGTTCTGTTCCTTTAGTACCTCAACTTCCCCTTCGAGAGCCTCCATCCGTGTTTCCACCATTGTCAGCTTTTCCGCGAAGTCCCCACATGTTTTATTTATTTTCCTGATTCCGGCTTGTACTTTTTTATTGGCAATTCTGGCCCTGCGGCCATCCGCCCTTACTTCCTCCTGCATCTGCTGAATTGAGCTTAGTATTAGATAGTGAAGGCTCAGCCATCTCGTTTGTACCCTCCATCACCTCCTCGGCCTGAAATGTTTGCGTATCTGAATAGTCCCACTTGAGTTGTCTCCCCACTTGCCGTCTCTGGCCTTCTTTCCTTTTATGGCCTCCTGAGCTCTTTTTCCTCTGAGTTGCTTGTAGGTGGTCCCCTGATGCGGAGTCATCTGTTTCCAGGCCCCCTTCGCTACTATTCGAGGAAATGTCATCTTTTCCGGAGGGATCGGATTCATCAGTGAGAGAGAAGAATTTATCCCCTATCCCATCGGGCGAAGATTCCTCTCTGTTCTGATGCCCCACTCTCACCGCACCTCTTTTTCCCAAATTTTCTTTCACGCCCTGATCACTTGCAGGCTTTTGCAGCAGCATTTCACTCTTTGGGGTGGCTATTTTGTCTTCATTTTTATTTGTTAAATTTATGCCATCTTGGTGGTCATTAACTCTCTCTGCATTGCCGGCAGCACTTGCACCCTCCTCTGGGCCAAGGGGCGGAATCTCCAAGGATAGATTGATTCCTATCAGGCCTGTTTCTTCTGTGCTCACCTCCCCACAGTGCACACTCTCTGTCCCAGATATTGATTCAGACCACTCCTTACTTGTAATCTCTGGTGCAGGCCGATTGCCAAACATCGCAGTGAGAGTAGGCTGCGCCGGGTCATCCTCCGCCCGCCGACCTGGTTTCCCCGGTATTTTCTTAATTCCTTGATCTTTCTTGGCTCCTCTACCCGTCACGGTCCGTTGCTTGGTTTCGCCGATGCTCCCACTCCCGTTTACCTCATTCATGCAAGGTAATGCCGCGGGTGCCACGGGTGCTGGACCGCCCCCAGTAGAGCCACCGACTCCCATGCGAGCCTTTACAGCTTTACCACTCCTTGCGGCCATAGTCCGTGAAGCTTTCCTCTGCGTCCGCCACTCTCGCCGCTCTTTCGCGGCACACACACGTCTCTGTTAGCCGCAGATCAATCAGCCGGAGAAGGACGTCCACTGTCTCGCACGCTGACTCCAACCTTCGGGTGACCAGTCCAACCAGCCGCTGACCGATACACCAATCCATTCAGGGAGGATAGCGGGAACGGAGCAGCTAACCACACGCCATCTTGCCTCCCAAAAATGATCATTTATTTTTTATTATTTTTGCGGAGGGGGGCCGTGTGGCCCCCCTCCCGGGCCACTACTTGCCCCGGGGACCCCATCCCCCGGGGCTGGCTCCTATCCTTTGGGGTCCGTGGGGACCCCAACTCCCCACGGACCCTGCCGGCTCCCCGCGTCCTGCGGGAGCCGGCATTGCTTTTCCACATGGGGAGCTGCTAACATGCAGCTCCCCGTGTGGAAAAGCAATGTGCTTGGATATTGGAATAGAGAGCAGGTTTCCTGCTCTCTCTTCCAATATCCAGAGCAGTTTGATATGACAGAACGGGAGCTGCGAGGCTCCCGTCCTGTCATAGCAAACTACAGTGTCCCGGGTAGGCACCCGGGACACTGCAGGAGCTGGCCCTGGGGGTGGTGGTCCCCAGGGCCATCAAGGCTCCAGGAGTGGGGCCGCGCGGCCCCCTCCCAACTTATTCAAAGCCCCGGGAGGTGGTGGTCCTCGGGGCTCTGGGGCTCCGTAACGGACCCCCATATTTAAATCTTTAGTGCCCCGGGAGGTGGTGGTCCCGGGGCATGTGGGGGCTGGAGCCCCCCACACAGCCGATTTAAATTAAAAAAAAGAAGCCCCGGGGGGTGGCGGTCCCGGGGCTGCGGGAGGGCACAGTGCCCTCCCGCACCATTTTTATTTGAAAACCCCGGGGGGTGGCGGTCCCCGGGGCTTGGGGGGCCTTAGAGGCCCCCATTAACTATAAACCCACCCCCCGCATGCCCCCGGGACTTGGCCCACCCGGTGGCAAAATAGCATCGAAGCGTGGGAGACCGCGCTTCGATTTCTTTTTTTACGGCGGGATTCGCGCACCCTAAGCGCATCCCGCCAATTTTCTTTAAAAAATGCTTTTTTCTGCCCAGGGGTCCTTGTGGGACCTTCTGAGCAGACCTAGGGGTCAGGGTGTTTCTACCCTGCCCCTTTGTGCGTTTGCGCAGTTGTTTCTTTTTTTTTATCGGCGGGATCCGCGCACCCTAAGCGCATCCCGCCAATTTAAAAAAAAAATGCTTTCTGCCCAGGGGTCCTTGTGGGACCCCTGAGCAGACTCTAGGGGTCAGGGTGTTTCTACCCTGCCCCCTTTGTGCGTTTGCGCACTTGTTTCTCTGCCTCGGTTCTACCGAGGGACAAAATGGCTGCCAACAGTTCCTGATTTGGAGTGTTGACAGCCAATTAGCATGCAGCTCGTGATCGGGAGGGTACGCGGACCCTAAGCGGCCATAGATATATATGTGATTTTACTTTTGATTTTCTCAGCAACTACTGAACGGATTTACACCATTTAACAAAAAGGGTTCTTTCTGAACCAAGAACTACCTCTTTGCCAAATTTGGTGTAATTCCGTTCCGCAGTTCGGGCTGTAGCCGTGGCTAAAGTTTCCTATGGGAAAATGAATGGGAAAACACGTTTTGGGACCCCATTTTTTTCTCGGCCCCCGCTTGACGAATCACCCGAGACTTTCAGGATAGGAGCGGACCGGAGCGGGCCATAAAGTTTGAAGATTTCGCGAAGATTCGTCAACCGACGCAAGAGTTTTTTCAAATAGAATGTTGCTGATTTCCTATGGAAAATAGGTCCTAACTATAACTATCATATATATATATATATATATATATAATATATATATATATATATATATATATATATATATATATATATCCAAACGCATGTTTGCCTGCAATGAGTGAGCCCACACAGGTAAGTTCCATCAGCCACATCTTTAATGGAGGATGCAATGAAAAACAGCAGAGTACCTTGCTAAAATCAGAAGTCCAGCCCGACGCGTTTCGTGCTTTGGAGCACTTCTTCATGGGCTAACATCTTGCTGGTGAATCAACGCTTCGGCAGTTTTGAGAAGCACCTGATATGATTCTTAACACCCCGCCCATGTGGGCGTGGCCACCCCGTGGCCTATTGGTCGTTGTAGTGCTTGAGTATTACTCCTGTGAGTCGCCGTGCAATAATCCCCGTTCTTAAAGTCTCATCCCCAGTGGGTTGCAAAAGAACAATTCTGCCGCTTTATCATGCTCCTTCCTTCCCCCATCGGCGTTACCTGTCCCTAATGCTGTCACATCGCTTGGCAGTCCTGCTGAGACGCCAAGTGACGTGACAGCATTAGGGACAGGTAACGCCGATGGGGGAAGGAAGGAGCATGATAAAGCGGGCCCCCTTCCAAGGGCTTGATAATATATATTATACCACCACCTCCTTGGGGCTAATCTCAAATTAAGCAGGCATGTGTGTCTCTGAAAGTGCAGAGAATGGTTTGTCTGTATTGCTACAGTTTTTCTGGTAGCAATATTTACATGTCTGTGTGAAAGGATGACTTAGCCCACAGCTTCCCTTAGAGCGCTGGGCTGTCCATTGCTGCTCTTGGCTGTCCCGGCATCCCTCAGGACCACGTCTCGCATCCTCCCGCTCATATCTGTTTACCATCAGCAACAGCTAAATGCAAACAACTGCCTGCTTTGGCAGTGGAGACAGTGGTGCTCGCTCATACCAGACGAGCACATTGTTGTGGGAAATGGGCGGCTGAAGCATCCTGATATCTGAGACAATCGTCTCCTAGAATTTAATATAGATCATATACCTATCCAAAAGGAGGGGGAGGCAGGTCATAATCATTGGAAGAGTGAAAAGTCTGAGCCAACCAAGATAAAATATGCACCTATTGCATGTAGGTCCTACAAGCGTGTACTCTACTGCCATTGTTTTGCTATATTTCTTGTCAACCTTGCCTAATCACCACTTCTATGTGTAACCACCCAACCACCAATGGTCTTATGAACAGTCTGTAGCCGTGCACAGGGTTTCTGTTAAAAATCTCTTGCTCTTATATATATAAAGGAATGCACAAATCTCTTCAGCGAGTGTCTTCTTCAACTGTGCTATCCTGTGAGTCTTTGTATTCTACGGATGCCATTTGTTCGATTAAATCGAACAACCAGAACAGAAAATTAAATTTTACTCATGAGGGCTAGACTTTAGAAACACCTGCACAAAAATGTGTCCATTTTTTAAATTAAACAATCACAACAAGTTATTCTTGTTTGGTCCTTGTCCTCTCTATAGGAGGATTCATGTTATCACAGATTTCTGGATAAAGATGCACAAGGAACAATCACATTGCTGAAATGCACACAGCTAGCTTAACGCAAAGGTTACAGGGATGTTATAGTTAGGGTCAGATTTCACTCGGAAAAACCAGAGAAACATATATATGTATATACTCAGTGTTAAATATAGATAGTAAGTAAGTGGCTGAAGGAGTGGTTGTATGGGTGAGTCAGTGGGTATGTATATGGAGTATAGAAGAGTCAGTGGGTATGTGAGGGACTGTAAGCATGAGTGAGTGGGTTTGCATGAGTTTTTGTATGGGTGAGCGAGTGGTGTCTCAGTGGGTGTAGGAGTAAGTGAGTAGGTGTATGAGTATGTGTATGGCTGAGTGAGTGTCTGTGTAAGTGGCTGCAATGGTGAATGAGTGGGTATATGTGTGATTGTTTGGGTGTGTCAGTGGCTGTAAATGTTGAATGAGATGGTGTATGAGTGACTGTGTGTGTGAATGAACACGTATGTAAGTGTCTGTATGGGTGAGTGAGAGGGAATATGAGTGGCTGTATGGGTATGTGAATGGGTGTGCAAGTGGATATATGGGTGACTGGGTGGCTGTATGAGTGGCTCTATGGTAAGTAAATGGCTGTGTGAGTGACTGTATAGGTGGGTAAGTGAGTATGAGAGAGATTGTATGAGACAGAATGTGCTTGTGTCAGTGACTGTACAGGTCAGTGAATACATGTGTTAGTATATTTATGAGTAATTAGTTGGTGTGTGGGTGATTGAGCTGCTGTGTGAGTGACTGTATGGGTGAGTGAATAGGTGTATCAGTACATGTATGAGTAAGTGAATCAGTGTGTGAGTGGATGTATGGGTGTATGAGTGGGTGTGTAAGTGTCTGTATGTGCACATAACTGGATGTCTAAGTGCCTGTATTGGTCAGTGATTAGGTGAGTGTGCCTACCAATCTGCCATACATTGCTCCAATCATCCTTTTGTGAGGACTTTGGAGGGGTGGAGATATCTTACACCTCACTCACCCCTCCCACTAATTGTCATCATTACTGGAAGCACTACCAGGCACCAAGGCCTCAGGCAGACCCTCTCAGCAGCTTCTCTTCACAGAGGTGGTGTGGGAAGCAAAAAATACAACTCTCGCCCCATTGCAACTCCCAGAGGCCTTGCTGAAGGCTATTCTTAAGTGGGTCATGACTGTCGATGATGGATGCAAAGTTCACTGACCTCACCCAAGACATTCATACCATCAAAGCAGACATGCGATCTTTACAAAAAAAGTGGATGAGATAGGTCATCACTTATCCCATGCTGAAGGGAGACTTGCCCGTCTGGACAACATGGAATCTGAAGTGTGGCACCTCATGCAGAAGCTCATGGACCTTAAAGACCATTCACGGTGCAACAGCATCTGATTCTATGGTGTCCCGGAGAAGTTGAAAGGGACCAGTATGAAAGGCTTCCTCTTTGATCTCTTGCCATGCTTCACTGGTCTCTCTTTCTTGCCACAACTGAGGATCCAAAGGGTGCACAGAATACGGTTCTCACCTACTAATTATCCCAACATACCAAGGCCACTCATAGCCTGCTTCCTCCACCATGTGCATATGCGCCAACTTCTCACTGAAGCATGCACACATGGCAAATACGACATGGACGGGCACAGAATTCAAATTACACGTGACTTCTCTGTTGATATCAACATCAAGCGCAAGGCCTCCCCCCCTCTTTGTCCGCAACTTAGGAAATGTGTTATTAAATATGGGCTTCTGGATCCAGCGACCATGTGGGTGATGAAAGATGTAACTTCAAACGACTTCACTGATTCTAAGGATTTGTCCCACATTCTCAACAGTTTGGAACACCAAGCAACGGACCCATGGCTGCTTAATCTCTGACCAAACCGATGCGCCAATCCTGACACACAGACATCTCAAAGCTATTACGACAGACTTCTAAACTGCCCCTACCTCAAAAAAATCAGACTTTGGCTCTCTGGGATGGGGTACCTGGGCTATAATTTAGCTCACAGTGGGCAGCCGCAGACCCTCCTCATCTATAAAAATGTTGTGCCACCCCCCTACAGCCCCCGCCCCCCAGGCCCTGCCTGGGAGGATTAAGAAAAGGGCATAAGCCAATCCTCCATGAATTCACTGTTAAAAAAAATTATAAACTGTTTTTGGGACATCTTCACCAGACCTAGGGGGACGACAATATTTACCACATGACAACATTCTTGTGAATATATCCTGGCTTTTGAAAATTGTATTGTGTGCTTGCCATCCCGAAACATCAATCAGTGGCTCACGCCCTTTCAGTTTTGCACTGGCTACCAGTTAAAAGAAGAATTGAATTCAAGGCCCTTTGTATCGCCTTTAAAGTGCTACATGTTCTTGGCCCGATTACTTTACACGCAGTTTCAGGTAGTATGTACCAGAGAGGCAGCTCGGCTCAGTGGCCTCCTTTAATCTGGTAATCCCTAGGGCCAAAATTGCATCATGGGGGGGAGAAGTTTTGTTGCGGGCACAGCTAGATTGTGGAACTCACTCCCTCTGGCACTCAAGATGGAAAGCAATCTTTTGGTGTTTCGCAAGCTCTTAAAAACCAGGCTTTTTAACAACTAGCCCAAACGCACCTATCTAACATCCCCTTCTGGTTTAGCCTATACTGCAGAGCCGCCGCGCCTAGACACCCCCGGGTATTAGTGCACGTTACAAATCTAAATTTCATTTCATTATTGCAAAATGTCCTATTAAGCTTCAACTCTTAAAATATTGTGGTGGGCAGAACAGCCACATCTCCACCCAACAGATCAGGGGCGCTTGGTTTGATCACTGACTTGTGCAATTCAGATCACCAATTTACTACCTACCTGTTTCACAGTTCACTAGCCACCACTTCTAACCCTATTAACTTTAAAGCACTATCCTCAATATAAAGAACTATAGATATATTTGGTTTTGCTGTGCTGATATTTTCCCAGTTGGTACACTTTCCTGAAACTAAATTTAAATCATAAACATCAGTTGTCATCCAAAGTCCCAAAGCCCTCACAAATATAGAGCCATTGAGCAGTAACGCTGTACACAGCCAGCAAGGCTAACAGTTTCCCAAGAGATTTAGAAGGGTGTTTTCTATTGTGTAATATTAGGTGACTAAGTTAACTGTAAATAGTCATCTCCAATTTGATTCTGGGTCCACTGCAGTGAATCGCTGCTCTTTCTCCTTACAATTGTCTTGACCAGACATATTGCACTGAACCTTATCAGGAATCATTATGCAGGACATATTTCAGGGTCCACCTTAGGGGGTCTTTGCTATAGGACTTGCCAGGAGGCTCCACCACATTCTGCCGCTATCCTGCTGATAAGCTTAGTTTTAAGCCTTCAGCACAGGATTCTGACCTTGCGGAGGGCCTCTGCCATAGGACTCAAAGTCCCAGCTTGCCCTGCACCAGGAGGTGCCACCACTTTCTCCCGCTATCGTGTTGATAGGCACAGTTTCAAGCCTGCAGCATGGGATGGTGACCTTGCAGGAGGCCTCTGCCATTGGACTCAAAGTTTCAGCTTACTCTGTGCCAGAAGGCGCCACCACCATCTCCTGCTATCACACTGATAAGCCCAGTTTCAAGCCTGCAGCGCGGGGCACAGGCGAAGCCCGGGCCAGGGGCCAGACGAGGCCGGGCCACCCCCCTAATTTTGACTTTCAGGGGTGAGTGACTACTATATTTTGTTATCAACAGACATTCATCCCAAAGATGGAGAAGCATAAAGGGGCTGTGGTCAACTCCTCCGGTAAGAGAGCTATAACCCAGAATAACATCCTGACTTATCTAAACAACATTGTGGGAGCTTTGTCGGAAGAAACCACACAGGTGGAAGATCAATTGGCTTCCCTTCCGACCCATGCACATATTGATTGTCCTGCCAATGACCCCTTGATGGGAGGGACTCTAGCCCAGAATAACTCAAATAGGCCCATGGCTGTGTCACCTCAGGAAGAGATAAACTCGCAAGTTGTTACTATTTCTGTCAGCACTAAGCATGTTGGGCAGGGTGGCCCAGTTGTACCAACCGCATCAAAAACGAAATCATCTATTTCCACCACCCAGTTACCTATATTGAGAAGACAAGGCAGGAGATGTAAGAAGTCCTTGGAAGTGGATAATGCCATTGCAGGTCCTGAAACTATATAGCAACTTCGGCTCAGGACATTGTCATGAAAACTTTGCATGCCTTCGAGTGTTGGAGGCTCATCTGATTGGCTTGGAGGATAGGGTTCAAAACATGGAAGGAAGGCTGGGTAAAGTTGTCAGTGATATAGAAAGCCTAGAAAGTAGATTACTCTTTCTGAGCTTTCCCTCTGGTGTCTCCTCCCAGGCACCTGTCCCCAGGACTCAGCATGTCACAACTCCTAAACCCTACTCAGCTCTAGTGGCTCAAACCAGCTGCCAATTTATCCCTTTACAGTGTGTATCAGTGGGCATTGATGCTTCTGAAAATATGATGGCAGGTGGGAGTAATCCAATCTAGTTCGTCCACTGACTTTACAGTAGCCCCCAGTGACCACTCTGTGAGTCTGAATGCTCATTCCCATAATACCCATAGCATCCCTGCTCTTGCCCATCCTACTACTAATGCCGGGCCAACTCCTGAGAGGAATGTGATACATTAATCCTAATATCTGAGTTTAGTCTCATTCATTTGTAAACTTGGGAGATTGTTTAGTACCCACTTTCAAGGGTAGAAGCCATAGTACTACAATTGATTATATTATAGCATCAGCTAATTTATTTGGTTCTCTTATTGAGTTTAAAACTCTTTGGAATGTATGTTGTGACCACAACCCACTGTGTGCTAAATTTAGATTTGATGTGTTAGTTGATAAGCAGTCCCACTCGTATAGGGAGCCGCTTATATTAAATAAAGGATCAGGGCCGTAGATTAAGTTGGGCAAGATAATCCCAGATAATTTTTTAAGGATTCTGGTAATATCTTGCAACTTAAACTTTGAGCTTTTTTTACTGCTAGAGAGTTCTGATTGCAATATGTTGGACTCCTTTGAGTGTACTGGCAAAGAAGTCAAGCTAGCCTTGAACAGACAGGGACATGTGAAGTTGTGACCCAAGTGGTTTGACAAGACATGCTCTAAATCTCACAAGGCTTTACTGTCAGCCCTTCATCAGAAACCAAGGCGTGTAACTGTAGTAAGGGAGGCTATGTGGGAATACACACCCACATGCGAGATACGCAAAAAGTTCTAGTGGGTGGTGAATCAGCCTCTTTTCCATGTGGACACTCAGTCTAAGCTGGTCCTCTCTATTCCCTCGAGAGCATGGGTAAGCCACTTTAAGCTGGTCTACAGTGTGGATAGTGTATCCTTGTCTCCTTTCATCCCTAGTAGAAGACAGACTATTTTTTTTAACCTGGAGGAAGTTAGAGATGCGATCCAGGCCTTGCCATCTGGAAAAGCCCCGGGACCGGATGGAGTCCCTGGAGACCTTTATAAAGCTCATGTTGATCTTTGGGCCCCCGTCATTACCCAACATCTGAATGTGGTAACTCATAGCCATATACCTCCCTCGTGGCAAAGACTTGTAATTGTCCTGGTTTACAAGAAAGAGAACAGAGCTGATCCTGACTGCTACAGGCCTATTTCTTTATTTGATGCGGAGGTTAAAGTTGTGGGTCGCATCCTGTTAAAGTGGTTGACAGAGTGGGCAGAGGAGCATAATATACTTACAGACATTCATATGGTTTTTGATCAAGGCGAGGAATAATTGAACATAATTTTAGCCTCCATTTATTAATCAAAAAGTATGTCACAGCTAAGAAGGGCTTCATACATTTGGCCTTCATGGACCTCAGCACGGCCTTTGAATCAGTCAATAGGCTGAAGCTCTGGGCCATGCTGGAGTCTATGGGGGTTGACACTGCACTAGTCACTTCTTTCCATAATTTTCACTCGGGCTTGAGGCGTCTGTAAGATTCGGCCCCAACGAAGAATGCACTCCGCACTTTTAGCTAGCCAGGCGAGTACGTCAGGGATGCAGTGTTGCAGTTTAGCTCCTATTCTTTTTTTTGTATACTTATCAGCTTGACTCATTCCTTGTGGATTTATGCAAAGATGTCCTGAGGGTGGAGGACAGATATATACCAGCCTTGCTATGTGCTGATGATACTGTCCTCATTGCATGCATGGCAAATGGTCTGCAGCACTTGCTAGACATGTTTGATCTCATTTATGTACAGTTTGGGCCTTCAAACTAGTTTCTCAAAGTATTTTGCCATGGTTTTCAGGCTGGCCAAAACTAAATCCAAAACTTTTATCATTTCAGGTGGACAAATTAGCAGGATAGATACATTCTGCTACCTGGACTTACTACTGGATTCCACAATGAATTGGCAATTTCTGCTCAATGCCCAGGCGCAGTCCTTCAACAAAGTATCACACAGCAAGGGGTAGTTCTCATGGCGGCTCAGATGACCCCACATCAGATCAATTGTTGACCTCTACAAAGTTAAATGTGTTTTGACAGCAAGCTTTGGGTATGAGGTCTGGGGTTATAAGGATTGTTACCCAATTCAGGTGGCAGAAAACAAATCGTTAAGAAAGGTCCTGAGGTTTTCTCAAAGTCTTCCAATGGAGATCGTTCATGAGAAATTGGGGGTTGGCTATATCTTGGATTATATTCAAGTTCACCCTTTAGTTTTATGGTTGTTAATTTGGACCAAGAAGGAATTAGAGTTCAACAGAAGAATTTTAAGTGATTGCTTTGCCCTCGATCGTAGGTTTGACATTCCTTTGTTAAATTATGTTAAATGTTCTTTCAGTACTCTAGGTAAACCACAGCTATTCTCTGATCCAAGCTCAATTACCAAGGTAGATATTACCTGGCTTAAGAAAGCGTTTTACAACATGCCCAGGAAAAAAGAACAACAATGCGTTTGCTCAAAAAATCTTTAATACTATACACTATGGTCAAATTCCCGAATCCTACTGAATTATATTTGCTGCTTGATATGTCAGTTCTCAATAGGTGATATTTGGCCTATTTTTATTTGAACCTTTTTCCTCAGTTGTTAGTAAGCTGGCACAAGCCTTGTGAGTCTCCACCTTGTTTTTGTGATCCCTTATGTTATGATTGATACCATGCACATTGTTCTTATATGTCTTAAATTCTCTAACTTGCGTTTAAAGTACATTCAACTGTTGTTTTTAGCACAGAATTTTAGTTCAACAAGCCTTACTCTACCTTCAGTTTCTAAGTACACCTACTGTCTTTTTTTTCATGTTTTGTGGTTTTTATCGGGAGGTTTACATTCATGTGTATGAAATGCTATATGGTTTCTTCCTCTTATTGAGGGTAAATGTTGTTCAGACATCATTGTAATTGTGTTTTGATGACCTTTTATGATTTGTTTCATTCAAATCGAATAAAGATGGATGACTGACTGACTGGCAGCGTCCACCTTAGAGATTTGCTGTGCTTTTTCTTTTGAAAATTAAGTCTGGCTTTTTAGCTGCATGTTCATGCTGAGCGCTACCATTTTGATTATTAAAGTACCTTTAATAGCTTGGTACCCTACCGCATCTTCAAATGATGGGCCAAAACATTGACAATACCATTGATAAGGCCCACTTTTGGGAGATGCCTACCTTTGTTTCTCATTGTAATGGGACGCTATAATAAATTGATATTATCCAAGATCATTTTGTCCTTGGTCTACTCATTTTGATGAGGCATAATTATTTTAATTTAGTCTCTGGGATCAATTTAGACATTCTCAAGCTATTGTTACTTCAGTTAACTATAACTGGTGAATTTCAGTAGTTTTTTTTTTTGTTTAAAATGGTATTTCTTAACTGACATTTTCTCCTTACTACAATGCCACTTTAACCTTTGGTTTTTTTTTTTTAATGAATTTTAAAATATTTAATGTAAGGTATTGCCCTGCCTAACTATAACATCATTTTTACCTTTGTTTTTTTTCACTGAATTTCAGTTTTGTTTTTAAAATGTGAAATAATATTTGAATACCATAAGTAATATTCCCCACCCCCTGCACCACACAGCTTTTGGCCCTGCAAGGCAGAGGGTTGAATGCTGGGCCTGGGTAGTGGCCAGACCCTGTACCCAACCCCTGCAAGCTCCCAACCCCCCATCGATCCTAACTCGGTCCTAACTGAAACCACCACGGTGTAATTAATCTATATCTATATCTATATCCATATATATATAAATATATATATATATATATATATATATATATATATATATATATATAAATATCCAAAACACACCACTCCATTTAGAAGAAGTAGAGGCCACTCAGGGGACACGCTGGAAGACCTTTAATAGGACAGCTCGGGCATAATGCATTTCGGCCTTACGGCCTTCTTCGGATGCCGCTGATTACAAGGTACTGTTCCACCCCCACCTTTAAATATCTAGGCTCTCTCCCATTGGCGGTAGTCCGCTTGACCTCAGGTCACATGGTTGTAACTCCACTGTAGCTTACAACAAAACTACAGCTCCCATAATGCAGTGTTATCGGGTAAGTGTTGCCTGGGGAGAGCCCGATCGTTGTAAGTTCCTGTGAGCATTTAAACAAAAAGGTGCGGAGTGTCCGAATATAAAGTCCTTGTTTGAAGATCTGTCATAGGGCTTCCTCGATATATATATATATATCTATCTTTCTATCTATCTATCTATCTATCTATCTATCTTTCTTTCTATCTAGGTATCTGTCTATCTATCTATCTACATATATTTCAATGCTAAATCCTTATGAATGAGTACTGACTTTTTCATTCAATAAAACATTTAATAATAATATTTAAAAAAACGTTAATCGCATTTTTTAAATGAAAGCTTTAAAATAAATTATGTATCTAATGATTTCAACAAGGTTATTACAAATGAATAAAAATACAAATGTTTGGAGGGTTGCTCTATTTATAAATTATTGTTTCGAAAACAATATTTATATATTAAAATAATATATTAAAAACATTTTTTATCTGATACATTTATTTGACGAGTTGAATTTGTAATATGTTACATTTACATTTCACTTTAAAATACACTTCTTAATTTTTTATTTTTTTTTAATAATAAAGCATTTCATTTCCCTATGATTTCCCATAGAGCGATCTTCACCTCGATAGCGGACAGTTGTTCTACCTACAAGGGAAACGTTACTCGTAGTAACTGCACACTCATAAATTCTGTGTTATGGGGCTTCACCCTGTCATTGGAGGGGTTGCAAAACAGCAAACAGTGGAGAGTTACACCTATGTAAGTAAAGAAATTCATATTTACCTTGGTAGATCTTTCACTTTGTGTACAATGTAGACTCGTTAAATACACATTTCGGTCCTTGATCCTTACGAATTTCAAGCTATTGATGGCAAGGATGTGCGACTTTCCAATGTACTGTAAAGCACTTTATTCAAAGCCTGCAGCCCACAACAGCTTCGGTAGGGACTGTGTTTTGGCCCTGAGTAAGAACCAATATAATTCTGATTTTAGTGACCAATAAGATCATCTACCTGCAAGATCTTTTGGCAAAAAGCAGCTGCATTAGCCATCTGAACTACACAGTTCTCGCATGATATTTTATTTTTTTGCTGGGGTTCTTGTCAGGTTAAATAAATGCATTGGCGCCAGGACACAAGATCATTGTGTGACCCCGTAGCCGTATTATGGCTCTTTTTACTATCTATTGGGGAGAGAAGCCCATTTACCTTGCACTAATGGATGCAAATAATATTTATTTACACAACATTTTGCTGAGATTTTCGAACTAATATTTCATATTCCACCAAAAAAGGCACTTATCGGATACTTATATTTTTGTCCTGATTATTTACCAGATTAAGCACTATTAGAGCGCTTTACGAGCTCTTGATGTGTCTCCCGGGGGCCTCCAGTCCCCTCCTGTCCCTCTTTTGCCCAGTTTGCCACAAGGTTGCTTGTTGTTGGATGGGTGTACATGTGGGTATACATGCGCATACACACCACATAACATACTCTGGGGTTTCTCTCCTCCTTTATTTAAATTGCGAGGACAACTCCTGTTTCCTTTTAATTGTGTAATCCTGTTCTACTGAGATGCAGGGGCGTAACAAACACCCCCGCAGCCCCCGCGGTGCGGGGGGGCCCCCAGTCTTCAGTAGGTGAAGGGGGCCCCCTCAGCTCTTCGGTAGAGAGCTGTGAGAGAGACAGGCTTGCTCTAAAGCAGCTGCAGTGTGCAGCCTGCTCTGAGCTCCTCGCACTGACCCAGGGCAGGACTGAAGAGAAACAAAGTAACAAGTTACATTGTTTCTCTTCAGTCAGAGCCACGAGCCAGGCCCGGAAAAGGGATGGGGGTGGGGGCCTCAGAGAGAGCATTCCCCACAGGGCACAGCCTCTGAGAAGGGACGAGCTGACTGGGGAAGCAGAAGGTTTGCAGCTCCCTCCAGGAACAGACTCTGATCAGACGCATTGGAAGGTACACTATCAGGGGCCTATCAGTGGTCCATCCAGTGCAGTGGCACCGGGGTTCAGGAGCAAGGGGGGCATCTTGCCTGTGATGACTGCATTTATTTTACTTGTTGGCTCCTCATATCAGTGTTTTCCTCTTATCTGCCCTGCACCAACCTCTCTGTTTCCACTCGCTGGAGAGAAAGAAACTGGAGGGACAGGTAGAAAAACAAGCATTTGCAATGCAATAGGTTTCGCAATTGCGAGATTTTTAGCTATTGGCATTGTAAATGACAATGCCTTTAATTATTTGTTTAAAAAACAACAGATAAATACAAGGCATTGTCATTTACAATACCAATAAGTCAAAGTTTAGAAAATACGAGACCTATTGCATGGCAAATGCTTTTTCTAGTTTGTGTTGTACTCAGTGGCGTAGCTAGGCACTCTGCCGCCCGTGGCGGTCCCTGCCTTTTGCCGCCGCGCTGACGGGGGGAGGAACGTGGGGGGGGCTAGGGGTATTAGTGCTGGCGATGATTTTTGCGGTGGCTGCCGCCCCTCTGCCCCCCCTTGCTACGCCCGAGGTTGTACTTTGCACAAATATTTGTCATTTGCATGCTTGCTCGCTAGCGAGCACTGCATGTACTACCCCGGGATATTTTTGTATTGACACACACAACACAGTATGCACGGCGCACACGTCATCCCCAGTGAGCCATGTACTCACTCACTACACACTAATAGTTTTACATTGGCACATACACCTTTCCCAGTGAGCACTGTATTTACCGAGTCCGGATACGTTTACATTAACTCACACAGCCCTGTATGCACTGCACTCAGATATGTTTACATTGCCATACACATCTTTCATAGAGAGCTCCGTATGTCCTGTGTCTAGACGGTTTTACATTCACACGTCTTCTCTAGAGAACTCTGTATGATCTGTGACAAGAAAATGTTACGTTGACACACACAGCTTTCCTAGTGAGTGCTCTGCGCACCGTGAGCAGAATGTTTTACATTCACACACAAGGCACTGTGTGTGTTGTGCCCAGATAGTTTTAATTTCACACACAAGGCACTGTATTCACACACAAGGCACTGTGTGTTGTGCCCAGATAGTTTTACTTTCACACACAGGGTACTGTATTCACACACAAGGCACTGTATTCACACACAAGGCACTGTGTGTTGTGCCCAGATCGTTTTACTTTCACACACAAGGCACTGTATTCACACACACACACACAAGGCACTGTGTGTTGTACCCAGATAGTTTTGCATTGAAACACAAGGCACTGCGTGTTCCGTCCCATATAGATTTACATTGGCATACACATCTTTCCTAGTGAGTGCCATGTGTACTGTGCCCAGATAGTACCACGTTGACAAGAAGCTGTCTCCTATTGAGTGTTGTATGTATTGTAACAAACTAGTTTTTCATTGGCATACACATAGGTAAACTCGGTATGTTCTCTGCCCAGATAGTTTCTCATTTACAGGCACTTGTCCTCAGATGTGAAGTGTGTACTTTTCCCAGAACATTTCTCATTGCCATGCACATGTCTTCTAGCAGGTGTAAAATTAACTGTGCCTAGATAGGTTCACAATGACATGCACACGTTTCTTCTGATTCTACTGTGCCCAAATAGTTTTTCATTGTTATGCACGTCCCCTACAATGTGTTTCTTGTTAACATGTATGTCGCCTTGTGTGTTCAGTACGTCCTGTGCCCAGATTGTTTCACATTGGTGTGCACTTGTCTTCTGGTATGTGAAGGACTGCCCAAATAGCTTCACATTGGCACGCACGTTTCCACTGTCTAAGTGAGCTCTGTGTTTGAAGGATTTCACATTGGCATATCCATGTCTCCTAGTGTGTTGTATGTTCCGTGCTCAAAGAGTTCCACATTGGCATGTATAGCGTGTAGTATGTGAAGTGACCTGCTGGTCGTATGTACTGCGCCAGCTAGTTTCTCTTGCACGTCTCCTTCAATGTCCTGTGCCCTCTCGATGGGCCCATGTCTGTTAGCGTTGCATGCCCAACACCATGCCACTTGAATTAACCCTGTGACACTGTGCATATGTTTTGCACAACACGTGATTCCTTTTGTGTGAAGAGTGTAACCCCCTCCCCCGGCTACGTTTCTAGTTGACGAACCTTAAAAGGAGAAGAGCAGGGGAGATTCGAAAAACGTTTTCTGACCACGACGAGTCGTAGCTGAAGCTTTGCGCCAGGTTGGGGGTGAAGCGTACCTCTCGCTCCTTCAAGATGGTTTTATTTCTTGTGTGGTAGAGCAGACGATCATCAGGTCAGCTACGTCGTATCAGTCGCAAGTACACAACACTCAGTTCACGCTGGAAAGCTTTTCTAATGAAAGCCATGGTGCCACCGCCGATGGGGAGGAAGGGAAAGAACCGGGGCAATGGCCAACCTGATGCCCCGCATAAACAAGCATTAGCAATGCAATAGGTCTTGCATTTACGCGAGACCTATTGCATTGCAAATGGTAGGCATCACAGACAAAGGGAGGGCGGGGCGAGAAGGCACGGACAACGAGAGGGAGGGTGGAGAAGGCACAGACGAGAGGGCGGAGGGAGGGGAGAAGACACGGACAACGTGGGAAGCAAGAGAATGAGAAGGAGATAAATGGAAAGAATGAGAGTAAGTGAGGCAGAGCGAGAAAGAGACGAAGGGTGAGAGAATTAAGAAGAGAAGAAGACGACTTTGAGAGAGGTAGAAAGTGGAGAGAGAAGATACAGTGAGATCAAAAGAGAAGACATGTTTTGTGATCTGTTCATGAATTTGAATCTCAACTAGGCCAAGTCTTAGTTTAATCTTTTTGAGGTTGGTAAATTTGTACAGTAATGCCTTTGAGACTGTAGAAATACAGAACAAAGAAACACGTTATGCCTTGAGGTGAAGAGGGTTATCAGAGAGTTCTGCAGACCAAAGGAGAGTGAAATAAGTTTACAGTGTTTGAGAGTAACAGCAAAATATAAGACCACAAATCTGAGAAACCTTATGTTGATGGAATATTATATTAACAATATTAGAATTTAAATATTTTTCCGACCCATTGATGTTTTATGGTTCAGATCTTTTTATTTATTTATCCAGGAACAAATACTCTTACCTAAATCCAAAGGCCGATTAGGTAGAACAGTGGGACATAACAGTGGGAGAACAGACGAAGGAGATAGATGGGGAGGAAGGGAGGATACCAGGGGGACTGGGAAAGGCAGGAGAGGAGGGATAAAATATCAGGGGTTGTCACCCAGGAAGCATCACCTCTCTCACCAGAATTAGCTCTTTCGCAACGTATTCAGTGTCAGCAGGCTGGGTCTTTTAGTGCGTCATACCCACTGCGGTCAGTCTTTGTCTTGCTGATCAGGCGTGCCCCTCGTCCTGTAAGCTGGTGTACTCATAAGTAAAGAAGACTAGTAAGTTCCCAAAAGCCCTGTGCCAGAGATTGGATGCATGGGCCCCTCATTTTGTCAAAGTATAGCAACTTGTTCTGCAGGGAAGCAGTAAGCTTTTCCATCCCTGTGAGGTCCCACAGTTTATGCAGCCAGTCAAAGTGAGAAGACAACGTATCTGTGCCCCATTTGGCTTTGATGACATGTTTAGCCCCACACAAAGCCAAAGCCATTATCATTGCCTTCCCTTCGTTAGAGTGTAGAGGGTGTGTCGGGCATTGAGGAGTCTCAGTAGGACGTAGCTAGAAAGACAGGGTATATCTGTTGCAAACATTTCATTGATATCTTTCAGACGGCCTACCAGTAGCGTTTGAGTTTGGGACAGAGCCAGAGGAGATGAGTCAGTGTGTCTGGGTGGCCGAAATTGAATTAACAGCCATTAGGACTGTTGAGTTTCCATTTCACCTTCTGGCTGGGGTGTAGTACCAATAGTGTGTAATCTTAAGCATTGCTTCCTTTCCCGAGGCACAGAATGAGGAGGTGTGCATTTTGTGGAGGATGTCAGTCCATTTCTTTTGGATGAAGTGAAAGTCCAGCTCAGCCTCCGAGCTGCGGGGCTAGAATAAGTGCACAATTCCCATGTTTTGAATCGTGTACCCAGACCGCCTTCTCCAGTATTTCTCACAGAAAAAAGCCAGTGCACTCGATGGAAAGCCTTGTCTCTGTCAATTGACAAGAGAAGTGCTGAGACTCACTCTACAGTGAATGTGTGCCTGTCTGTCAGTCTCTCAGACACCCTGGAAAAGATAGCTGCACAGTGAAAGATTATGTTTGTGACTGGTTCTCTTTGTCTTTATCGATTTAAAGAAATTTGGGGAAGACACGTTGGATTGTTTCTGCAGGACAGTAGGTTGGAGAAAGAGGTCGGTCTTAGTTTTGTGCTGATGATCAATAAACCAGGAGTTGGGGAAACTAGTGAGTCTTGCGTAGCGGCATCACATGTTAGTAGGTTGGGTGTTGGCAGGAGATCCTTGAGTTGTTCTCTGAACAGCAGCAGGTTGGATGGGTTGCGATGCTCTACAGGAAGTCTGTTACAGGGGCGTTGTCAAACATTAAATGGATCAGCCCTCTGCGGAGTATTTTAAAGTGAGTTATTGGGAAGACGGTGTGTGGTTGGAACACAGCTTATTTTTGGGGTGATTTTGTCTTTGATCGATAGTGGTGCTTATCAGTACATGGCTTTGTGAAGTAGTGTTGTGGAAGTTGAAAAAGAAGCAAGAGCGAGATGTTAGCATCCAGGAAATACAACAATGGATTGTTCAAAAACATCTGTCCAAGAATGGTAACAGACAGTTGCATGTGTTAAAAACCTTAGCCCTGCCTGGTCTTTACAATTTATTATCAGAGTGTGGACACCAATGAATTAGCAAAATTAAAAGGCAGCAGGGAGAGATTCCAAGACCAGGTTTACTAATGTCACAGCTGATGGAAAATGTTGATAAACGTACTCTGACCACAAGAAAAGTGTACATCCTCTTTAAGCCAATGTGCTGACCTAAATGATGCACCTCATGCATTATACTCTTTTTTACCTTTTCCTATGTGGGAATATGCCTGGGGGTTTTGGGAGTTGTGCCAATGTGGATGTCTCTGTACATGAGGTATTGACCTGCTGGGAGCTTTTTTTGTTTGCATAAGTGTCCACAACAACATTTCTATGTCACTGTACAGAAAACAACAAGAATGCTGAATGTGTGATAAGGGAAGTAAAGGGGTTTGAACAAGGCTATTATACATGGTCCAAAACAAAAAGTGCTTGTGGTGGGCCAGAGGTAAGGATGTGTCCCCACTCCAGCAAAATCCTCTCCTCCATCTGTGGCCTTTTTGTATGTGTGTGAGTGTGTGTGCGTGTGTATGTAGATATATATAGAGAGAGAGATTCAAACATTTTAATCAAACAACACTGATTTGCTACAAAAGGTAGTTGGACAATTTAAAGTGTGTGGCAAGGTGCAGTGTCTTTTTTTCGGTGTCATCACCCAATACATTGATCAGCTGTGGTGGTGGGCACTACGGAAGCCAGGACAAATAGGACTGGGGAACTGGCACCATTTGGCCTCTCTAGAGACACCAGGGAAGACTCTGGAGCAGTGCTTAATTTGTGCCGGTGCTTTCCGGTGCTAAGCACCGGCACTTAATTTTCAGGGCCGGGTCTACACGCAATATTGGCTGCTCA
Source organism: Calotriton arnoldi (assembly GCA_963921515.1). Lineage (NCBI taxonomy): Eukaryota > Metazoa > Chordata > Amphibia > Caudata > Salamandridae > Calotriton > Calotriton arnoldi. The sequence continues at coordinate 130,726 of CAWUFW010006413.1, forward strand.
CTAACTTCACACGCGTCTCCCCGGTGAACAGCCGATTTCACACGTGATTGTGTATGTAAACATTTCAAATTAGGTGCTGCACCTGCGTTATTAAGCACACACGCAGTGCCAGAAACTGATTGGGTCCCTGCCTCATTATAAGTTACAGGTCACTCGCTCGGTCGCTCCAATCAATCAAGCACTGCACTACCAATAAAGACTGCTTACAAAATATATTATAAACCCGCTCCGTCCCTACTTGGGAATCGTCAGGTGTGTGTCCTTTGTCAGACCAATGGGATCAGTGTTTTCACTACGGCCCGCCCTGGCATACTGCGCAGCCGCAATGCTTTTCAGCCGACGACACAAGAAGCAAGCAGCGTGGTGCGCAGCAGGCCTCAGACTAAATAAAATTGAAAGGCAGCAGTCCGAGTAAGTACTGATTTTATAATATGATGCTAGTAGTGTGTGATCTGTGATGCAAGTCTGGAATAAATGTCAAATTTTCGCTACGTTGCAGGTTGCATCATTCCGCAGTAGGTGGGGACTCACCATACATTCACTTGGAATTTCCCAGGAGAGAGAGCCCCAAGTTCTTTTGCACATTGTCTGTATCATTTATTTGGCCCTCCCTCTGTTTTACATTTTCCCGCGCACATCACCTCTGCCCTGGAAGGAGGGCATGACATCATTGCACTTGTTCCTCTCGCGACGATCGGGCACTAGATGCTCGCCCCTCTCTTGAGGTTGAAGAGACGTCGCTCATTTTGTTGCTAATGTGCTCAGAACTCCCTCCTTTCTGTCTGCACAAAGATGGTGAAAGCGCTGCCCCTACTCAAGGCATGAAAACACCCGGAGCCTGAATCCTAGAATGTAGACGTTACACACGTTACATTATATGAGCAGATGTAGAGAGTGCACCGGGAGCCACGGAGTAATGGTGAACTCCTAGTAATGGTGAACTCCTTGCTCTGTGAATAAAAGGTCGTTTTACACCTGAAAGCCAGGCCCCTGACACCTCCGCTGACCTTGGGCGCATGGATGTCTTAAAGGATTGAGGCCTCAAGAGTGTCGGCTGTCCTGGGAACAGTTAATCTGCAAACTTTCACCACTTTCATTTTTATTTAACAGTGCACTTTAAAAGTTATTGTCTTGAATACGTGATCCCTGAGGTGGACTGGCCTGCATGGAAATCGAAAGATTTAGTGATAGATCAAAACGAATAAGACAGAAAAACTGTGACAAAGGGAAAAAAGCAGGGCCGAGAAGGAACCTGCAAGAGTGAGATAAAGTGGCAGAGAGAGTTTTGGGGGTGGATTAAAAAGGCATGAGGTGGATTCAAGAGTATGCAGCCTTCAACTTCAGCCTTTGAGCTTGTAAAAAAGTTATATAAGTACTTTTCAAGCTATGTAAGTTGGCATGGATTTGAGCTTGCTGCAGATAATGTTTTTCAATACCAGGGAAATCAACAGGAAAAACCCAGCCCAGTAGATCATAAACACTCCCAGAAACAGCCAAAATTAAAGGCCCGCACACTGACTTGTCTGACCAGCCCATCAATCACTACCCACTTGCACTGTAGGCCAGTCCGACCCTGGTAGCCTGGGCATTCTGCACGCTGACATTCAGTAGCACTGGCCATTCTATTCTAAGTAAAACTTTGAGACCTGGCACTTACTGTTTTAAAAATTGTAAGTAAACAATATCTGAATAACAGGGTCTCTGGGGCTGCATTGTCAGGGAGTGGGGGTGTAGGTTATTAGAGAAGTCTGGGTCTGTGGATAAGCGAGGGGTCCAAGGACCTTATGGTTACAGAGGACGATGGCGTGTGAGACACCTTGGGACAGTGAGGGTTATAAAAGGAGCTCTAGGAAAAAGGTATGTGCTACCTGCCCTTAACACAGAGGCCACGCACCTTTCTAAAATGCAGAGACGGTGTCAGCTGTCCTTACTGCACACATTGTGCTTCTTTTCCAGAACACCAAATGGTGGCAGACTACTCTTTGCTACACATAGTGAGCTAATTGTCCTTAATGTAAGGATCTGCCACCGCCCTTTAGCACAGACTTCCATCTGTCCTTAATACATGATCTACCTCAAGGCCGGTCAAGCCGTACCGGAAAGCTGGAAGAGTGGGGTGCCACTTTTGTAGCTGCACAGAAGTTTTAAAAGCACTGCAGAGTTCTTTGTATATCCAACAGTTTTCAGGCAACAATAAATGTGCCAAGACAACTCTGGTGATTAATGTACCTGACGGAGAGAGAACAGAGTTTTGTCTAGTGACAGTTTTGACTCATCTAAGGTAGTGCAGAGGGTTAATATGCCTGCTGCAAAGAACCTGTACCATGCAGATTACAGAACAGTATGTTATGTGCCCAGCTCAGTGGGATGCTGCTTTTGCCACAGAGATTCTTTTGTTACTGTGCAATTCATACGTTACAGTCATGATCTAGTACAGTGAGCTATGAACTGCCATCAAAGCGCTAGATGCAAACAGCATGGTGCAGGTTAGAAAGTTATAGTTTTTCCCAGTCTTTGACTATCCTAATTTTGCTAAAAAGGGTTTGTGTGGGTAGAAATAAATTGTTATTAGTTAAGTCAACCCTAACCACAGTGTTCTGTTGCAGAAGTTGCATCAGTTGCATCAGTTGCATTAGTTTTTTTAGCTAATCTATTTCAAAATTGTGCTTTAAATGCCCTTTTGCTTTCCTTTTTTCAACATTTTCTTGGGGGTGGCGGGAACCGCTATCAGAAACTTACTTGAGGAGGTCTCCCTTGCTGGAATTCAAATGGGGTATCACACCTGGCTTTCAGCAGTGTCAGTTGAGGATGTGGGTGGGGCCAATATAGTAAGTGGGTGAAGCCAGTGCAGGCAGTGGGTGGAGCTGGGGGAAATGGGTGTGGCCTCCTAAAAAAATTGAGCACCTGCACTTAATATTTTACAAATTAAGCACTGCTCTGGAGTAAATAAATACAACCTTTAAGGCTAGGGGTTCTGGGAGAGTATGAGGAAGAAGAAGGGCAATAAGATCTCAAGATGAGAGATCCAGGTCTGTACAGGAGTGATGAAGAGCATAGTGATAGATAAGAAAGCACTGGAAGCGCTAATCGAGGAAGACAGCGAAAAAGTATGCAGGAAAGAAATCACGAGGTGCTATAAGGACAAGGTCAGATGGAAAGCTGATAAGGAAGAGAGGGTGGGGTATAATGGAGGAAATGAGTAAAGAGAGGTAGGGAATGGAGAGGGTGAGAAAATGGACAAAGGAAATACAAAGCAGATAGCATAAAAAGAGCAAAGAAAGAGTGAAATACTGCACAGGAGATAGGAAAGCATAGTGGAATGATTTCTGACGGGATGGGAGAGAAAAAGTTGGAGATAAAAGTGACAGAGAATAGAAAGAAAAAGGCAGGGATGAGAATGAAGAAAAGATAGGATGCTCAGAAATAATGGAAAGGAAGAGATAGAAAGCATGAGGAAGGACGGAGGTGTAAAAGAGAAGGAGCAGTGGATGCACTTTTGGCAAAACTAAACGATGAGTGGGCCCGATGTTGTATATCATGACAGGAGTCTGCATCAGGAAACCCACCTAAAATAGGGCAAACTTCCCCTGCGTACTGATGGCAGGGACCCTGTTATGGATAGACCACCACCTATGATAGACTGCTGGCAGAGTATACCCAACTATTACCTCCACTATCCAGGTTTACTTGTAACGGCTGTATTGGTAACAGTGGCGTAACAATAGCCACGCAGCCCCTGCAGTAAGGCGGGTCACTGGCCTGAGAGCTCTTGTCTGGCGCGGAGAATGGGGGGGCCCCTCCATGTACTTTGCAGGGGGGCCCCCTCAAGTTTCGTTACGCCACTGCTGAGATGTACTCAGCTAATCATTTCTATGATACCTGTGATTGCACTGCATGCTTCGATGTTTAATATAAAATCAATAAAAACAGATTAAAAAATAAAAAAATTCTTATACTATTAACCGATCAAAGCTAGTGATAATAATGCCCCAGAGAGAGAAATGAAATGAAATACCAGCATTTTAAAGCGCACAGCTACCCGGCGGAGAGGTGTCCCGGCGCTGGGGGCCCTCAAGGGAAGATTGATAGGCACCCCCCACACGTAGGGGCGGGGGGCCATTAGTGGCATTTCGTGCGGGAAGCCAGGGAAAAAACTTCCGGTCGGGAAAGTGGGAGGGGGCGTCGCCAGAAAACGCGAGAGGTTACTTAGGGCGTCACTAAGGTGCGCCGGCGACCCCTCCCAGGGAAAGGGATAAAAGCGGGGGACACGAGGGAGAAGCCCTCTTTGTCCTCTCCCCACGGGTGCCCTGCGGATCGGAGCCGCAATCAAGCAGTGCCCTGGTGGCCGAGTCTAGGGGATAGACGACGGTTGGTTACCCCAAATGGGAGCCGTGAAAATTGGTTGTGGCCTGCTGGCGCAACACGCAGCAAGTGTGACTCTGGAGATCCAGAGATGTAAATACAATCTCAACCTGAGGCTCAAATGTATACTTCTCAAGCCTATTGCTTTTCTCAATGTGTGTTGGTTTTGGTTTTAATAAAGATGGTCAAGTGTTGACAGTGCATCAACAAATAATAAAGATTGCGTTCCTCTGAAAGTTTAATAAAGACTACGCAGTGAAGACCAATTACTTGCCTCTGGAGTGTTTGTGGTGGGAAAAGGGTAAATGGGATAAATTGGTCTATTTATGGCAGGGGCGAATCGCACGTGTATGCCCACTATAAGCGAGCTATTGCCCAGAGTCACATGGTGCTGGGTTAACCTGCCGCCGGCACCGGAGATCGAGCCGTGAACCCGTGGTCCGGAGTCAGGCACCCTGGCCGCTGCGCCACACCTCTTCCGGTATCAAATCAGCACGGAAGTACAGAACTGTAGAAAGGGAGTAAAAAACACTTGACTGGAGATGGAAATAGTGTTGCAGGAAGTGCCTAACGCTATGCTTGAGAGGCATGTTTGACCTTGCCATGGGGTAGATGTCAGAATGGCCATTGTGTTTTTAGTGACGACATGTCCATGCACATACATAGAGTTTCTGTGTGTGTCAGTCCCGCTGAGACTGATGGAGTAGCCCCTTCAATAACTGGGCCTCAACCTTAGTAGCTCCCTGCAGTGGCTGGTAAAGTCATTCGGTCATCCGTCCCTCCCGCCCCCTTTGCCCGAACCTACTGTGTTGTCTATCCATTTAAACACTACCACTGCCCTGTAAATGAGGCCATCAGATCTAACTAGGGCAGAGACAACCAAATGTATTCACAATAAACGTACTAGAATTCAATCAATACTCACATTTTCCAATTACATCATATCATCAGAATTGTAAAGGTAAGCCTTGAAAGCTAAAATTAACAAAAGTAATTTACTAAATTACCGAGCCAAGTCTCATTTGTCTTATATCATCACGACACCTTCACAACTTTTGAAATGTCGCATTTTGCATGTCATGAATATCACGTACATTATCAGCAGCTGTTCTCCGTGTATTGCTGATTTTTTCATTCCTACTTGCACTTCAGCACAGATGGCATTTTGCTTCCCTTGCCAAAGCGTAAAACGTTTGAATTCTTAGAAATCACAGTACATTGTGTGCTTAAATGTATTTAGAGTTAAAGGAAAATGCCCTAAGTAATACATCAAAAATAGATATTGCTGTTTGTACTGAAGTGTACGGATTTGGATTTACACGTTTATAGTTTACTGTTTTCAACGCCCCATTTAAGTGTCTGTGTTCAGGTAGCTGTGTTAAAGGAAGAGATATAGTAAAATAAAAGCGTCCATAGCAGGACAAAATGTCATTTGGAAGGAAAAGAATGTGTGTATTCCGAGCTGACAAAATAATTTCAGAGCAAATGTGGTTGTGTAGCTGTTCTCATTTTACTTGCCATACGTGGCTAGTCCTGTGGCGATCCTATACAAAATTCGAATCCCTACATAGGTACACCGCTCTTATTCTTAGACAAAAAAACCTTATAAAACACTTCATAAACTTCAGAAAATAAATCATGCGAAAAACGATTAGGTATTTGAATTTGTATATATTTTTCCGCAGTTTTCTGCTTTGAGTCTAGCGAAGCAATCCTCCAATCGAAATTGAGCAAACAGCCAATGACAAAGTCTTTGTCACTTACTTGAGAAAGTCCCAACATTTTGAGTGATTACAGACCACCAAAACCTAACACTAACAGACCAATGTAACCATAATCGAAAAGCCATGGTCTTGATGGACAGCCCAACTAGGCAAGGGCAACCCATGAAAAACACATGAAAGCCAGTGTCTGAAGGAAGCAGAACCAACACCCACACTCTTGTCTCATCTGTGTCTTCTCATTGGACTGTTTGTAAGACTTGGTAACATGATGTAATCCAGACAAACAAGGCTGGCTGGAAGCAGACCTCAAAATTAACTATAATGTGAAGAAAACAATAGGTCTAGTTTACACAACCTTATGTGTCAGGCGTATACGACCAAATATTTAAATTTAAGAGTGCAGAGCAGTCAAAATGTTCCTTAATTTTTGTAACTCTTTTTTCTCACACACAGTATTACTATACAATGGAGTAATATTGTTCAGGAGTAAATTACACTTAAGGAGTGGGGAATGGGTTTTCCAAGAAGGAGTTTCCTTTGAAAATTTTACAACTCTGGATAATCACCAAATGCTCTTCAACCCCTTTCCACATTGGAAATGGTAGGAGTTTTTCTCCTGAGTAAGAATGGAATCAGAATATTGTGGCATAAATATAGTCCGTCGAAAATATTGTATTTCCTAAAGATTGCTTCTAAAAGTATTGCACAGTTAAAGTTAATACTAGAGGATGTATACCCTTTGGAGCGATATTTTTGTAAATGTAGAGGTAATTATGTCTGACAATATGTTTGTTATGGATATTCTGACATACATCCCATGCCAAAGTCAGTAGTGAACTACTAAAGTACTTTCCAGGGCAGAATGGGAAAGGGCATCTCTAAACCGGCGTGAGAGTAATGAAAAGGACTTCTCAAGGTGGAAAAATATTTTCCCCATGGAGAAAAATAGTTGTGTCATTGCACAAATAAAGAGATAGCATTTCGTCTGTTGTAATTTTACAACATGTAAATTGCACATATTGCTCTGCCTTTGCAATGCACTAATATTAATTCATGAACGTTTTCAGATGTATGTCTGGAAACTTGTGACTGTTGCAACTTTCCTAGTGTACTTCCTTAAGAGCGTTGCGAGTGCCTTAAGTTCAACATTTGCAATCATGAGAGGTAATGCCACTTAGCATATCAGTCATGACGTGTCAGTCATGACTGACAAGGTGCAGAAACTTTCATGGCAAAGGAAACACAACCACCAAGAAGATACATACACACATATTGGTGGTGAAGCAAGAAGTGGTACATAGGGCACATATTTACCACCATCATCTAGACCCTAAGTACTCAAAGTATGGCCCGCGGGCCACTTGCGGCCCGCCAGACCTTTTCAGGCGGCCCCTGTGTGGAAAACAACAGCAGACAGGGTCACCGGTCATTATTCTGCCTGTTGTTCGTTCCTCGGGGACCGCATTCACAGTAAAACAAAAGCATCTAAATAGAATGTCCAGAAAATGAGTATCTCGCTTGCGCCCCCCACCCCCCCTTGCTCATTTACTTCACTTGTACGTGGGTGAGGCTTTTAAAAAGGGCATGCAGGGGGTCGCGCGCACCGCGACTCAAGATGGCCGCCTGACGTCGGGGCTCCGCGGGTCGCCGGAAACAATTCGTGATTAGGAGCGGTTACAGAGCTCCTTGGATGTCAAGAATACCATATTCCTAAATCGGAATACAGGCTCTTCTGGAGGCAGCGTTTTTCGTCAACAAAGTCTTACCAAAAGTGGGGAAATTATGCAGAGGACTTTTGGTCTCAGGTAACGGCCGCCATTTTGTATGCTGCCTGCTGATTTCCCCTCAGCTTTCACCTCACGCGATGTTCCAGAGAGCTCTTCTTTGCTGTAAATAGTTCATTTTTTGCGTCTACCACATTACCCTGCTACTTTAAGGCTGGAAATATTTATTTACTTATTTTTTCAATATTGACTGGCTATAGAGGAGCATTTTGCCCATTTTATTGCATGGTGCCTGTATATTTCTTCGCCCTTGATGTTCTATTCTACTAGAAGCAGCGGCTTACGCTTACCATGACTTTCTTTCGTTTTGTGGAGCCTACCTGAGGGATTTTGCTGCCTAGTGTGAGAGGGGCATTGGGCGTTGCAGAGGACTTCATTGGACTTTCAGTTGTCCTCTTTTGGCGCTTTTTCCTCCCTACTTCCTCCTCATATTTTCTCACGCAAAACTCAGCTTCGTTGGTAGTTGGACCCTCCTGCTGATATCCTGCATTTTATTCCATGGTCTAATATTCCGACGCTGTCTTGGGATATTGTACTTGTGTTTCGCTGAACTTTCCTGTGGTCAGTATTTCATGGGTAGGAGCAAACGCGTACTACGCCACACTCAGAATTTGAAAGGGAATACTCCTAATATTCCTGGAACCGGCTGCACTGTTTTTAATAGATTCTCCTACTTTTCTGAGGCTTCGTCACACAGTGATTGTTCCTCCACTGCAGAATCATCCGCAACAATGGCATCCAAACAGTGGCGGTTTCTGAGCCAGGGCGTCGGGTCTCCGCCCCCTTTACTTTTACCCCACAAAGCCCACGTGGCACATTGCCAAAGTTAAAAACACAAACTCTTTTTCTTTTTTTAAAACACAAACTCTTTAATATGATTTTTTTTTAATTATGCACACTGCACACGCAACTTTCTTGGGGCCGAGGCTGTTTGTTTTTGCTGTGCAAAATCTGCTGCCTGTGGGCGAGGCCAGAGCCTAATGTATTTGCCGGGCGGACGAGCTCACATCCCTGAGGCTTGTGAGCTCATCACCTCGGCAAAGACATTGCCCAAAAGGCCAGTCTCCATCCCCTGACGGCGTGGGGATAAAATAAGCCCCGGGCGTTTTAGACTGAAGCCCTGATTCACAGAGGCTTCACGTCAGTCAAGGAGTGGAGAGGCTGGTCACCCCACCTTTTCCCAACTCGTCACAGGAGGTGGTCCCACCCCGTGACGAGTTGGGAAAAGGTGGGGTATAGGCTGCAGAGCAGGCGGGAAGCAGAGAAATCGAGTCTGCGCAGTTTGTCAACAGAAATTTTGAAGACGCACTGCCAGACTCGAGTTGTCTGCTTCCCGCGCTGCTGTTAACAGCAGGACCGTGTGGACACCATTGTTTTTAAGTTCCACTGGTGTCTGTGCTTCACTGGACCTGCACTGGCACCGAGTAGCGGAGAAGCAATGACAGTCCCGTGTGAGTGCACTACGGCACCAAGCTACTCGGTAAGCGAAAAAAAAGCTTACCAAGTATCCAGGCACTGGCAAGCTGAATTGGATGTAATTCTGTTAAGCAAGTAAAATACTTCAAAAGTCACAGGGACCTGAGTCCGTACTGAGGGAGATAATTGCTTGCTACACTACACCTAGGGGCCGATTCCGATCTCGGCCGGTAGTGCTCCGAATCGGATTCGGATTCACCGGATCCGATTCGGAGCCCTGTTTCCCGACCGAATCGTACGCGGGTCCGGCCGAGCGAGTACGATGCAAGCACCCGCGAAATCGCCGACCGACTCGAACGCAGCTTCAACACGCTCCGACCGACTCGCATGGACACGACTCGCACCGCGCTATGGAGACGTTTCCCGGCCGTGTAAGTACGATGTGCGCCGCGAGCAGTCCGACCGACTCGCGCCCGTCCGGCTCGAAAAAGCTGTCGGAGCCAGACTTTGGGGGTTTGCGTCGGACCCCCTGTACGCGTAGGCGCGGGAGTCGCACACAGGGGGACCCATGGGTCCCCCTACCTGTGCATGTACGCCGCGATGCGCATGGACGCGTACACGCTGTAGGGGCGCCCTTGTCCGCCTCGCACCCATTGAGTCAATGGGAGCCCGCGTACGCGTTGTGCGACCGGCTCCCATTGACTTCAATGGGAGTCCGACCGACTCGAGTCCGATAGCATGCGAATGCATCGTACTCGTCCGGTCGGACTGCTAGGGTCCGATTCGGTCGGAAATCTCTCCGGGTCCGGCTCGGTCGGAGAGATTTCCGGCCGGAATCGGAATCGGCCCCCAAGTGTTTGTTTTAATCATCTTGACAGAAAATGACCTCATGGCCTGCGATTGCAAATCTGCCCCCTGGCCTCTCAGTAAAAGAGAAGACAGTGGAGGGGGTGGGGCAGGCTGGCAGAGGGGAAGTCCTCATGTAGATAGCACAGGCCGTAAAACCACTCACATGTGCCTGTCTGCAGACCCGGCCACAGCATCTCCGGGTAAATGATTGTGAACAGTTCTGGTAATGAAGAAAGTGCAATCTTGACAAAAGGCAGCACCATATTTCAACTATATGCATAAAGGCCTTTTCCGATATGAGACAATCTGAGAACTCACCCACAGATAGATTTTGATTCATAGCTTCATGTTTGTGTAAAAATGGCTATTAAAATCCTGTCTTTCAAACTATGTTTATGTCATGACGCATAGCTTATTAGCCACCGTGCAAATCCGACTTTTTGTTTGAGGCAGTGAATGTCTATGATGTTGCATTTGACCCTTGCGAGATTATCACCTCTATCAGCTCTAAAAAATAATTAGAAGCTGGAACATTCATGTTGGCACCGAATGTTGCAAAATCCTGTAGCTCTCTCTGTTCACGTGTTTGCTTCAGGGCCCTTAGGTGTACATTCAGCAAGTTTTCAGTTTTCTTTCAATGTATTTGGCAACGGGACTGAAACGTTGTCAAAGGTTGTTATATGCTAATGCCACTGTACAGGATCAAAGTATTTCCCTATTATTTTATTTTGAGAAAAATGTGTGCCATATCCACAGTTGAATTTTCATATTGGTCCTTGCCATAAGTGTTGAAGTTATTCAGAGAGGCCCTCAGGGACAGGGAAGTGGCAGGGGTTAATGTAAGACTCAATCAGTGGGAGCTGTCTGCACTTATAAGTACTGCACGTGCTGCTGCCTGGCAATGTACTGGAATTTTCTGTTGCCAAAGCCCACGTTCTCTTGAACTTTCAACCGCAAATGGTATGTACAATGCTGCACTGATAATGTTTGAAAATTATGATTAATGCAGCCCTGATCTCCTCAAATTAATTTCAGGTCCAGTGTCCTAAATGTTTAAGCTGAGACTTTACTGTGATTTTGTACTTTGAACATGTCATATTTCTACAGTGAAATACTGAGTGCAGACAAAAGCTTTTCCTGTTATAATTATATTGTATTTGGATTGGCTATCATCCCTATGTAGTAAGTGCAGTATTTAGTGAAATATCTTAATGTATTTCTTTATGGCGTCCCACAACTGTTCAGCAGCCACCAGTCAAATTAACATAAATCTTCCTTTAAACTTCCAAGGTTACTCAATAGAGGACTGCAGTGTCAAGATGGGAATTGATCCTAATGTGCCACTTGCAGAAATGGTTTGTAAAGTTACCATTCAGTAGCACTTAAACTCAGAAGATGAAGCCTGCCACGTCTTACCACAGTTGTCTTGTGGTTGCATCTATCCAACGTTGATGTTATCGCATAACACATTTCAGCTTTTTATTTTATTATATAAGTACAACAGTCAATTACCTATGTATCTACACATTTTCTAGAGCTATAATTCTGACTGTCCTTTGCACAATTGTGGCGAAAATCCATGTCCTATGAAGATCCCTCTTGCTTGATGATAATGTAAAATGGATGTAAAAGGCAGAATCTGCAGATGTCTGACGGTGGTACGTGTGAATACTTGAAAAAATTGACTGAATTGATATAATTTAGCAGCCTAATTCTTATAAAAGAATGTGGCGTTTGTGTAGCACTGCTGGCTATAGCCAGTATTTTGAGATGTGTATTAAGTTGGTTTTACCACATTATCTTTCCCAATTAGTGTTTTTGTTGTAATAGATTAGTGATAAAGTGCTTGGAAGCTGCAGGATGGAACAATGAAGAGAAGACACTGCCACAAACATTTTATTTAAAAAAAGATGGTCCTAGTGTAATTGTATACATAGATTATTTAAACCTAGTCTTATATGCATACTCTTTCAGCTAATTTCCAGGAAAATAAGCTACAAGATCCACTGTTCCACAGCCATTTATAAGAGGTCTCCTTGGGAAATACAAACTTTAACACTGCTTGGGAGGGTAAGGTTTGCCTGGCACACCACAAAATATTGGAATATTTTGTTAATGATTCTTCAGAACCTCTGGAACTGTAGCCAAATAGTGCCATGAAATATGCTATTTAAACCTGTAATTTCCAGAATTTTCTCTGGAGATCTCTACTGCCACTCCGAGTAGAAGTGGGGCCTACTTGCTGTACCACATTTGAGACCTATTATCCTCAGTGTCTCAGCCTGACTTGCATTCACATGGAGTTAAGAGAACTAATTTTCCAAACATTTTGTGAGGGGATACCAATCACAAAACACCTTTCAGCCCGCTGCACACATTCCTTAAGAAGGAACTCTGGCTTGCCTATTAAGCCAGGAAATTTCCAAGATACTTTAAGAGTGCTTTTTCAAAACATATAAAAGCTATTGCTTTTTTCTTTTTCTTTTATAGCATTTTTCTAGAAAATGCATTATTTTATCCCATTGGTTTTTAAGAAAAAAAAGATTTGCACGGGAAATGGTGACTGGCCTCCCAAAAACCACTGTGTCCCCTTAAAGTGAACCCCAACACTGCCCCCCACATTCCAGCCCCACCACTCTCAAACTTCACCAGCCGCCACTGCATCCAAAGTACCGCTACCTTCGACCACCGGCAAAAGGCTCAAGCAGGATCCTCCGTCTCCCCCTAACTCTACCTCCCCGGTTTCTTTGGACATGGTTCTTGAGGAGATTCGTGCTATCCAACCGTTTGTGGAGGAAACTAATGCTCGCCTTCAATCAATGGACTCCAAATGGGCCTCTATGGATTCCCGTGTGACTGTGGTGGAACAACAGCTCTGCCTCGTACAGGATGCACCTTCAAAAATGTCCTCTCTGGAAAAGGAAGTCTTGCAACTTCGAAAGGCCACTGAGGATTTGGAAAACAGAAACCGCCGTAATAATCTACCCGTGTATGGCCTTCCGGAGGGTCTTGAGGGTGATGACCCTGTCGCATTCTTCACTTCTTTCCTTCCACAGCTCCTGGGTCTTCCGTCTACGACCAAACTGAACCTACAACGCGCCCATGGGTCCTCGCCTTTCTTCCTCATCTGCGCCAACCAAACCCCGCGGAATGATTATTCTATTCCTCCAGTTTACTGACCTTCTGCTGGTTCTGAATGCCGCTAAATCTAAAAAGAATCTCTCCTGGCAGGGCTCCAAAGTTTATATTTCTCAGGATCTTTCTTCAGCTACAGCCAAACGACGTAAAGAATTTTTGGATCTTCGTCCACCTCTCCGTTCTTTGGGCGCTAGATATGGCCTGTTCCATCCCTGCATTTTCAAGGTCACTTTTCTCAACAAAACTTCCACCTTCGAGGATCCTGTTGACCTAAGAAGATTTATTCAGACTCATTCTCACGCCTCAATGGGGACAACTCCTTCTTCCTCTGGATCGTGACTGTTGTGCTCCTTCTTTTGTATCTTTGCATTAATATTCTTGTTATAGTTTATTATTACTTTGCCTATATCAGCTTTCTGATTCAATGTTGTATAACTCTTATTTCTTTTTACAGGTTCATTGATGCTTAATTTGCTCCTCTACGTATTCCCACTTGTGCCCCTGTGTAGTATCTGCCGTTTTTGGTATGTCGCGTTGCCCCCTCCCTGTTGGGTGTGCTGTTTTTGTTGTCCATCGCCGTCTCATCTTTCTCAGTTCCCTGTAAGGTACGTATTGCAGTCGTCTCTTTGACATGTACTGTCTGTTCTTGTTCCTATTTTTCTTCCCCTTCTCTCTCTTCCTCTCTCTGTGTCCTACCCTTTTTTCTCCCTGGATACCTTCCCTCCTCCTCTCGTTACATGGTTTTCCTACACTATTTCTTTATTATCTTTCCCCTTTCTTCCCTATTCTCTCTTACTCTTTATCATTATTGTTGTATATACGGATTTTTATGTAAGTTTGAAAGTTCTACATTCAAGGTTATCTCATGGAATGTGAAAGGTTTCATTAACCCAATTAAGAGACAGAGAATACTCTCCCACTTGGCCTCATATAACCCAGATCTGGTTCTTTTACAAGAAACTCATCTCTCAGAACCTGAGGCGTTAAAGTTAAAAAGAAGCTGGGTGGGTTCGGTTTTGGTTTCCCCCACTTCTAACAAGAAAAATGGTGTGATTATTTTATGTCATAAGAGGCTGAATTGCAAAGTTGTTTCGCAAGAAAATGATACTGACGGTAGATGGGTGCTGGCTAAGTTATTAATTAATAATATCTCTCTGACTTTATTTAATGTTTATGGTCCTACACATCCTGATTGTTCCTTTTGGCCCTTGATTACTCAGAAATGTATTCAATTTAAAGATGACTTTTTTATTCTAGGAGGAGATTGCAACCAGGTTGTTGATCCCTTTATTGACCACCAATCACAAACACGTTTTGTTCCCCATAGGACACACAAACACTTTCTTGATACCATTTGCCAGGCTAACCTTGTGGATGCATGGAGGCTCACTCATCCTGACTCTCTTGATTTTTCTTTTTTCTCTCCTCCTCATAATTCTCTCTCTCGTCTTGACTATCTTTTCCTATCTAAATCGCTCTCTCAAAACTTACTATCCTCCTCTATTGAACCTATTGTTATCTCGGATCATGCCCCAATTGTGATGGACCTTGACTTGCTTCCCTCTCATCCTAGCTCTTCCTGCTGGCGCTTTAATAACTCTCTTCTCCTTGATCCTATTTTCTCTTCCTCTTTTACGACTTTTGCTGAGGAATTTTTTGATTTAAATGACACCCCCAATGTCCCTCCACATATATTATGGTTATGGGACTCATTTAAAGCTACAGCACGAGGTTTCATCGTAGATTTTGTCTCCAGGAAAAAGAAACATTTCCTTCAACAACGTAAAGCTGCCCTGGCGAACATTAAATCACTAGAACATCGGTTCTATACTTCATCGACAGATTCAGTTCTGCCTGCTCTTATTCGTGTCAAGTTGGCCTTTAATAAATTCACTACTGATAATGCATCTTCCATATTGCTGCGCAGTAGTGCTAGGTACTACGAAGGTCGTAATAAGATGGGGAAACTTTTAGCGAATTACCTCAAGTCCCGTAAAGAACGTACTCTGATTGATATGGTTTATTCGTCAGATGGCTCTCCAGTTTACAAAAATGAAGACATCCTGAAGGAATTTATGCTTTTTACAAAGATCTTTATACCCCTGACTCTCCTCCTTCTTCTTCCCTTATCCATTCTTATCTTGACGCGCTTCCAACTCCGTCTAATGATCATCTTAATCTTTCTAATTTGGAATCAGACCTCTCCCTTCAGGAACTATGCCAGGCTCTATCCACTCTAAAGAAAGGTAAATCTCCTGGCCCTGACGGTTTTTCAGTCGAATTTTATCTGCATTTTTCTAATCTATTACTTCCTAGACTCTTGCATCCTTTTCATTCTTTTCTTATTTCTGATGGGACATTGGGTACTTTTCAGGAGGCCACGATTTGTCTCATACATAAGGATGGACGTGACCCTAAATTTTGTAAAAACTACCGTCCAATTTCCTTGCCTAATGGAGATTATACATTATTTGCCAAATCACTTGCTTTGCGCTTGGATCCCCTTATGCCTCACTTGATAGGTAAAGGACAATGTGGCTTTGTTAAAGGCAGATTAACTTCAGATAATTCTTGTCTCCTCCTAAATGTTCTCAATAAAATTCCCTCTCTTTCCTCTTCTTTGGCGGCCATCTCTGTCGATGCTGAAAAAGCGTTTGATAGGGTTGACTGGTCTTTTTTACTTGCCACCCTAAAGTGGCATGGATTCGGCCCTAAGTTAATCTCGCTTATTTCTTTATTATACTCTGCTCCTAGAGCCTCCGTACTAGTTAATGGATGCATTTCTTCTTACTTTCCTCTACGACGTGGTGTCCGTCAGGGCTGTCCTCTTTCCCCTCTTCTTTTCATTTTGGCTCTCGAACCCTTTTTATCCTCAATTCGCAATAATGCCTCGATTTCTGGTTTTTCCTATGGTGATCATGACCTAAAACTTTCTGCATATGTTGATGATATCCTCCTTTTTATTTCCAACCCTCACAATTCTATTCCTCCTCTATTAGATGAATTTAATTCTTTTTCCCTCGTCTCTGGTTATAAAATCAATTCTGATAAAACAGAAATTTTACCTCTTTCAAAATTTTGTCTTCCGCACTCCTTCTCTTCCACAGGGTTTGCTTGGTCCCCCGCCAAAATTAAATACTTAGGTATGTGGTTCTCTAATTCCATATCCTCTTCTGTTAAGTTAAATATGACTGCGGTCATCTCTCGGATTGACAAATTACTTTCCTCTTGGAACCCTCTCTTTCTTTCTTGGTGGGGTCGGTTAGACTCCATTAAGATGATGATAACCCCTATTTTGATATATACCCTTTCCATGCTTCCGGTCCACATTCCTGCTTGTTATTTTAAACAAATTGATTCCCTTCTCTCTAGGTTTCTTTGGAAGGGTAAGAAATCCAGGATCTCCTTTTCCTCCCTTCGTAAGACAAAACTTAATGGAGGTGTGAACTTCCCTGATTTTCGTATATATCATAAATCTTTTTGCCTGCGTCAGGCCGCAAAATGGCTCTTAGATGGTCAGTCTTCTTACACCCCTTTGTGGTATACTATTGAACGTGCCCTGGTCTCTCCCTTCTCATTTAGTGGAAGTTTTGGCCTTTTCTGTTAAGAACCCCCTTACCTCCCTTCCTCTATTTAAACATACTTGTTCCATTCTAAAACCTTTACTTCATACAAAACCCTTCTCTAGAGAATCCTTTTTAGAGTCTTCAATATGGCATAATTCTCTTATTACACTCAATAGCAGACCCATCTTTTGGAAGGTCCTGGAGACTTAGGGGGATAATTTGGGTTAAAGATCTATTTGATGGTTTAGATCCATGTTCATTCCCCCATTTTCAACTCACTTTTCACTGTCCCCGCTCCTTTTTCAGAGATTTTCAACTCTTATGGCGATTATTCTTGAATCCTTTTACTCTCTTCCCTCTATCCCCCTCCTTCGGATCAGAACCCTTTGCGCAAAATTCTTCTTATTTTTCCCAAAGCTTATCTTATTTATAAATTCTTTCTGTCTCCTATACCTGATCGCCCTAAGACTAAAGTGGAACTCGCGTGGGAGTCTGACCTTAAATGTGATTGGACTACTATTTTTTGGGATAAACTTTGGTCCCGTTCCCTTAAAATATCTCGTTCTGCCTCTCTTACTCAATCTATGTTTTTTCTCTATCATAGACTTTACTTTACTCCTGTTTCTATTGCTGGTTTTTCTCACTCTTCTGATGCTAATTGTTGGTCATGTGGGTCTTCTAATGCTGGTCTCATACATCTCCTTTTTCTGTGCCCTTCTGTCTCTACCTTTTGGGGAAAAGTTTGGACCTATATTTCTTGCATGTTTAATATTCTTATTCCTTATTCTTTTCCTCTTCTTTTTGCTGGCAGCCTGTTTCCATCCTTAGATCTTCCCCCTCCTATGCATGGTCTCTTTGACCTCATTGTAGCTCTAGCTTTCCAACACATAACCCTTAATTGGAAAACTCTCTCAAAACTTTCAGTCCAACATTGGTGGAACAATTTGTGTCATTTTCATCGCCTAGATATCGCTTTTGCTTCCTCCTGTAAACCAAAGATTGATAGAGAACTTTTTTGGATCCCTCTTACTACCTATTTAGATAAGTTGGCGTTGGCAGATAACTCCCGTTTGAATGCAGAAAATGTTAAGCCTTCTTAAATAATTTATTTATTTTCTCTGCCTCTTACTTCTAATTCATAATTTTGTTATCTTTTATTTCCATATGATGGTTACTGTTTATTGCTTATATTTCCATGAAAATATGCAAGTCCATATTCCATTTTAAATTGTAAGAGTTTCCCCTTCCCCTTCTCTTCCTCTCCCCTTCCCCCTCTTTCCCTCCTCTTTCCCCCCCTCCCCTTCCCCTCTTCCCCTTCCTTCATTTCCGATATAATCCTAAACAGCTTTCTTCCTTGAATTGCCGTTAGCCATTTTTTCTATTATGTATCACTTTAATAAGTCTTTTTCTGTCTTGCTGACCTTTGTATTGCTATTGTATTCAAATAAAGCTTTTCAAATATTAAAAAAAAAAAAAGGGCATGCAGGTTTCTTGCTTTCTGTGCCAGCCCAGCAGTCCTTTCTTACCTGCCCTAGCCTTTCCCCGCCACCCGCATTTAGCTCCTAGCTGTGCATCATTGCCAGCCCTGCCTCGCCTTCTCACGGTATTGTCCAGAATTAGGACTGACCTCTCCGCAGCCCGTGGGTTGCTGGCAGCGTTGCCGCTCACCTTATCAGCACCCTGAGCTCGTCTGAAGCCAATCTGTCTGCAGGTATGCATTTAAATGAGAAAGGGCAACTCACGCACCTCACGGGGATCTACAGCCGGAGTTTCATTTTTCCAAGTAAGTGAATTGCCAGGAGTTAGGAGGCGCCCAGAGAAGCAGTGAGGTGGGGGCAAGGAGGGTTTGGTGAAGCGAGGTGGAAGCTCCAAGGATGCTGAGATGGTGATTTTAAGAAGCCATATGCATGATTTCTAGCAAGATCATTATTAAATTCCAATATTTTTAGTATTAGAGAGGGATTAAATGCATTAACTTGGCCCGTTTTTTAAACTTTACTTTTTGTAGCCACCAAACATCGTTTTTTGGGGGGTGGAGGGTCTTGTTTTTAAAGGAAGTTCGGGTTGTGTTAGGAACAGGGCTCATCCTCAACATACAAATGCATTCAGTACGACTCTGCTTTTTAGAAGCATGATGGTGTTCTGTACTGTAGCAGGTTTCTCCAGATTTACACAAGCTATGATGCGCATAGAAGAGGTAAATATTGGTTTCGGCTGTTTTAAAAATCCACATTAAAGATAAAACATGTGGTCATTTAACCAAGAAAATATTGTGAAGACAATAAAAAAACATATTTGCTGTTGGCAGGAAGGAATGCTGTGCTTTCTTTAAATGATAATGGGAATTAATTGTATTTTTCTGCCTCATTTTCAGTAGGTAATTTAATTAACCCATCAACATCAGTGTGTTTTTTGTTCTTTTTTAAGGACAGGCTTTTTTTAGTAGGTAGGTAGTTGAGCTTGTTGTAGGAGCAGGGCACATCGATACAGCGCTGCCAGTAGTCTCACCTAGGTAGTCACGGCACTCTGCCCTCGGCAAGCCCAGCCTCTGAGAGTGTGTTTACCTATACCACGTGGTCTGTGCCCTCACCAAACTTCTTGGGCACCTATTAGTTGAACATCCTTTGGAATAGTTTGATTTCAAACCTATCCACATGTTTATTTCAAAATGCAGCCTTCTCTCAATCTTTTGAACAGTTTGTTTAAAGAAGTAATTTGTGAATTCCATGCATGGTTTCACTCCATGTAGTACAATTTGTTCACCGAACTCCCCACCATGCCCCACCCAACTAAGCCCCGCCCTGAATTGCCCCGCCCACACACCCCACGTCATCTGTGTGGCCCCCGGTGATAACCCAGACTGTGCATTTCGGCCCCAGAGGAAATGTTTGTGAGTAGCCATGATCTAGACAAATCCATACACAGACAGACAGACCCTGGTAGCGCTGAGAATCCTCGAGGCGCCTTAAAGCAGGCGACAGACATCCTACGGTAGCAGCCATGTTGAAAACTGACATGCGGAGAACATGTGATGTACCAGCGAATGCATGTAGGTGAAAAAGAGCAACACTGTAGCTATATCCACTGCCAGATCGGTGACCTTTGGTAAAAGATAATTAAGCACTGGTCGCATTCAGGGGAGAACTACATCTGGAGTTTCAGGTAAAGACGCTGCCAGACCGGTGATCCTCGGTAAAAGAAAATTAAACACAGGTGCTGATGCCGGTAACAACGACTCTTCCAGAGAAGACTTGCGGATAATCCTTGTTGATAAAACCGGATCTGGGAAGAGCGCCACCTGAAACAGCATCCTCAGCGCCAGAGTCTGAGGGGCAGATTTACAAGCCCCTTGCGCTGCCAGTACGTCACTTTTTGTGACGCACTGACAGCGCATTTCCCTGCCACATATTTACAAGGACAGGAAAAGCCACCCTGCGTGGCTTTTCCTGTCCTTGTAAATATGGCCCCATTTACATGCAGCATTTTGCGTGAAAGGGGCGTTCCATGGGTGTTGCTGTGGGTGTTCCCACGCAACACCCATGGAATGAGACATATTTCCAGATTTACAAGGATTCGTAAACCTGGAAATGCATCGGTATGCTACGCCACCCTAGGCGTAGCGAGGCGCAACGAGGAGAAATGTTTTCATTTCTCCTCGTTTTTTTCCTCTTTCATGCTTGCTGCATTCTACAGCACGCATTGAAAGAGGAAAATGCCTGTAGTGATTGTTTTTGTGCAGGAAGGTGCCCCTTCCTGCACAAAAACAATCTCCCCATGGCGCAGGCATCCTTGCACCATGGTGCAATAGTGCCTGCGCCGGCTCATGGCAGCTGTTTGTGCGCCAGCTCAGGGGAGAGCACAGAAATGCGACATATCATTGTAAATATGTCGCATTCCTGTGCTCTGAAAGTGCCGCAGCATGGCGCAGCCAAAGGGCTTACGGTGCCGCGCTGCGGCACTTTCTTGTAGAGACAACAGGGGTGCAGACCACAAGCCCCACCCTGCAACACAGCCATTCTCGCACCCGGAGACGCTCTTAAAACTGGAGCAGGGCTCCCGCAGCGCGGGATTCCATCACAGACAATAGTGGGGCAGACCACAAGCCCCACCCTGCAACGTGGACATTCTCACCCCCGGAGGCGCTCTTAAAACCAGAGCAGGGCTCTGGCAGCGCGGGACGCCTGCCTGGGCGAAGATTGGGCCAAGAGCGGGCCCGTCTGTGACCGTCAGTGGCAGGAAGAGGCTGGGCTGTGCCTACCCTTTTGGTGTTAAATTCGACTGAGGAGCTGAGTGTCGCTGATCGTGGAGTAGCTACTCTGCATTTAAGTAATAGACATTGCTGCTGACCTAGGCCCAGGTGCTGGTGGCTCTGGGGTGAAAATGGTTAAAAGTAAGGCTGGTGGTGCTAATGCTTCTGCAGAGCCAAGGGTTGAGATCAAGTGGACCAAGTGGACTACCATAGACTCCTTTTTGGCGCGATCGCTGGGTGCTCTAACTAAGGAGATACACCAGGCCGAATGGTGCTTATCGCTGTGTGCACCTGGATCGATTGGGGAAGGTGAAGTGGTGGTACCTATAGTGGACCAAGCTCTGGGGTCACCAAAAGACAAGAGTGTCTGAGTGATAAACCTGTAGAGGGCCGGGGGGTCTCTCCTGCTATTCAGCCACAGTCCAATCAGGGGGGGATGGAGCCTTTGCCGGCAATAAACTCAACAGCGGCGAAACCAACCACTCTGCCTGCAGCAAAACGTAAAAGGAAGTCAAAGAACATTATACCTACAAATGAGCCCTTCCCGGACCCGATAAAGATTCAGGATCTGATTGATAACATTAATGACATGGATAATCCCACTTTGAAACCGTTTTGGGATAAAATAACAGCTACTGTAAATGAGTTACTAGCACCACTTAAAAAGAAAATGGATAAGCTGGAGGGAGGATTGAAAACTGTTATCACCTTCTGTAATAACTTGCCCTGTATTTCGCGTATACAGTCTCCGGGGACAAGGAGGTGCGACCTAAAAACCCTAAAACAACCACTGCCCATACAATGGCGGGGACTGGTGATCAACCAGGCACAAGTTCAACCCCTAGTCAGTCCCGGCCGTACCCTATGGCCAACCTGGGGATAGGGCCCATTAATACAATTTCTACTCAGACATCTAAAGAAAATCAAAGTCATGTAACCCGAATTGTAAATTATACACCCAATAACTGTAATTACCCCCATAATTACTCCAAAGAGCAAGTAGCCATCAACCTTCCCCTAGCATGCTTCCCATATGTGGCCGTTTTGGTAAATGTTCCCCCATTAAAAAATGGTACCAGAGAAACCGCAGAAGGCCTAAAGAAAAAACTGGTTCACTGGCTTACTACTAAATGCCTGTTGTCACCAACTAACGTAGGACAGATTCTATTTACACGAAGGGTAAGGTGGATTGGCCCACAAAATGAAAAGCTTTGAGGGTGATTGCATTATCATTAATTTATAAAATCCCAGCATAGCCGGTGATATCCATGCAAAGGCAGCATTATTACCTCCGGCTGGTCGTAGCATGGCTGTTTTACCACTAGGGTTTTTCTATTGTCACCTAATAAACCATAATCACCCGTTGCTTACCTTCAAAGTGTACAGGCACCAAGGTCGGCTTATCCCTGTTCCCAAGTACCATGGAAGACAATGATTTACTCAGTTGTGATGAATATGGGGTAGATGACACAGTAATGTATCCTAGTGAGGAGATTTTTAAGGTACAGGAGTGTAATTTGTCCCTCAATGCTAACAATTGCGGCCATGATATGGCCATTAAGTATAGAAGGGAGCTGACTAAGCCTGAAAAAATGATTCATGCCGATAGTTTCACCCCCAGTATAGCAGCAACTGCAACTACAACCATGAATCCAATTTAGGATCGGTGGGTGGAAAATATAGTTTTGCTACATGGAATGTGAACGGGCTCATGAATAAAATAGGGAACCCTGACTGGCATAATTTTATATCTAAACATGACATAATCTGTTTACAAGAAACATGGTGTTTGAAACCTACATATGTTGATGGGTAATCTTCATACTCCCAAGAGGAAATAGCATCACATGCAGAGAGGGCAAAAGGGGGGCTTTTGACCCTTATTTCTAATAAAATCTCTGTTAATGTCAAGAAGATCTTGAACCCAGACCCACACTTTCAACTATTCTGGCTGAAGAAAAATGTGGAGAAAAACTTGGTTAAAATAAACTATTATAATAATGTTTTTGATCTAACACGCAGTAGGGTGGCAACGGCATTAGATCATTATTTGGAATCCTTCCTAAGTGTTATACATATAAACTATATTTTAATATGGGCAGGCGATTTTAAAATACGAGCTTCTGCTTTAGGTGATACATGGTCATGTGGCTGTACTAACCAGAATGGGATGGGAAATTACCATTTCTGCCATAACGAGTATGGTGAAGCTTTGAACTTCATTATTGCCAGATACGATCTTGAGCTCTTGAGGTGTGACTGTGATACCAATGGTGAGCTAGTTCCAACATTTACCGGTAGGAATTCGATCTCTATCATTGACCATTTGCTGATATCAGCATCAGCAAATGTTTTGTGTGGCACACCCACCATAGAAACAGCAGCCCTAAGCGGCCACAATCTGATTTCATTGTCATTTTATTTTTGGGGTAAGAGGCACCATACATTCCCTGTAATAAATAACATCACTGTAAATAGGCCAAATGGTGTATGAATTAAATGGGAAGGTGTCGACCCCACCATTATGCTGCAAATAATAGTAGAGGAAAACATCATGGAAATTGACTACTGTCTTCAGGAGGATATTGTACCCAATTTAATAGTTTAACATTTTAGACAAATCATTAGCTCCAGAAAACTACTACTTACACGCCATCCCACCAGAGGAGGGAATAACAATAAAGGATGGTTTGACTCCGCCTGCACTAAAATACTTTGGTCGCTGAAACGTGCCTTGAGCAGCTCTGTTAGACTGAGAATGCATCTGGCTGACTCCTTCTAGCATTGTGCGAATTAAGTTAGCATTTGCGGCACCATTTTGTATTCAGCCGCCATTTTGTACCATGATCGAAATGAAGCTTTTGTCTCATACTGTCTGCCTCAGCAGAAAGCAGCCTCGATTGTTTCACTTTATTATTCAAGGTTTAGCTTCGCTGCACTAATGAATAGATCATTCTGTTTTTGCATGCCTTTCCTCGTAGGTAGCCTGCTCCCACTCTCTTAGAGAGCTGGGCCCGGGCAGAATAACTTTGAAGCTGAGATAGCATGTACCCGGTCCCAGGAGTGTAGCTTATCCTTCTGTGCCTCCTTTGCTAACCTGCTCCAACTGGAAATTTCCAGTCTGGGTGGGTCCTGTTGGGTATTGGAAATGTATAATATCTGATGTTATGTTGGTGAGGGTCAGTCCCTCGGCAACTATCTAAGGAGGCTGGTCAGATCGGACTCCACTCGAGCGCATACTAAAAAATAACTTTGCTTTGTATTCTCTACTGTCTGACCGACTCGTCATTTGTTTGGAAGGCTGAGAGGTGGTCGCGAGTGACCCGGGTGACCCTAATCGGGTCACTTCCTTTAGTTGGCGCCCGAACAGGGACCCCATCGGGTGAGTGACCCATGTTTGCCCGTGGACGGGTGAGGAGGGCGGGGCCACATCGGGTCAGATGGGTGGACCGGGGATCCCTGCACGAGAGAGTCTTACACTCGCCGGGTGCCCCGCCTGTCTGACCGGGTGGTGCCTCGCCCAGTGGTCATCCGGCTGGGGTCCTGAACGGCGAAACCCTTGGATTTGACCGTTTGGTCTGAAGAGTCGGCAGTGGAGAATAAATTCAGCTGACCTGTGTGCACCAGGTGAGTTTGTTTGGTTCTTTGTGGTTATGGCGCCCATTTGGTTTGTGTTTGGTACTGTCTGAGGATCGGTTTTGGACAAGCGCTTGGATTTGTTTTTAGGTTCTTTACTATTTTTGACTTGCATTTGATGAGGTCTGCGGACAGATTTTGGTGAAGGTATTTGCAAATTATTTGTCTGGCATGAATAGTGAACTTGTTTTCTCTTAAGATGCCTTGCCTGAGCATGTTGTGCTGTGTGGGGTGCCGTTGTTGTTCTGCTGATGCTCGATTGGAGGAAAGGCAACCTGCATCTCCGGAGGGCACCCCGAACTTTGATATGTATGTTAAACATGGCCTTGGCCCTATTATGTTTAGTATATTATGGCACAAATATACAAGGGACAATGCCGAGCTGCAGTGTCCGTTAACAGGTACCTTT
Source organism: Calotriton arnoldi (assembly GCA_963921515.1). NCBI lineage: Eukaryota > Metazoa > Chordata > Amphibia > Caudata > Salamandridae > Calotriton > Calotriton arnoldi. The sequence goes on from CAWUFW010006413.1 coordinate 155,859, forward strand.
GATGAACAAAAATGGAATTTCCTGCAGGATACATTGTTTGCAAAACGAAGTAGGCAGTCGATGTTTGATTATCTTCAGGTATGGCAGAAGGAAGCTAAGCAGAGGCGAATGAAAGCAGAAAAAGAGGCCCGAAAAGGGAGAATGCTGACAGTGACTCAGAAAGCAGTAGCATACGATAGAGAGAAAATTGAGAAAGGTATAGAATGTTCTGATAGAAAGTTTCGATTGCAATGTGATAAATCCTATGTTGCCCGAGAGGAAGGCGATCCCTTTGTGAAGGAGTTGTTAGAGACTCGACCCTCACCCCCTTACGCGCCACAGAAAATATATCCCGCTGTCCCACAGTCTCTGCCATCTGTTCTTCCTGTCCCTGTTGCTCCCATTCGTTCTACTGCCAACCAAGCTGCTTTGGCCACTGCGCCCCCTGTCTCTTCTTTAGCCTCGCCTCCATCAGTTACAATGACCACTAGTCTCCCTGCTGTGCCTATCGTTACGGCTTCACCCTCCCCAGCCCTGACAGTTACTACACAGCCATTATTAACTCTGGTGCCTGCTCCTTCGGCTACTGTGTCTTCCCCGCTTCTCCATTCCCCGACTTTGCTGAGTATTGGGACGCCAGTGCGTGGACTAGACAATGGGGACTGGGCGTCTGCAAGGGAGCGATTGGGGCGGGTATTGATCCGATCTGATGTGGGCGATGCAGAGAAAAAGATGGTAGCTAATCGGGCCGCCCAGTGGGCCCGAAATCCGATTTATAGTGTGGAGTGTGTTGAAAGAATATGAGTCGTTCGTACAGCAACATGCCCTTAAGCACATGTTGGCTACTTTAATTGGATTGTGGGAACAGTGTTTCAATGGTGTAGCACCCCAGATTATTTATGATATTCGGGACCGTGTGTATGCTGCTGACATGGCCCCTAACGAAGTTTTTGGTAACGTTGCCGTGTTAGTTGGTTTTCGAGGTAGGTTACTTCAGAAGAGCCCGACGACAGGATCCCAGTTTCCAATGAGGGAAGTTCACCCCATTTATCACCCTGAAATACCGGAGTTGCGTGATCAGCATGATGCTGTTGTCAGACAGCGAGTCGAGGCTCGTTTTCGAGAACAATGGGTTTATACTCCCTGGAAAAGGAGTGAGGTTTTGTCCCTTAAGACTCAGTTACCCGACCCTAGAAAGAATCCTACTGCGTATTATAAAGAATTAACGGAAGCTGCCTCATCGACAGTGATGACACTAGCAGATATTGAAATGTTCTTTGGTTTGTTAGTGCCAGTGGATATTTGGCGACAGGTGCATACGCAGGACCATGTTGTGGAATTGGGTGGTACCTGGGACGAGATTAGAGCAATGGATAAGGACAGGAAGCCGGGTGAGAAGCCCAAGGCCGAGATATTAGCTTTACCCAGCCAAATTATTACCTATATGCACTCTCTTATTCCACCGAGAAGAGTAGACTGGGACAAGTTATCGACATGTCGTCAGAAGAAAGATGAAAGTGTGTCTGATTTTTTCACGCGGTTCGAGGGTGTGTTTTGGGATTTTAGTGGGCAGGATTTATCAGTCAAAGGGGGTGTCCAGTTGTTTGCTAATAGATTTGTTACGAACTTACTCCCAGAGATTGCAGCTCGTTGCAGGCTTCAGAGAGCACTTGGACGACATCCTCTCCTTCCGTTATACTGAGTATGGCCCAGTATTATGAACATAGGGAAAATGAGGAGAAAGAGAAGGTGGTGAAGAAGCACAAGGAGTTGAAGATGAAGGTGTTATTACAGCAGGCATCTAGGGGAAATGGTAGGGGTCGTGGTGCTGGTCTGGCCCGGCAGCTTCCCCGTGCTAGCAGGAACGCTGCGCCTGTGGGGCCGAATCAGTGCGCATACTGCAAAGAGGAGGGGCACTGGTGTAGCGAGTGTCCGGTGTTATTATAGAAAGTCGCGGTCCCTAGTGGACGGGGTTCTCGGGGTCGTGGAGTAAGTGATCAGGACAGGGCTTAGGAAGGTGGGACATCGCAGGGTCGTTCTGACCAGAACTATTTCGATGATCCTTGAGGACGACAGTATTATCATGATGATTATGATCTGGAAGAGGTGACAGGGAGGGACAGGGTGAGGGACAAGTCCAGATACCTGTAGATCAGTGCGGTCCTTATGTCACCACAGATTTGCAAGGCTCAGTTAAGAAATTCTTAGTGGACACAGGTGCAATGAATAGCTCAGTTTCTCGTTCGCTGGTCCCCGGGGCAGCTCTGTCTGGCCAAAATAATGTTTCGGTAGGCCTTTCTGGTGTGCCGGTTGTGAGCCCCATTTCTAAACACCTTGCCTTGACTATCGGTCCCTTTACTGTGGATTCGCCATTTCTGTTGACGTCTAATTGTGGGGAAAAGTTGGTGTGCTTGGATTTATTATAGAGACTACATGCTACATTTTTTTGTTCCCCGGACGGTGTTTACATGACGATGGACCCCAACGTTGGTAGCACTAAGCAGTGTCTGTCCAAAGATGCACCCCTCCCGGCTGAATTTAAGGATGTGCCGGACACGTTGTGGGCCACTGGGGATACAGATGTGGGACGGTTGACTATTCCCCCGGTTTTCATTAAAGTTAAAGACAATGCTGTTTTGCCTCGTATTCCCCAGTACAAAATTCCACAAGCTGGGGAGCAAGCTTTGCTGCGAATTATACAAGATCTCATTGAGTCAGGTGTGGTTGAGAAGACGACTGCGAATGTGTGTAATAGCCCTATTCTTCCCATTCTCAAAAAGGCTTCTTCAGACTCCCCCGATGACCACCCAGATGTTTATCGTTTTGTGATTGATTTGCGCACAGTTAATAAGATAGTGGTCCCTCAGTTCCCGGTCGTCCCTGATATTACCGCTCTTCTGAAAATGATTCCTTCCTCTGCTAAATTCTTCTCTGTCATTGATTTGAAAAATGCGTTCTTTAGCATTCCGATTCATCCTGATAGCCGACATCTGTTCGGTTTTACCCTAGCTGGCAGAAGCTTTAGATTCGGTCGGGCTCCCCAAGGCTATACAGAGAGTACCAGTATATATAGTCAAGCCTTGAAAGCCCAATTGGACTCCCTTTCGCTTCCCCCAGGTAATGTCTTGCTGCAATACGTGGACAACCTTCTTATTGCTTCTGACACTGAAGAAGGTTGTAGAAAAAGTACAGTGCAATTGTTACTGCATTTGGCGCATCATGGACATAAGGTGTCAATTTCTAAATTTCAGTATTGTCGACAGGAGGTCACCTATTTAGGTCACCTGCTGTTGAAGGAGGGTAGGAGATTGACCCCAGAGCGTATTAGTGCTATTGTTAAAATGCCTCTTCCTAAGACTCAGAGGGACGTGTGCGCTTTTATTGGCATTACTTCTTATTGTCAGCATTGGATTGCTAACTATTCGTTACTAACAAAACCTTTGTTGGCACTAACCACTAAAGATGTGCATGAACCCTTGTCATGGACGCATGAATGTCAGCAATCTTTTGAGCAATTGAAGGCTGCGCTTTGCTCTGCACCTGTGCTTGGTACGCCAGACTATGCAAAGCCGTTCGTGTTGTATGTACACGAGACGGCTGGTTGTGCGCTTTCTGTTTTAACACAGGCCTTTGGAGGTAAGCTGAGCCCATGTGCTTATTTCTCAGTCTTGCTTGACCCTGTCGCAAGAGCCCTCCCGAGCTGTCTGAGAGCAGCTGCGGCTGTGGCCATCTCTATCCGACAATCGGGGGTGCTCGTACTTGATACTGGTCTCACAGTTATGGTCCCCCATGCTGTGGATACCCTTTTGAATAAAACCAAGACACAGCACCTTACCAGTGCACGTCTGATCAGTTATGAGCTAACTCTCTTCGTCCCGCATATTACGATCAGAAGATGTGCCACTCTGAACTCTGCCACGTTACTGCTCCTCCCTTCTGAGAGTGAAGAAATAGACATAGTTGATTGTCTTTTTCGAAAAGAAGAAGAGCAGGGGACGGGTGGACCTGACTGATGTTCCCTTACCTGACCCCCAAGGGGAACTATATGTCGATGGCTCTTGTTTCAAATTACCAGATGGCACCACCACTGCAGCATATACGCTCTCACCACATTGCATACGGTAGTTGAAACATCACGAGTTCCCTACCAGTCTGTTCAGGCAGCTTAACTAGTCGCCCTTATTAGAGCCTGTGAAGTGAGCGAGGGACTGGCTGTTAATATTTATACTGACAGCCAGTATGCCTTCGGGGTCGCCCATAATTTTGGGAAGCTCTGGGCAGAGAGAGGGTTTCTCACTTCCCATGGGACATGCATCCAGAATGGACCCCTTATACATAGGTTCCTGTCTGCCCTGACACTCCCCAAGAAATTGGCCATAATAAAGTGCAGCGCCCACAAGGCAGTCACTGATGATGTGGGCAAGGGGAATGCGTTTGCAGATCAGATAGCCAAGGAGACAGCCCGAACTAAGATGAAAAAGATGTTTGTGGCAGGTCCTGCTAGGTGGGTGCCCGAAGTCACTATGTTTGAGGACACACTGGACAGTGTAAAGGAGATTCAAAGCAAGGCAACGATTGAGGAGTTAGCAGTCAGACAGGAGAGTACAGCACGTTTAGACGAGGATGGGTGTTGGACGGATAAGTCAGGGAAACAGAGATGGATGCTACCAGATGCCTATGTCCTCCCTGTAGTCACTATGGCCCACGGGCCAGCTCATATCAGTGCCAAGGGCATATGCAAACTGCTAGACCCGTGTGGCAGAATGACAATATCCCCAAGACTGCTGCTCACCTGGTGAAATACTGTATGGTATGCATGATGTATAACGCCGGGAAAGGCACCCCTATGCCTCCTTTTTGCACCGCCTTCCTTCCCTTTCGAGGTCCTTCAGATGGATTTTATCGAAATGGAACGAGTCAACAATCTAAAATATGTGTTAGTAGTTGTTTGTGCAGTCAGTAAATGGGTTGAGGCTTACCCTACTAAAGAGAACACAGCCATGGCGACAACGAAGGCACTCCTAAAGGTGTTCTTCCCTCGTTTCAGCTTGCCCCATTTGATTTGGATTGACAACGGGAGTCACTTCAATTCAAAAGTCATTCAATTGGTCTGTGATGGTCTACACATTAGGCAGAAGTTCCATGCTGCAAATCATCTCCAGTCAGCAGGTTTGGTTGAGAAGTACAATGGTACTCTCAAACTGAAATTAGCAAAGATTCAGGAGAACACAGGATTGAAGTGGCCAGATGCTTTACTATTAGCCCTGTTGTCTACAAGAGCTACGGCTCACACTAGGACAGGATTGTCACCGTACGAGGTCGTGTTCGGTCGGCCCGCAAAAGTCTGGGGCGTCCCGCGACCTCCTCGGTTCTCTGAGATAGAATACCCTATGATGGTGGACAACCTGTATGAGTTGACTAAAAGTTTGCGTTCTATTCACCAACAGATTCACAAAGCCTTGCCGCCAACGCCTGAGGGGCCAGGACACGATCTCCGGCCTGGGGATTATGTTTTAACGAAGGACTTCCAGAGGAAGGGAAGTTTGGAGCCCCGCTGGAAGGGGCCTGCCCAGGTGCTCCTTGCCACCCGAAGTGCCGTGAAGGTGGCCGGCCGGAAGAACTGGATACACTCTAACCACTGTCGTAGGGTGCCCCTCCCCCTACCTTACGATCAGTGGGTGCTTGATGGAGTTGGCGATTCTGAAACAGAGCCAGTGCCCCGTTTCGTTCCGTTCTCAGATGCCCGACTGGCGTGGGCACACTCAGAGGAAGAGAACGATGCAGTGTTGAACGAGGCAGTGCCACCTGAGATCAAGGCCATGCAGGAGCCCCAGCCTGCTGGCCCATCTGTGCTTGAGCCCCAGTCCATTGGCCCCTCTGTGTTTGAGCCCATGTTTACTGACCCCTCTGTGCCTGGAGCGGCTAGGTACAATTTGCGTCCTCGACGGAGGAACAGTGCACCAAAGGGGAAGTCAGACTAGTAGGGATGGACTGCGAGGAAAAAGAATAGGGTGTACCTTGCCTGTGGTACCAACGGTAGTTTAGGGGAAGGGAGAATGGTGCATTGTTCAGACATTGGACAGGTTGAATTCAACATGCTTCCCCAAAAAAGGGGGGGGGTGCACTACCCTGAACTACGTGGGATTTCTTCAGAAAGGGCTGCGATCGCGCAGCCCCACCGAAAGTGCTCAACAGCACCACCGTAGATGAACAATAGGAGTCTGCCAGCGAGGCTCTGATGGACGCTGGGAACTTTTGCCCATTCTCTCATTTCTGTGCCGCCCGCCCCATTGCATTGCATTTCTTTCCCTCTAACAACAATGTATCCTTTAGGTCGCCCAATTGTTGAGGAGGAGCAGCCTTTTGCAGCACATCGTTCAGAGAGGGACGTGGTTGGTTGGCCCACATGGTCCAAAAGGAGCAAGATAGTTTTCATAGTAATTGTTCTGATCTCCTTAATAGCAATACTTGGAGTAATGTGGTTTCTGGAGGGAAAATACCCTGTGCACTCTTTGATTGGTACAACGCCTGTTCCCCCTGAGCACATGTTTGTCACTCTGGCTCCTCACAAAGGTGAACACAGAAAAACATATGTACATAATGTTTTCTTGCAGATGCTCCACCAGGCGCATGGCACGTCCAATGTCACAAATTGTTGGATCTGTGGACTGCTCCCTTCAGTGACCCACAAAAATGATGTATTGTTGTCCATGCCTTTTTCCTACCTCGGGAGTTACGAGGCATGGTTCCAATTGTTTACTATAGCATATACTCATTTCCATTTAGATACTATGAATATGACATTAGCTGATTATGACACTGTCTTGGAGTATATACGTGTCCACCAAGGGTTTACCCCAGGAGAACAAGGGGCCCCTGATACATTGTCCCCGACAGCTTGTATGAATATATATGAGAAAGAACAAAATGTAACATGGCTTCAAAAAGAAATGTTGGATTTCCAGGGGTTTAATGTCACTGAATATTTTAAGTCCTTCCAGATACGCAATATTACTCACGATGAAGCAATGCCGGTGCCGGTGGTAAACACAACAGCAGGTTTCTGTGTTCAAGGATTTGGACCAGTTCAAGTGGGCGAGAGTAATTGCAATTACACATATGTACTGAGCACAAAAAGTAGCCCACCTCTGCTAACCCCTCACAATGTTTATTTTGTTTGTGGGTCCCAGGCGTATGTTTGGCTTCCTCGGGGATGGGCCGGAATATGTTATCTCTCATTCCTCCTTCCCCCAGTGTATATAGCACCATCCAGCTACCATAGGGATCATCGATTGTGGCGTTGGTGCATATCTGTCTCGTGTTGGGAGAGTTATTGACACAGAAGACATAGATCAGACAGACACTACTTTGCAGCAGTTCACTGATGCAATGAAAGGCCTTGTCCCCTTTTGGGGCCCCATGTTCAATAGCCTTAATATCCGTAGGCTCACTAGGGTGGTGGAAGGGATCATTAATACCACGGCAGGGATCTTGATCAACATTATAGCGGAGCTTCAGGCTACGAGGCTTGTTGCGTTACAGAACAGGATGGTGTTAGACGTCATAATAGCAGATCGGGGTGGAGCTTGATCAGCAGTAGTTGCTGTGTGTACATACCGGACCATGCTCCTAATGTATACGCTGCAATACAGAAATTGACTAGGCTCGCATCTGATATCCACCAAGAGAATGGTACTTGGACACTTTCTGGTTGGTTCTGGGGCTTCGTAGCCTCTTGGAGGTGAAAGATTCTTATCTTTCTGATAGCAATTGCAGGTGTCATTTTCACATGTTGTTTATGCGTACATTGCCTTCCTGCTTGCTGTGCTTACTTTATTGGAAAGTTAACACCCACTCCGAAGGACTCAATACATGATGCTAAGTCTTCAGGCATGATGATGCAGGCTGTCCACGACCTCATGGATATTGATGAGGGTATTTTTGAATATTAATAATGAGTGTACAGGCATATAGTAATAGTCCTTTTACTTTGCATATAGCATTAGACAAAATTGTTAGCAAATGCTAAAAGGAGGGTCTGTTAGGTTGAGAATGCATCTGGCTGACTACTTCTAGCATTGTGCGAGTTAAGTTAGCATTTGCGGCACCATTTTGTATTCAGCCGCCATTTTGTACCACGATTGAAATGAAGCTTCTGTCTCATACTGTCTGCCTCAGCAGAAAGCAGCCTCGATTGTTTCACATTATTATTCAAGGTTGAGCTTCGCTGCACTAATGAATAGATCATTCTGTTTTTGCATGCCTTTCCTCGTAGGTAGCCTGCTCCCACTCTCTTAGAGAGCTGGGCCTGGGCAGAATAACCTTAAAGCTGAGATAGCATGTACCCGGTCCCAGGAGTGTAGCTCATCCTTCTGTGCCTCCTTTGTTAACCTGCTCCAACTGGAAATTTCCAGTCTGGGCGGGTCCTGTTGGGTATTGGAAATGTATAATATCTGATGTTATGTTGGTGAGGGTCAGTCCCTCGGCAGCTTTCTAAGGAGGCTGGTCAGATCGGACTCCGCTCGAGCGCATACTAATAAATAACTTTGGTTTGTATTCTCTACTGTCTGGCCGACTCTTCATTTGTTTGGAAGGCTGAGAGGTGGTCGTGAGTGACCCGGATGACCCTAATTGGGTCACTTCCTTCAGCTCACCGCTGGATAATTTGACTATTAAGGTCCTGGGCATCCAATACAAACAGGCCCACGATAAAAGGATAAAAACACTCCAGAATGAAGCATGGGCTAATCTTACCCTTGCGGCAGAGAATAAAAACACTAAGTTATTCTGGGACACCGTGAAAGCACCATTCTTAAATAATTATGACACTCCAGAGTTCAGCTACTTTGTCTCCTGTGATAGTTGGGTGGCACATTTTTCTGATATCTTTAAAGAGAACACAGAGGATGTAGTAAGGCCTACATGGAGGTCAGGAGGGGAATGGGGATCAGCAAACTTAGAAATTACCCTTGAAGAAGTCAAGCTGGACATTAAAACTAGTGCAGGGGGACGGGCTCCCGGTCCAGACGGGGTGTATTTAAATCTGCTCCTGACCTTTGGGGGCCTATTTTGATCAGGGTCTTTAATGCAGCATCGACGGATAGCATTCCATCCTCCTGGGAGACATTGATCATCAAACCTATTTACTGAAGGGGGATAAAGCAGACACCAAAACCTATAGCCCAATTTCAGTTCTATACTCCTCAATAAAGGTCATGAGTAGAATACTATTGGTAAGGTTGGAGCAATGGGCACATGAACAATCAATCCTGTCCCCGGTTCATTATGGTTTTAGGAAGCAGTATGGTTTTGAACAAAGCATTAATCTTGAGCTCTTAATCGGAAAATATACCAGGGCCAATCTATGTTTTGCAGATCTGAGCAGCGCTTTTGATTTAGTCGACCATAACCTATTATGGGTATTGCTGATCTCCCTAGTCGCACCCAGACCAATTGTGAGGTTCCTCTCACGCCTCTATGAGAAGCTATCTAGTAAAGTAAATTTCGGCCCTCGACGAGAATGCACACCAAGATTTAAAGTAGGGCGTGGTATTCGTCAGGGGTGTGTATTGGCACCATTACATTTTTCACTTTTTATTAATGGGGTGGATAGCCATCTTAAGTCCCTGCAGACCGATGCCCATAAGGTTGCAGGATATCCAATACCAGTGCTGCTTTATGCAGATGACGCTGTACTCCTAGCTAGAACACCAGGGGGCCTGGAGAGACTGATGAATGCATTTGGTGAATATATGGCTTCCAAGAAAATGGTTATTAACAAAACCAAAACATTCACCATGGTCTGCGGCCAAACACGGAAACCCTGCAGAACCTTTTTTATTGATAGTACCTCAATTGTCTCAGTGAACTCCTTCTGCTATTTGGGGATACTGTTTGTGGGCAACGGCTCATGGACACAGCATGTATTAAATACCAGAGCCAAAATGGGCAAGGTCTCCCAGGGGATTTTTAAGTTTGCCTCAAAACTGGGTAGCCGACCCATTAAGGAAATGGTAGCTATATACAAAGCTAAGGGCATGACAATGGCAACTTATGGTGCTGGACTCTGGGGCTACGCCATTGGCCATGCCCTGAAAATTGAAAAAAATACATTTCTAAAACGGCTTCTATGTTTGCCACCGAGTGCAGCACACACCATAGTTCACAATGAGGTTGATTTGCAATTTTTAGAAGATCTCCTTCTGGTGAGACCCTTGTTATTATGGACATCACTTTGGGCCAAGGAAGAAACCAGCTTTACTAGAAAAATAATTCTTGACAGTTTAACCTTGGATAAAACCTTAAATATACCTTGGCTATTATACATCAACTCTCTTCTTGGTAAATTGTTCAATCTGTCTGTCTGGTCTGATATCACCCAGTTTACATCACTTACCAAGAATAGGATTAAAAAAAAATCCAAGCCAGGCTGGACAAATGCGAGTTGGATGAGGGAAAAAATCGCTAGTTATATTCTATAAGTCCTTGGATAAGGAAGAGGGGGATAACCATTACCTGACATATGTAAACATTATGCAACACAGTTTTGTGCTGACAAAGCTGAGATGTGGTATTGTGCACCACCTAGTTGCTTTTCCCCATATAAGGTCCTGCCCCTCTGATGCAATTCTGTGTCCCTGTGATGGTCATAGCAAACCAAGCACCCTGCACTTTCTATTCTTCTGTAAACTGTACCAGAATCTGAGGCTTCTTTATTTGAAACCTATGTTTGCTGTCCAGAATATCCGAACCCATAAAGCCGCACTGAACTTTTTGGTCTCACTAGGTAGTCCGTATGTGTGACACATGATGCATTATTTATAATGAATGCTATCAAAACAAGGAAAGCATATCACAACAGTTAGTGGATTGAGTACCATATATTTTATCATTTTTCGATCTACCAGACGTTGATATATTTACATTACTGACTTGTAGTATCGAACTGTAAGATTAAGTGTACATATTATTTTTAGACGTGTTTTAACCGTACTCTTTTATACAATATCGCTATAATAGAATTGGGGCTGGATATTTTATTGTATTCTCTGTGTTTTATGTACTAAATAACCAGGAGATTTGGATGAAGGACTGTGGATTTTATCTTTTGTATTTATATGTGTTTTAGCTATGTACTTTTATGGTTGTATCCTTTCTGCAACCGAATACAGTTTACAAACTGAACTGAACTGACTGAAACGTACAGAAACTTATATGGCAAAGGAAACACAACCACCAAGAAGATACATGCAAACATATTGGTGGTGAAGCAAGAAGTGGTATATAGGGCACAAATTTGCCACCATCATCTAGACAAATCCATACACACTTCAGGTATACACCTTACAGTTACACAGCAAGGTGTCACTAATAACAATTGCCACTCTCCTGCTGATCATCAATGTGAGCCCTGAAGTGCAACATGAGCTACCTGCAAGTTGCGCCAACCCACCCTGACCACTGCAGGATCCAGACCTACTACCAGGACAAAGTACTATGATAAGGAAATAGTCTAACTGCCACAACTGAAGTGCAAAATCATCCACTCTATGGGTTTTCTCTCCCAATGCAGCAGACATCACTTAGGTGGAATTCCCACTGCACATTCATTGCAATTCATGTGAACACAATCTGGACGTCGCCTCTAGCATGATGCAGAAGACAACACCTATGTGGGAGGCCCACTGCACATTCATTGCAATTCATGTGAACACAATCTTGATGTCATAATGTCATAATAACTGTCCTGCATGAACAGTTGCATCTCATAACCAAATCATAAAAGCAAACCACACAAGAAGGGAATATTCCTGCAACCAGCGACACCTATCTAAAGACAGGCAATCTTAAATATGGATGCACCTACTAGAAAGAGAATCATCAGCCATATCTGCAAACTATCATAATCATGATATGGTGAACACCTGTAGCGCCATCCACAAAAACACAGCACATTAAAGGCAAATACGGAACAACTTTCTAACACACCAGTGTATAGACATCTCGAACAATTACTAAGAGAAATCATATACCTTCAGCTCCACCAACACTGCCTCCTACTTTCAAATGCACCTGGCCACTAAGCCTACAGAGACTGCAAGATCCAGACAGGCAGCATCTGGCAATAAGACTCATTTGAAGAATGACACAATGCCTCTTCTATACAAAGGACATAGAGCCCCATATGAAGTTGCTCTACCATTCAGTTAAAAAGCGGACAATTATCCAGAAAGCCACATGAAGCACCAGCAGCAGGTAATTCTGCTCTGAAGCTCAACAACCACGTGTTGCAAAGCTTCAAAGCAAATTATGCTGAATGGCATTCTCTGTCAGTAATCTTCTGCTGCAGAACCAGTTTCAGCTGCTGCCCAATGGGAGTTCAGCACAAACACCCAGAGACATAACAGAATAATAAGAGGTCATGGCTTCCACTGTCAGGTGAAGGCACATTTCAAGAGTCAATGCGGCTGGCATGGGCTAGCAAAACTTGCACTGAAGTAATTATTTTAAATATATATCCTCCAGTACATGTTTAGGGGATAAAGAATCAAGACCAATTGAACTGAGGCATGTGGAGTTAGTTGCATATCTTCCAGGAAGAGCACAGCACAATTATAATGTGTATGAAGGAAAACATCATAGACTTTTGAAGGGGGTCTCCTCTGTACAAAGTAGGATTTTGGGGATGCATGGGCAGGTATTTCCAATCAAAGTCTGTGATCAGAGGCCCCCCTGATTTGAGCCCATACAATTTGTGGCAGTCATGCTGTGGAGAATGAGAGAAATCTGCAGCAAGTCAGTTGTCCTGATCTGTAAAGCTCCTGAAGAGATGAGAGCAGCACCTCATAAAGGATAGAAGAACATAGATAGGAAGAGCACTGCTACATCTACACTTGAAAGCTGATGCAGCAATTTCAGGTAGGTACCAGTAAAGTTTATTAAGACAACTCCAACCACCAACAAGCAACGGGAAGCTCCCAAGTCCAGCTGGGACTCAGTGGAATCTCCACCCCACAAAGATTCTAAATGAGATCCCAAACATTCTAAAGCTGCTTCAAGAAGCACTGATTCTCCAAGTTCCACTTGAAGAGAGAAGGGATAACCATATCACACCCTCCAGTCTCAATGGAATTAAAGTGGATAAACTATTCACAACAGGAACATAGACAACAAAAGTAGAAAAACAGGAGAAGAACAAAGCACTTTGTAAAAAGGATAAAACAATATACACAACAGTCTAAGCTATGGGAGAAAATATGTATATACAAATGAAGACATTATTACATAGTTTTTCCATCACATGGGTATTGCTGAAGTGAATTTCCTCATTTTGAAAATAAAAACGCATTTAACTGAAAAGTACAAATGTTTATGCAAAGTAATGCACAAATAAAATAATGCAAATTTGTAGTTGGTAGTCATACTTTCCATTGTAAACACATAAGTGGAATAACACTAAGTTTTGATTTAAGTTAGCTTGACTTCTTTTGCCATATTAACAGCAATTTGTACATTTGTATTGAAAGGACTGTTTGTTGTGTTGAACTGTTGTTTTGCAAAGATGTTTTTTCTCGTTCACTGCAGATGCTATAATGTTCCAGAAGCCATCTGTTAGTTAGTAAATAGGCATTTGTTTTATATTAGATAACTGATAGTGTTGTTCTCACCAGGAGGAGCGGAGATGACAGGAAGCATAACTCATGGAAAGCACTGTCTGAACTGCAAGATGTAGACAAAGTGTCTTTTCAAGGACTTATTTCTGTGGTCTATTGGGAAAACATGAGAGACTAGGGAGTTTACCTGCTCTCAAGGTTTTCTGAAATCCTATTGTACATCAAGAATGGGGAATGTAACAGATGTTTCATTGCGTATTTTTGTATATTTATATTAGCATATGTTCCTAGAGTAGGTCGTCGCATTCTGCAGATCCTTCCCTGGGTTTCTTGAGACCATATCTCTCTTCATGAGGGACTTTCCTTTGAACTCTATTCTTTTGCAAAAGATGCCTGCAGATTTATAGCTGAGAATACTTTCCAACTTAATAATTTCCCTATCATTTGAAGTGCTGTGAATTTATGTTTATGCATTTATTCTATCACCAGAACTCTTTATTAGGTTTCTGAACTGACACCTTATTCCATTCTTAATTTTATTTTGATTGGGGAAATTCCTTTATGGAACATGCTTGTTGCATTAACTCTATTTTGGCTATAATTTATACTACTGTTGTGTTTTACCTTGTTTTCAAATACCGACTAATAGACTATTTGAATTTGTAATAACAATGACTGAAGATTATTACTTTCTGAATAAAATAATTTTAATGTATTAGAATTATTAATAAAACCCTTTAACTCACACAAATTCTCTTATGTCAAATAAATTGTTGATAATGAAGGATTGATGTAAATGATTGCTCCTTTTAGACTCGCTTCATCAACAAACAAAGGTCCATACAACCAGTGGCGGGGGTTATTTAATGACTACACCAGAAGATTAAGACATAAAAATCCCCATACCGTCAGTACCTTAACCAGTTTTTGACCTTCACTGCATGCAATCGGAACAGAAGATCCCTGCAAGACAGTGGTCTCATCAGAATTCATGCTATCATCCCACTTCACAAGTCTGGACATACTCCAAACTGCACTTGTGCCAAATACAACAATATTCTTCCTTACCTCATTAATAATATTAGGCCTTGTGAATCTGGATTTTCCTTTACTCACTAAATCAGATCTATGCACCAACACAACCCCCTGTATGTTCCAGTGCATGTGTTTAACACAATTGTTAAGATAACATAGCTTATATTTTCTCTGGTAAATCTCCCTCTTTAAGGAAAGTTCATTTACTTCCAACACAACTTCTCCCTTCACACACATATTCATCCATACAAGCAGGATTCATTTTTTGTATTACCAATCATTGCCCTTAAGTAAAGGAATGGGGATTTCAGAGTCACACTGTGTTATGATGTGCCTTAACATCTCTATTAACATCTCTATTAACATGACTTAACATCTCCATGAATTCATTCACCAAGGCCATCAGATTGAGGATATAAAGAGAAGGTTTCAGATGGATTACAAACAAATTCTTCAGGAACTCTTGCATTTCTAAGGAAATTAATTTAACTCTCTTGTCTGTAGCTAAATAACTGGGAATACCTTCTAAGCAAATTCATTCTATAAGACCTCTATCACTACTTTAGTGTTAATTGAATTCACCACTCACTTTGAAGCATAATCCACTAATAACATCACATAGTGTTCACTTGGAGAAACTCATCCAAAAGAACCCATGAAATCAAGACCCAAATTCTTCCATGGTTCCTTGGGAATGTCTACAGGAGATAATAAAGCCTTGTTTGCAACTTTGCTCCTATTATTTCTAGCAAAAAGCATCTTTTCCAGGCTTTGGTGAGATTCCCTTCTACAGTCCTTCATAAGCCAGGCTGATTACCTTCTCCCTTTGGCCAGCTAGAGGCGCAATCATTGAGCCCGTCAAATACTCACTTCTTGACAAGCTCAATTTCTCACCTACATTCCAAAAGCCCTTCATTGCCTCAGGAATGTCCTTGAAATCTGGCCATCCCTTGATTACACAGTCTCAGATACTGTGCAATCTCAGCATTTCTTTTGCTTGTCTCCATCATATAAACCAATGTAATTGTCACACATCCAATTTATTTAACATGATTCAAGCACATCAGAACTGCAATCAACTGACAAATGTGGCGAACAGTCAATTACTTTATTGATAGCACCTGAAAGTGTTACACTTAATCCTTCTATTTGCCTCTTTATCCTTGAAGCAATGTATTCATTACTTCTAGTGGAAAAGATTTGGATCAGAGGTCCATGGCCAATTCTTGCAACAAGAGTTGTCCCACAAATAACATTTTAAATTTCACATAGCCCAGTCACATGCTAAGACTTCCCCTTCTCTATGACCGAATACAATTCTTTAAGGCCCTTTGAGGGAGTGGGAAGCACATGCAACAACTTTCTCTTGTCCATTAACAAGCTATGACAAGACAGCACCCATTCCTCTAAGACTAGCATCTACTTCCAGTAAGTCTTCTTAAGAAGGACGAAATGATCAAAAGTGGACATGTTACTTACTTATACTTGTTTTAAAAGACACAAATTCAGCATCACACTCATCAGTCCTCTCAAACTTCACTCCTTTCTTAAACACATGAACTTGGAGTAAAACTCCAGTAGTCTAAGGAACAATCTCACTTAATTCTTATCACAAGGTACTTGAACCTTCATTATAGACTCAACCAATTCTAATTTTCAACTTATGCACTCCACAGAGATGGTATGACCTAAATAGGTCACAGCATTCACACACAATTTAGATTTTTCTTTCCTTAACGTGAGTCTAGCATCCATCAACCTCCTCAGAACCAATTTCAAGGTCCAATTATGGTCTTCACAATTTTTTCCACAAACCTCTACACTCTACTGGAAAAATAGTTTTGTCAAAATGTTTTAAATGGTCCCTTATTTGCACTCAAATCTTAATCTGAAATCACAAAGGTATTTGATGCAATTATGTAAATGCTGCCATGGTGTTCTCTGTTGAGGAACACAATGTTTGAATAACTGTAGTGCTACTTCCACACCTGTGAAAATAGTCCTGATGCGCACAGTGAATTATGAAACCTACACAAGGCTTGAAATATTTCAGTCATAACACTCAAAACTTTATTCCAACATAAATTATTTCTATTTAATTTCTTATGAGGCTAGAACCAGTTCAAATAACATGATAGAGGAAATCCATGTATAAACAATAATATGTGAAAAGCCAAGAAAGTCAACATTGCAAATCCAATGTATTTCATTTAAAGCAGAGCAATTCATTACAGTATAAGGATTATGTTTTGTCCCCAATACATTTTGGGTCTCTCTGACCTCTTGTCAGGCATAATAGCTGTCAAAAGAAACAATGTAATAATATGCCATCACTGCATTGCCAAATAAAAACAAGAAAAAATAGACAAAAAAGCACAAATAACAAGTCCTCCTCCAAGGCACACATGCGATCAGGCTAACAGTTTGTATTGAATTCCTCACACGCTGTTTCTTTTGACATTTGGCGTTACCTGTTTCGCAATGGCGTCCACGTTCATTACTTTTTACGTGACCCTGAACCCTCAGTGGTATGAAAAAAAGAAAAGTGATGGATGGAATGCTTGAATTAATCTCAGCCACTTGTAATTACTCAGGGCTGCATCCCAGTTCATAGTTATTTTGCACACCATGCCACCTCAGTTTGGACCCAGACATATGCAAATGAGTCATGACCCTGCTCCAATGGGAACAGTGCAGGGTCAAATGCCAGGCCAGGTTCTCTCTGAACCACAATTCAAGCAACCCAGGACAAGTTTCACCTTAGTTAGGGCTCATCAGCCAGGTATTGCTTGGCCTCAGTGACAAAGTGTATACAGGACCCACGCCTGAGCATGCCTGTCCCTCTTAGAGAGACACACTAATTTATACAAAAAAGTGATGATTGAATGGTTGAATTAATCTCAGGAACTGGCAATTACTCAGGCCACATTCCAGTTCATCATTATTTTGCACACCAAGTCACCTCAGTTTGGACCCAGCCATATGCAAATCAGGCTTGACCTTGATCCATTGGGAACAGTCCAGCCTGAACTGCCAGGCCAGGACTTCTCCGAACAAGAACATAAGCAACCCAGCACCCGTTTTAACCTAATCAGGGCTCTTGAGACAAGTATAGCTTGGCTCCAATGACATAGTATGCATGGGACTCACATCTAGACATACCCGTCCCACTTAAGGTGACATACTAAGCTATACAATAAAGTGATGGATGGAATGCTTTAAGTAATCCCAATGACTGGTAATTACTTGGGCTGCATGCCAGTCCTTCGTTATTTTGCCCACCATGTGTTGGACTTGGCCCTCTCTGCAGTGTCACCACCAAGCTTTCTGCCTTCACCCCTCCTGTTTTCTGAATCCAATTTGGTTGGCTTTTAGGACTCTGTCCCTTTACCACTGCTAACCAGTGCTTAAGTGCTTGTGCTCTCTATTTTAAATAAGGCAAAATTGACTTATACCCAATTGGCACATTCCGTTTACTTATAAGTTCATAGTAAAGTGGTACTACATGTAGCAAGGGCTTGCAAATTAAATGCTACTGGTAGGCCTGCAGTACTTATTGTGACACCCACTAAATTAGCACTTTAAAACATGTCTCAGGCATGCCATTGCAGTCCATAGAGCAGTTTTAAACTGCCAATTTGACCTGGCAAAAGAAACCTTATGATACAAGAATAGCTAGAACAAATGTCCTAGAACGGGCGTGCACTGCTGTGCCCAAAGGCTTCCAGTATTCAAAGGTACTCAGTCTTAAATCAAAGTCCAGTTAAGTTTCCAAAAATAGTTCACAAATGTTGATATGATTTGTTCTAGCCATTCTTGTATCATTTGTCACAGGGCTGGAGCGGAGCCCACTTATAGTGTTGCACGCAAAATTTATGAATATGTTAAATATTTAGTAAAGTCTTTATATTGTTTAAATATTGAGTGAAAGAGTACGATACGACCATATATCTGCAAAATAAACCTTTTGCCAGGCCTAAACCTTCCTCCTGATTATATATAAGCCACCCCTAAAATAGGCCTTAGCAGCCCAGAGAACAGGGTGTATTGTAGTAAAACATTTTTACATGTATTGATAGTATAATATTTAATGAGTGCTAACTTTTGATTGGGAGCAGGTAGGAATGTTATGTTTGGACTTAAGTGAATTGTAATTTAAGATCCTCTTTAAAGGTAAAGGTGGATTTTAGATCACATATTTGAAAATGCCAATTTTAGAAAGTAGTAGTCTTAGGACTTCCAGGAGCTTCCACCTACCTAGGGCCTGTTAATTGCGTCCACATCAGGAATGCCTATTAGGCCCAGACAGTAAACAATTGGATCTGGGTATAGCTGGGACAGGGGCATTCCTTACCTTACCTTTCAAACGGCTGCCTCCAGCATACTCAAAAATAAACTTGATACCAATCTTTTGTCACCATAGACCCTTTGTAGCATGGACAGGGGAAGCAAGAGGGAGAAAGGAAGTTTCCAGAACCTGATGTAGATGTGGAATAGATGTTTCTCCCAAGGATGGCACCAGGTATAAATATTGGACCTCCTGAGCCACTCATCAGTACACTTACAGACCTGTGGAAGTCTTTAGAAGCACTGCCTTGTACTTCAGAGGACTGCCCTGCTGTTTGAGTCCTGCCTTGTTTCTCAGAGGACTTCCCTGCTACTTGAGGCCTGTCTTGTTTGTCAGAGGACTGCCCTGCCGCTTGAGGCCTGCCTTGCTGATTGAAGGAGAGGGAGGCCATCTCCCTGAACCCAGGACCCAGGACAACCAGAGTGGTTCCAAAGCTCAGTTGGCTAGCCTGGGAAGAGGCCCCCCCAGTTACAGTTTACTGCACAGGAGAATGAGGAGGTGGGCTTTGAGGAGGAGCAGGAGGTGCAAGTGGAAGAGGTGGATGACAACTCCTTGATTGTGGCCCCAGAGGAGAGAGGAGGGCCCATAGGTGTGAGGTCCCCTGTCAGAACAGAGCAGGCAGCAGAATCTCTTTCCGCAACCTGTCCCCAGAGGAGCTACAGGAGAGGAAAGCAGAATGGGAGTTCAGGCTGAAGATGGCCAAACTGAAAATGGAGGAGGCACCTGCCAAGAGGGCTGCAGAGGAGAGAACAGATGAGGCAGAGAGAGGCTTGCCAAGGAAGAAGGCTGAGAAAGAGAAGGCCTTGGCAAAGGAGAGGGCGGAAGCAGATATTTCCCTGGCCAAGGAGAAAGCTGAGGCATTCGGTCGGGAAACGCACTGGGTATGAGGAAGGATGGAGGCCTCTGAAGGACAACAAACACCACTCCCTGCATTAATGTTTGTATCCTGCCAGTGTGTTTTTAGGGAACAGATCTGCAATAAACAAAAAACTCTGACCCAGTGCACAGCATTGGGGGGAACATGAAGCAAGGTACTCAAAATGTCCCATCTTACATGGACATCTTCCACATTTAGAAATATGTACTACCACCTTTGATCAGTCAATATGCCATTGACGGTTTGCAACCACAATAGCAGTCACAAACAGAGATATTTATGACAGTAAGGGCAGCACAGCCAGTCACCTTGATGTGCTGCCCTGCATCACAGGGAAAGGGAAGCAATGCCATATTTATCCAATGTGGTGCAATCCTGTCTTTTCCCCTTGAACTGGTGCCGTTTAGTCAGCCTAGCGCCAATGCAGGAACCGTTGCACCATGGTGTAGAGGGGCATGTGTTGTAGGTAGGATTGTTTTTGTGTAGGAAGGGGCACCTTCCAGCACAAAAACAATCCAGAGAGGCTTTTTCCTCTTTCTATATGTGCTGCAGAATGAGAATGCGATACAAAAGGGGATGATGGACAGAACGTTTGAGCCAATCAAACACTCACCCCCAGTCAACTGATCTGGGTTTAATCCATCATCATTCTTTAGCTCACTCCACCACCCCAGTTCAGAAATGGCCATATGCAAATCAGTCTGACCCTGTGCCTCATGGGAACAGTCCAGCCCGAACTGCCAAGCCATGTCTTCCCTGGACCAGAAACAAGCATCCTAGGACCGGTTTCTGGCATTTCAGCCGTCATCAGCCAGGCTTGCTTGAATCCAGTGGCAAAGTGAGCAAGGGACCCACGTCTGGTCATACCCCCGCCAACTTAGGGCGACCAAAGCGATACAAAGGGGATGATGGACAGAACGTTTGAGCCAATCAAACACTCACCCCCAGTCAACTGATCTGGGTTTAATCCATCATCATTCTTTAGCTCACTCCACCACCCCAGTTCAGAAATGGCCATATGCAAATCAGTCTGACCCTGTGCCTCATGGGAACAGTCCAGCCCGAACTGCCAAGTCATGTCTTCCCTGGACCGGAAACAAGCATCCTAGGACCGGTTTCTGGCATTTCAGCCGTCATCAGCCAGGCTTGCTTGAATCCAGTGGCAAAGTGAGCAAGGGACCCACGTCTGGGCATACCCCGCCAACTTAGGGTGACCAAAGCGATACAAAAGGGGATGATGGACGGAACGTTTGAGCCAATCAAACACTCACCCCCAGTCAACTGATCTGGGTTTAATCCACCATCATTCTTTAGCTCACTCCACCACCCCAGTTCAGAAATGGCCATATGCAAATCAGTCTGACCCTGTGCCTCATGGGAACAGTCCAGCCCGAACTGCCAAGCCATGTCTTCCCTGGACCGGAAACAAGCATCCTAGGACCGGTTTCTGGCATTTCAGCCGTCATCAGCCAGGCTTGCTTGAATCCAGTGGCAAAGTGAGCAAGGGACCCACGTCTGGGCATACCCCCGCCAACTTAGGGCGACCAAAGCGATACAAAAGGGGATGATGGACGGAACGTTTGAGCCAATCAAACACTCACCCCCAGTCAACTGATCTGGGTTTAATCCATCATCATTCTTTAGCTCACTCCACCACCCCAGTTCAGAAATGGCCATATGCAAATCAGTCTGACCCTGTGCCTCATGGGAACAGTCCAGCCCGAACTGCCAAGCCATGTCTTCCCTGGACCGGAAACAAGCATCCTAGGACCGGTTTCTGGCATTTCAGCCGTCATCAGCCAGGCTTGCTTGAATCCAGTGGCAAAGTGAGCAAGGGACCCACGTCTGGGCATACCCCCGCCAACTTAGGGCGACCAAAGCGATACAAAGGGGATGATGGACGGAACGTTTGAGCCAATCAAACACTCACCCCCAGTCAACTGATCTGGGTTTAATCCATCATCATTCTTTAGCTCACTCCACCACCCCAGTTCAGAAATGGCCATATGCAAATCAGTCTGACCCTGTGCCTCATGGGAACAGTCCAGCCCGAACTGCCAAGCCATGTCTTCCCTGGACCAGAGAATGCAGCACACATAGAAAGAGGGAAAGAAAATGAGGGGAAATAAACATATTTCTCCTTGTTTATTTTTTGGGCATATTCCCATGTTTACAAGGTTTGGTAAATATAGGAATACATCAACAACGATGGGAGTTGCGTGGGAACACCAACTGCAATGCCCATGGAATGCCTCCTTTGTGCAGACTAATGCAGTGCAGCGATTTGCATGGCTATACATTACTCCATATTTTTTAAGCCATTCAAAGCCACACAAAGTATGACTTAGAGGTTTGAGTCACGCATGTACAACGTTGTGTGGTGCAAGCATGATGCAAAGCTCTCATAAATATGCCCCAAAGTATTCACATATTTCATTGTGAGTCGTAAGTGCAGGCTGTGCCTTTCATGCACCCTTCTCCAGCCTACTTGAAGGAGCTGCAATGCGCTCACTGGAAGTCATAAATACATTTTGACTTGTAATGTACCTTTTGCACATTGTGAAATAGGGTTTTGCTGTTGCAAACTTGTAACTGTGTGATTTACAAAATTAGCAACAGCAAAACATTTTAACAAATCAGATGCCTAAAGAGTTTGTTTCACAAAGGTAGATAATCTGATAATTCAGAAAACTATACCTCTAAAAATTAAGATTTATTGTGATTTAAACCATTCTGGCCTAACTATTTGCAAAATCTGTAACAAATGACACACTTTAGAGAGTCTTTATGCCATGAGATATGTAGTGTAAAGCTGTTACCCTGTGATTCCTGGGATGGTTGTCAACAACAGACACTGTAAATAGTGTGATGCATTCATGTGTTGTATTGTGGCAATACACTGTTGCTTGCAAATAAAAAGAAACAACTGCATTTTTATACTAATCATATAAATTAGCTACTATGTTCGGAATTGCCTGTCTATGAAACATCTCGGGTCCTGTGTTTTTGCACTCATGCACAAATGTGTTTGTGCTTCTGGAAGCATCTTCTCCAACAGGACTTAACTTGGAATAGATACATCTTTCTTATTTATTAGGTCTGGCGTAAGCCAAGACATATTTTTTATGTGACATATACATAATAACCTCATGTAGTGTGCTTTGGGTCAGCCTCCTTCAGCCATAGGTTTATTTGCCTCAGGGCTAGTCAGTCACTGTCAATCACTTCTTGCATCAGCCTACAGGAGTATTTTTGTCTCACCCTCTTTATATTAGCTGTTTAGGAGTATCCTTCAATCCCAATGTGAACACATGAGGGACTGTTTTTCATCTGAAAGGTGTGGCCAATCATCACCTTCAATAATTTCTCTGAAAAATACAGTTGCTGTTCACAAATCCAATCTTTAATGGTCCTTTCCTCTGCCACCAGTCTGCTCATATCTTTATGTACACAAGTGGCTTGGCTTTAATCCCTGCGGGTGTTTCTTTTTTCCATTTCACTAAATGATGCTCATACTATGATTGTGCCTGGCATGATTGTGCCTCACCTACGTCCAGTTGTGGTTGATACTTTAAGCGCACTCAGCATCTCTCCTACCCTACTGCCAAGCTACTGTTGCTGTTAGGAACACCCTGAGGCTTCCTTAGGAACACACAAACATCAACAAACCTAATGGGTGTGGCCTTAAAATCACAATTGTCTTTGCTAGTGCTTATTTGCTGTGCAGTTCATATATGTGTTGTGACTGATGAATTCTCTGGAAGTACACTTTAAATATTTGATTGAAAACTCAGCAGAAACATTAAAAAAGCACAGCAGGGGGCTTTACAAGGCTCCCTACTTGTGAAGAAGAAGGAGCCCTAGGCAGTAAACCATTTGAAGCGGGGCCTCCGTTCCAGGGTTATAATGCAAACCTTCAAGCAAATTAAGAATATGGTAATTTTTAAAACATTAATGGTTGGGTTTACAAAGTTAACAGAAATAGTATATTTTAGGAATGAGAACCTGCTGCTCTCACTTTAGTAAGGAGGGGCTGCTAAGCAACCAGGTCTCATCCCAAGGGCCAGACTGGTAATGTTTAAGAGAAGGATGGACCTCTTCTCCAACACACAGCTGAATGCCAAGATTAAAGTTGGATTTTATCTACATCATTGAAGTAAGGCAACGTTGGGATCCTTTGACTCTTTGATGGTGCGTGAAGGTTTCTTACTTTGCCAAGTCCTTATACTTAGACAACGTTACTCCTGCCCAGTCCACTGTAACCCCTGTCACAGGATAATCACATGAGAAGCCAGGGTATCCAGAGAGAGCTGCTGCAACCTCTCCTTGCACAGGTGAGGTATTGAAAAAACTGACAGTGTCGGAGCATAGGCAAGTGGTGTCTCTGGTAGCCAAGAGTTACTTCAGGTGGTGGGGAGGTAAGTATATGCTACCACAAGAAGACAGTGCAAGAGATAAGCACCCATGACTTTTCCTGAAGGAAGGTATCTAGAACACGGGGCCGGGGCTGCAGCCAAGTGAGGATAGTTTACCAGCTGCACTGCAGAGCACTTTGCTGCTAGGGGAACAGCCTCCCACTACAGCAAGGGCAACAGAAACTGCTTTTAAATGTTTTTATTTCACAACTTTTCAACTTTGCTGTGGCAAAATGGGTTCTCCCCGTTTTAGTTCACACTGATTTTTTTTTGCTTTTGATGACCCGGTTTGTGGACCTTTACTGTGGGTGAGTCTCACTATCTGAGTATCACTCACACTAATTTCACAGTAATTGGACTGAGCGTGTTTACTACCCGTGTCCGCCTTACAAGATAACACAGCTGTGGCACACCTAAGGTTAGGAGCCCAAAGCCGGTTACATGTGAACACACACATGAGTGGGCTGCGCCAGTGAGACTGCTGATGTGCACAGCCCGGTAATAGCTCACAGGTTGCCTGGAGCAGAAGAAACTCTGCCAAGATAGGCGCTGATCTGCTGTAGGCCTTATAATAATAGTAGGCATTCAAAGATAGGTCAGTAGGGTAATGCTTCACTATATTAAACACATGAATGAAATCTGCCTTAGCATGCAGTTCTGCTCCACTTAGGCCTACCAGTCCAGTGAGGTATTAAACTGGGATAAAACATGCATGCTGAGTTTGAATGTGCAGGTCCCAATAACATATGTGCACATCTAATGGGTAGCCAAGAATTGTCATTTTTCTCTAGCTTAGCTTATAATCAGATTTCAGGCCTTCTGTTCCCCTGCTGGGCCAAGTTATTTACTCCTCTTCCCAGTAGAGGGAACAAAGGCCTCCCCACACTGCTAATTAACTGCACCTGGGCTGGGTCAGCCCATGCCCACTGAATAAAGGAAGAAGCCCAGACAGCTGAAGCCAATACAGGAGGGGTTGCCCTTTGAGGTTTTGGTGGGAAACTATCTGGTAGTTATGTCAGTTATGGGTGGTGCTAAGCCCTTCAGAGGAGGTCTTCACAGAGGAAATGTGATGGCGTCATTTTGGATTGTCCAGAATGCTGTGCAGGTTGGTTGGGAAAAGGGAGCATGTGGCATCGTAGGATTGGTCACGGGTGCCTGCATTAGCAGCTGCTTCTTTAAGTGCGGGTGCTCCGCCCTTGTTTTTTTTCTGAATCATTGCACAGCGTATTGTATTGCCATCTCAAACTCTAATTGTAAAAGTAGTATTTTTAAAATTAGTGCTAAAGTTGGCAATACAACACTGCAATTCAATATTGGCTGGCTATCAAATCAAATCAAATTCAGCTTTATTCGGTGCAAATAAAACCACCATAAAAGCATATTATTCAAAGAAAATCATTCCTACATTACATTAAAATCATTAAAATGGCAAATTGTATTTATGCAGGTTAAGATATAACAAAGCTTAATTCTGATACATATACGGAATGATTCAAGTTATCACGCAAACAATTTATACAGGATAATCCATTCTAATTGAAAGTGCTAGTGCTTGTTTAGTGCATAGGGATACATAAGGTGCATAGTGCCGCATCTTATCTTAATACATTATCTAAACAGTATAGGAAATCATAAATACGTGGGATTACATAAAGTGCAAGTGCATTTTCATTTCTGTGTCAATACTAAAATGAGAAGGTCTAACAATTTTCATCCATTTTTTCATATAGTAATGCATCCAAATATGTGTAATCCTTTCTTTTCCTAATGGCAAGTTGCACATATCGGATCACAGAGTTTATAATTTTCAAATTTCCCAGACTACAAATAAAATTAAAAGCTTGTTTGTAATTAAAAAGTCTATTCGATAAAAAAAGGGGCTTTAAAATTGATTTCCGGATATCTCTATAAAAACTACAAAACAGAATAAAATGCAACGTGGATTGTGTTGTTTTTCCGTCACACGGGCAATTCGGTAATTTGTGACCCCACTTTTCCATTTTTGGGAATGCAAATGAAAAATGTAATATCCCCATCCTTAATCTGGTTAGGTAAAATCTGTGTTGAGTATTTCTTACCAGCATTAGCTAAGGCTGTAACGTCATCATAAGTGGACGTTCACAATAAGAAACAACACTATATTGTTTAATGGCAACCCTAATCCTTTCGTTTTCCATAGCATTAAGATATTTGAGCTTCAGGTCACTTTTACCGAGCTCTAAAATTGATATAGGGTTCCTTTGATCAATTTCAACTTTACAGCGTGATAACAGATTAAAAATGTGCTCCAACCATGGTATTTTCCGGCTACGGTCTAGGGTTAAACAATCCATTATTATGTCTTGAGTGAACTTTGTTTCCTCCTTTGCCCATATCCCTCTCCAGAATGTCAGGCCAGCCATATTTATCGTGTCACTAAGATATGGGGCCGACAATTCTTTGTGGACTATATAGTTAGCTGTAGCCTTAGGGACTGCCAACAATCTTTTAAAGAAGTTGTTTTCTTGGGTTTGTAGGGAGGCAATGTTTGCTCTCCCCCAGATTTCAGCCCCATAGCACACCCCTGAGACACATTTGCTCCGGTACAAAGTTAGGATTTCACGAATGGGTTTGTTTCCTAGTTTCGCGGAGAATCTAAAAATACTCTCCGTGAAGCTTAAAAATTTCATGTTGGATGATTCAATATGTGTGTTCCATGAACCATTCCTATTAAAAAGCATCCCCAAATATGAAAAAGATAAGACCCTGTTAATAGTAACCCTGCCCACATGATGTTGTCTATTCTTGGATTTATTGCTCCCACATGTCATGACAAATGTTTTCTTTAAGTTTAGCTGTAAATCTTTTTCAGTCATGTAAGATGCAAAATTATCTATAAGGAGTTGCAGCCCGTTAGCTGTCCTAGAAATTAGGACAGCATCGTCAGCATATAGTAAAACTGGCATGGGGCGTGTTCCAACTTTCGGGGCATCTGCAGCCAGGTTTTGTAAAAAGTGGTCTATATTATTAATGTAGAGAGAAAATAAAAGGGGTGCTAACACGCACCCTTGTCTAATACCACGCGTGACTCTAAAATCCAATGTGCATTCCCCCATATTACCAAACCGTACCCTGGAGGTTAGGGAATTATAAATCTGAGACAAGTATTTAATTTTAGCAATGGGCGCCCCTAATCCTTTAAGTGTTTGCCATAATTTTTGATGGTTGACTAGGTCGAAGGCACTTGTAAGATCGACAAAACATAGGTGAAGTGCCCCGTCCTTTGCTAATGTGTATTTCCCTATTATTAATTCTAGATTTAAGCATTGTTAGACCGTCCCAATACCTCTTCTGAAACCATACTGTGCCTCTGTCAATATATTTTGCTCACTGGCCCAGCTTTCAAGCCTTTCTAACATTATACGGCCCATTACTTTAGAGGTGGAATCAAGAAGGGATATTGGGCGGTAACAATTAGCTTTCCCTCTATTTCCTTTTTTTAAAAATGGGTACGATAATGCTTTCGACCCAAGTGGCCGGTAATACGCCCTTAAGAGTGGCATTAAAAACATTCAATAAAATAGGTATCCAAAAATTCATATTATGTTTAAAAACATCAATAGGAACCCCATCCGCGCCCGTGGCTTTGCCATTGGCACTTTTTTGTAGTGCCAATCTAATTTCTTCTGGCGTTATTATCGGGGTTCCGACTGGTTCTACTATTATAAAATTGCCCCTATTACCGTTGACTATTTTCAAGGAATCTGGGTTAAAAATACTCTCATAGTGTGTTACCCAGTCTTCCGGGGTTACCACAGTTTCAATTTTTACTGCATTTTTCTCTCTAAAATAAGAATGATTGATGGTTTTCCAAACGAGAGCTTGATCGTTCAACTCTGCTGCTTGGATTAATTTCTCCCATGCCCCCTCCCGTTTCTCCCTTTTCCTTTCTTTTACAGAGTTTTTATAGTCTTTCCTCACGATACTAATCCTGGCACTATCTCTGGGTTTTTGTTTTAATGCAGATTTAAGTTCCCCATTCAGCCTTGAACATTCGTGGTTAAACCATCTAGGTCTTAAATCACGAATTTTCTTTCTCCTTTTAACTGTTAGATCGCCTGCGATGATAGTGGTAATATTACAAAAGGCAGTTATAATTGCCGGGTCAGAGGAGAAACCATCCAGACAGATATATATATCGCTTTGGGCTTTCCCTAAAATGTTTTCCATAAATGTGGCTGGATTCACTCCCGTCCACTTTATTGAAATACCATTATTACCTTGTGTATTAATTTCTGCATCCATTGTATTCCCCTGTGCTTTTGGTGTCAGATTTAGTCTCAATGACAAGATTAAGGGGTTATGATCACTAAGGAGGCTTATATTAGTTTGTATTTTTTCTACCAGATCACAACAATTAGTTGATACAATGAAATGGTCTATAATTGAGGATGACCTTCTCCCTACAAAGGTTTGAATTGTTATTTCTCCATCAGAACTGGTGGTTTCTAAAACTGCTAGATCATATTTATGTACAGTATTATTGATTGCCTCCCCATACATATCATGTGCGAAATGCGGAATCCTATCACCAAATTCATCACAGTACCCACAGGGTTCTCCAGCTTCATAGGCACACTTCACACAGTTAAAATCACCCGCCCAAACTAAAATAAAATCCCCATCAAGTCCCTTCAAAAATGTATCCAAATCGTTTTCAAGTGCTTTGATAACCTTTCTCTTCGTATTGTCAAAAATATTGTTATAAAAGTTTATTATGACTATAGACTGTTTGCATTTTGAATAAAGGTGCAAGAGCTGATAAAATGGTGATGAGACATATGTATCCCTTAAAATCAAAGGCGAGGTGACTGCGATTAGTGTGGCTAAGCCACCTTTCGCTCTGCCCATCCTGAAAGGGCTCGCATTTGTGCAAATGGTTTGATAATCGTTAACAAAGAAAGTCTCAGAGCACCAGGTTTCTTGGATTAATACAACCGCACACCCCTCTAATGTTTTCAGCCATTCCTCATCCCTGATCTTGTTTTTAATCCCGGCCACGTTCCACGTCATAATATTTAAAAACTCACTTGGGTATATGGTGGGGCCATCTATCATCAGGTCATTGGTAAATGGGTGTTCACCACCCCCGGCACAAGGCTCATCCGAGGCCTGGGACCGTGGGGGTGCAATCGGGTCAACACCTTCCAAACCAGGAGTCAACCTAGACTCGTGGACAACATTCCCAACACCACACAGATGCTCCTCCATACCACCATCCTCAACCTGTATTATCAAGTGAACATCTGGGAGACCATTATTTGCAACGTAACCCATATTCAAGGACTCATTAGCAGCCCTGTCCCCCCTGTGTCAATCTATTTTGCTGCATCTTCTCAGTGGTAGGTACCTATTGTACAAGGGCACATTTAACATAGGGTTATGACACATATGTATATTATTATTACCATAATTAGGCCTGTAAAAAAGCCTAGTGGAACGGCCGTTATATTATCAAAATTATCTGAGTAGTAGCCATTATCGTCATTAATGAAAATGTTCAACAGGTCACCCACCAGTTTACTGTTTCGAAAATGTACCACTACGCAGTCTCCAGGGCATAACTTCCTAGATTTACCCACCCAATTAACTCTCCTCAGCATAATAATGTCCTTATATAAAATATGCGCCCCAACATTGGATATAACAGAAAGCCAGTGAGCCACCTGGCTGGCTATCATTCTTTGACCCTCGCTTAAGCGAGGGACAGGCAGCCAGGCACTGTTTATGAAGTACATATGCAAGTGAGCATATGCTTGTTTACAAGTGCAGCATTTACAGTGGAATACAGGCTTACCTTTTTCCAGCCCAGGCCTGCCGTTTTGGAGGGTCTTCAGAGCCTCCCCTTTATGACGCACAGAAGTGTGATTTTAAAAGGCAGCCCCAGGCGCTTTGGGCTTAAGCCCTGACCCTCCCGGGGCTGCATGCCAATCATCGCTGCCTCTGACGTCGGGTCATGTGCACTTTGCCTGCACTGCACATGATCCAGCACGGATGCGAGCACCAGGCCCTCACTTATGTGTGCACCCTGTCCAAAGGTAAGCCCTTCCTTCTTTAACATGCAGTATTGGAACTGGAACACTTTTGCATTTTAAAGGAATGCAGTATTTCTTTATCATACCAAAGATGTGAGGATGCTGACGTTTCCAAGTAACAAGATAAAGCACTAAAATGAAACACGTCTTCATGATAAAGATATACTGCATTTCTTTAACATGAAAAGCATTTCAGTTTAGTGCATTAGATTGTATACTTTGAGGGGCATTTATTATAACTGGTAGACACCAGAAATGAACCATTTTTGCCCCTAACACTACCAAACTGATGACACTGCCAATAAATATGTAAAGACAAGTTAATTATCATGTGCAAGCTACATGTGGCCTAGGTTGCGATGCTAGATGGAGCAATACAGTAGTCTATTAGGTTTCAGCATAGAACCCATCCTGAAGTATTTTAAGATGCTCTATCAGTCCTGGCTTCCCACTTTACCAACTTGTGTGATCCTAGGCAATTTCCTTTATTTCACTGTGCCTCTTTGTCCTTTATCATCACATTTGGTGAAGTAAGTTAACTGCCTAGGATCACACAGTATGATGATAAAGGACGAAGAAGCATAGTGAAATATGGCAATTGCCTAGGTTCACACAAATTTGGTCTGGGAAGGACGTGATTGATGACAGGTTTTTTGCTTTAACAAAATCCAATTCAGCTACTAGATGGGTATTTTTAAACATTATGCTGGAAAATGCACTATTGCACACAAATGTATAAAACTTTCTCAAGAAGAGAACCTCCCAAAACCCCAGTGGAAAAGCCCAGCTCGTTTGCTATGCTCACTCACTGAATTCCATTTATTGGTCTTCCGCCCCCCCACTTTACAACTTCACCAGCTGCCACTGGGTACCTGGCATCTAGAACTTTCCACACACACCTAAAAAACCCTGCAGAAGAGAGAGACTGTGAGCAAGGCCCTGGACCTGGACAGCAACAATATCTGAATCATGGAGAGCTGGAAGGAGAAGCAACCTGATGTCCTGCTAAGGACTTTTCTTCAGCTGAGCCCTGAGCCCAGATTGGTTTCCTTGGGACCAGTGGCGCTGTCCCCTTTATGCCCTCTGAGGACCAGTTGAGGGAACATCTGGTCTCTACTGCCACCCCAAGTGCCCTGCAAGACAGCCAGGAGGCTCTGGAGTTTGGAGTTAGCCTGGAGGGTGCTTCGCTGGCTGGTAGCAGAGGGGCAAAAGGCCCCCACCATGAGGTGAGGAGCACCAGAAGCCAGATGAGCAGAAGGCTGAAGGAGGGAGCCAGTAAAACCCTGCAAAGTGTGCTCCACTAGAGGCCAGGAGGCCCATAGAAAATGCTTCTGTTGGCTAGACCTTGCCATCAGAAGCAAAGTGAGCTAAAGACCACAAAAATCAGTCCAAGGGGGCCAGAGTTATGCTAGGGTAAAGATTTGAACTTTGACCCTTGTCATGGCACGCAAAACAGAGTCAGGGCTCAGCCATTAATTTCAAAAATACTCCCAGGGTGGGCCAGGATCCGGGGGTCAGCAACACTCCATATTCCTTTAACTTCATTTGCCCAAGGAGGGGGCGTGCGTGCGGACCCCTCCCCAGACTCACTTTTGTCCAAGGAACCCAATCACCCGGGCCCAGCACAAGTATTTTTGCCCTGGAGACCTCATCCCCTGGGATAAACAAGGCTCTCCATTGGAGTGCTGTCAGGCCATTCTGCTCCTGGGGTTGCCAGGGCCCGGCAGTGGTGCGTGGACCTCTTCGACCCCCCTTTGCCTATTTCTGGGGGGTGTGGTGGGTCAGGAGCAAACCGAGCCCCACTGATGATCCACATGGGCAGGTTAGAGAGATCCAGGTTCTCCTTGCGTGCTGAGGAGGAGTGTGGGTAGGAAAGAGACTGGCCAGGCAATGTAGGAATGGGCTCTCCATGCTGATCTTCCCAAACAAAACCCATAACATAAAAGGAGCCTAGGGAAAACAAAGACTGTGGGTGCCCCTGGTGGGACTGGGGAGCCCAAAACCAAAAGGGTACTCATCACGAGGCCGCGATAACCCAGAGATCGAAGTAGCTTGCCCACTCATAATATATATTCATATTCGGGTTGAGGAGTGCCCCATAATGACCTGCTTTTGCTCATTTGAATATTGTTCTTGCATATGTCGTGTCACAACATGGACAGGGGCACCAACAATGTTAAAGCAACTTGTTGTGGGTGGCTGCTCTAATCAAAACAGCCCCTCTGGATCATTTAATGTCTTATAACCCTAACACTCCTGGGGCTTAGAAAGCATGACCCCAGGAGATGTTTACATCATTTTAAAGCACTCTATGACTGGAGATTAAGTTTTGACGCGTTGGGACCCCTAGAGGTTAGTCCTAGGCTACCTTATGTGGTCTGAAGTGATGAAGAAAATCTTTAACACGTTAGTGAATGTTTTCGAAATGTTTCATTAACAGTGACTCTTGACAAATATTGCAATGTTTTTACTAATGATAATGATTGCATTTAAATACTGTTATTGATTTCATTGGTATAATGGTGACTTTCAAAATGCCAGTTACATTACAAAAGGACACATTCATTTTTTTGTTAGGCACCAGTAGATTAAGGGCCAGATGTGCGACCAAGGAATTTGCGCCTCGCAAATTGCGTCGCAATAGCGACTCGCAATTTGCGAGTCGCAAATTGGTATGTACAACAGTGTCTGCGACACTGATTGCGATTCCCAATGGGGTCGCAAATTGCATGCCTCATGCATATTCATGAGGCACTCGCAATTTGCGACCCCATTGGGAATGGTTGGCCCTCCCAGGTATGGTGGCCTGCTGGGCTCAGCAGGCCACTATGTTTGGGACTGCTTTTAAATAAAGCAGTTTTTTTTTTAATACCGTTTTCGTTTCATTTTTTAAGGACAGGTAGTGGTCCCTGGGACCACTGCCTGCCCTTAAAAACATTTTTAGAGCCAGTCACAAAGGGGAAGGGGTCCCCTGGGGACCCCTTCCAGTTTGCAAATGGTTTACCACCCTTCTGTGAAGGGTGATAAACTGCAACTGTTTTGCGACTGCAATTGCGGTTGCAAAACAGTCATACATGGTATTTGGGGTCGCTATTAGGAAGAGAACGCCCCTTCCTAATAGCGAGTCGCAAATCCTATTTAGCGAGTCGCAAATAAATTGCGACTCCGTAAATAGGGTTTGTACATAGCCCTGTAGGTTTTTGCATGCTCCAACGGGTCGCAAACCCATTTGCGCATGCAAAAACGGGTCGTACATCTGGCCCTAAGTGATTTGCCCAGAATGACAGAATGTTGAGCCAATGCCGAGACTCGAACTCGAACCTCTTTAAAAAAGCAATAGGCCTGCTTTATTTAAAATGACACCCCCTTATATTGAGGTGTTTCCATCTGGTTTAGCATTGTAGCTATGAGGTTCAACACTCACTAAGGGTGAAATGTGATATAATTGTGTCACCTAGGGTATTTCCACCCGCCTGCTGTCTATATTTGTGAATTAATTAATAGTATTTAGTGGTATGTGTAATAAATGTTCTGTTCCTTTTTCAAAGAAAAAGCACTGACTGGACAATAATTTATTGAGTGTTGTTGTTTCCGGTGAATGGAGATTACTAGCCTACACCAGCTTCCCAGAGAATACCTCAGACTGCTCTGCCTCGATACTCTGAGAGTGTCAAGTGTTACAATGTGGTATTTGCTCCCAGTAAGAAGGCAATTGTGGACCAATTACTTGTGCAGAACTCACATCCGGCACAAATAATAGCCAAGGGCCACATTTATGACCTTTGTGGCACAGGGCAGCACAGCAAGCCACCTTGCTGCGCTGCCCTGCATCACAGGGAAAGGGCAGGAATTTGCCGTATTTATCCAATATGGCGCATTCCTGTCCTTTCCACTTGTGCTGGCAACGTTTTGGTAGTCTAGCCCCAACTCAGGCACCCTTGCACCACGGTAGAAGGGTGCCTGTGTTCTAGGTACGTTTGTTTTTGTGCAGGAAGGGGCACCTGCCTGCACAAAAGCAATCCTGAGAGGCTTTTTCCTCTTTCTATGTGCGCTGCAGAATGCAGCACATATAAAAGGAGGAAAAAACTAGGAGACATAAACATATTTCTCCTTGTTGCATGTCTGCATATCTTTTTGGCACATTCCTAGGTTTGCAAGGTTTGGTAAATCTGGAAATGGGTCAAAAGCCATGAGAGTTGCGTGGGAACACCAATGGAGCACCCATGGAATGCTACTGTGGCAGAGAGCAAAGCAATGCAGCGATCTGCACTGCATTGCCTTACTCCAGATTTAAGAAGCCATATTAAGCCGAGCAGAGTGGCTTTTCATAGCTTCATAAACCTGACTTAGAGGTTTGTGTCACGCATGTACCACGTTGCATGGTGCAAGCATGATGCAAACCTCTCATAAATATGCCCCCAAATTTCTTTCATTAGAACAGTGCTCGATAAGAATAGTAATGGGCATAATGTTCAGCCAATTCAAGGGACAGTCTGATTTTTTGTCTATCTACTTGGAGTGCCCATAGTGCCCTAGACTGACCCTTTTGTGGTTGTGTGGAGACATATTGTAAGAAAGTCCCCCTTTCTAGCATGCACATCCCCATGTTTTGCCTGGTATTTGATGTGATTTTGACTGGAAGTGCACTGGGTTCCTGCTAACCAGGGCCCCAGTGTCAGATCTGTTTCCCAAAACTGTACAGTTGTTTCCCCAATTGACAATACCTTTACTTCATGTAAGTCCCTAGTAAATGGTACCCCTGTTACCTAATGCAAGGAGGCTCCAGAGGGTCCTCAAGGGCTGCAGCACAAATTGTGCCACCCTAAAGGACCTCTCACCAAACACATACAGACTGCTGCTGCAGGCTGCGTGACTTGCTGCAGGCAAAAGTGAAAACATGATATGGCACACATCCCTGTGTGGCATGCCCACAGACACTGCATGAAGTATAGGTAAGTCACCCCTACAGCAGGCCTTACAGCTCTAAGGCAAAGTCCACTATACTACATGTGTGGACACAACTGGATGAGCAGATATGCCCCTTTGCTGGTCAGTTCTATTGCTGCCAGTACAAGTGACCAGGAAGCCATTTAAGTACATGTGCTGGAAACTGGTGAAAGCAAGTTCCCCAGCTACATGAAGGCTTCACTGAAACTAGAGATGTTTGGTATCAAACATCTCATATTAATAACCCCACACTTATTACAGTATTGGATCAGTTAATGCATGCACCCAGAGGGCACCTTAGACGTGCCCCCTGAAAACCTACCAGCTACTGGTGTGTTCTCGGACTGGTCTCAGTCAGCCTGTCACCTCAGATGCATTTCTTACCCTCAAGGGTGAGGGCCTTTGCTCTCAGGAGACCAGGAACAAAGCCTGCTCGGGCAGAGGGTTTTTACACTCCCTCCCACAGGATGACCAGAGAATTAGCATACCAAGGCAGGGTGCTTCAAAGAACCCGCAGCTATTGGTATGCCAATTTGGCTTCCATCACAGGAAAGGATGCCAACCCCCCTTGACTAGGGCCCATCTGGTGTCTGGACAAGGTCGGAAAATTAGTAGTCAGATAGGCATATTCACCTTTAGGCTAGTTCCACCCCTAAGATGGGCTACCTAAAGTGAAGACGAAATTTCAGAGTCTGCCATATTTGTCACGGCAAATTTAGGAACTCTAAGATGGGGTAATGTCCACTTCCCACAGAAAGGGGTCATATATGGAGAGTAGTGTGTCGTGTAGTTCCTATAGTACCCATGCAGGACCTGCGCGTTTGGAAAACATAAACTGTGGGCTTGGTGACGGACTGACTCTGTGCACCCCCACCGCGTATGTTAGCCTGATTTGCATTAGCTAGCTCACAGTGCCACTAGAATCTCCTCTTATCGGGGAGAGATTAGTTTCTGGCAACCTGCTTACTTATTCGGTTTGTCTCAGAGAGTTACACAGAATAAACAGTCTGGGCGTTTCAACAAGTATTTATTGAACAGTTGTTATTTTAGTGTAAAATATATGTGTTGCAGCAACCAGCATACAATAGCAGAGATATATTATCAGCAGTACGATAATAGCAAAGGGGATAGAACAGTTCTACCATATTGCAATAATCATGAATACATACATGAGTATAAAAGCATTATGAAAGTGTGCGTACTCCTACGATGCCTAACTAGATGTACCTGAGTGTACCTAGCATATGTGTAGGTCTAAAAGCCTAAGAGCCAAGAATCCTTTTTGGATTTAGTCGAACCCCCATACCTGAATAGAGAGAGTGTGGGACCCCGTCCTGGTCTCGAGTTGGACACCCCGCAAGGGCTGTGTCAGACCGCTGTCAGCTGGAGCGACTGCATGCAGGAGCCTCAGCATCTCTGGTCAGTGTGTCAGCATGGAAGTCTCGGTTCCCTCTACCTTACCGGGGTAAGATGTGGTGTATTTATACCCTGAAGACTCAAGTTGCTTCGTATGGTTTGTATTGGCCCTTGTTAGACTTGAGGAAGACGTCAGGAGTGAACTTTGTACATACCTATAATGCAGGTGGTGTATTCCTAGAGAGCCATGCATAATTGATGAGTACAGTGTGGGCCTGTGTTTGGGAAAAACCCTGCTGTATTCAAAACCACAGAATAGATAACGTTCAGCCCTCAGAGCACGTTGTGTACTAGCGAGTACCAATGTAGGTGAAAGATCATGCCTATATAAGGAATCATGACTATAATAGGACATGTACAGTTATGACCGTAATAGGGCATATGCGGCTTTGACCATAATAGGGAAGTACGAATATGACCGTATTAGGGCAAATATGAATATGTCCATTTTAGGGCATGTATGAACGAGTCTACATTAGGGCCTCTATACAGGACATAACACCCACTCCTCTTCCGAACAGGATGACAATGACCATACTTAAAATCTGGACAATTTAAAAACATTTTAAAAGCAAGTAAAAACATGGTTTTAAAATTGTTAAAAAAAATTCAAAAATGTTACAATTCAGCTATTTCCAATTGCCACTAAAAAAATAAATGTCTATTTTGTTTCTCTATATAAGTTGCTTCACTCAAAGCGGAAGAAGGCCATGCTTTTCTCAAGCAAAAGTGTCAATTTAGGAAATGTTCCAAATTTGCTCGTTTATTATGAAAACGAGTGGAGAAGCCGAATTCTTTCCCAGGATGCGATGAGCCAATTCGAGATTAAGTGTCCTGGCTGGGAAGCACAACATTATCAGTGTGAGCTACTGCAGACGACAAATCCAATGCCTCACAGAGAACATCAATCGCACATAGATGGTATGTAGCACTGCCAACAGTCGGTGCTGCGGCAGCTTGTGCGGCAGTTGTTACCTGGGTGCCTGTGGAGGAGTCACCTAACCCAGCAGGAGCAAACGGCACATGTGGATTCTCCAGGAATGCATTCATCAGAATTGGAAGCCGCTGGGGACAACGCAGAGCATGGGCCTTTATGAGGTCCAGCATTGCATCCGTGTCCGGAGGCGCATCTGATGGAAATGTTAGACAAAGATTAAACGTGCATTATTCTCCTCAAAGCAGGCATTGAAGAACAGGTAAGATGCAGTTTACCCAGACTGGTTGAAAGGATAGAAACCAGGAGGCATTGAGTTCTCGCAGGCAAGAAATGCCCAGAAGTTGTACCATGCGTTCACGGTATTTCCGCTCCAGGAGCATGTTTGCCGTTCCCTCGGGGATTGTGCCGTCCATTGCGTAGCATTAGTATTATGAATAGGACCCCTGCAATCAGCAATAGGATAAGCGGGAGTCCTCCAAATACGCTTCCCAATACTGAGTGTATAACATTTGGGATTACTCCGAGGACTGTCTGAAAGGTGCTTAACAGTCCTGACCCTATGGTCTTAAATAGGTGTACAATACCGCTCGTATCAGACATATTGAAGATACGTCTCACCATTTCTACGAAATGAAAGGGGCAGTTTGTACGTATAAGCACCTGTATCTCAGTCAAGGTCCTTGCAACTTGAAGTTCATAGGTTTCTCGAGCGGAGGTTAAGGGCACGGGTTGCTGTAAAAGCATGGCTTGCAGCCGGCTCAGAGTATCAAATTGTACGAAAGAAACGTTCAGTGAAGGCCATAGCAGCGCCTCCCTGACTGTGTTCAGTGGCGGAAACAATACTTGCATACAGCAAGTAACCCTGGAGTTAACAGTGACCAGATAGGCGAAGACCGGAAGCATCCCACAGCAACCTTGATCATTTAGCATCAAGTAACTCCCATTCAAGAGCAGCTGGAAAACCGGTGTGATCATGGCCGCTGGGGTCCCTGTCATGTGACACGATAGGTTTGCTACTGAACCGCTACAGGCTCCGTGTAGTGAAATATCCTGACACATGAGAGAACCGCTTAAAGCGTTCTTGCAGTTTGTACCACTCAGATACACTTCTCGATCCCCATTCCGGCATCGGTATCTATATGGTAACTCCCAAGTTTCCTTAATGTAATCCTTACCCATCTTTTCATATTTGCCTGCCTTTGCTCAAGGCAATATTGAAACTGAAACGTAGTGACCGGCAGAGTGATTTGGCCATGAATTAGCCATTCAGTTGATGGTGATTCGGCTACAGTGAATGGTAACCTTTACAGTTTCTCAATACGCAGCATTGTATATTTGGCTCCCTTTTGTGCCATTTCTGTCTGTTTATCAGTTAGATTGTATTCTGAAAACAGAGACGTGGTGTTTATAAAACGCCAGGGCACATAGCCTGCACGCAAAGATTGTAGCGTCCAGCTTAGCATCATAATAGAACGTAGCTGAGATTGCCCGTATTGTAACAAGGCCAGATCTTGTTCTAATATGTCAATTGCCGAAGACACAATGTTGCCTAACGAGTAAATCCTGGAGGTCAAAGTTGTTAACCCATTATCCACTACAGCTAATGCCTTCTCTAAGTTAATACGGTCTATTTCCTGTATCCTTTCTGCGGCCTCCTGTTGGGATATTTTCCAGTTTTCATTATAGTAGGCATAAATTCCAGCATATATGAAACGTTTCTGACGTGTTTTCCTAGGGCCTAATAAAAAATCCCTAAGGTCTACATCAGGTGTGAGTAAGTTTAAGTGATGTTTCACTTCTGTGAGTGTTGAGGTCTCTAGCCAATCAAGGCACAACTTCCCAACACTATAGGATGTCACTACCCCTGGGTGTTGTCTCTGTACATAGCGTGTATCTGGCCTATTGATACTAAACCCTTCGGTTGTATTCATAAATCTCTGTTGACAGGTGTTTGTGTCAATGGGCCAAATCAGCCATTTCGTCCAATCAGGATCTGATCTGTTGTACTGGAGAATGTCATCTAATCCTACCCCTTGTGTAGTTGAATTCTGCCCCCCACCCATCTGTGATGGTGCTGGAAACCCGGGTGTGTTCAGTTCCTTATTCTTGGCTAGTCCAAGACAGGATGTCTGTTGCACAGTGTCATTTAGAAATATTATCTGCTGTGGAATGAGGCATGCTCTAAAAAGTGCTTCTGTTCCCTGGACTCGCCAGTCCCTCGACCCCCAGATTGATTTTGAATCTATAGTGTCCTTCCATAGGTCAAAACCCTGTGTAGACAACTGGGCCATAAAGGAAGCAGAGTAAATCTGTTTGGTGTTAGTTAACATAATTTTCTGTGCTGATGTTTTTGCCACTTTGTAATAAAATGACCTCGGGTCAGATGTGTTGAACCCTGAAAAGTATGTGAATTTCTGTACAAAAGTTTGCGAACTACCTTTTGGAGGAGTTGGGCAGTGTTCCCACTGGTGGTATTCAAATACATTTCTAGGTGTTATGGATTTGTGCAAGAAATGATGACCATAATGTTGGTAACAGTACATTGTATCATAGTCTGAAGTACCTTCTAACATTTAATTGTTCGGAAATTCTGCAGTTTTTTCTAAATCAGACATCATAGCATTTACAGTTTCAGTGTCCCAATCATCAGAAAATGTACTGGAGGTAATGATATCATTTAAAGAAATTTTAAATACATGTTTAAGCTTTAAAAGTTCAGTCGGACCGAATATATCATAATCAATCTTGTCCCATACTACACCGTCCGGTATAGGAACTGCTGTGATGTTCACTGAAGACAAGTCTCTTGGTTCACGATGTGAAGACTGGTGTGGTTTTAAAATCAAATTGACTCTTTGGGCTGTCGAGCTCTGCTGGAGGTATCGTCCATTAATAAGCATACTAAAAGTTATAATTAAACCTAGCCAGAAAAGAAAAAATAAAATCCCAGTGATATACCATACACCAGGTAAGTCTTTCTAAAAAAGTTCAAAAAGTCAGAGAGTTTCTGTTTGTGTGATCTTTTGGCTGGCGTCGTTTCCGGCTCGCTTGGATCCAGTGAAAATGTATCAAAGTTCATGAAATAGCCAGAAGCAGTTCGATCAATTGTTGGAATTGCATCTGGATTTGTTGAAATCGGATTTTGCTCTTGACGAGGCATGTTGACGTAGATGTCTGTAGTTGGTCTGATTGCAACTTGGTTGTTAAGTTGATTTTTATTTTGAAGATGAATTTCTTGTTGAAGTGGAACGAGTTCCATAGCATTGTTGCTTAGTCCTTCATTCCGTACAGGTGGCTCTTCGAACGTGATGAGTCTTTCTGTTTGGACTTCTTGGATTAAGTCAATTGAGACAAATCTTTTCTCCTTTTTTCCGGCAAGAGGCGGCAGAAGTACAGTTCTTGTGCCTTGGATTGCTAGGACCGGTACAGGATTTCTGTATGATGGCCCAAATTCTTTTCTGTCAGCAATTTTCTCTCTGACCAGATCCCCGACGTTTGGGATCCAGACAGGTCTTGCCGTTACTGCCTTGACTTCCTCAGTGGCGGCCTGTTTCTGGTGCACGTTACTTTGTTGTGTCCTGGATTCATTTAGATCCTGTAAAACAGCCAAACGATCATGGATATCAAATGGTTTTTTATCCGCCACTGTGCCTTCACAATCAAGATCAGGTACCCACATTCTTGTCGCAAATAGGACCTCGTAAGGATTGACACCTCCTAGAGAGTTTCTTGGCTGATTGTTTATTGCTCGTTGTACCCCATATAAGTGATCGACCCATCTACCGCCCTTGCCTAATACCCTAGATGTTAAAGATTGCTTTAAGTCACGGTTTTCCTCTCCACAACGGAATTTCCCTCAGGATGATACGGAGAGGAGTACTGCAATGCTACGCCCATTCCTTCCATGGCCTCTTTGTAAGCCCGAGAGCTAAACGCCGGACCACGGTCAGAATGTAACGTGCCAACTGCGTATGTACCGATAAAGACTTGCAAATCTTTTATAACAGTTCGAGCGTCAGCAGAGCGCTGAGGCCAGACCTTGAGGAAACTTGAGCTGGACGTACACGAACGGACAACCTAATGCTGTCTAACAATGGCATATGTACTGGACGTGTTGCGGTGGACCCTTCCATCTGCTTGCAGATGTCGCAGTTCCAGACATAGGGGGTCATAGGGGGGCGCTTCACATTTCCCCACCGCCATATTACGATGGCGGTGGGGACCCAGGCGGACGGAAAGACCGTCCGCCTGTTTTCCGCCGGTAGGCAATCGGCCCGATTACCTACCGGGCGGAAAAGGCCTGCAATAAGGTGGCGGTGCCTTGCAGGCACCGCCATCCATATTACGAGGGTCGGCGGTGCAGGGCTTTCCATGGCGGTGACTCCACCATGGAAAGCCAGGCGGATTCCGCTTTCGGGGGCCCGTTGCGGGCCCCCAAGATGTTGGGGGGGTGGGGGTGCACATGGTTGTCATGGACATGGTGGCAGGCACCTCACGGTGCCTGTCACCTTGTGCATGACGATGCACACAGTGCATTCCCAGCATTGTGGCGGGCGGTGCTCCCAGCACCGCCCGCCACAATGCTGGGAATGGAGGATGCCACCGCCACGGTGGCGGTGGCATCCTATTCACCTGTGCGGGACCGCCGCACCACTGACGGCCGGTCCCAGCACCGCTAGGGTGGCGGGCGGACGAAAGTCCGCCCGTCATCCTAATAGGCCCCTTAGTCTCTAATCTGCCTTCTCATCATGGGCAACCAGTAGCGTTGTTTCAACAAAGAAACAGTCTCCCTAAGTACTTATGTATAGAAACTTTCCCTTTGTGTGCCGCCACAATTAAACCTTGCCTACGATCCATATTTGGTATTACTCTATCCCCCGCTCCAGGAATCTGGGCATATGGAATGTTTTGTGCATCTAACTTGTAGGAGTACTTGAGTGGAAATTTCTTTGGTACTGCTGTGCTGCCTTTGCGTGAAGCATTGACAGCTACCATAATCTCGCTGTCTACTCTCGTCTTTGAACGAGTAACTGCAGCTACGGCAGCTGTGCGTACAGCCCCCTTTGCGGATTCATCAGGCAATGAATTCCCTTCAACGTGAATGCCATCACGCTGATGACTCAGTGTATGTAGCACGTGAGCCCTTGGTAGTTCGTTTCTCAACTCCACTACCTGTTCCCATAGCATTTTATGCTTAATTGTGCCACCTTTTGCATCTTTGAACCCGTTGTGTTCCCAATGATGTAAATATTCATTGTACGACTGTACACAGTAAAAGGAATCACACACAATCAGTGTGGGGAATTCGTGTTCCATATTTACATGTGCCAGTATCAGTGCTTTTAACTCTGCCAACTGAGCCGTGCAGTCTCCTAGAGATTGCGTTTTAGTGCAACTCGGATGGAACTTTCCATCGTGCATGCGACCTTTAACAATCGCACACGCTGCGCTGTAAGCTTGCTTACTCCCTATGGCTGGTTGAGCAGATCCGTCAGTGTAAATAATGAATTCATACTGATCTAGAGGCAAAATCTCATTTGGAAGAGTATATTCTTGTTCGTATTGCAGAAATGCTTGTGTTTTTAAACTTGGATCAAATCTGTATTCAACATCCATTGCAGTAAGAGAATTAGCCCATTGTATCCATCTGGGATGTAAGGCTTTCGCATTTGGAATGCTAGCCTTTGTAACAGCTTCTAAAGCTGGTACTGGGGTCACAACTATTATGCGCTTTCCCTGAGCCAGAGCTCTTTCTCTTGCTACAGCGGTCTGCACTGCTGTCAGGATTTTTTCTGTTGAAGTGAAATGCATCTCTGCGTTTGTGTACAGGTGTGATTTGTATGCGATTGGTACCATTTCACCTTCATTGAAAGTTAAATAAGTGTACCCGCAATTAGTCGGATCACTAAGTTGCGTACGTTTATGCGTGTCTGTAGATGTTTAGAAGCTATCATGTCGTCCTGTAGGGAACGCAGGATATTTGTATGTTCCTGTGTCCATTGTCTGACTGAAAAATCAGGTTTGATTAAGTCGTAGAAAGGTTTTACTCTTTCTGCGCAATCCAAAATGTATGTTTGACCAAAATGTAGGAATTCCAGAATTGATTGTACATTTTTTAATGATTTTGGAGGTTGGAGCAACGCACACTTTTCTAAAAAGTTAGCTGCTAGGCTTTTCCCTTCACTTGACAGCTCATATCCCAAGAACAGGACATTGAGATGGGCAATTTTTGATTTTTTGAAATTAAACTTATAGCCCTCAGAGGCGAATCTCATATTAATGGTGCTCACCCTGGTCAAGTGCCTCGGTAAGTCATCGTCCATCAGATAAATATCATCTACATAGGACAATGCTTCTTCATCCAAATTTTGGAGTAACTCTGTTACTCTTGCTGAAAATACCCGGGGCTATTTTTATACCCTTGAACTAGTCGACAAAATTGTCGCTGGGACCCTAACGCACTGAATGCGGTCAGATACCTGCTTTCAGGCGCTATATTTTGGCAGAAAAATCCATTTGAGATATCAAGTGTTGTTTTGTATTTTTTGCGCACAATGTTATTCATTAATGCGGCACTGTGTGCATTTTGAACTGCAAATGTCTTTGTGCAAGTGTTTAAATGTCTGTAATCTAAGACTAGACGATATGTGTTGTCAGGTTTGGCTACGGGAACAAAGGATTGTTCATAGGTGAAGTGCAATTTTCTATCACCCCTGGTATTCAAGTTGATCTAGGATCTCCCTGACTTGTTTTTTAGCTTCCTGCTTTATAGGATATTGCCTTTGAGCATTTGGTGAAACTTTTAACGGGATCACGTGGTGGGTTGACTCCTCATCCCAACCAACATGATTTTTGTACAATGCTGGAGCTAGGGCAACTGCCCACTCCTGCGCATTTGCATGTTTTAGGTGAATGGGAACGAGGTCGGAAAAGGCTGGAAAAATTAC
Source organism: Calotriton arnoldi (assembly GCA_963921515.1). Lineage (NCBI taxonomy): Eukaryota > Metazoa > Chordata > Amphibia > Caudata > Salamandridae > Calotriton > Calotriton arnoldi. Next base: position 200,447 of record CAWUFW010006413.1, read on the forward strand.
AGTTTCTCCCCTAGGGCACTCCATGACGAATGCTGGCGGCCAGTCTTGTTCTGCTAATAGAATGTCATAACCAGATGAAAGATTTTTCCAAAAGAGACCTTTAATTTTTCTGGGCTTGTCACCCTCCAGCCGGAGTGTTATCTCATGTAACTTATGTGGGACACTTACCCGAGTATCAGGTGTTTCCACCGAGATATACTCACTCAACTCCGCTGTCACCAGAAATTCCTTGAGGTTCTGGCGAGCTATCGTTACTTCTGCCGCGCTGTCTAGCATCGTCAGAGCCCATTCCCCGTTCAGAAGCTGTGTCCTCAGAATTCTGGGCATGTCTGATCTTGAGACCTGCTACTTTCTTCTTTTTGAACTGAGGTTTCTGTTTTTGTTTATCTTCTTTTTTAGGTGCGTAGTCCCCAGCACGTTGCGTGTCTCTGGAGTTTGTACGCTCCTCTGACCGTCCTTCCCTCTCAGAGTTTTTTGATGAACCCTGAAAGGAACGAGAGGAACCAGTATCAGTATCCTGATACCTGTCAGGTTTTTTAATATTATCCCTATTCCTGAGGTTATACCTCCTTTCAGAGGGCTCCTGTTGAGGAGACCTACCTCTGGATTGAGATCTGCTGTCTTTAGAGTTTTGTTGTTTTTTATTTTCCCACTTCTTTTTAGAAGAAGTAGGCATCTGCTTTGTAGTGTCCTTTTCAGGACTGCCCACCAGTTGTGGTTTTAATGCTTTCCCACCTAGACTGTCTCTGCCTAGTTCTGCATATGCAGTTTCAATTATTTTGGGTAGTTCGTGTTGTTGATCTATTGGACCGAACTCCCTTAGGCGTTGGCGGATCGCCACTGAAGCTGCTTCCCCCTTAATGTTAGCTAGTATTATGGCTGATACTTGGTCGAAGTTGTTTAGTAACTTCAACCCTAAGTTTAGGGCAGGCTCTGCTCCGTACTCATTTTGTATCTGTCTCAATACGTCTGGTACTACTGCTAATGACGGGATACCATGTGTTCTGGTATATATGGCAGCAAAGACTGAACCCCAAGAGGTGCAATCCTCTACTTGTGGTGTGATCCCCATGGGCAAGCAGATTGTTAGAATTCTGTGTTTTTCATAGGTGGTAGTATTCGGGAATACTGCCTCAAGCTTAGTTATTTTCTGAGCTATCCAGAATGGTATTTGTTCGCGTTTTGTCGGCATTTTGCCCATTACCGCGTGTAATGTTTGAGAAGTCATTTTATTTCCTGTAACCTGAGCTGGAGTACTATTTGCTGCACCTGGTGAAGGTTGGATTGTTAAGGTCCTCATGACGAATTGTGTCAGGTTTCTGTAGATTTTGATTAAATCTCTGTGTTGTACGAGTAATTCTGGCTGTGGCATTGTTCCAATGTCAGGATGCGGTGTGTAAGCCGCTAGTATTGGCCATGTGGCCCCGTCTCCTCCGAGGGGCCTAATCTTACTCTTCCTCGAACGTGGGGTAGGGTGCCATTAAACCAGTAATAATGTTCCTGGTAAGTGAGTGGAATCTCTATGTCCTCAGACGGGGCATATTCATGTGGTGCATCTCCTCTCAAATAGTAGTGAAATGTCTTTGTTATGGCATTTGCTGCTGGGAGTGTAACCCATGAATAGAAGAACTCTGTCTTGTTTGATTCGTGTGCCTCAATCACGAAAACTACCATGCCACCCTTGGCTGGTAAGCCATTTTCTAATAGCCTTAGGGTGACTGTCCTTCTGAATTTTGGTGCAATCGCTATTGCATCCTCAGGATATTCTTCTCCCTCTAAAACGTTCAGGTCAACTCTCTCATCCCCTGAACCAGTCATGTTTAGAGGAAGAGGTGTTATGCACAATTTAGGAACTAAATGTCATTCAAGCTTGATTAACCAACAGCCAATAAATAGTATTCTCGTACTACTCAGCTGTGGCGGATTTTGTGCCCACCCACTCCAGACGTCTCTGGGGTTTTGTAAGTAGGTTCTCTGAAAATAGCACGACTGAACTACTCAGATTCTACTGTTAAATAGGTACCCAACCAACATTGGCGGCGCCATGTCGTGTAGTTCCTATAGTACCCATGCAGGACCTGCGCGTTTGGATAACATAAACTGTGGGCTTGGTGACGGACTGACTCTGTGCACCCCCACCGCATATGTTAGCCTGATTTGCATTAGCTAGCTCACAGTGCCACTAGAATCTCCTCTTATCGGGGAGAGATTAGTTTCTGGCAACCTTAGACCATGACAACCCAAATTCCTCAGAATCGTGGAAACAATGTTCTACCTTTCGCTCAGTCTCTCGTGCTTACTTATTCGGTTTGTCTCAGAGAGTTACACAGAATAAACAGTCTGGGCGTTTCAATAAGTATTTATTGAACAGTTGTTATTCTAGTGTAAAATGTATGTGCTGCAGCAACCAGCATACAATAGCAGAGATATATTATCAGCAGTACGATAAAAGCAAAGGGATAGAACAGTTCTACCATATTGCAATAATCATGAATACATACATGAGTATAAAAAGCCTTATGAAAATGCGCGTACTCCTACGATGCCTCACTAGATGTACCTGAGTGTACCTAGCATATGTGTAGGTCTAAAAGCCTAAGAGCCAAGAATCCTTCTAGGATTTAGTCAAACCCCCATACCTGAATAGAGAGAGTGTGGGACCCCGTCCTGCTCTCGAGTTGGACACCTCGCAAGGGCTGTGTCAGACCGCTGTCAGCTGGAGCGACTGCATGCAGGAGCCTCAGCATCTCTGGCCAGTGTGTCAGCATGGAAGTCTCGGTTCCCTCTACCTTACTGGGGTAAGATGTGGTGTATTTATACCCTGAAGACTCTAGTTTCTTCGTATGGTTTGTATTGGCCCTTGTTAGACTTGAGGAAGATGTCAGGGGTGAACTTTGTACATACCTATTATGCAGGTGGTGTATTCCTAGAGAGCCATGCATAATTGATGAGTACAGTGTGGGCCTGTGTTTGGGGAAAACCCTGCTGTATTCAAAACCACAGAATAGATAACGTTCAGCCCTCAGAGCACGTTGTGTACTAGCGAGGACCAATGTAGGTGAAAGATCATGCCTATATAAGGAATCATGACTGTTAGAACTGGGGGTCTCTAGTTGGCAATGGTATACACCTTTGACCAAATAGGGACCCTTGCTTCTAAGTCAGGGAAAGGGGATTACACTCCTGGATAACCCCTGCTCACCCCCTTGGTAGCTTGGCACGAGCAGACAGGCTTATCTCAGAGGCAGTGTGTTAAGCATTTGTGAACACATCCAGTAACACAGTGAAAACACTACAGATGGACCCCACACAGGTTTTATAAAAATAAGTATTCTTTATATAGACTTAACACAAGACCACAAACGACAAAAATCCACAATACTGTACTCAAAATAGACTTAAAGATGGTAGAAGTAATTCAAAAATAGGTTATTCACTTAAAAACAGTCTTTAGCAACAGATAACCCCAACTGGAGTTATCACGACGTCAAGGTCGAAGAAATTCCAAAATACGGCACCGACCACGAGGTGCGCGGGGTCGGGCCCGGAGTCAAACCAGACCCACACAGAACAGTAACTTGGAAAAGCAAAAACAAAGACAGCTCACGGCTTCGGGGAGGTGCGGCGTGGTTGGCGCTGGGCGGCGTCGGTTCCTTGCTTCGGGGGGAGGCGATGCGTCGGGTCCTCGATGCTTGCGCAAAGCAGGGGATGCGTCTGTTCCTTACCGGAGAGGAGGTGACGTCACGATGGTGCTGAAACCATGGTTCCGGACGATCTCACGATGTCGATGAATTCTTGACCACCCATGTCGAGAATCGGCTCCGCAATGATGTCAGCTTCGGAGTCGATGCGGCACAGCAGCAGGCGTCGGGCCTATGTCGCAAGTCAGAGCAGCGCTCACGGCTTATGGCAGGTACGATGTCGCTCGCTGGCGTCGATGTGCCGCGGCGGCCGGCGTCGGGTCTACGTTGCAAGTCGGAGCAGCGCTCACGGCTTCGATGCAGATTACGGCGTCGCTCGCCGGCGTCGGTGTTGCAAATTCCCTCTGTAGCAGCTAGAACAGCATGTTCCAGATGCAGGCAAGCAGAAGGGGTGAAGTCTTTTGTATCCCTGAGACTTCAGACAGGAGGCAAGCTCAAATTCAAGCCCTTGGAGAAATATTCTGCAAGATGATGAAAGTTCCTTAAAACTTCCTTCTCCTTTCCTTGGCAATGAAGAAACCACTGCAGGCCAACCCAGCAAACAGCACACTGGCAGAGGGGCAGTCCAAACTCCTGCAGCTTCCTTGGTTCTTCTCCTTGGCAAAGGTTCGTCTTGATTTCCCAGAAGTGATCTAAAGTCTTGGGGTCTGGGCCCCCATATTTATACTACTATTCTCTTTGTTCTCTGAAGGCAGAGGGTCCTGTACCTAGTCCAAACCAGTTCTGGGTGCATTCTGCCAGTGCACACCTTCTTCCTTTGTCAGTGTGGGCCAGGGTCATCAGACACACCCCAGGAGGTGGAGCCAGCATTGTGGAAGGCAGGCACAGCACTATTCAGGCCCAGGTGCTACTCCTCCCACCACTCCTCATGCAGATAGGCCTATTCAGCCTAGTGCTGACTCACCCTGTCTCCTGGAGCCCCCCCATCCCCTGTCACTCACAAAACCAGACATACAATACACAAGGTAGCAGAGGCAGGCTGGATGGTTAGGCAAGAAAATACCTACTTTCTAAAAGTGGTATTTTCAAACACAGAATGTTAAAACCAACTTCACTAAAAGATGTATTTTATCATTCTGAGTTCAGGCATACTTAACTCAAATTTCTACCTAGTTCCCTGAGTCAGTGATGATAATAAGATGTTATAATCAAACTGCCCATTCTGGCCTATGGGAACAGGTAGCCTTGCAATAGTGAAAAACGAAATTGGCTGTAATTCACTATCAGGACATGCCACACACATCAGGGCATGCCCTTCCTTTTACATACAATGCACCCTGCCCTAGGGCCTACCTTAGGGGTGTCTGATATGTAGAAAAGGGAAGGTTTAGGGACTGGCAAGTGGGTGCACTTGCCAAGTCGACATGGAAGTCCCAGACTGCACACAGGCTCTGCAATGGCAGGCCTGAGTTACACTTTACAGGCTGCTTCTGTGGGTGGCACAATCAGCGCTGCAAGCCCACCAGCAGCATTTGATTTACACTCCCTGGGCACACATGGTGCACTATACTAAGGTCTGACAGGTAAATCAAATAATCCAATCATGGAGTCACTAATCAATACATGAATTTACAATAGGGAGCACTCGCACTGTGGCACTGAATAGCAGCGGCACAGTGCCCAAAGCTTCTAAACCAGCAACACATATCAAAAACAGAGGAGACAATCAGCCAAAAATGGAAGGGAGACTCACGCCAATGGTACCAGGTCTAACACTTGTCCCCTCCAGCTGAAATGTGGGGAGAACTACCCTTCCCCTTGGGAGTTCTCTTCACTAAGGCGGAAAAATCTGGACAGACCATCAGCATTGGCGTGTTCTGTACCAGGGCGGTGTTCCACCGTGAAGTCTATCCCCTGTAGGGAAATGGACCACCTCAACAACTTTGGATTCTCACCCCTCATCTGCATCAACCATCTGAGGGGCCTGTGGTCTGTCTGAACCCGGAAGTGAGTCCCAAACAGGTATGGTCTCAACTTCTTCAGTGCCCAGACCACAGCAAATGCCTCACGCTCAATTGCACTCCACCTCTGTTCCCGTGGAAGTAACCTCCTACTGATGAAGGCTACAGGTTGGTCCAGGCCCTCCTCATTAATCTGTGATAGAACAGCCCCCACACCATGCTCTGAAGCGTCTGTTTGGACAATGAATTCCTTTGAGAAGCTGGGCGCCTGAAGCACGGGTGCTGTGCACATGGCTGTCTTCAGGGCGTCAAAAGCCTTCTGACAGGTGTCAGTCCAGTTCACTTTCTTTGGCTGTTTCCTGGAAGTCAGCTCAGTTAAGGGTGCAACAATGTTGCCATACCCCTTGACAAACCTCCTGTCGTACCCTGTGAGTCCTAAAAAGGCTTTCACCTGTGTCTGGGTCTTGGGGCGTTCCCATGCCAGGATGGTATCAATCTTGGGTTGTAGCGGGGCCACCTGGCCGCTCCCCACCTGGTGCCCCAAGTACACCACAGAACCCTGCCCGATCTGGCACTTACTCGCCTTGATCGTGAGGCCTGCCTTCCACAGTGCCATCAACACTTCCCAGAGGTGGCGCAGATGTTCTTCCCAACTGGCGCTGAACACTGCTATGTCATCCAGGTAGGCGGCACTGAAATCTTCCAGTCCAGCCAACACCTGGTTGACCAACCTCTGAAAGGTGACAGGTGCATTCTTCATCCCAAAGGGCATAACCCGGAATTGGTAGTGCCCATCTGGTGTGGAGAATGCTTACCTCTCTTTTGCCCCATCAGTTAAGGCGATCTGCCAGTACCCAGACATTAAATCAAACGTACTAAGGTACCGGGCAGCCCCTAACCGATCAATGAGCTCATCAGCTCTGGGGATGGGGTGCGCGTCAGTCCTGGTGACTGAATTGAGCCCTCGGTAGTCCACACAGAACTGGAGTTCGGGTGTGGCCCCAGGCACGGCAGCTTTTGGGACCAAGACCACTGGGCTTGCCCAAGGGCTGTTAGAGGACTCAACCACCAGTAAGGCAAACATCTTGGAGACCTCCTCCTTGATGTGAGCTCTGACCCTGTCAGTCACTCGGTAAGCCTTGTGCTTCACAGGAGGACTGTCTCCAGTGTCCACATCATGGACGCACCACTCAGTGACACCAGGAACCAGGGAGAACAAATCAGAGAATTGTCCCAACAGTTGGCGACAATCTTGCTGCTGTTCAGAGGTCAGCTTGGCAGAGAGGCTGACACCATCCACTGACCCATCTTGCTCTGTTGCAGACAGGAGGTCAGGAAGAGGCTCAGTCTCCTCCTCCATTCCATCATCTGTTGCTAGGAGCATGCCCACTTCGGACCTCTCCAAGTGGGGCTTCAGGCGGTTTACATGCAGGACCTGCAAAGGGTTCTTAGGAGACCACAAGTTTACCAGGTAGGTGACATCACTCTTGCGCTCCACCACCTCAAATGGTCCGGTCCACCTGTCCTGGAGCGCACAGGGATCTACCGGGGCCATGACCCAAACTTTCTGATCGCTGGCTTCCAGATTCGCCTGAGCAAGTTGTCTGAATCACCTAGTCTGGTTCCTGAAGGCCAGCATGTAACTGTATACATCCTGGGAGGTTTCCTGGGAGATTGCACCCAGCCTTCCTTGACCAGACTCAATGGTCCTCTTACCGGGTGACCATACAGCAGTTCAAAGGGACTGAACCCGAAGGACTTCTATGGCACCTCACGTAAGCAAACAGAAGGCATGGCAAGAGGACGTCCCACTTACACCTCATAGGTTCCTCAAGACCCATTATCATGCCTTTGAGGGTCCGGTTGAATCTCTCAACCAGCCCATTACCAAGTGTTGTATTCCGCTTTAGGGGTCCGTATATAGGTTTTCCTGAATAATGTCTTTATATCTAGTTTTGGATTACAGACACTTAAACACTTGTTCTAAAACTTTTGCAGTACAAAATGCACATAGTACAGCATTAATGAATAACATTGTGCGTAAAAAATATAAAACCACATTAGACATCTCAAATGGTTTCTTTTGTCAAAACATAGCACCTGAAAGCAGGTACTTAACAGCTTTCTCAATAATGGGGACCCAGGGTCAATTTTGTCGACTCCCACAAGGGTTCAAGAACAGCCCGGGTTATTCTCAGTGAGAGTAACGGAGTTACTACAAATTTATGATAATGAGGCATTGTCATATGTCGATGACATCTATCTGACAGACGATGACCTGGAGAAACACTTGAACAGGGTGAACACCATTATACTGGGCTTCGCCTCTGAGGGCTACAAATTCAACTTTAAAAAATCCAGAATTGCCCATCTCAATGTCCTTTTCTTGGGATATGAGCTTTAAAGTGAAGGGAAGAGCTTGGCAGCCAACTTTTTAGAAAGGTGTGCGCTGCTCCAACCTCCTAAAACACTGAAAAACTTACAATCCATCCTGGGTTTCCTCAATTTTGGAAGAACATACATTCTAAATTATGCGGAAAGGGTTAAACCTCTCTACGCATTAATCAAACCTGATTTTTCAATCAAAAAATGGCCACAGGAACACACAGACATCCTGCGTTCACTCCAAGCTAACATGTTAGCAACAAATCACTTACAGACACGCGTAAGTCAACGCAATTTAGTGATCCGAATAATGTCGGGTCAATGCGAATTCACCTACTTAACATTTAACGAGGGTGAAAAAATACCAATTGCATACAAATCACACTTGTATACACAAGCAGAAATGCACTTCACTTCAACAGAAAAAATTCTGACATCAGTTCAAACTGCAGTAGCAAAAGAAAGAGCTCTAGCCCAAGGGAAACGCATTATTGTCGTGACTCCCGTACTGGCCTTAGAGGCGGTAACAAAAGCGAGCATTCCAAATGCTAAAGCTTTACATCCGAGATGGATACAATGGGTTAATTCTCTTGCTGCAACAGATGTTGAATATGTTTTTGATCCCGATCTAAAAACACAAGCGTTCCTGCAATATGAACATGAATGTCCTCTGCCTACTGAGATTCTGCCTCTCGATCAGTACGAATTTATAATCTACACTGACGGATCCGCACAACCCGCAACAGGGAGTAAGCAAGCTTACAGTGCAGCATGTGCAATCGTTAAAGGTCGCATGCGCGATGGCAAATTCAGACCTATGGTCACACAAACTCAATCTCTAGGAGAATGTACAGCTCAGCGAGCTGAACTACAAGCATTCAAACTGGCACTTGAAAGTACAGATCGAGAATTCCCCACACTCATAGTGTGCGATTCTTTCTACTGTGTACAGTCGTATAATGAATATATACAAACTTGGCTTGAAAATGGGTTCAAAGATGCAAAAGGAGGCACAATAAAGCATAAAACGCTTTGGGAACAAGTAGTTCAGTTAAAAAGCGAACTACCAAAGGCTCACGTGATCCATACACTGAGTCATCAACGTGATGGCGTTCACGTTGCAGGGAATTCATTGGCTGACGAAGCCGCAAAGGGGGCTGTTCAGATGGCTTCCGTAGCTGCGATCACTCGTTCAAAAACGAAAATAGACAGTGAGATAATGTTGGCTGTCAATGCTACAAGCAAAGGCAGTGGTGCAGCGTTACCAAAAAAGTTTCCACTCAAGTACTCATATGTAATTGATGCGAACAGCGTTCCTTTTGCTCGAATCCCTGGAGTGGGGGATAGGGTAATTCCAAACATGGAACGTAGAGCAGCTTTGATTTATGAAACACATTTGGGGGAGGGTCTGTCACATCAAGGGATCTCTAAAACAATATTAACGTTAAAAGAGATGTACTGGTGGCCTGGAAGGAATACAGAAATACACATATTCATCAATAACTGCTTGGACTGTAAATTACAGCGAGAACGCCACCAGACACCATGCTACGAATGTAGCTGCCCAGTACAGACACCATTGTTAGACAGCATTAGACTATATTTTGGCTACGGAAATAGATGATCTAATGTTTACGCCAGACCAGTACACTGACTTTGATTCGGCTCACAGTGTACCAGGGCAACAATAAAATTTGGCCTTCATATTTTTCAAACTTGGAACTTTTCCCAGAATTCAACTTTTTTTATTTTTTTTTATTTTTTGAAATGACATGGCACATGAACATTCTGCTTACAGTAGAACTAGTCTTATAAAACGGACTTCTTTGAATACTTCCAGGGACACATTGTCACCTTATTTGTCTAAAATTTCGTTTACTTCCATGATATGCAATGGCTTTGATTGTAAGAACTTATCGACCATTTCATCATATGTATATATTACTGTTTCATTCACGTTGCATTCCACTTCCGTTATATGCTTAGAATGAAAACTATGCTTTAAATGTACAGTACCTATTGCATTTCAACAGGTTTGAGCTTCTTTTAAAATGCTTTTAGAAATGTTTTTAGCAATATGTGGTACTCAATTTTATGTTTAGCATTTAAATGTTTAGCATTTAGTATTATCGTTCAATCGAAGATGGAGTGGGTGTTGTATTCCGCTTTAGGGGTCCGTATATAGGTTTTCCTGAATCATGTCTTTATATAGGCACAATTCGCCTTGCCCTTATATAGGCATAGAAATCCCTGTCCTTATTTAGGCATTAACCGTGCACTCCAAATACAGGCATGGTCACCGACATCCGTCCACCCTAACGTCACAACGAGTTCTTAGAAACCAGACCCTTAAGCCTTGGGAGTTCCCCCTAGCACAGGACTATTGATTTCTCCAAGAACTCATCTATTATGTATGAACCGTTATACCTTAAGGGTTCATTCCTGACGTCTTCCCCTGTCTGACCTAACGTCAATGCTAACATTCCTCGACACCTATCAGGTATAAATATACCTTCCCTTGCCAAAGCAAGTTAGAGGAGACCTCGACTTCAGAGGAGCCCGTATCCCGGCCTGACGCACTGAGAAGACGCTGTCATCCCTGCACGCAGAGAATCCAGCTATCCAGCTTCCAGTGTTCTGATTCCCCTTGCGGGGTGTTAGAGTTCCAAGATCCGGCAGGAGATTCCCACCTCTCTCATTCTCAAGGTATGGAGCTGACTAGAACCTAGAGGGACTCTTGGCATACTAGACTTAACATACTCTTAGTCTACCATAGTAGAGAATACTCCACCTACTTCTACTCTTCCCTACATCTAGACTAGGTTAGGTACATTGGGGTAGAACTAGCTTAGAGAGGCATCGTATGAGTACTCGCATTCTTAGCTCATGTTATTTATGTACGTGAATATATGCTAAAAGATAATGCTAGCGCAGTATTATTTATTTCTACTGCTTACGCTGTACATTATTTATCTTGCATACTGTCTTGTGATCGTAACAGCACATATCTCTTACACGAGAAACAAGACTGTTCAATAAAACCCTTTTATTGAAACTCCCGTCTTTCCTTTCTGTGTAACTCTGCAGAAACTAAGCATGCACGATTGAATGAGTGAAACTGTTATCTATTGTTTCCACGATTCTGAGACATGTTCCGCTTCTAAAGGGAAACAAAGTTGTCATGTTTTTCGGTTGCCAGAAACTACTCCCTTCTTGTTCTCAAGGAGTTTCTAGTGGCCTCTGAGCTAGCTGGCACAGGTAATTAAGTTTAATGTAATCGATAGGGACATACCGACCTTAGTCCTATGTCAAACCTGCGCAGAGCCTATTAGGGAAATAGTAACTACACTACACAAGGAGTGGTGAACTTGTATGTAACACCGCACTCCTGCCACAGGGACTTCTTATAATTAGATATGAAGTTTGTACCATGGTCTGACACCACCTCTCTGGGGAACCCCACACGGGAGAAAATCCCCATCAGTGCACGTCCCACCACGGGGGCCATCACTGTCCTGAGAGGGATGGCTTATGGGTACTGGGTAGCATGGTCCACCAAGACCAGGATAAACCTGTTGCCCATGGCTGTCTTGGGGTCCAGAGGCCCCACAATGTCAATGCCTATCTGTTCAAAGGGGGTACTGACTACAGGGAAAGGTTGGAGAGGAGCCTTGTGCTTCCTTCCACTCTTCCCACTTGCCTGGCAAGTTGGACAAGTCCTACAATGAGTATCTGAACTCTCGCGCATCTGGGGCCAATAAAAGTGGGTGACAAGCCTCTCAAAGGTCTTGTCCTGCCCCAGATGTCCAGCTAAAGGTACATCATGAGCCAAACCCAGTAGGAAGGCTCTGAAGCGCTGGGTACCACCAGCACACGGGCTGACCCAGGCTCAGCAACCTTAGGCTCGCTAAATAGGAGGTCGTTTTCCCAATAGATCTAATGTTATCCAGACAGATCACCTGCTGCCTGGTTTGTGGCCTGTTTTCGCAAACCCACAAGAGAAGGGCACTTCTTCTGCTCCTCAAAAAATTCTTCCCTGGAGGGGCCTCCTTCTTGCTGCCAATGGGTCAGCTCAGGCAGGTCCCCCAGTTCGGCCACTTGTTCCCCTGTAGGTTCCAGGGCATCCCCCTCAAGGTCTGCCTCCTCCTGGACCGTGGGAACTATGGGGGCCGGTTTCCCGCGCCCCCTACCTCTTCTCTTTAAGGCAGGGGTCTGGGCCATATTTTCAGGCTCCAGAACCTCTTGAACACCCCTACTGGCTGTCATAGACCGAGTGGTCACACACGCCCACTCAGGCAGACCCAACATCTCCAAATGAGACCTTCTCTCCACCTTAGCCCAAGGGGAGTTCTCTAAATCATTGCCCAACAGACAATCAACAGGCATGGCTGGCCTCACAGCTACTTGAAGAGTACCTGAGAACCCCCCCCCACTCAAAGGGAACTTGAGCCACCTCACACTGGCTCTGCCAGTTGTACGCGGCAACTACAGGGAAGAATGCATGGGGGATAACCTGCTCTTTGGACACCAGCCGGCAACTGACAGCTGTCACACTAGCCCCGGTGTCTCTTAGAGCTTCCACCCTATGGCCATTGATGGTCACCCACTGCCTGTACTTCTTAGTGTTATCAGGCAGTTGGGTCTTAGGGACCATCTCAAAGGCTCCTAAAGAGACAAGGGACATCTCTGCGGGACCCCACCCACCTTGGACACCCATCTCTTCCCCCCCAGGGCTACACTCGCCATCTGACGGGGTGGTGCACGAGGTGGTGCTTTGGAATCCCTCATGGGACACTGTGCATCATACCAATGGTGGCCCACTTGACCACACGTAAAGCACTTAGAGGGGCCCCTGTGAACAGGTTTACCTGTCGGGGCCTCTTGCTTTTTCCCAGGGGGAGGCTGGGAACCCTTCCCTTGGTTCCCTTCCGAATTACTTTGGGGCCCTTTCTGGAACTCCCTCTGTCTACCCTTGTCCCCCCCACTCTTCTGCTGGGGACCCTGCCCACCTTTGGCGAAGTCTCCCACGTGACCCTTGTGGACCCAGGTGCTGATCCAGTGGTCTGCCTCCTCAGCAAGCTTCCTAGGGTTAGTTAACTTGCTATCAATAAGGTGCTGGCGTAGCTCTGGAAAATAATTAGCAGACAAGTGCTCCCATGCAAACAAATCATAGAGCGCTTCAAAAGTATCCACCTTGCTACCCTTCACCCAACCATCCATAGCTCTGCAAAAGAAAGACTGATATTCCACCCAGGTAGTTGCCTCCAGCTTCTTACAATTCCTGAACCTCTGTCTATAGAGTTCTGGGGTCAAACCATACCTTGTCATCAGGGCTTCCTTCATGTGGGCATAAGACATCCTATTCTCTATGGGTCTAACAATGTATCCCTCCCATCACTCACAAAGCGGCCCCACAACCCCGCTCCCCAATCCTTCTCAGGGACCCGGTGGGCCAACATTGCTATCTCATAGGCTGCAAACCATTGCCCAATATCTTCCTGTCTATGGAATTCTTTGATGACATCCTTGGGGATATGGACTCTGCCTTCTACAGGCACAGATGGTGCGCTGCCACCAGAGGGATTGATTTCTAAGCTTTTTGCTTTGAGATCTAACTCCCTCAACATTCTCTCATGTTCCAATCTCATTCTCTCTCTCTCCAAGGACAATCTGCTATTCTCTAGGTCCCTTTGACCCTCCATTTTGAGCCTGGCCATCTCCAGTTTGTGCACCCTATCTCCCTCCCTGTCTTCCAGCTCTCCTGGGGACAGGCCTTTGGAAGAGACGCTACTGCCAGGCGGGGACGGCACCCCTTCCCTGGCTGGAACCAATGGCCTCTCCAGCTGCCCATCTGCATCCCCAACTGGCTCCACCACCAGTTCAGGGGTATTTCTTGCTTCCACCCAGGCCCTCAGCGCCTTCTGGTATTCATCCTTTTTGGAAATGCCTTGGGTAGCAACTTTACATTTTTTGCAGAAGTGCTTCAGCTGTTTCACATTGTAGGTTTCCAACCTCTCTTCCTCAAAATCTAGATCCATAGATGCAACAGACGCTGGTCTGCTCATGGCAGTAAGAATTGGCAGTTCTCAGAAAAAATAAAAGTCCAAGGAAAGAAAAATTCTACCAAAAAAGTATGTGGTTGCGTTTGGTCTGCACTCACTAGTAGTGTACACCAATTACTGTATATGAGTCACAAATGCAAGTCCAGAATCCTCACCGCTGACCACCAATGTTAGAACTGGGGGTCTCTAGTTGGCAATGGTATACACATTTAACCAAATAGGGCCCCTTGCTTCTAAGTCAGGGAAAGGGGATTACACTCCTGGATAACCCCTGCTCACCCCCTTGGTAGCTTGGCACGAGCAGACAGGCTTATCTCAGAGGCAGTGTGTTAAGCATTTGTGAACACATCCAGTAACACAGTGAAAACACTACAGATGGACCCCACACAGGTTTTACAAAAATAAGTATTTGTATATAGACTTAACACAAGACCACAAATGACAAAAATCCACAATACTGTACTCAAAATAGACTTAAAGATGGTAGAAGTAATTCAAAAATAGGTTATTCACTTAAAAACAGTCTTTAGCAACAGATAACCCCAACTGGAGTTATCACGACGTCAAGATCGAAGAAATTCCAAAATACGGCGCCGCCCGCGAGGTGCGCAGCGTCGGGCCCAGAGTCAAAACAGACCCACACAGAACAGTACCTTGGAAAAGTGAAAACAAAAACAGCTCACGGCGTCAGGGAGATGCGGCGTCGTTGGCGCTGGGCGGCGTCGGTTCCTTGCTTTGGGGGAGGCGATGCGTCGGGTCCTCGATGCTTCCGCAAAGCAGGGGATGCGTCTGTTCCTTACCGGAGAGGAGGTGACGTCACGATGGCGCCAAAACCACGGTTCCGTACGATGTCACGATGTCGATGACTTCTTGACCACCCACGGCGAGAATCGGCTCCGCGATGATGTCAGCTTCGGAGTCGATGCGGCACAGCAGCAGGCTTCGGGCCTACATCGCAAGTCGGAGCAGCGCTCACGGCTTATGGAAGGTACGATGTCGCTCGCTGGCGTCGATGTGGCACGGCGGCCGGCGTCGGGTCTACGTTGCAAGTCGGAGCAGCGCTCACGGCTTCGATGCAGATTACGGCATCGCTCGCCGGCTTCGGTGTTTCAAATTCCCTCTGTAGCAGCTAGAACAGCAAGTTCCAGATGCAGGCAAACAGAAGGGGTGAAGTATTTTGTATCCCTGAGACTTCAGACAGGAGGCAAGCTCAAATTCAAGCCCTTGGAGAAATATTCTGCAAGATGATGAAAGTTCCTTAAAAGTTCCTTCTCCTTTCCTTGGCAATGAAGAAACCACTGCAGGCCAACCCAGCAAACAGCACACTGGTAGAGGGGCAGTCCAAACTCCTGCAGCTTCCTAGGTTCTTCTCCTTGGCAAAGGTTCATCTTGATTTCCCATAAGTGATCTAAAGTCTTGGGGTCTGGGCCCCCATATTTATACTACTATTCTCTTTGTTCTCTGAAGGCAGAGGGTCCTGTACCTAGTCCAAACCAGTTCTGGGTGCATTCTGCCAGTGCACACCTTCTTCCTTTGTCAGTGTGGGCCAGGGTCATCAGACACACCCCAGGAGGTGGAGCCAGCATTGTGGAAGGCAGGCACAGCCCTATTCAGGCCCAGGTGCTACTCCTCCCACCACTCCTCATGCAGATAGGCCTATTCAGCCTAGTGCTGACTCACCCTGTCTTCTGGAGCCCCCCAGCCCCTGTCACTCACAAAACCAGACATACAATACACAAGCTAGCAGAGGCAGGCTGGATGGTTAGGCAAGAAAATACCTACTTTCTAAAAATGGTATTTTCAAACACAGAATGTTAAAACCAACTTCACTAAAAGATGTATTTTATCATTCTGATTACAGGCATACTAAACTCGAATTTCTACCTAGTTCCCTGAGTCAGTTAGGATTATAAGATGTTATAATCAAACTGCCCATTCTGGCCTATGGGAACAGGTAGCCTTCCAATAGTGAAAAACGAAATTGGCTGTAATTCACTATCAGGACATGCCACACACATCATGTCCTACCTTTTACATACAATGCACCCTGCCCTAGGGCCTACCTTAGGGGTGTCTGATATGTAGAAAAGGGAAGGTTTAGGGACTGGCACGTGGGTGCACTTGCCAAGTCGACATGGCAGTCCCAGACTGCACACAGGCTCTGCAATGGCAGGCCTGAGTTACACTTTACAGGCTGCTTCTGTGGGTGGCACAATCAGCGCTGCAAGCCCACCAGCAGCATTTGATTTACAGGCCCAGGGCACACATGGTGCACTATACTAAGGTCTGACAGGTAAATCAAATAATCCAATCATGGAGTCACTAATCAATACATGAATTTACAATAGGGAGCACTCGCACTGTGGCACTGAATAGCAGCGGCACAGTGCCCAAAGCATCTAAACCAGCAACACATATCAAAAACAGAGGAGGCAATCAGTGAAAAATGGAAGGGAGACTCATGCCAATGGTACCAGGTCTAACACTGACTATAATAGGACATGTACAGTTATGACCGTAATAGGGCATATGCTGCTTTGACCATAATAGGGCAAGTACGAATATGACCGTATTAGGGCAAATATGAATACGTCCATTTTAGGGCATGTATGAACGGGTCTATATTAGGGCCTCTATACGGGACATAACAAGTGACCCCAGGAGTAGGTAGCCCATTGGCTACTACCCTACCCTCCCCTAATTCCAATAAACTCAGTATGTTTGGGAGCCCCTGGCAGATCCTGCCAACCTGAAAGAAGAAGACAGATGTGAAGAGTTGCAAGAACAGAAGAACCAGCAACTGACTTGGTACCAACCCTGCCGGCCTATCTGCTAACTTCGAAAATTGCAACAAAAGATGACGTCTCCTGCAGCTGCTGTGTCTCCAAAGCCTTGGAGATGTGCCAGCACTTCTCCCAGAAACCAACAACTCCCGTGGGGCAGGGGAGCTGCTTCCCTGCACCTTGTAGGAACCAAGAAAGAACTGAGAGGCTCCAAGACCATGAACACTTGATGCCGGAAAGCGCAACTGCTGCCTAACCTGAGCTGAAGTGCGCCAATGGTACCAACATGGTCCCGAGACCATCAAGGGTATTTGGAATTGTGCACCATAAACGTTTCTTATCTAAAGTCAATAAGTAAAAGAGTCCGGCAATATGTTCTTTTTAGTCATCTCCTTTATTAAGTAAACTCAAGTTCATTGGATAAATGAGCATCATCCAGCCAACGTGTTTCGTTCAGTTGTTACTTGAACTTCGTCAGGGCTATTTAGAATAAGGGTCGAATAGGAAATCCAATATGATACCAGGCCTCTTCAGTTGAGGGGTGTAGCAACTGTATGGCTAATGTATGCGCCAATCGTCATAAACAGAGCTCGTGACTGTTGAAGTGACAGTGCCTCATATTTGGACCACGAGTTTGATAGCCCTTAAAGGATGCCGTGTAATAGCGGTCGCACGTCTTCACAAGAACCTGGTTGGAACCTGGTTGGCTTCCGACCAGGTTCTTGTGAAGACCTCTGTTGGTCCTTTCACTGTAGATTCTCCATTTTTGTTGACATCTAATTGTGGTGAAAATTTGATGGGCTTGGATATGTTGAAAAAATTGCATGCCACTATTTATTTTCCCCCGGACAGTGTTTATATGACGATGGGCCCAAATGTAAGTACCAAACAGTGTCTGTCTCTCCCCCTTCCTGCTGAATTTGCTGATGTGCCGCCCACTCTGTGGGCGACAGGTGATACAGGCGTAGGGCTGTTGCATATTCCACCGATTTCAATACAGGTCAAAGACAATGCTATTCTGCCTCGTATTCCCCAGTAAAAAATACCACAGGCAGGAGAGCGGGCCTTGTTGCGAATTGTTCAGGATTTAATAGAGAAAGGAGTAGTTGAGGAGACGTCTGCAAATATTTGTAATAGCCCCATTCTCCCGATTCTAAAAAGGACACCCTCAGGATCCCCTGATGATCATGAAGATGTTTATCGCTTTGTGTTTGATTTGCGCGAAGTTAATAAAAATAAAATAGTGGTTCCTCAGTTTCCAGTAGTTCCAGATATTACTATACTTTTAACAATGATTCCTTCCACTGCTAAATTCTTTTCTGTTATTGATTTGAAAAATGCCTTCTTCAGTATTCCTATCCATCCAGAGGGTAGATATCTGTTTGGGTTTACCCTCGCTGGTAGGAGTTTTAGATTCTGTCAAGCTCCTCAGGGCTATGCAGAGAGCCCGAGCATTTATAGTCAGGCATTTAAAGGTCAGTTGGATTCCTTGTCACTTCCCACAGGTAATGTATTGGTGCAGAATGTTGATGATCTCCTTATTGCTTCTGATACCGAACAAGGTTGTAAAGACAGTACTGTTATGTTGTTGCTACATTTAGCTAAATTTCAGTATTGTTGACAGGAGGTCACCTATTTAGGTCACCTACTGTCGAAGGAGGGTAGAAGGTTGACTCTTGAGCGCATCAGTACCATTGTTAAGATGCCTATTCTACAGACTCAGAAAGATGTGCGTGCTTTTATAGGTATCACTTCCTACAGTCGGCAGTGGATACCTAACTATTCTTTATTAATCAAACCCTTGCTTGCTCTAACAACGAAAGAAGTGCATGAGCCTTTGCCTTGGACGCCTAAATGTCAGCAGTCTTTTGAGCAATTAAAAACTGTGCTTTGTGTGGCTCCAGTACTTGGCACCCCTAACTATGGCAAACTGTTTGTGTTGTACGTTCATGAGATGGCTGGTTGTGCGCTTTCTATTTTAACACAAAAATTTGGAGATAAGCAACGGCCGTGTGCTTATTTTTCTGCTGTCCTTGATCCGGGCGCGAGAGCCCTCCCGAGTTGTCTAAGAGCGGTCGCGGCCGTGGCCACTTCAATCAGACAATCGGCTGGACTCGTGCTTGATACTGACCTCACAGTTATGGTACCCCATGCTGTGGACACACCTCTGAATAAGACAAAGACACAGCACCTCATCAGTGCACATCATACTGGTTATGAATTGACATTGTTTGCTAAGCATATTACGATTAAAAGATGTGCCACTCTGAATCCAGCCACGTTACTACCCCTCCCTTCCGAGAGTGATGAAATTGATAAACATGATTGCATTTTCTGAATGGAGGAAGAGACGAAATGACGGGTAGACGTGACTGATGTTCCCTTATCTGACCCACAAGGGGAACTATATGTCGATGGCTGTTGTTTTAAATTACCAGATGGCACTACAACTGCAGCTTAAGCTATCACCACACTGCGTACAGTGGTAGAGACATCCCGAGTCCCTTATCAGTCAGCCCAAGCTGCTGAGTTAGCTGCCCTTATTCGAGCTTGTGAATTAATCGAAGGACTGGTTGTCAATATTTATATTGACAGCCAGTAAGCTTTCGGGGTCGCCCATAATTTTGGGCGGCTCTGGGCAGAGAGGGGGTTCCTTACTTCCCATGGCACCAAAATCCAGCATGGGCACCTTATATTGAGACTTTTATCTGCTTTGTTACTCCCTAAGAAGTTGGCCATAGTAAAGTGCAGCGCCCACCGGAAGGTCACCGATGATGTAGGTAGGGGAAATGCCTTTGCAGATCAGACAGCTAAGGAGACGGCCCGGACAAAAATGAAAATAATGTTTGTAGCAGGTCCTGCTAGGTGGGTCCCTGAGGTTGTTATGTTTGAAGACACTCTCAGGAATGTGAAAGAGATACAAAGTGAAGCCACGATAGAAGAATCAGCAGTGTGGCAGGAAAGTACAGCACAATTGAATGATGAAGGATGTTGGATTGATAAGTCAGGAAAGCAAAGATGAATGTTACACGATGCATATGTTCTTCCTGTAGTTATGATGGCCCATGGTCCAGCTCACATCAGTGCTAAGGGTATCTGTAAACTGTTAGATCCTGTATGGCAAAATGACAATATCCCTAAGACAGCTGCACACTTAGTGAAGTACTGCAAGGTGTGCATGATGCACAATCCTGGAAAAGGTACCCCTACACCGCTTGGTAATTTTGCACCGCACACGTTTCCTTTTGAGGTCCTTCAAATGGACTATATAGAGCTGGAGAGATGCAATAATTTGAAGTATGTTTTGGTGGTTGTTTGTGCATTCAGTAAATGGGTTGAGGTTTATCCCACTAAGGACAATCTAGCCATAACGACTGCAAAGCTACTCCTGAAGGAGTTCTTTCCTCGTTTCGGCTTGCCCCACTTGATCTGGAGTGATAACAGAAGTCATTTTAATGCAAAAGTGATCCAATTGATTTGTGATGGTTTGCACATAAAGCAGAAGTTTCATGCTGCCAACCATCCACAGTCAGCAGGTTTGGTTGAGAAGTACAATGGTACTCTCAAACTCAAATTGGCAAAAATACAGGAGACGACAGGGTTAAAATGGCCAGATGCTTTACCATTAGCTCTTTTGTCAACACGAGCGACAGCTCATTCTAGGACAGGATTGTCACCGTATGAGGTCGTGTTTGGACGCCCGACAAATGTCTGGGGCGTCCCGCGCCCTCGACGTTTTTTCGATATTGAGGACCCATTGTTAATTGATTACCTTGGCCAGTTAACTGAAAGTTTGCGTTCTATTCACCAACAGGTCCGGGATACCCTGCCAGTTGCACCAGAGGGGCCTGGACACAATATCCAGCCTGGCGATTTTATATTGGTGAGAAATTTTCAGAGTAAGAAACGTTTGGAGCCGCGGTGGAGGGGGACGGAGCAGGTCCTGCTAGCAACGTGCACGCCAGGGAAGGTCGCTGGCCGTAAAAACTGGATATATGTGACTCATTGTCGCAGGGTTCCTTTGCCTTTGCCCTATGATCAGTTGGTGAAGGACGGCATTGGGGACTCTGAGACTGAACAGGTGCCTCGGTTGTCCCGTTTAGTGATGCCCAGCTAATTTGGACTCAAACGGATCAGGAGAATGAAAATGTGCTGCATGCTGCTGTTCCTCCGGAAATACGAGCCTTTAAAGAGCCGCTGTTTGTTGATTCAACAGTGCCAGGGGCTGCCAGGTACAATTTGCACCCTCGACTGAGGGAAAGTGCATCCAAGGAGAAAAAAGATTAGGGATGGACAGCGTAAGATAGGTTGTACTAAAGCTGTAGTACCAACGAAGATTCATTGAGCTTGATGAAAAATGTGCTTGTTTTAGTTTAGTTGTCTGAACATTAGATAGGGAAGGCAATAGTATACCCTGAAGGTATACCAACGTGACTGACGTGGGATACAAGCTTAGAACAGAGCAAGCTCCACCGCCGGTGCTAAAGAGTGTCAACGTATTGATGGACAATAGGAGCCTGTACCAGTGAGGCTCTGACGGACACTGGGAACATACATATTTCCTTTAACATTCTTGCCCCCATGTATTACTGGTTATGCATCCTTTTGGTAGGTTGGTTGCGGAGGAAGAGCAGCCGATGGTTCTTATGGCTCAACGTAATGTGGTGTGGACCCATAAAAGAAAATTGATTTATGTGATTTCTCCAGCTTTGTTGATGACGATCCTCTGTGGGGTATTGTGGGTCTTGGGAAATGCTTACAGTGTACCTTCTCGCAGTGGAGGTAAAGGTCTTTCTCCAAAAAGAAACAAGAGAGTAGCTTTGAGTAATATATTTTTGAAGACCCATAAGAGATTTTTCGGTAATGGTACAGCATGTTCTGTTACTAGTTTATGGACTGCATAGCCCTTGTCTTTAGTGAATTATACATATACCGAACCCCCTGATTTTGTAGAGATAAAAGGAGTGTTTGGATCTGGTTATTCAGGACCATGCCTGTACCATCAAAAACCATTGGGGGAGGGTTATCCTGGCTGTGATAAAAACACCTATTGTGATCATTTCTATATGAAAGAACAGAATATAACATTAGTAGGTTGGCATTACAAACAATTGACGGTCCCCCAACAGGCAGGTTATTATCCTGCTTGTTGTCCTATTATCAATAGTACCGACACCTCATTGTACATCAATTATTCAGGATTAGTGATGCATAGAGAGACTATCCCTTTAGTAAGAGCAGATGATCCAAGTACAATTGGAATGAATACTCGGTATTCTGCAGTAGATTATGATGGGCCAATTTATGCACACCCAGGATTTTTCTTTCTGTCTAATGTGACTTACTCCAATGTTCATAACGGAACAAATGATGTGGCTCTTCGGATGGTGTTGCCTCTGGGTGTACCTCGTAAACGCGCAAGACCTAAGGTGAAATGGGTGAAAAGAACACTGACAGAGGAGTTTTGTGAGGGAGTAACAGACATCGAGATCAACAAATATAGCAATGGTATTACCTTCGGATATATTATGTCTTCTATTTTTACACTGGGTGGAACTGCCATGGCAAGAGGTGAAAAGGCCAGAGAGTATTTTGGATGTAAGTTGCAAATATTATCTAATACGACTGTAGCAGCTCTGCGTGACATCACCACTCAGCTAGAAAGCATGCGGATTCATTCAGAGCAGACTAGATATGCTGTGGATTTTATTTTGGCTAACAATGGTGGTGTTCGCGCAGTAGTTGGTGACCAGTGCGTAGTCGGGATAACAAATATGGAAAAGAATATTACCAAGCATATTTTAGATATTCTAGAAAATGTCAATGGGATGGAAAGTGGAAATTGGAATTGGTCTCTTCATGGTGGCTGGGGCTGGATCCTTGAGAAAGTGATTTACCTTATTGCTATATTGGTGTTTTGTTGCGTTCTTGTTCAGTGCCTGCCTGTATGTTGTACTTATTGTACCAGCCTTCTTACTCCTAAAAGACAAATATCAATTCATGACACAAATGCTACAATTATGGTCCAGAAGGAAATTGATGACCTCATGCAGATAGATGAGGGCATCTTTGAGATTTCTTCCCTTCTTACAGTCTCTCTTCCTGATGCTGAAAGTATGGAGTGTTCCTAAAAAGGTTGCTTATGATTTTATTGATTTTTATGTTCTTTGCTATTTTAGTAGAAAATGTTTAGCTCATGCTAAAAGGAGGGCCTTTTAGAATAAAAAAAATTCATGCTTGCGCATTGTTCTATGTATGTTAGCATTCGCGGCGCCATTTT
This sequence comes from Calotriton arnoldi, assembly GCA_963921515.1. NCBI lineage: Eukaryota > Metazoa > Chordata > Amphibia > Caudata > Salamandridae > Calotriton > Calotriton arnoldi. Next base: position 223,559 of record CAWUFW010006413.1, read on the forward strand.
CTATGTCGGCGCCATTTTGTGTTACAATCGAAACTCATACTTCGCTATTTCCCAGGAAAGTCCTCTGTTAGGTTATGTTTCTCCAAGGCCGAGTTTTGATTCCCTAATGAATACACTGTTCTTATTAGGGCATACCTTTCCCACTAGATACAGGCCCTCTCCCACTTGTCTGAAGACGAGCCCGCCTGCAGTGGCCTTGGACTCTGCAACTTTGTAAGATATGATCACTGAGATTGTTTTTTCTCTCGTTTGCATTGCCTTACAGCACCTGCCTGGAAAATTCCACTATGGGCGTGTTCTAGCCCAGTTACGAAATGTACTAAATGTATCTCTATGCTTGTGGACTTTAGTCCTTCTGCAGCACTCCTTAGAGACTGTGTAGACCGGGCTCCACTCTGAGTGTACTCTGAATAAACAGAAATTGGTTTGTATTCTCTACTGTCTGACCGACTCTTCATTTGGTGTGAAAGGCTGAGAGGTGGTCGTGAGTGACCCGGGTGACCCTAATCGGGGTTCTTTCCATAATCAGATTCTGTGTTCCACAGTGTTGGAAAATGGCCTTCTCTGAAGGGGCACACCAAAATTTTTGCCTGCCTCCTCCGCTTTCTTTCTTTTTTCCAACCTCGTTTTTGTTGGCTTTAAAACTCTAAGCACGTTACCACTGCTAACCAGTGCTAAAGTGCATGTGCTGTCTCCTCTAAACAAGGTAACATTGGTTCATACCCAATTGGCATAACTTATGTACTTATAAGTGCCTAGTAAAGTGCTAGGGCCTGTAAATTAAATGCTACTAATGAACCCGCAGCACTGACTGTGCCACCCCCTTAAGTATCCCTTTACCCATGTCTCAGGCCTGCTACTGCAGAGCCTGTGCATGCAGTTTACACTGCCATGTCGACTTAGCATTTAAAAACCCTTGCCAAGCCTTAAACTCCCCTTTTATGACACATAAGTCACCGCTAAGGTAGGCCTTAGGTAGACCATAGGGCAGTGTGCTGTGTGAATGAAAGGTAGGACATGTACTTTTAAGTTTTGCTTGTCCTGGTTGTGAAAAGCATCTACATTTGTTTTTTACTACAGTGGCATCTTCCCCTCTCATAGGTTCATTGGGAATTCCTTATTTCACCCTTAAGCTGTAATTCCTGATTGACAAGGAGTAGTTCTGTCATGTTTTATATCATTGGAATGGTAATGATAAATCCTCTTTGCTGGTAATGTTGGATTTAACATTACTATTTTCGAAATGTCACTTTTGGAAAGATGACATTTCTCTGCTCTTAAAGCTCTATGTGTCTGCAGCCTGTCTCCATTACACGTCAGAGGTGGGTGACAGCTGGGCTTTGTGCATTCCATCTAGACAGCCACACACAAAGGAAGGTTAGGTGTGACTGAGTGGCCATTTACATCCCGGGCAGGATGAGAGGGAGGAGCTGAGACTTCCACCTGAAAAGGCTGTGTCCATTCCCCACACAAAGGGTTCATTACACCCCTGTAGTGAGTCTGGAGCCAAGTCTGGGAAGGGGGACCTCTGTGCACTTCAAAGCCCCTCTTTGAAATCACCCCCACTTCAAAGGAAAGCAGGGTATAAGTACTGGACCTCCGACCCTACCAACTCAGTACACTTCTGACCTAAGACCAGCTTGCCAAGAAGAAGGATGGCTGTGCTGAGGACTGCTACACTGCTGTACTGCTGTTCTGGAAGACTGCTGCCTTGCTGTACTCTCTGCTGCCTGCTGCTCCCTCTGACTGGACCCATATCACCTGACCCAGAGTGACTCCAAGGGCTAATTGACTAGCCTCCTGTTCTTCAAAGAATGAGGAACTTCAAAGTCCTTAACCCTGCTGCTGAGCCTGGTTCATTTGAAGTGAACCTAGGTGCTTGCTCTAGTTGAAACGACGCATCTTCTGCTGCGACAAGCAGAACCAGAGCTTCGTGGCTGTTTCAGGAACAGAACCAGTGCATCACACTTGAAACCAGCTCATCGCCATCGGAACTACTGCATTTGAACTGCCACCACTGCTGAAGAACGATCAACGCATTCCTTTGTCAGTGTTGGGAAACCCGGTGCATCGGAAATGAAAGCAGGGCATCTCTGACATGACACTTCATCTTCAGAACCAAGACATCTCCATCCTTCATTGCGTTAGGAAAATCAACGCATCTCAGGATTAAGGAACTTTGCTCAGCAGGCCCTGCGTGGGTCCTGTATCCGGCCCACACTCCATCGCGGTCGGCCTGAGCTGTTGACTTTGTCCTTGTCCAGTGTGACCAAATAACTGTTGCTTCTAAGCACTATTTTTGCATTCTATATTTAAAAATTCATATCTCAACTTCTACTTATTGGATTTTTGTCGTTTTGATCTTGTTTTATTTCTAAAATCATAATACATTTTTCTAAAATGGTGTGGAGTCTTTCTGCAGTGTCTTTACTGTTTTACTGTTTGTTGTATTGGAAAATACTTAACACATTGCCTCTGAAGTTAACCCTGCCTGCTCTGTGTCAAGCTACCAGAGGGTAAGCACAGGTGTAGATCTGACTTACCCTGACTAGGATTGTGGTTCCTGCTTGAACAGGGTGCATGGCTCTGCCAACCAGAAACCCAATTTCTAATATTGGCGATCAGCGGTGAGGATAGGACTTGTTTTTGTGCCGTGCCATACAGTGACTTGTTTTTCACTACTGCTCCATATCTAGACCAACTCTACCCCTTTTCAATTCTCCCTGATTGTAATTTTTTATTTTTTCCCCAAATCATGTCTCTAACTGGAGGGGTGATATCTGCACCTACAAAATGGATTTTGAGCTGACCAAACTTACACTGTGGCCCAGCTCAAGGATTTCTACAAAGGGATTGAGCTTTCTACTAAGGTCTTCACCAAAAAGGTGAAGCTGCAATAGGTGCTGAGGTCCTGGGCAGAAGCTCATGATGGAGTAATTGTAACCCCAGAGGAGAATGATGAGGAATTGGATGATGAGGAGCAGGACCAGGGCTCACTAGAGAGTCTGGGACTGCCTGTGGGACAGGGGGCCAACATCCTGCAAGGAGCAGTGGTTGTGGCCAGTGCTTGGAGCAGTGGATTATGCAGAAACTTGTCCCCAGAGGAGCGGGAGGACAGGACAAAGGAGGGGAAATTGAAACAGGAGCTTGCAAAATTGAAGAAGGAGCAAGCTCTAGAGAAAAGGAGGCTAGCCATGAAGGAGAGGAAGATGGCCCATGAGCTAACCCTGAGAGAGCTGTACATTAAAGCCAAGCAAGTGGAGTCCAGCAGTAATGGTGGCAGCATACCTAACACTGGTGAAGTAAGGGTCCGCATACCAAAGGACTTGGGGCCCAGTTATGTGGGGGGACATGACATAGATAGGTGGTTTGCAGCCTATGCAGTGGCCTTAAGGGTTCTCAAGGTGCCTGAGGAGTCCTGGGGGGTAGCTTGTGGAAGTACATGCCAACAGTGGGGTGGGACACACTCTTAACACTGGGGGTAGAGGAACAGACACACTACACTGCAATGAAAGCCATTCTAGTCTGTAAATTTGGTCTGACTCCTGAGAAATATAGGTAGAGGTTCAGGGACTGCCACAAGATCCCATCACAGACATGGGTAGACTTCCTTGACTATTCCAGCAAGGCACTGAAGGGGGATGTGTTTTAGAGAGCTGCACCAACACCTGGTTGATAGCAAGTTGAGTGACCAGAGGAAGCTTGCTGAGGAGTCGGACATACAGGTCAGCACCGGAGTGTCCAAGAAGGTACCTGGGGGTGACTTAAAGAAGGGCGGTTCAGGTTATCCCCAACAGAGTGAAGGGGAGGTCAAGGGAGACCCAGACAAGTCTCAAAGTAAGGGGGAAGAAAAGGGTTCCCTTGTCCCTTCTGAGACGAAGGAGGGAGGTTCTGGTGGGCAGTAGCCCAGGGCGCCCTATCTTGAACCCTGCTGCTTTGATTGTTCTCAACTAGAACGCAAGCAAGAGAACTCTGTCTGTCCAAAGAAAGCACCCACTGGTGGGAACTCTACTTTTTCTGCTCTATGGCCCTGGTATCCCTAGGGTGGGGTGGGGGTGCAAAGGAGGGAAATAATTAGTCCCCCGATGTCCATAGACTGCATTCTGGGAAATGAGTTGCCCCAGTGTCAGTAGAGCTGGGAGGGGTGCCCACTACAGATGCCCTGCCAGTTCAGTTTTCTGGAGGTACCACTCCCAAATGAATAGTACATAAACCCAGATGGAGAGGCAAGGGGGAGGAAGAACTCACCCCTGACTCCTGTTCAGCCTAAGGTTACAGACCTTGGGCTGAATGACCAGTTTCAGGATACCAATCCTGAACTTTTGGAAGGAAGAGTGGACAATGTGTGCAAGGCACCTGGGGCTACTGCCCCCACCCCCACTCTGAGAAACCACAGAGGTCAGAGACCCCTGTATGGCCTGGGGCCTGGCTCTTTACACTGACAGCTGTTAGTGGCCTCTGTTGGTTGTTGTCCTTGTTGACAGAGTTCTCCTTGGGTTGGGGACAGATGTCTAGCCCAAGTGGTGGAATGGGCCACATCACTTTTTTGGCCAGGGTGGTACTGTCCACCTACTGGGATGCATCTGTGAGCAAGTAAAGGTTAGGTGCTGCACAGATGGGGTCTACAGGTGAGGAGAAGAGTTCTCCCTTGTTCATCTCAGTGGTCACGGAGAGCATAGACAGAGGGATCCAACTGGGTTCAGAAGGGCATAGGACTGGCAAGTGCCCCTGCAGTAGTGGCCGATTGTCCATGTTCTATCGCCCTAGCAGGGAATTCCATCAAGGTAGTGATTAGTCTACCCTGGCTTTAGGCTGAAGGGAGGTCATGTTGGAAAATGGCCCTCTCTGAAGTGTCATCCCAAACTTTTTGCCTTCCTTCTCTTCTTTTTATTGGCTTTAGCACTCTAGCTATTGCTCTAGCTCACACACTTTACCATTGCTAACTAGTGCTAAAGTGCATGTGCTCTCTCTTATCATGGTATCATTGGTTCATACCCAATTGACATATTTAATTTACTTGTAAGTCCCTAGTAAAGTGCACTACATGTGCCAGGGCCTGTGTATTAAATAACATAACATATGTATTTGTAAAGCGCACGTTCACCCGGAGGCATCTTGGCGCTGAATAACAGATGTTTATTGTTACCCCACTCAATGGTACTCATTTTATCGACCTCAGATGGATGAAAGGCTGAGTGGACCCACCGGGATTTTAACCTGTGACCATGAGGTCGAACACAGGCCCCTGCAGGGGACGCATTAGTCCACTGAGCCACCAGACCCGGGGTAAATTATACTAATGGCCCTGCACCACTGATTGTGCCATCCACCTAGGTAGACCCTTAGCCATGTCTTAGGCCTCCCACTGCAGAGCCTGTTTGTGCAGTTTACACTGCCATGTTGACGTGGCACTTAAAGCCCCTTGCCAAGCCTTAAACTCTCCTTTTATTACATATGTCACCCCTAAGGTAGGCCCAGGTAGCCCATAGGGCAGGGTGCTGGGTAATTAAAAGTTAGGACATGTACTTTCAAGTTTTGATTGTTCTGGTAGTGAAAAGCACCTAAATTTATTTTTAAATACTGTGAGGCCTACCCCTCTCATAGGTTAACATTGGGAATTCCATATTACGCTCTGTCATGCTTTACATCATTGAAATGGCAATGATAAATCCTCTTTGGTGGCAAAGTTGGATTTAACATTACAATTTTAGAAATGTCACTTTTAGAAAGAAAGCTTTGAGTGCCTGCAGCCTGTCTCCAATACACATCTCGGGTGGGTGACAGTGGGGCTTTGTGCATTCCCTCTAGACAGTCACACACAAAGTAAGGTTAGGTGTGACTCAGTGATCATTTGCATCTTGATGGGTCATCCTGGGAAAGATGGGAGGGAGGAGCTGACACTCACACCTGAAAAGGCAGTGTCCTATCCCCACACAAAGGGTTGATTACCATTCTATAGTGAGTCTGGAGCCAGGGCTGGGAAGGGGGGACTTCTGTGCACTTCAAACCCCCTCTTTGAAATCACTCCCACTTCAAAGGCACAACTGGGTGTGAGTACTGGACCTATGACCCTCCCAACTACGTACACTTATGGATCTGAAACCAACTTGCCAAGAAGAAGGACTACTGTGCTGAGGACTGCTACACTGCTGGACTGCTGCTCTGGAAGACTGCTGCCAGCTGCTCCCTCTGACCGGACCCACATCACCTGACCCAGAGTGACTCCAATGGCTAATTGACTAGCCTCTTGTTCTTCAAAGACTCAGAGAGATCAAAGTCTTTAACCCTGCTCCTGTGCCTGGCTTATTGGAAGTGAACCCAGGTGCTTGCTCCAGTGGAAACAATGCATCTTCTGCTGCGACAAGCAGAACCGATGCATCGCTGCTGTTGTGAAAACAGAACTGGTTCATCGCACTTGGAACCAATGCAACACCATCGGAACCCCTGCATAGGAACTGCTTCACTGCTGCCACTGCTGAAGGATGATCAACACATCCCTTTGTCTGCATGGAGATACTCATGGCATTGGCTTTGGAACCAACGCATCTCAGAACTGGCACTTTGTCTTCGGAACCAACGCATCACCATTCTTGCATGAGGAAAATCAACGCAGCTCGTGTTGCAGCCAGGATTAAGGTACTTTGCTCAGTGGGCCCTGTGTGGGTTCTGTATCCAGCCTGCGCTCCATCGCTGTTGGCCTGACTCTTGACTTTGTCCCGGTCCAGAGCGACCAATTAACTCTTTAATCACTGTTTGCTTCTAGGCACTATTTTTACATTTATTCTTTAAACATTCATGTCTCGACTTTTACTTATTGGATTTTTGTTGTTTTGGTCTTATTTTAATAAAAAAATCATACGTGGAGTCTTTTGTGGTGTTTCACTGTTAGACAGTTTGCTGTATGCACAAATACTTAACACATTGTCTCTTAAGTTAAGCCTGTCTGCTTTGTTCCAAGCTACGAGAGGGTGAGCACAGGTTAATTTATGGTGTGGATCTGACTTACCCTGACCAGGATTGTGGTTCCTGCTTGGACATGGTGTATGCTTTTGCCAACCAGAAACCCAATTTCTAACACATAGACTTCTGATTGACTATGTCTGGGTCTGGTCTTTTACTTGAAGTTAATTATACATGTGATTCTGCAATCCCTGTGCAAAACCCTGTCTCTAATTTCTTTATAATAGGTGACTTGTGTCGCACCCAGGCACCTATTATACAGAAATATAGAAATCAAGAGTAATAACTTATTACAGTTAAGTACTGGTGTCACAATGCCTGTTGCCAGATCTAGCAGAAGAGGAGAAAGGCAGGCCAGGCTACAAAGCATAAATGAAGCATAAATGTGTTTAATTTTGCACTAGAGAATCTATTTTTATTCTTTATATCTGCAAACATGCTCTCTCTTTCATACGAAAGAGCTACGCACCAAGGATTTAAGTGATTTGTAGGAAAGGTGATGGTGGGACCATATACTCTATGGGATTAAGTCCTCTGCTGTACATGATAAGGATAATGAAAGTCACCTCGGAGTTCCATAACTTAAATTAAGAAACTCAACCTTCGGCCTCATGGTCATTGAACTCCTTAGCGACTTGCAAACTCATTATAATGTATACCAGGGGCTACTTTATCCCATATATTACTTTTCCTATGATAGCCATATTCCTAAATTGTCTGAGAAATAAATAAAAAGTGATTCTCTGTTGGCCATGGTTGTTTAGTTTACCCTTCTGAGACTTGTACCTCAATCCCCAGAGTGGATTCTTGTTCATTACTGAGTCTGCTCCTGTCTCTTCTGTCATGTCACAGGCCTAATCTTACTGTTTGGAGGCTGAAAAGAGGATCGCCAAAACTTAAGCGTTTCCATTTTTTGGCACACTCAGCTTAGAAATCTTGCTGGCGTCCTACTTGTAGGTCTTATAATGAACACTGGATATTTTTGACATTCTTGGCGCTAGGCTCGCTCTTTAAATTGATGTACCTGTGAATCCCATTGAGCGTTGCAGTTCCTCATGGATGGGTTTTCTTTAGGCCTAGCAGTGTCTACCCTTAGAGTTCAGCGAGCAGCAGCTAAAGCTGTTTGCGCCCCTCGTAGAGGTGTTTCTGATATGACTGAGTTTGGCTCTCATCTTTTATAAGTCTTCTTTATAATCAGTGGTATCATCCTGGGACTTGCCCTTAGTGCTTAAAGCCCTACAACTTCCATCGCTTAAACCTTTAGGGTAAGTGGACCTTATGTTTCTGACGTTAAAGACCTTTTTAGTAGGCATTATATCAGCTCACAGGCTTGGAGAACTGACTTTGACATTGAAGGCCCCTTATTTGCCTGTTTTTCCAGACAGAAATGTTTTATATTTAGGACCTAGTTTCTTTCCTAAAGCACTGTCATCCTTTCATACTGAACAGGAAATTATCCTACCCTCACTTTTTCCTAATGCATCCTGGGATGAAGAGGAAAATGTGCATCTCCTGGATATAACTAGAGCAGTTCAAATGTGCAATTTTGAAAAAAATCAAATTGAAAACAAGGCTTCTTTTTCCTCTTTAATCTACTGGATTAAAAGTACAATTTCTGTGGCTTTTGAAGTTCAAGTTGTCATACTTTCTAGTTCAGTAGAGAGTTGATCTACTTGAGTAAGGGCAGCCTTATGAAGGAGGCTGGGGGCAGGGCTTCTGTCCAGGACATCCGTCGAGCAGCTACTTGGCAACTCCTGCCTCATTTAGTTCTCACTATCGACAGGATGTAGGAGATTAGAGAGCATGAGATTGTGTACATATGGTCATTACAGCTGTATTTTTGACTAAATCATTCTCTAATAATAGACTGTGTAAATAAATATACGTGTTTAATTATTAAGAGTTAGTGTATTTGGGACCAGATTTATACTGCTCTGGTAAATTCCTATATTGTAAGGACTGTGAAATAGAAGGAGGAGGTAATTTGTAAATTACTTACTAGTAATCCTCATTACTCCAACTTCCCTTCCTTGTCTCAGTACCTACACAAACCACCCTCTAGCTCCTGTTTGCAACCTTGACCACTGGTGCTTGGGGACACTTAATTTTGATCATGGAGATAGAGACATTTATGGGGACATAATGGAGGCCTTGGGAGGCTTCTAAGGGAGGAGTTTGTTAGTTTGGTTAGGTCATGTGGTGCCTCTGTTGCGATTGACATGTCTCATATTGTAGGTACTGGGGTAAGGAAGGGTAATGAAGATTGCCAGTGAGTAATCAGCTTATTATTCCCGGCTGCTGGAAGTTCAACCCTGACACTTCTGACAGTGGGTGATAGGAGGAATGCGGTGGCACCGGCAGGCAGACAAGAGGTAGCTGCAGGGCAGCGTGTTTATGAAAGTTAACACAGGGGGATCATTCCTGCTGACACACCCTAAGCCCCTTTTATGCTCTCAAATTTGAAAAAAACGTTTTATCCGCTACATTTTTTTCAAAGCTGTAGATGTAGAGTGTTAAGCTTTGCACCATTTGTCACTCCTCTAAAATAAATCCATCTTATTGAATTCAAAGAAAACACACACTACAGCAAGCAAGGCAGGTGCTTTAGCACCTCTGCACCCAGAATTTTGTGATCGCGTCGATTCCCTTGTGCCAAAGTTTGCATGACCTGGCAAGTGCAGAAAAACATTTTATGCACTAACATATGAGAGCAAAAATGACAAATATTAGTCATATGAGATAGCGGAGGGTGGTCACAACTATCTATCTGGTGTAACAAGTATGCAACACTGTTTTATTTTGGTAGGACTGAGATGTGGTACTGTGCATCACTCAGTGACTTTCCCAATCATGAAGTCTTGTCCTCCTGTTCCGATCTAAAGTCCATGTGATGGACGGAGTAAGCAAAGCACTATGCACTTTTTATTGTTTTGTAAATTTTATCAGAACTTCAAGAGTTTTTATCTAAAACCCATCTTTGTTGGACCTAACATTTGATCATATAAAGCTGCTATGAAATACTTGATTGCACTAAACGAACCCTCTGTGTGTTATAATATGGCCCTTTTTATTTTGGAAGCCATCCATGTAAGGAAAAACCTTTTGTATTACTAAGCCCTTGATTTTAAATTGTTTTTTGTATGGATTCTATGTAGTGTATATAAATGATGGATTTATTTTATTGAGATGTAATTTTTATGTTAATGCACTTTCATGGCTGTTTCAACTAGCCGAATAGGAATCAAATCGAGTCATCCATATGTTAGTGAAAAAGTTGCTCCACAATTGCCACTGCAACAGATACATTTATCTAATCTGCTTCTGGAAATAGAAATGAAATACCAAAATCCAACCCTTCTACTCTTGCTAAAAACTCAGTCAAATACATAAAATTATGTAAGTAAAATGATAAGCTTGGTGGGAAACACGATTGGTAACCCAGGCTGGGACGGTTTTGTAAGGAACTAAGCTAAAACTAATTAAGACACCAGGTTCCTCACCTCGTTATTTCAATTTTATTATATCACTACACATGGTGACCAGAAATGACCCTTTGCAGCCCCAAGTAAGAGAGAGTAGAATGGCAGATTTACAAGCCCCTTGCGACACATTTACGCCGTTGTTGTGTCACTTCTGTGACGCAGCGGCGTCGTAAACAATGTGCCACGTTGCGACATATTTACAACGTGACGCATCTAGGGAGATGTGTCACGTTGTAAAGCTCTGCGCTACATTATACCTGCGTCAGGTATAATGTATGCAGGGTGAGCGTTCCGTCGCAAGAAAGCCTCGTAAAAGTGACGCAGTGAAATCTACAAGATTTCACTGAGTCACTTTCACGACGCCGCTGCGTAAAAAGCTTACGCCTGCTTGAAGCAGGCGTAAGGAGTGACGCAGCATGATAGGTATGGGCTGCCCCTGAGCATTGCTGGAGTTGCGTCGTGCTTGCGACACGACTCCAGCAATGCGCTGCCCTTACGACAAAAGTTGCGACACGCATCTGTCTATCCTTGCGCCACGGTGCGCCGCATTGTAAATGCGACGCATCCGTGGTGGCGCAAGGGTATTTTTGCGTGTCGCATCTTGACTGGCGCATCCCTGCTAATATGCAGAGATGCGCCAGTCCTTGTAAATCTGCCCCATGGTTTCCAGTAAGAATGCTGTGCCCCCCATGATTTCATACAGAAGGATCCTACTTTAAATATTGCCTGCACTGAGTTACATAAATGTTTACTATAGATAATTATGGCAACATAAATGTTAAGCTTGTTTTCTATTTCTTTTAACGGTGATATCCTGAACACTTTCTGATATTACTGCGAGTTACCTTACTTATGGCACGAAATTGCTGACCCAAAAATGACAACGTTTGGGAGAATTTTCACATGAAAATAAATTATTTTTTCAAGAGGGTTGATTGAAAAATTATGTACACACACGCCTCCCTCCCCAAACACACATATTACAGTAACAATTAAGGAGGCACACAACATTTTCATGCTTCATTAAGGTGAATCGAGGCTATTGAAACAGAAGATTATTTCTGTTGCACAACTGCCTATCTAAGCCAAGGAAAACCTGAAAATATCTATCCGCAATAGGATACTTTTTTTAAACAGCCAGTGGAAGAAAAACATGTGCTAGTTAAATACTGCCAAAAACGGGATATTTGCATAAAGTATCCAGATGCAGAATTACACAAATCATTGAACATCAAAGAGAAGGAGCAATTGGAAAGGGAAAGGAATAAACCACATCAGAATCCATATTAATAGAAAATGAAGCAGTTACAGAAGCTTCAAAGGCACTAGATACAGGCTGCATGCTAGAATGTAGTGCATCTCAGAAGATTAGCTGCTAATATACTGTAAAAACATGCAAAGGTGTGCCTTAATGCCATTCAATCTCCCAAAAATTACACAATATAAGCACTTTCAATAACAAATCTTGCTAACAAACTGATGGAGCCGACATTGAGCCCGCTGCTGAAGGTAGTTCAGGCCAAACTACTACCGACGATCACTTACTGCAAAGAAGCATTGGGGGGGAGGGACGCCAAGATACTAGACAGCACGCTGGTTAAAGCCTATAGAATCATGTTTTGCCTCCCGCCTTACACCTCACCGGCTCAAATAAGGTTGGAGTTTGGCCTCCTACATCAATCCCTGGCCAGGCATGGGTCTTAGGTTATCTGCTGGCACAAAATTAGAAATGCCACGTCAAATACGCTGAACCAACTGCTGTGGCATGAAATCCAGCACAGGGACACCTGCCAAGCAAGGAGATATCTTCAGACATCTCTGGAAAGTACCAAGCTCACGGATCTCTGGAGTACTCAACTTGGTCATTTAGCTTTTAAGAAATTGGCATGGAAATGTGTAAAACAAATTGCCGAGGTAGAGGACAAGGCAACCTTTGCAGACAGATCCCATGCCTGGATGACCTTGAACTCTTATAAATTACTTGCACCACAAAAGTATTTTAATCAGGGCTACTCCAAAGAGATAAAAATGAAATTCCAAAAGCACAGACTGGGCATCCTCCCGTGCACCCATCATCTTCCACCATGGCTGAGGGCCACAACCCAAAGCACGTGTAGGCTGTGCAACTCCAAGCAAGGAGACATCTTACACCTAATCTGCACCTGTAAGGATCTACATCAAGAACGGATACTGCTGTTAAAAGCTCCCCTTAAGCAGTTAGGTATCCGCACCAGGAGACAAGCGGTGTTGGCTTGCTTCAATCCGGGAAATACGCAGCTGAATTGCAGATTAGTAAAATTCTTAAAGTTGGCTGAACAAAAAACACTTAATATTGGAATAGCCATATAAGTAAGCCACACAAGGAAGAAGCCCTAGCAAAGCAACTCAACCAATTTATAATCCGGGACTGGCCCCCCTCAAAGGATAGAGCATCAGCACTTTTCTTGAACAAAAAATGATTGAGCAAGAACGAACAACAAGAACAATACAGACTAAAGGGCACGATTAATACGCCCACGTCCAGTATCACCTAGGAACAGCGAATGCACTGCACTTTATCTTGCGAACAAATGAACCTTGTCATCGCCTGTATAGCTAAATTTCTCTGTATAGTAATTGTGGTCCCTGTTTTATGGTTTTTACTATTGAACAATAACAATTTTAATATATTCTTTTTAAGTAAATGTTGCAATGGTTTTAAATAACTATGCAAAGTAAAATAAACTTGAAACTTGAAACACAATATAAGCTCGAGGTTTGCCCTAAGCTTTCAGCATGAAAGCCACAGTTATACTTTGAAATCCTCTAAAGCGTTTATTAACTCTTAATTGCATTACAATGTTGTATAGTTCAACATGAATATGGACGTTCTGGCTTTAGGCAAAGCAAATTCTCTTGCATTGCTGAAAAGCTAAAACAATATTTTAAATAAAAATAGATAAACAACCTATTTGAACAGTGATACATGGAAACTGAAGTAAGTGCTCAATGAGCTCTGAGGGCAGGGAGGTTGTACTAGGTTTCCAGCTGCGCGCCCTTAAGGAAACTACCCTAAAAACGTCTGCTGCATATCTGAGCGCGTGACTTTAAACAGACCATTGTCTCAAACACATCCACACTCTGTACCACACTTGTTAAAGTTACGCGATCGTTTACCGTTCGTCTATCAACAGAATACCACATTTACATGAAAGTAAATCGTTAATGATGAAGTGCCCTTCAACCAACCCGCTTTGCAGGATATATGACATCAGAGGGGTTTGTTATGTTTAAGTTAGCATGATTAGATTTCACAATCCGCTTCTCGGGATAAATGACATCAGAGATGTTAGTGGTGTTTAAATTAGCATGATTAGGTTTCAGTTCGAACAACAAGTGGAATGATAGGAATAATCTCATTACATGCTGCCTTACTAATTGAATGGAAGGATGTTAATGCTTATTAACAGCTGGATGTATATCACCAACTATTGCTTTAGTGGGGGTGATTGATATAGTACACATATCCATTGGTTAAATTTTCCTAGCAATGCACTGTAATTGTGCTGATTGGACAAATATTGCATTGATTATAAGATTATGACTGGATATCATCAAACCGCATTTCACAAAGTAGGTAAGTATTGATAAAACATAATCCATTATGTGGTTGATTGCTAATGTTATTAATTTGATCAAAATTAATATGTAGGAAAACAGTGATTTATTTAAATTTAGATAACATATTTTTGATCATACTTTTTAGCCTTGAACAAGACAAAGTAGTTGCGAAACATGTTGACTGATTATTAACTGGCTGCTGGAAGCCGTAATAAATTGAATGGAATTATGAAATATCAGTAATTTCTCCCTTGAACTGCTGATTGTGGATACTTCAAGCATCCCACTATTCTTTTGTGGTTATAGTGGTTATATGATACAAAGTTTGTGCACAATGGTGTACCATGTTAGTTTGGGTAAACCTTATTAGTGCTGAACCCTTTCTTCAGAATTTCGCAGTTCTTTGTGTTGTCCCCTCAGATAATCAACATCCTAGAATGCTCAGTCTCTCAACATGAAGGAAGGGAGTTTGAGTCTAGAGGACAACCCAGGAATGGCAGGGGGACCCTGAATAATGCTCTGACCCCACCAAATGAAATACAAGTTCCCTATTTTAATTCTTGAATAATGAGAGGCAACTCATATGAAGACATGTCTTCTAGACTACCAAGGATTGGATGAGATGTTACCGACTTTCAGGTGATGTTTCCACACCACCAGTCACTTTATGAGACTAGGATGTACGCCAGGTGGGACAAAGGTCTAAAGTATTTTCTAAGTTCTGCAGAGATATGACACAGTGGAAGGGCTTGCTTACCAACTTACATTGGGCTGATAATTCTTGGACAAATACCTAGGCGTGCAGCATCCAAGAATCACTAACTCTTAAGCATTTGAGTGACCCATCTGAAGCAGACATGTGATGCACAGGAGAGTCTGCTCCTGGCCGATATGGGACCCGATTCACAAAGGTAAACGCACACTTTTGTGTAAGTTTACTACTTTTTGGTATTCACAAATGAAAACTTAGACCTAAAGTGTAACTTTACTACTTTTCGGTATTCACAAAGGTAAGTTACCACTAGTAAAGTTAGACTTTTGGTCTAAGTTTTCCTTTATGAATACCGAAAACTAGGAAAGTTAGACTTTTGGTCTAAGTTTACCTTTGTGAATTTCTTATTTACTACTGATGAGACAATAGAAAATGTGCCTTGCAAGTTTCAAAAACAAGGAATCATCAATGGCCATACTTCAAGCACTTCCAGTTAAGGATGTGATAAATGGCATCAAATATTTTGGAACCCGGTAAAGATACACTTGCAAGACTAATTTCCACTTGTTCTATAAAAAGCACAAATTCCGGCCAGGTCACCTAGTGGCAGATCTTTGCTACAGCGTAAACAAAATGGCTTAAGAGCATCTGTAACCCTTTAAAGAAGATTGCTAATCTCACACAAATGTTGTCTTAGGGTGCCCATGGAGAGGAGTGGGGAGAAGCAAGGAGCTCAATGACACTGGGAATTACATCTGAGTTGGTACTCTCCTTTTGTCTTCCATCTGCCCTTCCACCTGACAGTTCAGCAAAATATGGCTGGTAGGAGGGAGCAGATGCAAGGGTCAAGCAGTGGGGACAGTTTGATTGGCTGAGTCTGGTAACATGTCCCGGAAGGAAGACTATGCCAGAGAGCAAAGCAGTTAGCAAAGGACTCCTGCAATTTAGGTCTGATCGCTTCTGTTGCTGCTTTATTCAAGTATTTTCTTCTCAGTGTTCAACAAAATAAAGGAAAACAAGAAAACACATAGGGCCTGATTCTGATGCGGTTAGGAAAGCATTCCCACCTAGGGCCTGATTCTGATGCGGTTAGGAAGGCCTCCTAATGGCATTTGCTCCTTCCAAATCGAATCGGGATCGTGTTTTCCCGACACAGGGCCCAATTATGATGCGGTTAGGAACATATGCTCCCATTGAAGTCAATGGGAGTCCAACCAAATCGTATCTGGAAGCATCCGGATGCATCGTACTCCGTCGGTCGGACTCTCCCGATCCGAGTGGGTCGGAAACCATTTCCAAACCGATTCGGTCGGGAAGCTTTCCAACCCGCATCAGAATCAGGCCCTTCGACTTTCAAACCACTTGTTTGCCTGCTACACTGATAACATATTTATGGAATGCAGAATGTAGAATACTTGAAGAATGTTTCAAATTCTAACTTCAAATTCACAAGTAGCAATACGAAACGCATAGGCTTATATCGCTTTTCTGAATGTACCAGTTACCATTAGCAAACATAACGTCATAACAGATCTGTCGACAAACCAACAGATGCCATCTGTTTTTAAACCTGACTTCATGTCAACAATGCCACTAAACTCAGCATCATTTAAAGCCAAGTGCTCAGAATAATATGTAATGAAGACCTTTGTAACAATCATCTACAAAAGCCTATTATACTATGCCAAATGTGTTGTATTCATTTGCGTATTACTCAGCAACAAATTGGCAGATTTTTTGTAGCTAGCTGTGGAAGCATTTATTTAGAACACCAACAGCAGAAACAAACGTGACAAATTTCTATTTGTCATGCATTGACTTCGAACTACAGAACCATAATTCCAAAAACATTTCCCTTATTGATCATCTCTGAAAAACTACAAAAGGTTTTCCCCAAAACTCCAAGCATTACCTATTACAGAGCTTCCAATATATGAGTATTTATTGAGAGTTCTGAAATCGGACAAGCTTTAAAAAGTTCAGGGGCTCATTGCTATGGTTTCAAAGGGTGCGGAGTGCAGACTGAAGAGTGGTTTTGGGGTCTGTCATTTTGATAGTGGACCCCATATTTCACAAGCAAACATGAAATATTTTCTATATTTCATGTTTTCCTGTGGAATACAGGTTTTGTATACTAGTACATTTTGTTGTTGTGTTATACAGGCAACCAAACATGTAATATACTGTTCTATGTGGTTATGATTCATTTGTACTTTCCATTGAAAAGTCATTTATTTATATGCCAATAAGTGTTGATCGCACAATATTTGGCAATGACTTAGCCGGGCGGCAGCCATACAGTGGAATGCCTGCACCGAACACCTGACTCCCAGGCAAGCCTCCAGATATCTTCAGCAGCTCCCAGTGAGGTGCAACAGAGGATTGCTGAACCAAACATATCTCCTACCCACCCAACAGTGGGCTGGCTGCCTGCCTGCCATCACCTCTGCAGATCACCCAATCCATCCAAAAGGGAACTGCACTAGTGAGGCTCATCACCCTTCCGGATGTGAAATCTACCTAGCTGCGATATTAGGCAAATCTCTACTGCACCGGGCTGGCTTCTGACCCTGCCTCCCTAGGATGCAACCTATGCAGCATTATTTACCTTCTGCTCTTCGGCCTACGAAGAGTGTATCGGGACCTCACTGGCAACGGCCTGCAGTCTTTTATGCTACCATACAGGGACATATGAGGAGGTGCCACTGCCTCATTTACAGCTACATGTGCCTTGGGACACCGCAGTGGCATCCCGCTCTTTGCATTTCTGGCATGGCTGGCCCTTCTGACTCTGGTCTGGTTCCTCCCCCCAGCGATGAGAAGCTTCCTTCTTGACTTGTGATACACTCCGCAGTCTGGGATTTTAGAGGGAGCCCCCCTACATCTGGGCACAGGACTGGGCTTCGTGACCATGGCAGATTCCCTTGAACCCCCACCCCCACTGGCTGTTGCCACCACCCATGGCATCTGGAAATGCAACCCTCCAATTACTCTTTCTTGAGGGCTTGGCCTAACCTAAAGCACCAGCTCCAGTGCTACCAGGCTGCTTGAAAGACCCAATGGACAGTATCTTGCAGGGAATCTCAGCTGTCAGACACCACCTAGAACCGATGGATGCCAAGATCACGGACCTCACCATTCACATGAAGTCTATCAGAACAGATATTGGGGTTTTCCAGGGATTGCTGGGTGGCATGGATGCCTGCCTCACCATCTTGGAATCCAGGACGACACAGTTTGAATCCTTGGAACCTGAACTATGGCGTCTACAACACAAGATGACTGACCTGAAGGATAGAAGCCGGAGGGACAACATATGCTTCTTCGGCTTCCCAGAAAAGACTGAGTGGGACGATGCAGGAGGCTTCTTCTACAACCTATTACCTCACCCCTGGGCCTTACCTTCACTTCACCCCTGGAGATCCAACAAGCCAATAACATTCTTACCTGCAATACCGTGACTAGGGACAAACCCCGGCCACTTAAAGTGTGCTTAATGAAACACATGTAGTTGTGACAAAACCTAACTGGTGCCTGCAATCATGGGCCCTATGACTACGAAGGTCATGAAATCTGCATATCGGTGGAAACAAATGACGAGTGTGGCGCTTTCCTGTCTCTCCAACCAACACTGTGTATATGGGACATTAAATAGCCTAGATCACTGCCATTAACACAGGGGCTCTCCCCCCACAACACCTCTCGCCACCCATTCTCTCCCTCCGAGTGAGGGTACAGTACTGACTCTCCTTCCTCTCTGGTACTGACTCGACATCCGGGACATCAGTGCATGTGAGGCAGACATAGCCATCCTCAAGAAACCCACCTCTCAGACCCTGAAGCAGACAAGCTAAAACGAGAGTGGGTGGGCACAGACAACCATAGCAGCCACACACTCCTCAAACAACTGCAACATACTCCCAACGTCAATTAGCTAACGTACTGCACAAAACCCTCTGCTGCACAATACTCAGGACATGGACTGACTGTGAGGGACAGCAGACCCGGAGGGTTTTGTGCAGTAGGTAGAAAGAATGCCGCTTCAAATTTCTGGACAAGGTCCTGAGCGTGGGATCAATCTATGCCCCAGTAGGGACAGAAGCAGCATTCTTTCTCTGTCTTATCAGTGTCCTGACTGAACTGGGCACTGCTACCACAATCCTAGGGAGGGACTGAAATCTAGCTCCTTGACACCATGTTGGATCTCAAGGGCCCACTAGATAAGACCAACAACACAGACAGAGTGACCCACCTGACGTACAATTGAACCATGGCTACCTGGTCCCTCCTCTACCCTACCAAAAAGGCTTACACCTATCTCTCACCTTTTCACAGCACTCAGTCCATGCTCGATTACTTCCTCATTGCACACTCTCTTATATCAATGGTGGTGGATACAAATTTCAAAAAGGGCTCGTTTCCTACCATTTACCAACCAGCCTATTGCTAAACTTGGGAGTGACATGGTCAGTCCAGAAGCCATGGAATTTCAAGATCTCCTATTACAAGACACCAGAGGGGAAAGCACTTCTCAAATCTTACCCCCAACAGTAATTGGACACATCCTCACAGATGCTTTGGACGACGCAAACCCCATCATCAGGGACCAACCCACTCATACTCCAACCTGACCAATACCATGCGACAGTGGCTGGAAAAGGTGAAGATGGACCATAATGCTCTCTTCACTTCTACGGCAGAAGACGCGATATGCAGGCTTACATACCACCAATATGAACAGGGCAAGAAAGCTGGCAGGCTACTTGCTGCACAACTCTGATAATGGGAGGCGGTGTCTGCCATACCGGTAACCAAAGACCAGTCTGGTCACCTTGTCTTGCATCTCCAAGGGATAGCAGACACTTACACGGAGTACTACAAAGAACCTTTATGCTCCAGAAACTGTTACAGTGAGGCCTGCATTGACAGCTTTTTCTGTACGGTCCCCCTCTCCAAGCTGAACAATGAGGGAAGGGCGCTACTCTTGGGTGAGATCACCAAGGAGTATATTGCACAGGCCATCTCTGCCACACCCAATAGTAGAGCACCCGTGAAAGATGCTTCCCTGTGGAGTTTTACAAATGGACAACACCCATAATGGTGGACTCACTATTTGTGGCCTTTCAAGAGGTGAACTAAACATTTAGGGGCCAGATGTAGGAAGCCAAATTGCGAGCGCAAACGCTGAAATTCGCAGAATTTCAGCGTTTGCGATCGCAATTTGGCTGTGAGCAATGTAGGTAAGTTTAAACCTACTCGCAAAATAAGGAATCGCAAAACTTGCGATTCCTTGATTTTGCTGAAGCATTTAGAGAATCGCAATTTGCGATTCTCTAAATGCTATGGAAGAAGGCATCACAAATTGCGATATTGCCTTAGGGAATGCATAAATTACCACCAACTTCAAGTTGGTGGTAATTTGCGATTTCCTTTAAAAAGCACTTTTGCTTTTTTTAAAGTGCCTTGTGGCACACATACATGCCCTTAGGGCATGTATGTGCCCCACATGTGCACACTTGCACAATTCAGGGGTGCAACAGGGTGTCCTTCTGGAACCCTTGCACCCTTGAAATTGCGCGCGCAATTCCCATTCATTCCTATGGGCCTTTTGGCAGCAAATAAGGAATGTGTAGGAAACGCAAAAAATATTGCGATTCCTACCTACATAGCCTTTTGCAAGTCCTTAACAGCGATTCCCTAATAATCGCTATTAAGGACTTGCTAAATTGCTTTTACCTACATCTGGCCCTTGGCCTGTTAACAATTTCCAACAAAGCCCACATAGCAGTGCTTTCCAAGTCGGCCAAGAACTCACTGTCCTGTGGCAGTTACCGTGCCATATCTCTCTTTAATGGAGACATCAAGATCTTGGCCAACATACTGGCAAACCACCTCAAAAATGTGATCTCCACACTCACCCACTCCACTCAAGTAGGCTTTGTCCTGGCTCATACTTCTTGCAACCATCTCTGAACCCTGTCCCATGTCCTCTGGATGGCCAAGAACATTCCGGAAGAGGTGCTGGCCCTGTCAGTCGATGCAGAAAAGGCATTCAACCGCATAATTGTTTTTTTTTTAAAGCGTGGTATCAGGGAAATTCTCATCATGTTCTCCCTAACCAGTTACCACCAGTTATTGCACTGGCTTACTCTGAATTAATTAAGGTCATACCAAGAGAACCTGGGAATGAGGCACATTTAGGAATCACTAAACAGAATTTGTCACTTTCTAACCTTTCTACCAAGCTAGCAAAAAACCCTAATCTCACCCCAAGGAATCCCCTCTTAATTTCCACCTCACAGTGCATCTGGTAAGTCTTATTGATGTGGAATCCTTGAAATTAGCTGCAAGGCTGAATGATGATGCAAAACCCTTTTCCTCAGCCCAAGTGGACAACAGAGCAGATCTACCCAACGGTAACACAGGTAAACCCAGGGGCGCCTTCAACCAACTTAAACTCAATCTAGTCCCAATTACATCTCAGAAGGGCTCCACGACACCATGAACAGGGGTAATTTACTTACTTTATTTAAGTCTCCAGAAGGTTTACAGTTTGTGACCTTGAGCAACATTTCTCTCTGAAGAATTTCACACATGTGCTGATGCAAACAACAATGAGAAAACCAGGATGAGTTGGTAGTCAGGGTAACACAGTAAAATATTGTGGGCCTTAAATGGAAGCTATAGAAGGTTGAGATTAGGACACACAAGGTGCCACTTAGAAAGTGCCCTTTTTTAGCAAGAAATCCACTGAATTATTTAATCTCCATGTAAACAAGTAATGGCCCATATGAATATTCTAGAAGGATTATACAACATGATGCCATTAGAGACAATGATTGAGTGGGTCATTCCTTGCTCAGAGGCTCCTTGCGACGTCCCTAATAAATGCATGGTAGATACCATTACTCTTATCAATGAAACTGCTACGAATCTACAAAATGGGCATGAATATGCTTCTTCTCATATGGTCACTTCACACTCAGCTACATTTGCATTGACCTTAGACCATCAGTGGTGGGTTGAGAACCCACCCAATCATAGTTCTTTAAACATGCTCAGCTGGAATACTGCTGGTCTCCTACAGAAACTTAGGGGCCGATTCCGATCTGGGTCGGAAAGCACTCCAACCGATCCGGATCCGGATTGTTTTCCGACCGAGCTGGACTCCTGCAGTCCGACCAAGCGAGTACGATGCGGCCGCATGCTGCCGGACTCGGTTCGGTCAGACTCCCATTGAAGTCAATGGGAGCCGGTCGTACGACGCGTACATGGGCTCCCATTGACTCAATGGGTACGTTGCGCAAAAGGTGCCCCCTGTAGTGGGTGCGCGTTGGTGCCATCCGCACCGTACATGCATGTATAGGGGGGACCCATGGGTCCCCCCTGTGTCTGACTCGTAAGGCTACGGGTGAAGGGGGGTCCGGCAGGGACCCCCGAAGTCCACTTCCCGGAGCTTTTTTGTCCCGGAGACTCCGAGTCGATCTGGCTGTACGGGTCGTGCATCGTACTGGCTCGGTCGGAAATCGACTCCATTGCACGGTACGGTTCGTCTGCGACCGAGTCGTACGGAGCGGTTCGGACCCAGAAACGAGTCAGTCGGCGATTTCGCGTTCATTCGCATCATACTTGGGCGTCCGGACCTCTGTACTACTCGGTCGGAAACAAAGCCTCCGACTCGGATACGGTAAAGCCGAATCCGATTCGGAGGCCTTCCGACCGAGATCGGAATCGACCCCTTAGATTGTTGATTAGTGTGATGTGATTTTGTTTCAAATTTTCCCATCTGTATTTTCCTAGAAACATGGACCATTTGTCCAGCAGAAAATTCTGGGTGCACTGCAATTGGCATTCCTCATAGCAATGGGTGATAACAGTCCCACATAACCTATGGGGGGCTGATAACACCAGTTTGAATTGCTTTATCAGGAAAGTTACCACCAATCATCAGGATATCCCACAACTGCTGTTAACTTTTAAATCAGGAAAGCAGTTAATGCTTTTCAACAATTATACCTGGGAACCTTATAATAAGGTGGAATCTGAAACATTGCATCATCTTGATGCTTGTCCTAACATTCTAATGTCTGTTTCCGTTGAAAAAGTTACGTTATGGGCGGTCACAGTCGGCGATTTTAACACATTTTTCGATCCATTGAGAGAACACAGACTGGTCACAAATGAAGAAAGACAGGACTGAGGTGTCCCTGTGGTACAGGAAGAGGATATCAAACACTGTACACTTATGGACTTAATTGGCTCATTTAACTCTCGCACATGATCTACTGGCATGCAACGTACATACTGAATCAGAAACACAAGGCATCATACTTTTCAGAACAGTTTCCACAACAGTATGATTGATTAAATAATTGATCTCCCCAGCTGGATCTTCATACTTGACCAGTCTTTGGAGGGTAGTCTAGAAAGCGACTGCAATCCTTTAGCCCTCCAGCTTTGGCATCAGGCATTCATGCCCTCCCGGAAGAATTCTGAAGGCTCTGATTATTGTATCCAAATGCATATATGTAGGAGCAGGAAAGGATTAAAATGGGACCAGGTGCAGCTAGAATCCATCATCAAACTAATACATTACTTGGCAACCAAGTTCTTGGACCTGTAGTCCTGTCATTACTTGACCCCCATCAATGTCTGAACCTCCGTAATGACAATTGGAGCCATATAGCCTATCTACTCTCTAAACCTATTGTCTACCGATAAACTGTTAGACCTCGGTGTCAGCCTGGGTTTGACAAAGATTGTAGAAATGTGAACTGTTCTAAGACAATTTTGACCTGGTTTCGGCTAAAACATTGCTACTTAAACTCAAGTTGGGAATATTGCCATTCAAATATTTTGCTTCTGATTAGAACAATTTACCTTCACAAACCTATTTTTACCCTAGCTATGTTATGTTCCCTGAAGACGACATATTTTTTCTTATTTTATTTTTCTCCCCTTGCATGCTGGGCCAGGACATAATGGTTGCTGTCTTTATTGAGAGCTTCTGGTGTACAAAATTTGACATCTGCCTTGGAGATATTAAAGACTTCCACATGAACCAAAATGATGGTACTTGTTTCTCATTATCTCTTCACTGCATGGTTTATTTAATGCTGGGTTGTTGGCTGCAGAAATAGACTGCTGTTTTAATTATATATATATATATATGATCTCTTTACATTGTACTGGTTCTATTTTTTATGTTTATGGGTTATACCCGAAATAAAAAAATTGATTACTTGCTTGCTTCCTGGAACTACCTGTAAGGTAATTACATTGCCCAGACAGGGATCGATTCCGATCCCGGTCGGAGGCGCACCTAATACCATTCGGCCGGAAAAAAAGCCAGGCGAATGCCTGTTTCCCGACCGATTCGCACATACGTCCGAACGAGCAAGTACGATGCGCACAACTGCCCAAATCCCGACCCAGTCGTACTCACCCAATACAGGTCCTGTTCTCCGACCGAGGCGGATCCGGAAACGCAGAATCGAGTCGCACGGAAGCCAAAATGCAGCCCCGTCCGGCCGGACAAGTACGATGCGCCCTCCGTACGCGCCGAACCCGTCGCTACGCATGGCACATCAAAGCATCCGGGAGAGGCGCACATAAGCTCCGATTCGCGCCACAAGATGATCCACGGCTACGAGATGAACCTGTCACTACTACCACCTCTACCCATGGGGGGCTGGATGCCTACCACCACTACCACCCCTACTCAGGGGGTGCCAGATGCCTACCACTACCACCACCCCTACCCAGGGGGTACCAGATGCCTACCACTACCACCACCCCTACCCAGGGGGTGCTGGGTGCCTGTCACTACTACCACCTCTACCCATGGGGTGCCAGATGCCTACCACTACCACCACCCCTACCCAGGGGGTGCTGGATGCCTACCCCTACCACCACCCCTACCCATGGGGGGCAGGATGCCTACCACCAACAACACCCCCACTCATAGGATGGGTAATGCATGACACAACAAGAACACACCAACATAAGGAATGCAACAAAAAGACATCCCCCCCAACACCATGACAAGCGTGTGTAGACTGTGTCAAATGCCTACAACACTGAACATGACTTTGAACATACAATGTGACCCCCTATCACATGACCACTGTGGCAATGGGGTCCAACCCCCATCATCACAGTGACCAAAAGGTAAGTGTGGGGTCCATAGCTGAAGCACATTTTGAACATTGTGGCAATGGGGTCCAACCCCCATCATCACAGTGACCAAAAGGTAAGTGTGGGGTCCATAGCTGAAGCACATTTTGAACATTGTGGCAATGGGGTCTAAACCCCCATCATCACAGTGACCAAAATGTAAGTGTGGGGCCCATAGCTGAAGCACATCTTGAACATTGTGGCAATGGGGTCCAACCCCCATCATCACAGTGACCAAAAGGTAAGTGTGGGGTCCATAGCTGAAGCACATCTTGAACATTGTGGCAATGGGGTCCAACCCCCATCATCACAGTGACCAAAAGGTAAGTGTGGGGTCCATAGCTGAAGCACATTTTGAACATTGTGGCAATGGGGTCCAACCCCCATCATCACAGTGACCAAAAGGTAAGTGTGGCGTCCATAGCTGATGCACATTTTGAACATTGTGGCAATGGGGTCTAAACCCCCATCATCACAGTGACCAAAATGTAAGTGTGGGGCCCATAGCTGAAGCACATCTTGAACATTGTGGCAATGGGGTCTAAACCCCCATCATCACAGTGACCAAAAGGTAAGTGTGGGGTCCATAGCTGAAGCACATTTTGAACATTGTGGCAATGGGGTCTAAACCCCCATCATCACAGTGACCACAATGTAAGTGTGGGGCCCATAGCTGAAGCACATCTTGAACATTGTGGCAATGGGGTCCAACCCCCATCATCACAGTGACCAAAAGGTAAGTGTGGGGTCCATAGCTGAAGCACATTTTGAACATTGTGGCAATGGGGTCCAACCCCCATCATCACAGTGACCAAAAGGTAAGTGTGGGGTCCATAGCTGAAGCACATTTTGAACATTGTGGCAATGGGGTCTAAACCCCCACCATCACAGTGACCAAAATGTAAGTGTGGGGCCCATAGCTGAAGCACATTTTGAACATTGTGGCAATGGGGTCTAAACCCCCATCATCACAGTGACCAAAATGTAAGTGTTGACATTGAAAAGCTGCAACTGCCAAACTGCATGGATGATTCCTGGTCACAGAACAACAAACACATCAGTGGCAAAGTAGTGCTTGTGTCCCATAGCAACATAGATTGGGGAGGCAAACAGTGCAGTGCAAATAAGACATACCTTTGGCCATGTGCAGACAAACATCACCCATGGGGGCTGACACTGTCAACATCCATCAATGACACAATGACAGAAGTGACCATCATAATGCAGACCCACATATTTGCACCAATGGGCACACAAATGTAGATACCCTGTGGAGACTGTAGATGTGAGGTGAACAAATAACATACCATGGCAGCAATGGGACACACAAACAATGATCATTGTGCTGACTGATGACCTAGGAGTCCCAGGGACAGCAGGTGAAACCCAACAAACAACATACAGCCAATGGCACACTAAAGATATGCCAATGCAGTGGTGCAGATGCACAAACACAAACAGGCAGACGCACACTGCACATCAAACACAACAGGTGAGGGGGTGCCAGTGTCCCCAGGCAACCACACAACACATGATGAGGCCTGAATACCAATTACACAGATGCACATACAGTGCCACACAAAAGTAACTCATGGATCCAAATCCCCTATGTGGGCAATCAGGCATTGTTAGATGAGAGGGAGCACAAATTACACATGTCACACAAGCTTGTAGGAACAGCAACTAACACAGCAAGAGACAGACCCACCACAGCACTACCCCCAGGGACCCCATATTGTGCTGACACTAGCCTGCATGATAATCCCACTGTGATGACAATGTTAGATGTCGTTCACACTGTGAACCCCAGCCATGTGTCCTGAGCAACTAACTACCATCACACCTACACAAGCTCCAATCAATCAGCATGGCCTGCCAGCCAAGGCCAATATGGAGGTAGGGGTCTGGCCGTGCAACAACTCACTTTTGCACACACTCAACACCACACACCTGATCTCCACCAATGTGCAGCAGTGAAGCTCACATGGACTGGTGACATTGCACATGCACCCATGACAATACCAGGGGTGGTGGTGGGAACTAAGGTGCAGAAACCCATCACACATGGCCAGTCAACAAGACTCGTCAATGTCTGAGACACAGCACAGTATGCCGTACATGGGCATGATGTGAAATCCACCACAATCAATGGGATCCTGGCCATAGTCACACACCAATGAAGAAGCCAAGGTGACACACGAAGAACACACGTACACAACTACCAACATTGCAGCTCTGACCCTGAGCAGTGGCAGCAGTCACACACACAACGTGTCACAATCACTGAAAGCTAACACAAACTGTAAATCACATGACTCGTGTAAACAACAAGTGCCAAGGGGAATCCTGAATGTGTCCCATCTGCGTTTGCCCACATCCCCAGCACTGACAACAAAGACAACCTGGGATGACAACCTCATGAACATTAGTTTGCCGTGCACCCACATCACAGAGAAACCAGGTCCAAGATGCTGGATGAACACTGAACAACTCAGCAAGCATCACAAACAGGAACATCCCTAGGAACACAGCCTGTGTAGGAAAAGGGAAGGGAACACGCACAGACATGCTTACACAACACAGGCCCACGCACTGTCACCAGATTACACACTGCCATGAGGGCACTCCACTCCTGTGGAAGGCCCGCTGTGCCAAACCTTGTCTGTGCACGACCCTAACATGTCAGCAGAACACTCCATCAGTGAGTCAACAACCACAACACACAGAAGGCTCTGCTCACATCAGCCTGGGTACGGGAGTGTCACGTCAGTCATCTGCACACACACCAAACACGTGTCAAGCAAGTTGCACTGTATACACAGATGAGTCCTTCGACATTGATGTGCAAAACTGCATGTCCAGTGGAGCTGGGTACACAGTCAGGGAAATCGGAACATTGAACAGTGGTAAGCCCACCAGATGTGCATCAGTGTAAGACAAAGATGTTCATTTACAAATGCAAAAAGGACATCCCTGTGGCAAATGCTGAACATTATACCCTCAGACTGTAGCAAAGGATGCCATAGATCCAGACTACAACAGGACACATATCCCATGGACCACATGGAGTCCATCACTGCAACACTTCTTCGTCCTCATGTGAACACTATTACAACTGCAAATGCAGGATGCTACTCATCCACATCATGTACATCAAAAGAAAACCCAAAAGTAAACAAAAAGGGCCTTTATTCAGCAAATGTCAGGGTAAACACGGAAGTCCAAAAGAAACTAAGGCCAATGGCCAGTCCAAAATCACAGTACCAACGGGGTGAGAAGTCACAACTGGTCACACATTGCTTGCCTGCACTGGTACGGTTGGGGGACATCCCCCTTGGAGGGGCAAACAAGGTGCAGGCCAGGCACCGCAGGGACAGGATCAGGGGATGGCAGAGTGAGGCAGTGAAGGGGTGGTGGGTGCAGGAGTGTCCCTGGCAACTGCAGTGGAGGTGTCTGACTCAGGGGGGGCCGGCACCACTGTGGTACACAAGTCAGTTGGTGTGGGTGCTGCAACCACTGCAGTGGGCTGGACTGATGTAGTGGACTGGGTACCCACTGCAGTGCCCGAGTCAGACGTGGTGGTTGTGGACTCCACTGCAGTGCATGACTCCAAGGGAGTGGAAGGGTGGGCAGATGAGGTGGGCAGGACAGAGGGGGGGACCCGGTCCCCACAACAGTGCCACTAACAGGCAGAGCATCTGGGTTGGGGGTGGAGGAGCAAGTGGCAGGGGGGGAAGGCCTAAGCAGTCTGGGGATGCGGTATCAGTGTGTGGGGGAACCTGGGGCAGGGTGTGGCGGGGGAACCTGTGCAGTGGTGGCCTGGGGGATGGAGGAGAGAGACTGGGCGCTGGAGCTGCGTGGTGGTGGTGGTGGGGTCTTCCTCTTCATGCTCCGGGGGGACTTCCTAATGGGCTCCTGTGTCTGCCTGCGCCTGGGGAGGGTGTTCGGGGGCGAGGGGCACTCCTCTCTGTGTGGGTGGACTTCCTCTTCCCCTGGTATGCTGGATCAGCAGGAATGGAGGGGAAGAGGCCGAGGTCATACAGGAAGATCTGCTGTGTAGGTGGGGTAGCAGGTGAGGCAAGGGAAGGGGTCTTGGAGGGAGAGGATTTGGAGGACTGCAGAGTGAATGTGGATGCCTGTGTGTGTGTGTGTTCCCATCCCCTGTGTCTGTGGTATCAGTCCCCTGAGGATGCTTGTGTGCACGTCTTGCCTTACTCTTGGGTGTGTCTGTGCTGCTCGTGTCTGTGTGTTTGGTTGACTGTGCAGGTGTGCATGTGCTTTGGACAGGTAGGGGGCAGGAAGTGTGGATGGGGCAGAGGTGGGAGGGGTGAGGGACTGTTGGAGGAGGGACACTGCTGCCGTCAGGGAGGAGTCCATGGACCTATTGCTCCTCTGTAGGGCAGACATACCCGTCGAGATGCCATCCATGAACGACACCAGCTGTGTCAACAGAGTGGTGTGTGCATGGAGGACACTCAGCATTGCTGTCTGCCCTACATGGAGCTGCCGAAGGGGGTACACAGACTCCTCACTCAGGGCAGCAGGGGACACAGGGGCAGGGGCTGCGGTGCCTGGCACGAAGGAGACACGCTCCCGAGCACGGGAGCCTCCACGGACCTCAGGAATGGGAGCCAATGGGACGGCGGTGGTGGTGGTGGCGGGGCCAGACAGACTAGCTGGCCTTTGGTGGCTGCTGAGACCCGCCTCCACAAGGGAGTCATCCTCCGAGCTGCTGTGGTCCCCAGCTGAGGTGGATGGTGCTGAGGACTCCTCGGTGTGGCTCCCCTCGCCCTCCGTGCCACTGGGACCTTCTGACCACTCGTCCGATGCTGACCCAGTCTGGCTCCGCTGCTCCTCCTGGTCCGTGGAGCTGTCCCCTCCTGTGGCCGTGGATGTATCTGCAAACAATTAGGGAAACAGACAAACATCAGTCACCTGCACTGACTGCACACATCACAGTAAGTACAGCACATTACAGAGCAAGCCCTGGCATCCTTAGTTGAACATTGCCTAAAGTCCTCACACAGATTCGGGAAGCCAATTGTCAGTCTGATGGTCAACCATGGGACTCACACCCCTCCTGCCCTTGCACCCATCTGTCTGGTGCCTGTCTGATGGTAAGACCCCAGTGTGGACACATGCACCACCTACACAGTTGTTGGACATTGCAGGGAACACGGTGAAGTATGTGAACATGCACACATCACATCTCTTGCCACTGAGTCAGTGCAGGTGTCCGGATAAAGGGATGGCCAGAGTCTAATTAGAAATGCATGTGATGCATACCAGCACCAGACACCATGATGCACCCATGTCCGGATAGTCAATGCCACAATGGGGTGCATGTTGCACATGTCTCTCCCCTGCAGGATCAGTCCCAGGAAGTTTAATGCCATGACACAGGAATGCGTGCAAAGTCATACATTACTGTCTCAAGTCACATGGCCATGGCAGCCAGCCAACAACAGTCTGCACTGTGTCACAATCCGAGGGCATGGGGAATGCAAGTTATGTGACTGACAAGTGCACATGTCCATCCCCCAAAAACCACATCATCTGTACTACTATTTGTCCACGTCATACCAACTGGACATATGAGGGACATGAAACACAACTCTCTGAACATGAGCACCTCACAGTGTGCTGTGAATGAAAATACAGCTACCTGAATGTCACAGTCGCAAACACCTGTGTGCACAGTCAAGTGATCAGACACCTATAAGTCACAGAAGTATCGTCTATCATGGTCACATCTCAGATGGCATGCTGAGCCCTAACCGATAAACATACCAGTAGTCCTGACAACGAAGACACAGCACAATGAGACAGAGGCAGACACCTGAGGGTACATTTCACTGATCACAACATGCCAGATGATACACGGGAGTGGGAATACAGAGTGTATTGTATGCCCTGGAGAAGGCATGACTGTCCAGCTCCACTTGTAAGAGGGATGAGTCCTGGACAGTAGGCAGGTGGCTAAGCATGTGTGACACACTGGATACACATACTCCTGAGGCCCAAACATTGTTCCCACCAGCAGCATGGGTGTGTGCCAAATTCCCCAGGGACATGTGGTGAGTCAGAGCAGCAAGCGGACCACATATCAAAGTTACACCCAGATCACATGTCAGAACTTAGGCATTGTGTAAGCAATTGACCCACCCATGAATCGCACAACATAGTCACGGGAACAAATGCTGTCCCCCACCTTGAGCAAAGCAAAATGCAATGACACAGTCCCCAAATGACACAATTTCCTGGCTATAAGGGCCACACATATGCGTATCAGAGGAGAAGTGGGCATGTCACAAATGAGGGACATGGGTCCTGGACCACATGACTGATGTACTGTGGAAGTTTAACCAGGCCAGAGGAGGGCACATAGCATGTCAGACAAAGTGCACAGTGCAGTCATGGACTCACCCCCTCCTTGCTGCTGTCTGTCCTTCAGCTGCCCATCCAGGTCAGGGAAGACCACCGCCAGGATCCGGAGCATGTGGGGGTCAGGGTCCGGTGTCCGCCCCTCCTGCGAGGAGGCAACAGCTTCAGCTGGACCCTTGCGATCCTCCGGGTCCAGCCACGAAGGTCCTGCCACCTCTTTTGGCAGTTGCGGATCCTGCGCCTGTAGACCCCCACGGATCTTACTTTCCGGGCGATGGTCAGCCAGATGTCCTGCTTCTGGTGGGCATCAACCTGTGAGGATGACAAAGTGAAAAGGCCATTACTACACATGCAACATATACGTGCATCACACAGTTGGATATACATGTCTCAATCACAGGGGCATATGATGTACACAGGCAGTGCAACAATGGCTATGAACAGTTTGCTCCATTGAGATTGCCGCCTCCTTTCAAGATACGCCCGCACCAGGGCTCGATGATCTAGTCCCACCGGGGTATCATACTTGCATGACCGATTCCAGGCCCTGCTACCGCTGGATCCTTCCTGACCGCCCCCACGCATTTCCCTATGTAGTATCTCCGCCTGTATGACAGGTCTACCTTCGTCCTGGATCCCTTCCCCCCTTTTTGACATCTGCCCTCACGACTGCTCACTCGGATTCCTGAGCAACTTCCCAGGCATTTGTTTCACCTTCAGTCCTGATGATGATCCCACAATTTAAGTTGGGATCGAAACGTCGTCGACACCTACGTCTCTAACTCATGTTGTATAGACATTGTTTTTGAGTAATTAGACGTACCCCTTATTGTGGCTTCTAATTTTCATTCTATTGTTTAAGTCACTTTTAAGTCACTTGCCTGTGGTAAGGAAATCGGCTGATTTCCCCTACCCCCTCACGCCTTGCTCACTCATTATTGATTTTTTGTTGTTCTGTTATTTTGGTTCTTAATAATTAAATATTTTTGTATGCATAACTTAAGTAGCCTCAAACTTCATTGTGACTTTGTGGCCATCTTATCCATTTTTTACCTTAAAGGGACCTCTGTTTCTGAGAATCAATTAGCTCCCTTGGTCCCTTTTGATTTCAAGGGTTCCCTTGTCTTTTTTTCTGATGAACAGTTTGCCAGCAGTCACTACATGGTATCATTGCATGGGAAGTAAACCTAGTTGGAATGCACTGTTACTGCACTGTACCAGTTCAGTGCATGTAACTACACACTTTGGGGTGTGACAACTACTCAGTGGGCATGCTAGCCAGTGGTGTGCACACTGAAAGTCCTGCTAGTCAGACAACATGCACAATTAGTGATGCAGTGGACAGCACACTCACCTGCTCCCCTGGTTTCCCATACAGCTTGCTGTACTGTGGAAGGAGGCTGTCCAGCAGGGCCTGGTTCTCCTGGTTCTCCTCAAGGCTGAAGGCCGGGGCTCTCTCCACAGTACGTGCCATTGCAGGAGCCAGAGGATGCATAAACAGCAGCAGTGTTGGTGGCAGATGTCGTCCTGGAGCATGTAGTGCAGGCAAGTGAGCTCTCAGGGGAACAGCCAGCATTATATGTGTGCTGCAGAGGCAGATACTGTCCCATGTGTCCAAAGTGATAGGTCCAAGTCGTTTGCATCTTCTGAATCTGACCAATCCATGGAATAGCAGCACTAATACACGCCCACAGCATCCTTCAAATCTTCAACTTCATGACACCCATGATTTTGCAACATTGTTGTGGCTGGCTGCCCCTGATTGTGCTCGTTTTTTTCCTTTCTGTGCCCCCTTGCTGCCCCTGATTGTGCTTGTTTTTTTCCTTTCTGTGCCCCCTTGCTGCCCCTGATTGTGCTCGTTTTTCCTTTCTGTGCCCCCTTGATGCCCTGATTGTGCTTGTTTTCCCTTCTGTGCCTGTTTCCCGCCGCTGCGCGCCCGGCCCCGCCCCTCACTGCCCATTTGCTGCCCCATTCCCTGCTCCTCCCTCCCACCTCCCCATTTATGGCAGCCGCTGCGCGTCCGAAGGCGCGCATAAGGCAAGCACGTCTGCGCCCGTCCGCGCCGTGACCGCGCCCAGCGCCAGACCTCCTGGTCCGGGCATCCCCGCGCCCGCCACATCAACAGACGCCGATACGACGCCAGCACCCTCCACGCACTCAACCCCGGGAAAAGATCACGCCTGCTACCAGGCCACCCCGAAGCGCACCCAAGGGCCCTTCACCTGCCGGAACTGCAGCTTCGCCAGCACCCGCCCCGCCAAACCACCGCCCAGGAAAGAACCCAACTACCTCAGATGCATCCTCCTCAACACCCGCTCCGCCCGCAAACACGCCATCGAACTCTGGGACCTTCTCGACTCAACCTCCCCAGACGTCGAAATCCTGACGGAGACCTGGCTGAATCTCGCTTCAGCCCCGACATCGCCATTGCCATCCCGGACGGATACAAGATCACCCGCAGGGACCGCACCAACGGAGTCGGAGGAGGCATCACCATCGTCCACAGGAACACCCTCAGAGTCTCAACCAACACCGACGACACCCTCAGCACCGCCGAACACATGCACTTCCAGATCCACACTGATCCCAACACCACCTCAGAGGAACCCTCATCTACAGACCCCCCGGACCCCGACCACAGTTCAGCGATTCGATCGCTGACTTCGTCAGCACACACGCCATCGCCTCCACGGACTACATCCTCCTCGGGGACCTGAACTTCCACCTCGAGAACAACAAGGACACCAACTCCACCACCCTGATCGACAACCTCGCCACCCTCGGACTCAGACAGCTCGTGACTATACCCACCCACGCCGCCGGCCACAAGCTAGACTCCATCTTTTCCGCAAGCCCACACGTCTCCTTCAACCACACCTCCGAACCCCACTGGACTGACCACCACTGCATCCACTTCACCTACAGGAAGCCCACCACGCACCACCGCACCGAACAAATGCCTCGCCGCTGCTGGAGCAGAGTCATGGAAGACCAGCTAACCACAACCTCGCCCTGAGCCCACCCGCCGAACCCTCCGACCTCCGACACCGCCGCCCGCAACCTCAGACAGTGGATCGACGACTGCGCCAACACCTCGCCCCGCTCAAGAATCCGCCCAACAGCCACACCAGCAAGAAAGCCACCTGGTTCACCGAAGACCTCCAGGCCTCCAAACGAACATGCCGAAAACTGGAGAAGATCTGGCTCCACGAACGGACAGCGGACAGCTATGCCGCCCACAAGAGCGCCACCCGCAGTCACCATCACCTCATCAGATCCGCCAAAGGGCCTTACTCAAAGACCGCCTAGACAACAACGCACACAACAGCAAAGAGCTCTTCAACATCGTGAAGGAACTCTCCAACCCCAGCTCCAACACCAACGACATCCAGCCGTCGCGAGACCTGTGCGACTCACTGGCCACCTTCTTCCACCGCAAAATCGCCGACATCCACGACAGCTTCAACACCACGACCGCCCCGGCAACCACCGAGACCACTGCCCCCACAACCACCAACCGCCTGCTCTCCTGGACCAACATCAACGACGAGGACACCAGCGAGATCATGAACACCATCCACTCCGGTTCACCGCTAGACCCGTGCCCTCACCACATCTTCAACAAAGCCAGTACAGCCATCGCGCCCCATCTCCGGAAAATAATCAACATCTCCTTCGAGACAGCAACCTTCCCGGAAAGCTGGAAGCACGCCGAGATCACCGCCTTACTCAAGAAACCCAAGGCAGACCCCAAGGACCTCAAGAACTTCCGACCCATCTCTCTCTGCTCCCGTTCCCCGCGAAGGTCACCGAGAAAATCGTCAACAAACAACTGACCCGCTACCTCGAGGAGAACAACATCCTGGACCCTTCCCAGTCCGGCTTCCGCAGCAACCACAGCACCGAAACCGCCTCATCGCCGCCACCGATGACATCAGGACCCTGCTAGACAACGGAGAAACAGCAGCCCTCATCCTCCTGGACCTATCAGCCGCCTTCGACACGGTCTGCCACCACACACTACGAACACGCCTTCACGACGCCGGGATCCAAGAGAAGGCCCTGGACTGGACCACATCCTTCCTTTCCGGCAGAACACAAAGCGTCCGCCTCGCCCCCTTCCGATCCAAGGCCACCAAGATCATCTGCGGCATACCCCAAGGCTCCTCCCTCAGCCCAACGCTGTTCAACATCTACATGGCACCCCTCGCCCACGTCGCCCGACAGCACAACCTCAACATCATCTCCTACGCCGACGACACCCAGCTGATCCTCTCCCTCACCAAAGACCCTCACACCGCCAAAGCCCACCTCCACGAAGGAATGAAGGCCGTCGCCGAATGGATGAGGACCAGCCGCCTGAAGCTGAACTCGGACAAGACGGAGGTCCTCATCCTTGGTTCCAACCCTTCAGCCTGGGATGACTCCTGGTGGCCAACATCACTGGGAACAGCCCCCGCCACCCACCGACCACGTACGCAACCTAGGGGTCATCCTCGACCCCACCCTCTCCATGACTAAGCAGGTCAACGCCGTTTCCTCATCCTGCTTCATTATCCTCCGAATGCTCCGCAGGATCTTCAAGTGGATCCCCACCGAAACAAGAAAAACAGTCACCCAGGCCCTCGTCACCAGCAGGCTGGACTACGGAAACGCCCTCTACGCAGGAACGACAGCTAAGCTCCTGAGACGGCTGCAACGCATCCAGAACGCCTCTGCACGTCTTATTCTCGACATCCCCGACGCAGCCACATCACACCCCACCTGAGAGACCTGCACTGGCTCCCTGTCAACAAGAGGATAACCTTCAAGCTCCTCACCCACGCACACAAAGCACTCCACAACTCCGGACCAGCCTACCTCAACAGACGACTCAGCTTCTACACCCCCACCCACCAGCTCCCCTCGACCAGCCTCGCCCTCGCCACAGTCCCCCGCATCCGGAAAACGACCGCCGGCGGCAGATCCTTCTCCCACCTCGCCGCCAAGACCTGGAACACCCTCCCCACCAACCTCCGACAGACCCAAGACCTACTGGCCTTCAGAAGACTCCTCAAGACCTGGCTCTTCGATCAGTAGCAGCACCACCCCCCTCTTCTCCCAGCGCCTTGAGACCCTCGTGGGTATGTAGTGCGCTTTATAAGTGACATGATTGATTGATTGATTGATTGGCCAACTGAATTCACTGCATCAGACTCGTTGGAGCTTCGAAAACGCGTCCGTTGCCATGCCAGGCCCCAGCCAATGTGTGCGCACCGTTCGGTCCATTGCTGTACAATGCGTACCCGCTCACATTGAATGCAATGGGCCGGTCGGGCACACCGATCGGTCCATTGCTGTTCAACGCGTACCCGCTCACATTGAATGCAATGGGCCGGCCGGGCACACCGATCGGTCCATTGCTCTACAACGCGTACCCGGGATACAACGCGTACCCGCTCACATTGAATGCAATGGGCCGGCCGGGCACACTGATCGGTCCATTGCTCTACAACGCGTACCCGGGATACAACACGTACCCGCTCACATTGAATGCAATGGGCCGGCCGGGCACACCGATCGGTCCATTGCTCTACAACGCGTACCCGGGATACAACGCGTACCCGCTCACATTGAATGCAATGGGCCGGCCGGGCACACCGATCGGTCCATTGCTGTTCAACGCGTCCCTGTACAAGTCACTGGCATATGTCAGCATGCCTGTCACAGGTGAACATATGCCAGCCACATATACTTCCCAGGGAGTGAGGGGCACACCTACAACACCACAGCCTGTCCACACTGTATCCTAAGGCATGTAAGGCTGCATTACCTGTTCCATGTATGGGGGTCAACATGTTGTTTTTTGGGTGGCACTTGGGGGCAGCCACTCCCAGGCTGTGCACGTGTTCATGGGGACAGAATCCTTGGTGTGTTGTGCACATGAACACTGTGGTGTGCAACTGTTCATTTCAGGGCATGTGGCACGGTTGTGTATGTGTATGTCATGTCACATACCCCCTGAGTCCCATGTGGGACGGTATGTACGTCCCAGGGTGACCCATTGCCACAATTGTGATGGCCCTCCACAGTCTGTGTGCATGTTGTGTTTACAATGTCTCTGATTCCATGTGCACAATGGGAGACAGTCTCCACATCCACGTTGTTTGTGCATGGACTTTGATGTTGTGCGTGTGTGTGTCACAGACGTTCATGTCTGTCCTGCCGAGGCAACAGGGACCACTACCTGTGGGGGTCATGGTTGTTTAGCTGTGGTGTATTCATGATGCACCATGTCATGCCAGTGTCCATGTGGCAATACAGGGTCCCTGGGAATCTACCTGTCGATGAGCTGTGATGCCTGGGGCACATCTGTCCTCACATGTCACTGTGGTGTGAGTTTGGAACGTGACAGCAGTACATGGGTACTGTGACACAGCCTAATGATATCCCATAGCACAACCTGGGACTTGTTGAGGGCACATGTTGAACTGTGATGTTAGATGTTAGCCATGTAGGTGCCATACATGTCCTTACGGAACGGCACACGCATCATGTACTTGTGTCTCGTAATGATGTATCATGTGATATTGAGTCTGGTCTATGCCACATATGTGGGGTGACTGACAATCTTTCTTTCTTCACCTATGCACTGCAGGGCACCAGCTGTCCATCGGCCATTCCCTGACCTTGCAACAGTGGTTGAACGGGACTGCATCCGACAGTACCGCTTCACCAGGCCACTGATTGAGGAATTGACGGTGCGGTTGGCCCCACATTTGCATCCTGGCCGGACATACCCTACAGCGCTGACCCCCAAGGTGAAGGTGATGGCAGCCCTACACTTCTTTGCCACTGGTACCTTTCAACACACTGTGGCGTCTGCTGGTGGGATGTCACAGACCATGTTCAGCCGTGTGCTCCGCGATGTTTTGGAGGCTATGTTGAGATACCTGAACCAGTACATCTATTTCCCTAGACTTCAACAACTCACTGACGTGAAGAGTGACTTCTATGCCCTGGGGAGGATGCCGTATGTCATTGGCTCCATTGATGGGACACATGTGGCTTTGGTACCACCACAGGCCCAAGAGCAGGCATACAGGAACCGCAAACACTACCATTCGGTCAATGCACTGGTGGTATGTCTTGCAGATATGAGCATCTCACACGTGTGTGCCCGTTTCCCGGTTCTGCACACGATGCCTACGTGATGAGGAGTAGTCGCATCCCGAGGATGATGTCACAGATGCGGAACCAGCGTGCCTGGCTTGTTGGTGTGTACTGACTTTGTACCATTGTGTGTGTTCTGCAATGTAGTGTTCCACCCTCTTTTCCAACTCAGCTAATGTGCAATTGTCTGTATGTAGGTGACTCCGGATACCCCAACATGCCGTGGTTGCTGACGCCCCTCAGGAACCCTGTGACACCAGCCCAGATGCGCTACAATGAGGCACATGGTCGGACCAGGAGAGTGATTGAGCGGACATTTGGTCTTCTGAAGAGCCGCTTCCGCTGCCTAGAAAAGACAGGAGGGGCCCTCCCATATGCCCCAGCAAAGGTGTGCAAGATTGTCATCGTCTGCTGCATGCTACACAACCTGGCAGTGCGGAAGGAGTTGCCTCTCATCCTGAAGGACGATGACCAACATCCGCCACCTGTGGAGGATCCTGGGCTGGACCACGATGCCAGTGATGATGATGATGATGAGGGTGATGTCCGCACACAGCTCATCACCAACTTCTTCAGCTGAATGTGAGTATCCAGGGATGTTATGTCAATGATGTGAATTTGCATGATATGTGTTGGTGGTGCTCTGGTGCTGTTTGAGTGTGTCCATGTGCTACTTGACTGGATGCGTGCAGCGATGTGTCCTTACAGGTAGTCTGTACTCCCCAACAGTGTTGGCATGCTAACTTGGTTCTGGGTGGGTTTCTTGTGACATGTATTGGGCATGAGTATTGCAGTTCTGTCCTGTTCTTCAGTGCTTTTGACTGTGTGTCATTTCTGTCCTTCACAGGGTACTTTCAGAGTTGTTTGGTCAACTGTGATCCCCCGACACCGTGAATCAACTTCCAGGGTGGTAGCTGTCGTTTCCCTACAGGTGATGTGCGCCACACCCATGGACTTCCTTTCTTCTACACTTGTTGACTGTGTGCCCACTGCCAGGTGGGATTACCTTGCATCTTTAGTGGTTACAACATGTTGCAAATGTGTAATAAACCTGTGCTTCACTTTGTGATGTGCGTTGTCTGTGGTCACACATCTGACTGACATTTGCTTACTGCACCAGTGGGCTAGTTAACACAGACTGTGAATAGGTGTTGGGTCTGAGCATTGCACCGTATTTCCTGGCAACATCAGTGTAGGTGATGAGTCAGATGGCCCTGGTGTGTATGTGTTGTGTAGCCCTGGTGGTGTGTCTCCCTCATATGTGTCACGTCGCCATGACTCACATGCCGGTGTTGTACTTGCTGTAGCAGTTAGCATGCACAGTGTCATTTCACAGATCATCATCTCCACTTCAGAAACAACGTTGGAATCACAACAGAGGCAAGTATGGTGTGTTAGTGAGTTTATTGACATACATGTGTGAGTATAGTGCACAGGATGGTGGGTGCTGTACATTGTGATTGTAATCCAAAGTTCCTAGATGATTTGGAAGTCCTGGTAGCAGAAATGTCCAGAGTAAAGTCCACAGTCATCTGATACATTGGTCCAACTTGAGCTCCCCATGTCATGTGGGAGAGTTGTGTTGCATTCGACAGGGTGAAGAGTTTGGGCACAAAGGTGATTTTCCAGAACAGGTGTTGGCTTCCTGGGGGTTGTGCATGGCCATCAGCCTCTCAGTTGTCCTTCCTCGGACAACCCCTCTTCTTTGGGGGGGGACCCTCAAGTGCAGGCTGCTGCGGTGCAGGGGACTCTCCGCCAGAGTCATCCTCCCTCCCTGTGGCAGTTGCAGTTGTTGCAGCACCAGATGTTGTGGGCACACAGGGAGGTGTTGACATGTTGGTGCAAATCTGGAGGAGGCATTGCAATATGTCCCTATGCACCGCCATCTGTTCTTGCACTGTGTCCCACTTGGACTCCATGCGGGACATGTGTAAGTCCAAGCGGGCATGATGGGCAGCCTGCTGCTGTTGAATGTCCCTGAGGATCCCCACTACCTGGCTGAACTCTCCGGTGCTAGTCTGGTACGCATCAGCTATGCGTACCAGTTGTGGGTCATCATGCAGTCCAGACCCCTCTGCAAGCAGCGACCTATGTCTACCACCCCTCCCACCACCCCTGGCGACACGTGAAGGACCTGTGGTGGCACGCACAGGTGACCCTGGGCCCCCTTGGGGGTTGTTGCTGGTGTTGTTGTCCGTAGCTCCACGTTGGGCGGGGGTACGTGTGCTGTTGGTGGTGGTGGTCCTTGGTCTGTCCGTGTCGGCAGGGGTGGTCTGTGTGTTGGCAGTTGTTGGAGGGGTGGGTGCAGGGGGTGCAGCTGGTGGTCCTGCTGGTGCTGCATGATGACTCACTGCGGAGGTGCCAGGTAGGTCTTC
Source organism: Calotriton arnoldi (assembly GCA_963921515.1). Classification (NCBI taxonomy): domain Eukaryota; kingdom Metazoa; phylum Chordata; class Amphibia; order Caudata; family Salamandridae; genus Calotriton; species Calotriton arnoldi. Next base: position 264,400 of record CAWUFW010006413.1, read on the forward strand.
GTCATCCGAGGTGGGCAGAGGCTGTTCTACACCAGTGAGCTCAGTGTCCCCCGGAGCCTGGGACAGGGACTCCTCAGCGTCTGCTGCTGTGTCCCCATCATCACCTGTATTTGGAAGAGACACACAATGTATGTAATGTTTCTACAGGCATCAATGGTTCAAACACCTGACAGTTGTGACTGTACCTCTGGATGCGGGCCTGTACATTGCATTGTCCTAAGTTGTCACAGTCAGCTGTTGATATTGGTGTAGCGCATTGTCCTGACAACATGAAGCATTTCAATGTGAATGTTGAGGTGTGTGCATGGCCAGCATTGGTGGTATTTGGTTGACACCCGGACATCCTTCTCCCTCCAGCCCAGTTATCCCAACATTAAGCATGCCACCCTTGCAGTGGGTGCAGGTTCACTCTCAGGATGTCAGTCAGTGGTGTCCTGGTGTTTGTTGGTGCCCAGTTCCCAGCAGGGCCTTGTGCTCCCCACAGCAGTACCCAGTGTCAGCCATCTTGTCAGTTGTTTTCCACTCCCTGTGATGTGAGCATGGTTCAGAGTGGTGTTGATGGGCCAATTGTGAGGGTGAGCAATATCTGTGACTACCACTCCCATCATGCTATTGCCTGCACCCCCCTTCCCAGCATGCCCATACTTCCTTCCTTTTGAGTGGACTTCACTGTGTGTGGGTGTGACAGCAATGGCAAGATGGCTGACAGTGGTGTCCTGCTGTTGGTTGGTGGCCAGTTCCCAGCAGGGCCTTGTGCTCCCCACAACAGAGCACCGGTGTCAGACATCTTTGATGGGGCTTTCCACTCTCTGTGAGGTGTGCATGCTTCAGTGTGAGCTTGCTGGGCCATGTGGTTTGCGGATGTTGAGCTGTGACTACCACTCCCATCATGCTATTGCCTCCACCCCCCTTCCCAGCATGCCCATACTTCCTTCCTTTTGAGTGTACTTCACTGTGTGTGGGTGTGACAGCAATGGCAAGATGGCTGACAGTGGTGTCCTGCTGTTGGTTGGTGGCCAGTTCCCAGCAGGGCCTTGTGCTCCCCACAACAGAGCATCAGTGTCAGACATATTTGATGGGGCTTTCCACTCTCTGTGAGGTGTGCATGCTTCAGTGTGAGCTTGCTGGGCCATGTGGTTTGGGGATGTTGAGCTGTGACTACCACTCCCATCATGCTATTACCTCCACCCCCTTCCCAGCATGCCCATACTTCCTTCCTTTGAGTGTACTTCACTGTGTGTGGGTGTGACAGCAATGGCAAGATGGGTGACAGTGGTGTCCTGCTGTTGGTTGGTGGCCAGTTCCCAGCAGGGCCTTGTGCTCCCCACAACAGAGCACCGGTGTCAGACATCTTTGATGGGGCTTTCCACTCTCTGTGAGGTGTGCATGCTTCAGTGTGAGCTTGCTGGCCCATGTGGTTTGGGGATGTTAAGCTGTGACTACCACTCCCATCATGCTATTGCCTCCACCCCCTTCCCAGCATGCCCATACTTCCTTCCTTTTGAGTGTACTTCACTGTGTGTGGGTGTGACAGCAATGGCAAGATGGCTGACAGTGGTGTCCTGCTGTTGGTTGGTGGCCAGTTCCCAGCAGGGCCTTGTGCTCCCCACAACAGAGCACCGGTGTCAGACATCTTTGATGGGGCTTTCCACTCTCTGTGAGGTGTGCATGCTTCAGTGTGAGCTTGCTGGGCCATGTGGTTTGGGGATGTTGAGCTGTGACTACCACTCCCATCATGCTATTGCCTCCACCCCCTTCCCAGCATGCCCATACTTCCTTCCTTTTGAGTGTACTTCACTGTGTGTGGGTGTGACAGCAATGGCAAGATGGCTGACAGTGGTGTCCTGCTGTTTGTTGGTGGCCAGTTCCCAGCAGGGCCTTGTGCTCCCCACAACAGAGCACCGGTGTCAGACATCTTTGATGGGGCTTTCCACTCTCTGTGAGGTGTGCATGCTTCAGTGTGAGCTTGCTTGGCCATGTGGTTTGGGGATGTTGAGCTATGACTACCACTCCCATCATGCTATTGCCTCCACCCCCTTCCCAGCATGCCCATACTTCCTTCCTTTTGAGTGTACTTCACTGTGTGTGGGTGTGACAGCAATGGCAAGGTGGCTGACAGTGGTGTCCTGCTGTTTGTTGGTGCCCAGTTCCCAGCAGGGCCTTGTGCTCCCCACAGCAGTACCCAGTGTCAGCCATCTTGTCAGTTGTTTTCCACTCCCTGTGATGTGAGCATGGTTCAGAGTGGTGTTGATGGGCCAATTGTGAGGGTGAGCAATATCTGTGACTACCACTCCCATCATGCTATTGCCTCCACCCCCTTCCCAGCTTGCCCATACTTCCTTCCTTCTGACTCTGCTTCCCTGTGGGGTAGTGTGCCTGTGCTGAATGGATGGCTGACAGTGTTGTCCTGGCGTTTGTTTGGCTACAAGTCCCATGTGTGTCACTGTGCTTCCCACAGCATGACCCAGGGTGGTGGTTCTTTGTGGGATAATTGATTTTAGTGTGAGGCAATGCATTTTCCCAGGTGTGTTGTGTGTAGTTTGTGTTAGGGGTGTGTGTGGGAAAAGCTGCTGGTAACTATGGTCATAGCTGTCAGTCCTCCTTCCCACCCAGCCAGATATCCCACCATGGAACGTGTTTCCATTGCAGGGAGTGCAAGTTGTCTTTCAGGATGTCAGTCAGTGGTGTCCTGCTGTTGGTTGGTGCCCAGTTCCCAGCAGGGCCTTGTGCTCCCCACAGCAGTAGCCAGTGTCAGCCATCTTGTCAGTTGTTTTCCACTCCCTGTGATGTGAGCATGGTTCAGAGTGGTGTTGATGGGCGTATTGTGAGGGTGGGCAATATCTGTGACTACAACTCCCATGATGCTATTGGCTACACTGACTTGACCAGCATACACAGAATTCCTTCCTTTCTGTGGGATTCCCTGTGTGGTGGTTTTGTAGTGGTGGCTACATATCTGACAGTGTTTGTTGGTTATATTTGTGCCACTGCCTAGCTTTATTTGTTGTAGGGTTTGTACATGTCATGACACAGTTACATATCACTATGAGATGGCATGTATTGTGTTTATCTGACTGACATACACATCTTGGGATGATTCTGTTTTTGTTGCTGTGTATTTGCTAAGGGTGCATGGTTTGACTATCCCCTTGACAGTGATGTGTGTGTATTGTCACACAATATTCGGTATATTGGTTGTGTACTCACCAGGCTCTGGGATGTTTTCTAGTCCATATACGCTCACTGGTGGTAGGATGGCCCGCATCTTCTCCTCCCAGGGCCTGAGGTATAGTGGTTTGGCAGGAGGGCCACTGCCGGTGTGTTGGCTCAAGATGTAATCCTTCTTCAGTAGGTCCCTGACCCTCCTGCGCACATCATACCACCTGTTCTGGATGTCTTCCTTTGTGCGCAAACATGGTGATTGTGCATTCACCCTGTCGACGATCCTCGCCCACATCTTGGTTTTCTGCGACGTGGGGGTCTGTTGGACCAGTGTACCAAACAGCTGTGGCTCTACCCTGAGGATCTCATCTACCAGGACTTCCAATTCACTATCTAGGAACTTTGGATTCTTCTTGGGGGGCATGGTGATGGGTGGTGGTGGTGAGTGATGTGTGTTGGTGTGCAAGTGAGGGTGTGTGAGTGTGTGTTTTGCTGGGTGTATGTGAGGGTGCTATTTGTTGAGGTGCTGATGGTGTGTGGCTTGTGTGATGGATGAGCTGAGTGTGTGTGTGGTTGCTGTCTGTTGGTGTTCTGTGCTGGCAGGTAATTTGAATTTGCAAAGGATCATGGTAGAGATTTGTGTCCTTTATATGGGTGGAGTTGTTGGTGTGTCTTTGTTCCCTGTTTCCCCCCAGTATTTATTGGCTTTGTAATTGCTTGTTTGGCCTTTTTGTTTTTGTTTTTCCCTTTGTACTTTTTGTGCATGTAGGAGACGTTCTTCTGACCGAGTCGGACCCTGCAGTTGTCTCGTGCGAGCTTCTCCGAGTCGTTCACGCTGTGTTTGTGCTGTTTTATGTGCTGCGTACGCGTCGGTCGCGGTGTATTGGGTTGCTTCGGCTCGCTGTTTTGTATGCGTGTCGGTCGTACGGCTTGAGCTCCGTGCGACTCGGTCGTGTTTTCCACGAGTTGCATCGTACTTGGCGGGTCGGAGTTCGCGGGTACGTTTCGTTCGGGATTCTTCCTGGTGCGTGTCGGTTGGTTCGATTCGCGTGCTTTTCCGGCCGGATAGCTGTTTTCCGCGAGGTTCGGTCGTTCGTATTGTGTTCCGTACGAGTCGGTCGGATTTTGCACGCTTTTCATCGTACTTTGCAGGTCGAGCTGCACCGGTACGTGTCGGTCGGAATAAATTCCGGCTCCGAGTCGGTCGTACGTTTTCCGGCCCGAATCGGAATCGGCCCCTCACTGTGAGGGATACCGCACAAGTAGTCCATGTTCCACTGATTTCTAACTGTGCAGAGCAAAGAATACTTGTGCTGAAGGGCAATCTGTCTGCAGTCCACTTTTTTAATCCAGGGCAAGTGAATGTGAAAACTCCTGAAATGGACTGAATTGCCCAAAGTTTTGCATTGCTTACCTACTACCTACTATTGACTAACCTCCCACTATGCCACTGATAAAATCCTCTTATTAAAATATGAATTATTTAGTTTAGCAACTAAATGTGCAATGATTAATGGAACATTCAAAGCTGAAATGACAAGTATTTAAAATGTGCAAAGTGCAATAGGCAGTCATAGCTAATTGCATAGGCCATAGAAATGCAAAGGAGCAAGTTTCCTTTGACCAGAAGTAGACCTATAGATTACTGAAATGTGCACAAACTTAAATGAAGCTTGACCTTAGTGTGAAATGCCTAGAAATGTTCATCATAACTGCAGAATGTTCCGGTTTTAATAAATGGATTATTTTACTAAGCAACACATTAGTTGTAGTGATTACCTACAGATTCTCATCATATTTTGCATAATGCTTAACTAGAATAGTTGCACATTTAAAACAGTATTTCTTGTTCATGTTAAATGAAATGCATTGCTTAACAGTATTTTGTAAGTTGATGTTTCTCTTCTTTAGCATAGTTGATTGTGTATGCAGTGAAATGTTTAATATTTAGAAGGTCAACCGGTGTTCGCTGCCTGTGGGAACTGAGGCTTATGTTTCCAGAACTTAACTAGGTAAGAATGTCTGTAGCTAACTTGTGAACAAGATTTGCAAGCTGCATGTATTTTCGTGGCAAAGGACGAGTTGAACTTGCTCACAGACGTGTGCTGCCATCAGATTGGTCCAAAGAGGAAGAAGCCTGCTATAATGACTTCAACATGTATTCCTATCTTTTATCTTAGTGAATTTTCCTAGTTAGTATACTGCATACTTTTCCCCCACTCCTTACCCACCTTCTTGCTACTTTATTTTTACAGATTGCTACTGCAACTGTATGACCATTTGCTCATATTACTGAGACTTGGCTTGAGTTTCATGAACTACTCTTTATGGAAAGTTCTGCTGCTTTAATTTGGCTTTGAGCTTTATGATCCTTTGATGCCACTCTTATCCTTTGAACTTGGACTCTTCATGAGTTCTACTAACTTTGAAATTCTGGTCCTGTTCTTTAGAATAGGGTTTTATTCCGTTATGGAGCATTTTTGATGCATTATCTGAATATTTGTTCAAGCCAAACAATTTTATGAGATTTCTGTAAACTTAAAAAAATATTAAGGGTCCGATTCCGATTCGGGCAGGAAATCTCTCCGACCGAGCCGGACCCGGAGAGATTTCCGACCGAATCGGACCCTAGCAGTCCGACCGAACGAGTACGATGCGTTCGCATGCTATCGGACTCGATTCGGTCGGACTCCCATTGAAGTCAATAGGAGCTGGTCGTACAACGCGTACGCAAGCTCCCATTGACTCAATGGGTGCGAGGCGAACAAGGGCGCCCCCTATAGCGGGTACGCGTCGAAGTGGGTCGCGCCGTACACGCACAGGTAGGGGGGACCCCCTTTGTGCGACTCGCGCGGCTAGGCATACAGGGGGGTCCGACACGGACCCCCGAAGTGCGGCTCCGACTGCTCTTTCGAGCCGGACGGCGCGAGTCGGTCGGACTGCTCGCGGCACGCATCGTACTTACCCGGCCGGGGAACGTCTCCATTGCGCGGTGCGAGTCGTGTCCGTGCGAGTCGGTCGGAGCAATTGGGTCCCGCGAATGAGTCGGTCGGCGATTTCGCGTACGTTCGCATCGTACTCGCTCGCCTGGATGCACGTCCGACTCGGTCGGGAATCAGGGCTCCGAATCGGATCCGGTAATGCCGAGTCCGATTCGGAGCCCTACCGGCCGAGATCGGAATCGACCCCTTATTGTCTAATTTGAATAAAAAGAATAAAAAGACTCTTACTAATCTCTAAATGAGAATAAAGTTATAAAACGTATTCAAACTCTCATCATTGACTGAATTGGAATTGTATTTGAAATTTAGCTTGTGATGCCAAAATAGCTCTTCGAATCAAAAAAAGGTGGCAAAGTTCCATCACTTGAGGTGAGAAGAAACCAGCTCGGGAACAGGGCTTGACCCTGTAAGTGATGGTAATTGAAAAGTTGAACCATATTATTTGATTTTGGTCCCAAGCCGCACTATCACCATCATCGATACATCAGTCCGTACTACTTCGGCCCCCATTTCAGCTGCTGCCCTATCCAATAGGAAAAACTTTCCTGATTTCCACCAAGAATGCTTTGAACAAATCCACAATTTCCATAGGGCTTTACAACAATCTACATCATTTGGAAAACCTAACCACCCCTGAAATGTGCCTTTGACTTTCCTTATTTGCCACACATGTTCTCCCCAAAATCCTCAGCATAGACGTGGGTTCCACCGCACATTTTCTCCTCTAAAAGAATGATATGTGCATTTCCTTTGCAAACTATGCGTGTTTTTATTTATTTAACATTTTTTATTATTAGGCAAATAACAGTTTTAAGAAGTTGATAGGAATTTGATCTGGTACATCTTCATACCATGGTTACAGTGAATTTGAGTATAAATAGTTCAGAAGGCAAACCTTGTGCAATTTATTAGATATGTTCAGAAAAAATGTGTCTTCAGTACCTGTGTGATGAAGAGAAGGGTGAGTTGAGTTCTCCAAAGGGTGGGAAGAGAGTTCCATAAGTATGTGGCAATCTGAGAAGGATTGTTTCAAGTCTGTCTTAATATATTCCAATCTTTTGAGATTTCCGAAGAAAAGAATCAGTGTTCCTCAGAACCCTTCGGCCTCCCGGATAAGAATCAGATGGTTAGCTAGACACAGAGGGGTCGATTCCGATCTCGGCCGGTAGGGCTCCGAATCGGATTCGGCTTTACCGGATCCGATTCGGACGCCCTGTTTCCGACCGAGTCGGACGTGCGTCCGGGCGAGCGAGTACGATGCGAACGCACGCGAAATCGCCGACCGACTCGCTCGCGGGACCCAACCGCTCCGACCGACTCGCACGGACACGACTCGCACCGCGCAATGGAGACGTTCCCCGGCCGGGTAAGTACGATGCGCGCCGCAAGCAGTATGACCGACTCGCGCCGTCCGGCTCGAGAGAGCAGTCGGAGCCGCACTTTGGGGGTCCGTGTCGGACCCCCCTGTACGACTAGCCGCGCGAGTCGCACACAGGGGGGACCCATGGGTCCCCCCTACCTGTGCGTGTATGGCGAGACCCGCTTCGACGCGTACCCGCTATAGGGGGCGCCCTTGTTCGCCTCGCACCCATTGAGTCAATGGGAGCCCACGTACGCGTTGTACGACGGGCTCCCATTGACTTCAATGGGAGTCCGACCGAATCGAGTCCGATTGCATGCGAACGCATCGTACTCGTTCGGTCAGACTGCTAGGGTCCGATTCGGTCGGAAATCTCTCCGGGTCCGGCTCGGTCGAGGAGATTTCCTGCCCGAATCGGACCCAGAGAGTTTTTCCTATGAACTGTTTCATAAACCTAGCAGCAAACTTTAAATTTTGGATGCCTGTATAGAGCTTTCGCTATTGGTGAAATGTGGTTGAATTTTCCTTTAAGTGGGCCGAGTCTGGCTATTGAGTGAACTATGATTTTCAATTGAGCCAAAAACAAAAATTGTGATGATAGCCTAAAGGCTGTAGGCTGAGTTAGGTCAGTAAAGGACAATAATGTTGCTTGATTCCAGTGGGGAAATAACAAGAGTATGTACTGATATCCTCAAAATATTAGGGGACAGAAGGTTTTTGATCTTTTTAAGGGAGTGTAGATATATTTTAACAGATTTGGCGAGTCTATTTTTGTGATGTGGTAGCGATAGGGTGTTGTCAATAGTGAAGGCCAGTAAATTTACTTTTGGGGCTGCAGTTAGAATCAAGTTCTCAATCACCAGCCCATTAAGAAGACCTGGGTCAAATCTGTTTGGAAATTTTGGGGTGATGAGAAGAAATTCCATTTTCTACAGTAGCAGTAGTCATTTTCATGAGATATGTGCACAGTGTGAGGATGGATGTGTGCACCAAAAATGTACATGCATACAGACAAGACCTGAAAGCACTAATAATGGCTCTTAGACAATGCCAAACCGGATTACCTCTGAAACCTCTTCACCTCACTTCAACAACCTCCATGATCATTTGCATGGACACTTAATAATCTTCTTTCCCCACCACCTTCAAATATCTCACCACCCACTCTCTGTAGCAGACTTTGAATCCTACATGTCCCCACTGCCATCCTCTTAAATCCTTTGACTTCCCACCAGCACACTGTAAAGTTAAGTAACGTTGGTTCTACATAACTCATATATCATTTACCATTACTCAAATCTGCTAACCTTGCAAGTCCTACAACTGGTGTTTTCAATCCCCAAACCATCAGAAGTCTTGTGTTGACCTCCAAGATAAATCACTGATGGTTAACCTTGCTAAAAATACTGACAGCAGGCCCTTTATTCTACTTTAACTATCACCAAGTGTTTCAGCTTCAATTTTCCACAAAGCCTCGCCTAAATCCACCTGATAGCTACATCTGGAAAAAGCAATTACACTTCCAAATTTCAGGAGTTCCCACCAAGGTTCAAAAAACGAATTAATATTTTACTGTAGTTCAGATTAAAAAAACAATTCCCACCCAGGTAAAAGAAAGATATTGAGGATCTGGAGAGAGCACAATGCAATGCACCTGTACTGAAGGCTCCTTAGTACAGTCAATCCTTCATTGTACAATTGGACATCTCAGACAAAGGACTTGCAGCAGAAATTATACAACTTAGCAACACGGGGGAGAGCATCTGGCGGCCTTTAGCATTTGCAGGTTACTACAGAGAGAACAGAACTGAATGACTATTGAGAAAGAATGCTATTATGTTTGGGGTTCGAACAGAGCACAAACCACTCAAGTGGTTGATATCAATGAAGGGGGAAACCCCCATATTGCTTAGATGGCCTTTTAGTAAGGAGATTCCAGTTATTTGCAAAATAAGGGTGCCAAAATATTAATCTCAGATTGCCACTCCAGTAGCTATACTAAGAACACTTTGGAACTGCAATACTAATAATACGTTGGTTGTGTAAATGAAAGTTGGCCCATCCAACATAGTCACATGATATGCGCTTTGGGCCACATGCATTTCATAGTAACGCAATGAGTATGGTGGTAACCAAGATTACAAGCACTTTCAGGTCCTTGCAGAGAATGGATCATATATCACAAGTTAATGCACTGGATCATGGACGAATCTTTTAATCACAGGGTGAAGTTTTGGATGGTGAGTCTGAGCACTGGTGATTTTTCATGTAAAAATTATTTATTTAGCACAAATAAGTGTAGTGTCTCATGAGATAAAGGGTGTGTATAAAAGTGATATCCAAGTTAAATATTGATGCAAACAACCCAGTTGGATAATAATATTCCAGGGCAGAACAATCCAAGTGCCATTAGTGTTGACTAGTGTTTCAAAGAGCTATCTTACTGAGCTAATCTTATTTTGTATAGTATTCATTTGTAGCCTAAGCTTTAGAGGGGTATGCGGGCTCAACCCTGCTGTATTTCTACCTATCTCATTACAAGGGCTAGATTTTACAGTACAGTAGGAGGCTGGAATTAACCATGTAAATGCAGACAGACTTTTCTGCCAGTTTTGCTGACATGAGGACTGGAATTCTACAGTAGAGTAAGTTTCTGGATACTCTGACCTGGGAGTGGTGTCTATTGGGAAGTGATTGTCCCCTAATGGTGTACAAGTTGTACTGCAAATGCCTGGTATCCTGGCTTTTGGATTCTTGGTCCCTGCCACACACTAATTTAGCTTGTGTGTTAAGGCCAAGGTCTGTCCCTTGATGTGAGGCTTCTCCTCGACCAGTCCCGCACCTGGAAGGATGAACAAAGTGCATTCTCCATAGTGACAGAAGACTACTGCCCCGGTCACGGTTTCAAGTGTGCATCACTATGGTGGCAGCACATTGTTGACTTGATCACAAAGGCAAACTTTGAGTAAGCTTAAGATTGTTTGCTATTCACAAAAGTATTTTACTAGGAGTATCTTTACGACTGATGAGTCTCTGCACATGAAAAGATAGGCCTATCCCATCCTTTTATGTACGGAGTCTCAGCAGTCATACACATACTACTAGTAAACTACATTTGTGTATAGCAAACAATTGTAAACTTACAGAAAAGTGTGAGTTGACCTTTGTGAGTCAGGCCCTGTGTTTTTAGTGATCCTAGTGTGACCAGACCTTTTTATCTGTGACACAGAAGTGGTGGCCTACTGGCCCACTCTTGTAAAGTTCCGCTGCAACAGGTAAACCTAGAACCCTGCCCTGATATACTGAGCACGTGTGTATCTATGTATGTGTTTTGTCTAGGTATTACACAAATTATGCATGTTTGAGTAAGCCACAGTAAATAGGGCCTGTAGGTTCCATTTGAGAAGGGCCCTAGCCTGTACATGGTCACAGGATTGGGGCGAGGCTACCTTCCCAGACAATTAAAGTGTATTGCTGACATTCCTGTGACTAGAGGGAGGGGAACTAGCCACTAATGTGTGAAAAAGAAAATATGCTGCCCTAAGGAATTCAATGAGGTCCTTTTGCTGTAGAGAGCTGTTGATTTGTCTCCCAAAAGGTGCTTGGAAAAAATATCGGAAACACAAATATGTTGGGCCAGAATATTGTGTCAAAAATATCGAGGACAAGAATATTGCGAAGGTCATTTTCTATGGGTAAGTAAAGTGATACAATATATAACGCAACATATATGTACCTTGATGATATATATATCTTCAAGGTAGGTAGATCTTGAGTTTAGAATGGTAAATTTATACTTACCTGCACCTACCTTCTCGATGTTCTTGTCCTCGATATTTTTGACACGATATTCTCTCCACATGATATTTGTGTTTCCAATATTCTGTCACTGATCCTCCCTAATTACTGGATGATAGAGGTGAATAGTGGGACTGGGGCTGCGGTTCCTCTTGTAGAATTATGAAGGGTCCTTTAGAAAGGGTCCAGGCTTATGTCTCTCTTCCTGATCACTGTCAGGTGTGGTTCTAATGGCCAGGCACAGAATGATCACAGCTTATTGTGTCTCTGTTGAGGGTACTCCAGCCTGCAAACAACCCTGCTGTGAGGATCATCACTCTAGATAAAGGCTGAGCTTGTGAGACCACCTGAGAAGGACACATAAAAGAAGGACTGACCTAAACTGGCTTTGGATGGTCAGGAAGAGAATGCACGACCCCTTTCTGCTGTACCTGTATAGGAGTGGGAACTGTTGCTCGAATTCCAAGTTCTCTTCAGCCAAAAAGGGAGGTGCTCCGCAGGGTGCCTGGAGGACAACTGCGCAACCAGGGCTGGTGTCTGCCTATTAGTCAGCTCCCACAAAGTGAGGCAACATCACCTGGAGTCTGTTCTGAAAAAAGAGCTGTTTCTCATTCTGAAAAGTCTGAAGAAGCAGGACAGAGTGAGCTAGCAATGCAGGAGGTGCGAACTGCGACTACTGGCGTGGGCAAGGGCCGCTGACCCCAGTGCTGGGAGTCCTTCTCACAGAGAACAATTGAAGAATGACTGGCATGTTCCATACTAGGAGCCAGTCATAATCACCAAAGTAGGATTTGTAACATTGCATATTGCCCTATAATCCCTTTCACTACCATGACACTTACTCTAAAGTGTACCAGAGTGGTCTGCATCACTGAAATCGGGACACTTACCAAGTGTGCCTCCATTGACTGTGCTGTTGCTGCCTTAGCACTTGCTCCACATGTCCCTGCATGGATTTTTACCATGGCTAGCCCCATGTCAATTGCATAAAATGTGCCTGTGAGGACTATGCCGCTAGCAATGAAGCTGCTGCCTGAAGGAAATTTCTATTGTGTGCCTGAGGGACTGTGTGGCTGCCGAGGTACTGACCAGAAGTGCACCCAAACAGACCAAGCAGATGCTGCTGCATTAAAGCACCTTGATGTGATTGAGCTGCATCGCTGGATGTACGACCGGAAGCAGACAGGAAGCGGAGCACATCAATTCCAGGCGAGCCAGGTGCAGGTAAGAGTGGGCAGGTGGGGTGGGGGGATTCGACATACAACGACGAGGGAACTTAAATTTAAAAAAAAGAGAAAAACACTGTCACTCCCGCCCCCTTCCCCACTGCTCTTACCTGCACGGGCCATGCCTGATCAATGCCTCGCTCAGGGAGGCCCAAACTACCAAATGAGTGAGTCACCCAGATCAGGAGGAAGGAAGCCGACAGCAGCCTGCAGCTCCATGTGCCATCAACTACGGGAAAACCTACCATACGGGCAATTTTTAAGATTTCCTCGCAACTGTAGTGATGTGAGCGACTACAAAGAACAAGCCAATGAATTTGCAGGTTATCTGGCGAATTACCAATACCCGAGTAAGTGCATAAGGACAGCACAAAAATGAGCGTGCAATAGGGAAGCCCTTCTTGAACCACATACGAGACCCAAATTGGATGTGCTGACCTGTGTCACTACTTTCACTCCGGAATCCAATACCATACAAAAAATCATTAAAAACACTGGAAGATACTACAAACAGGGAATCTTTCCTTGGCCCTCCCTAGGTTTGTATATAAAAGATCTGCCAATCTGAAAGACATACTCGTACACACGAGACCAAGGAGGAAGCAAGTTTGCACACAGAAACCACTATGGAACTTACCCTCGGTCACAGGACACTAACCATGCGGACACTGCAATGTATGTGCCTGTACTGAGATTACAAAGGCCATCCAGTTAAGTAGCACCCTGACATGGATGCAGCAGAGGCACACTAATTGCTATTCACGCAACTGCAGCTACATGATCACCTGTCCGTGCCAAATGAGGTACATGGGAATGACAACAAGAGCAGTCAAAGTAAGAGTGACACAACATTGAAGTAACATTAGATGTATAAAATCTAACACCAAAATGACTACACACTGCCTCATGGCTGGCTATAACCCAGATGATCTAAAATCGATTGTTCTAGAAAGGTATCCATTCATGAGGCAAGAAGCCCTCTTTAGAAAGGAACAACATTGGATTATCCACACATAAGGGGGGATGAATGACGACTCACCATTGGGTGAATTAAACAAATCATGTTGGAAATGGTACACAGTGCAACACATGTTCACATACGATTTCTCTGTGGGTACGTCATGCGACATGCTTTGGAGGGATGTTTGGTCAAAACATTTACCCAAATTGTAGGTTTTAGGACTCACACACTGATGGCTGCCCTGTACCCACTCACACTTGCAGCATTTACTTGTCAGCCCAATCTTGTTTGCTTGCTAGTATCCATGAGTTGACCCGGCACTTGTGGTGTGACTTAATTCACCATTAACATTGACTACATGACACCTGTTAAACTTCATGCTTGCAACCTTGAGTAACCACTAGCTAGTCAATACACACATAGAGTTCACCAAATATGTTACACTCTCACTGCCTAGCATTGTCCCTGGCTCCAAAAAAACACATGCCTCTTTGGCAAGTAGTTAGTGGCTTTGCCTCACAGAAGGTCCCCTAGGTGTTAGATTTTGACGCATCCCCAGGTTTACAAGTTCTGGGGTTGCATCGAAATCAATGGGAGTTGCGTGGTAACACCCATGCAACGCCTTCCCAGGGCAGAGTATTGCAATATAGCGATTTGCACTGCGTTACTCCAGATTTTTGGAGCCACTCAAAGCCATGCAAAGTGGCTTTAAAAATCTGTCTTAAGGTTTGCATTGCTCTTGTACCACATTGCGTGTGTCGGAGCGACGCAAACAACCTCATAAATAGGCCCCCTAGTGTAATGCATTTAATAGCACCAAACAACACAATAAGAAAGATACTCAACATGAAGGAAATTGGACACCCATTTATAAAAATAGAGTTTATTTTTATGAAGTTTTAGACACCTTGATAATCAAAATCCACCGAAGGGTTCCGGAGATACAGATTTTTGACTATATAAACCCTTTGGACATTTGCGTTTACAGGTACAATTTTTTTTGTATTCTCGTTTACTTACATTTCTCTGATAGGATGCAACAATGCTGACCGAGAAAGCTCCGTGGAATGGGACGTGATGTCGTGGTTAGCGTTTCCGAGAATTGCTGCCAACGGCGAGGTGAGTTCTCATTTCAACGGTCTGGGGAATAGCTCTGCCAAGCTCCCTTCAGAGACTTACGCTATTAAATATCAAATTACGCAACTTACCACTTCATAAACTCCTGGAAAAATACTGTAAATGGCAATGAAGAGTACCAGAAGGAAGTGCAGTTATAAAATGATGAAGACTATTGTGTTTTTTTCTCTTGGAAGAGGGTGGGATAGTATATCTTTGGCGTTGAACATTGAGATAATAGATATGCACAGAAGGGGAGTGCTCATCCAATTTCATGGAGTGACTGCTTGATATCTCATCGTTAGAATATAAGTCTTGGTTATTACATCTCTCTGCAAACACTGGGCTCTATCTTTAAGTAATGTGTTTAGACAAAATGGAGTTACAGACTAAGTACCAGAACCAGAGGCGACTGATGAATATATATTTTCTGCATTTAATCGATGATATACATTTTTGGTGATGTTGAAATTGAGAATATAAATAAGTGGACGTGGGTTAACTTCATTTCAGTCTAAGCTCTTTTAGAAACACATCTGAAGGAGAGTTGCCTGTTAGTCAAACAAAAGTAATAATATTCATACTTTAGTTCTGAATCTAGGGGCAGTTATGAATTGCACTGAGAAGTCGTTATCTGTATGTAAACCAGAAAACATGTTATGAACTCACTGAATTCGTACCCTAAAGAGCAGCTACTTACCTTTAATCTTCAATACAACATTTTCTTCTCTTTCGTGTCAGCCAACTCACAAAGCGAGAGTGAGTCCCTGGCAGAGCCCCTCCCCCTGACCACTCCCGATGCATTTCTTCCTGGTCAGTATGTGCAGTGCACACAGGTATGGTGCAGTAAAAGAGCTGCCTCTGAGAGGGTGGCAGAACGAGGTTTGTGGGGCCATGTCAGAAGAGATAAGGTGACCATCAGCCAGGACAGTAAGGCATCTCACAGTGGCAGGGTAGAAGGGGGTCAAAGCTTCAATGGGCAGAGTATGGTATTATGTCCTTGCCACTGTTGTGACACGTGTAGAACGCAGGTGCCCTACAGCAATGTGAAAATGCACCTGAAACACAATCCAAATGCCATGCTTATGCTTAAAATACATTTTTCTAACTCATCAGGCTTCCTCTTTGAATGAGCAACATCCTTGTAATAACCAGTGGCATGTCTCCCAATGTAAGCTTTGACCTGTGGTTTAGTTCGGTTAGGTTTACATTTGCATTCACAATGCATTATAATCTATATAAAAGGTTCAGAAAAATAAAAACACTTAAATACAAACAGTGGAAACAACTGACATGGTGAAACCCATGAAATCCCCATAAGACGTCCTCTTGTAACCTAAGAGTTGACAGACACATAACAAGCACAACTGAAAGAAAGATGCATCTTCAACTAGTGTTTTAACACTAGAAAGGTTGTAGAATTTCATAAACATATGAGTAGTTCATTACAAAGTTTAACACTCAAAGGTCTAAGGATTTGATCGCCCATTGTCACCTTGGACTATCTTGCTATATGTAACTGGAAGCACGAAATGAAGCATGAGACAAAATTACCAGCCTCAGAGGTTTTTACCAATTTCCACATCAGAATCAAAACCCTGAGGTCAAGTAATGTAGAATACTCAATCAACCCAGGTTTTCCTGTTATTTTATAAAATGATATTATTATTAAGGTTGCAAATTAGCATAATAGCTCTAATTGGCACCAATTACAGCTTTGCCAGCTATTTCCCTGAGAGGATCAATGACATACCTTCATGGATAAAAATACCGACTCACATAAATATCGCCCAAAAACATTTGTGACAAAAATATTGTCATTCCATGCCTACTTAAAAAAACACAAATATCAATGACCAAATTCGCCAGCAAAAATGATCTATTTTCAACAATATCTACAAAACAAATATTGGAAGCAAAATATTATTCCCATTCGATAATTATACAAAATAAAACATCTATCGAAATACAAATGATAGACTAAAATAATATCACTAATATAATCAAAAATATTACAAACTATGTTAAAATTCTTATTTATTTAGGTTATATCACAAATAACTTTAAATTTAAATAAAAAATATATCATAGAAATATATTATTATAATATTATTAAAACAAAATGAACATTAGTGGTGACAAAGAGACTAATTACCAAGAAATGGAAGGCTCCCCTTCCCCCCAACATCACAATGTGGAGACACTCGATGCGCACCTTGGCAAAAGCAGAAAGTGTGGCACTTCGTAGAGAGGATACACTGGGGCTCCGCAAGACTCCGATAGCAAACAGCTGGGACCAGCTCCTAACAACCCTCTTGAGCATAGATAATAACGATGAAGCCCTCTCACCGCACCAACAGCAAGGCCGGGATGAATAAAGATATATGACCAGACCAGACTAAAGCGCCGAGCTGGTCAAAAAGGTAGGCGAACAGCCAATAGCACTGGGCGGGAAAACTTCCCCCTCTTATAGTCCAACAAACATCACAAAGTACCAGCCAGACACACACACCCGTGTGTCCTGCTACACACAGTCAGGGCATCCCAGCAACAATATTCATCACCACCCAGCTACAAAGAAAACCATCACATATCACTTGTTTTTGTTCTTTTATGACCCTTCCCCACAGTTCAATCTGTTAGCAAATGCATACATGATAAAGTAGTGGCAAAGATGTGCAAGCTACGCCCAGTTAAGGAAATGCTTGATCGAGCCCCAAATGATGCGAGTAGCAACGGGGAGATACAAATGACGACACTGCAAACAACACAGTTACAAAGCAGGGTCAAGAGAGTGACTTTAATAGGTCAACACGAGTAGTACTCCCCCACTACACAGCTCACTCAATGATATAGCCACACCTTGTGTTTCTAATGTTATAGAACAGCCTAACCAATGAATGTACTGAAGCAATTCTAGCAAGCTCAAACTGAATATGCATGTGGAATCTATGTACAACTTATCATAATGCAATTTTTTTTTAAACTAATAAAAACAGATTTATACATTAAAACAGAATGAACATTAAACAAATATACAATATTATTTTACCCTACAATAAATAAACTAATTAAAAAATAATACAAAAATAATAGGATGAACATATTAACAATTTAAAACATTAAACATTCAACATTAAAAATATATACATAAGTTTGGGTGTGACCAGGCTGGTGACCAAGATGGCAGCACGGCTCTAAAGCTCCAGCACTGTTTGCCCACCATCAGTGACTTCAGGCTAAAATACTGCTGCCCTTCGCCACTCGCTGCAAACAGGAAGCCAGTCAAGATGTGAGCAGACTGCCCCCTGCTCCTTACCCGTGGATGCGTTGATCATGGACTGGGGCAGCCGGCCGCCTGTTTGGGCCCAGCCCTCCTCAGAGGCCCTGCAGTGACAGGGACCGCAGGCGAGTCTAAAGACCGGGCTATCAGGCCCGCACCCCCCCGGCTGTGCTGACCTGTGTGGCGGCCCTTGGACCAGAACTGCCCTTGCTCCCGAGTGGTGAGGTCACGCTGGATGGGACGGCGGCCACCACTGCTGCACCCTCTACTGTGCAGCCAACCCTGGGACTAAATTGCGACAATCCGCATCACCCACTGACTGCTGTCAGGTGCTGCTGGGTGGGCGAGGTAAGTGCTTTGCTTATGGCCAACGTGTAGATTAACATCTGCCTGATTGCAGGCCTCGCTGCCTTCCTACTGCTGGCGGCCATCTACCCCTATGCTGTTCACATCTGTGAATTGAAGGAGCTCCCCCTGCCTCTGTGTACTGGCCCAGTACATGTCATTGAGCTGGCCCTTGACTCCTGCACCCCACGCTTTGAGGGCAGGTTTCACTGGATCCTTGCAATCTGCAGGCACTCTCTCCTTCTAGCCAAGCAACCACCATTGCACTGAGGTGACCAGCTCCCCCTAGGATCTTTGCATGGGGTGCGCTGCTGTGGGATCTACACGACCTCTGCCCCAGGATCCTGAACTCTGCCGATGAAGAGCACCCCTTTTTACACCAGCACAGTACTTATTGCGATCTCCCTGTGAAGATCCCATTCGAACGGTCCAGGCAATCCGACATACCAGAGACCATGCCCAAGACTGAGGACCGAGGATCCAACTTTGGAGCAGCAGAGGGGACTGCAGGGACTGACTCCATTATGGCAGAGCCTAGGGCTGGTTTCCACTCTATAGATGCGCGATTCGACACACTGAACAACCGCCTGGACCGTATGGGGGAAAAGATCTACCGCCATGGAGCACAACTGTTAAAAACGAGATCCCAAAGAAACAACATCTGTATCACCGGAATTGCGGAGTCCACTGGCATGGGCAGACCGGACCAGTTTGTGGAGCAGCTACTTGTGGAGCTATTTGATCACGCCAGCTTCACGGACACCTTCATGGTCGAGAGAGAACAAAGAACGCTGGGTCAAAGACCACCCCCTGGAACACCTCCTCGCCCGATAATAGCCTGGCTATTGAACTGCAGAGACAGAGACACTGTGCTACTCCTGGCCTGGGAACGGGGTCCACTACATCATCAGGGGACTGCCATCTCTTTATATCCCGACTTTGCATTGATGGTGTAGGAGGGGAGATGTAAATTTCAAGTCACCAAAACCCTTTTGCACAAGAAAGGCATTAAATATGGCCTGCTGTACCCAGCCAGGCTCCACGTGGAGGTGGATGGCAAGGCCCGAATATTTGACTCTGCTGCCGAGGCACTCTTCTTCTGTAAGAAACTCCCACCTGACTCCCAGGCCACACACCAGGAAGATCCCACCCCCTCTGACTAGCTTAGCCCATCACTGGGCCCCATGGCCTGGGATCATTGGAGGACTCTTTTTGAGACACTTTTCATCCTCACCTCACCTACAGCTCCAATTTATGTGGGACATATTTGATCATCCTGTAGTCATACATTGGCATACATTAGATATGTATTTTGATGGGCTTTGTTTGTCAACGCGTTGCCCACCCTTAAGGTGTTTATCACGTTTTAATCTAAATGATTATCATTCTGATATTGGTTATTAGGGATTCACTGAGCTGTTTATTGCTCTGTGTGGGTGGGTGGTGGGGTTTCCTGTCTCAAAGGGCATTGTTTGAAGGCTTTCTTTTTTTACCTCTTGTACTCACTAGGAAGGTATTACAATTACTATCTGTCACATTATGCAGATTATTCAACTCTCATATCACTTATGACACCTGTGGGCTGAGCTGCATCTACTGAGATAAAGTACCTCAATTGGAATAGTAGAGGCTTAAATCACCCCCGCAAAAGTAAGCAAGTAAACATGTACCTTATTAGACACGAAGTGAAAATCGCTTTCCGGTGGGAGACATATTTCCACCGCAAGATTCCTCTCCATTTGCGAAAACATTGGGAGCTTACAGGTTTTTCTCTTACTATGGTACCTACTCACTTGGGTATGCACCCTTATCCACAGAAGCATCCCCTTCCTTCCTATTAACAGTCTCATGGACAAAGAAGGTAGATATGTGGTATTGGAAGGCCGATTGGCTGATCACTATGTAATGCTTGTGAATGTTTATGCTCCAAATGTAGACAGCCCAGATTTCTTTCACAAGCTCTCTTCCTTAATGGCACGGATCGATGCTCCCTCAGTCATATTAGGTGGGATTTTCATATGATACATAACCAAACACTCGACACCACTAGAGCCCCTGGTGTTAGCAAACTACAAGCTGCTAGGCTATTTCAAGATATCTGAGATACCTATTGCGTGGCATACGCATGGCGCCACATACATCCCACCAGTCCAGCGTACACCTTCTACCCCGCACCTCATTCTGTGTAGACAGCATTGACTACTGGTATTTGTCCACTGATGCTCTTGCATGGCTGCAGGATATACAGCATCTACCCCGTACCCTATCAGACCATTCCCCAGTTAGGATGACCCTCCGCATTCTGCTTGACGGGGGATTGGAAAAGAGATGGTGCTTTCCCAGCTCCTCTCTCCTGGATACTGTATTCCATTGTGAGATAAGGGACTCTATACTGGAATATTTTTAATTTAACACCGGCTCTGTGCCCCAGCAGGCTACCCTATGGGAAGCCTTCAAAGTGTATATTCAGGGTATATGTATCCCCAAGCATGCTGGAGTCCTCTGAGTTATATTCGAAATAGCATAGCACGAATAGAAGCTGAGTTGAGAGCTTTGGATGAGGTGTCTGCGCAGGAAAGGGGAGGTAAAGACATGTCCCAATGATCTAAGCTGCTGGATAAATTCCGTTTGCTGGCTTAAAAATAGACTGGATTCCCGGGCCCGCCAATATGGGTCGGATGAGCCAGATTGGCATTACTGATGGATCAGATTATATCACCTGTTCAAACTGGGTCCGTGTCACACAGGTCCACATCCTTTAATACCCATACATTCTTTGTAGTTCTAAACAGAGTCTCTCCCAACCTCCCGGGCGCCATTGTGCTATTAGATGCAGAAAAAGTGTATGGCTCCCTGGAATGACCTTTCCTCCAAGCGGCTCTGTGCAAACTTGGGCTCCCCACTGGCTTTATAAAATTGATCATGCTTCTTTATTCTGCTCCACTGGCACGGCTCCGGGTTAATGGCTCACTTACAGACACATTCACAATAACCAGCGGTATGAGACAGGGCTGCCCCCTGTCCCCCCTCCTATTCATAGTCACCATGGATCCTTTTGTGGGCCACCTGCAGGAGAAACATCTACACTCCAATTTCACCCTGGCCCACTCCCTGTATCCCTGTATGCAGATGATATTTTATTATTTATCCGCAACCCGGCCCATAATCTTGCACCTATCATACGTGAAATCATCCAATTTGGGGGGTTTTTAGGCCTCCATATCAATTGGGACAAATCCAAGTTGTTTCTCCTTACAGATATGACCACAAGAGTGCCTTGCGAATACTCTCTTCAATGGTGTGATGTGTCTACCAAATACCTTAGCATTGCAATTCATAGGACTAAGGAGCAGGTAGTACATGTGAACTATGGTCCGGCCATTGAGAAGCTCATGATTCAAGTTGAGAGGTTTCTACGTCTTCCTCTCTCGATGGCTGGCTGGAGAGCCATCATCAAGATGGTTGTCCTGCCCTGATTTCTGTATCTCTTTTTAAACATCCTTATACCCCTGACCACCTCTTTCTTCTGCGCTCTTCGGGGATTGCTGATACAGCTTATTTGGGCTGGTCGCATACCCAGGATCCAGTGGGATACACTTATCCTCCCTTATGACAGAGGCGGTTTCGGGGTCCCTGATTTTCAATATATTACTTAGCTGCACAATGCCAGTTTGCAGCCTACTGGTTTCATGCGGACGCCAGACTGCATTACTCCATACCTGAGTAGGATCAAGCAGAGGATATGCCCCTCTCCTCCAATCTACAATGTGGAATTAAGCTAGACCCCACAGACATACAGACATTATACACTATGAGTTGGGCATGGCAGAAAAGTAATCGTCTACTGTGAAGGGACCCCTTATTCTCCTCCCTACTCCCACTAACCAATAACCCCTGGATAACCCCCACTCAGGAACCCGTGGTACAATGTACACTCAGAAAATGTGATCTTCATACAATAGGAGATGTTTTTCCTAATGGTCATATCAGCTCCCACACAGATGATACAAGTGTTACTCAGGCCACACAACTGGACTTATTCATAATGCGTTGGCTACACGCAGCCCCCCAGGCTTGTATCCCAACATACCACATTGCCCCTGAGGACTTCCCCCCACTAACAGTGCTGATATTGGATCCAGAAGGGGGTAGGTTAGTTTCTACATTTTATAAAACCTGCCTCTCCATGAGGCCTGCCCGCGAAAGAAAAACGTGGGATAGATGGGAGGCCAACTTCAGCAGGGCCATATTAGACAAAGAATGGCACTACTGCTGCGAGCAGACCAAATCATATCTCCAAATCATATCTCCAAATCACCATTGAAAGCTACTTCATTTAAATTCCTACACAGGGCATATGTCAACCCCAGCACAATGGCTAAAATAAACTCAGATGGTTTCTCTCACTGTCTGAAATGTAACACACCCGATGCTGACTTTGCCCATCTCACTTGGACCTGTCCACATATTAATCAGTACTGGAGCACTATATTCGAGCTATATGGCTGATATTCCAAAATCAGTGCGCATGTACTTGTCCATTGCACTATTACTCTTTAAACAAGAGGTAGTGCTTCACTGTGGTATAAGCATCAGACAGACAGTCCAGGCCTGGATTACGAGCTTAGCCTTCTGCAACCCTCTAAGCGAAATCTATTCCACACTTCAACCTCCCACATCCGGACCTAAGGATTTTTGGCAGCCACTATGGGACTACCTTCTAACATATGGCAATAACAATATCCCTTAAAGTGTACTCACATGCCCATAGGCCTCACAAAACAGTTATACATGTCTGCACAACTCCAACAAAAACTATAAATAAAGTCTCAAAAAAATATATACATAATTATAAAAACAACACAAACATTTATTTCACATTAAAACAGAAACACTGATTAACATTTACCATAAAAGGTATTTGCTGAAAAAACCCAATTCAAACTGAATGAAGACTAACCAATAAATAATACTAAAGCAAACTAACCAATAAAAATAATTAATTAACAAAACAATAGTGAGAAAAAGTATTTACTTCTCACACAAAAAATACTAAACTTGCACAAGAACGTCACTCTTCACCAAAGAAAAAGCAGGATCCAAAACTACAAGTAACTTAAAAATTCAATTATGAAATTTAAATTAAAACAATATGATTTAAATTATTTTAAAAATAGTAAGCTATATATAATTAACCAAACACTCTATTTATAAATCTCTATCGGTCTTTAGATGCAACAAAACAAATACAGCAATATCGGCAACCTCAGAACCGGCATTTAAATTCCACACTCGAACACCTGTACAGAGGGTTATTAGTAAGTAAAATCATGTAACTTCTAAACATCAAGTAAGCCTTTAATTAATATAAAAAATAATACTAATAGCCCACATCCTGTATAAATGAACCAAAAGTAAACATTTAAAATGTAACTAAAACAAACTTTTTTCCCCTTAAAGAAAATAAACCTCCAGACCCACATTTCAACAGCTCCAATGAAAAAGTGAAAAAAGAGACCCGCAATTATTGTCAACAACACATTGGTAAGTATACAACATCAAGCGCTTCATTGGAATACTTTCTCTACATTATCAAAATAAAGTTACATTTATAACAAAATATTTAACTATAATAAATTATTTTCATACAGAATGGCAGAGAGAGTAAGATATATAACATGACAAAAAGGTGAACAATTACTGCTGCACATGGGATACACTTACAGCCAGGAAAGCACAAGCTCTGAGCATGTAAATTAGAAATGTACAAATACTACTCCAATGCTTGTTAAGGGGGGGCTAATACAAAAAAGGCAGAGGGGGCGAAGCAACAGGAGGGAGGTGTGGGAGAGGAGAGTGGCAGCGGCAACAACAGGAGAGAGGAAAAACAACACATGAGACGTGGGGGAGGAGGGAGGGAGCACCAGACAGGGCAGGAACATGGAGAAGGTATGGGTTGGAGGGGAAAGGATAAATAGTACCTCAACCAAAGCATGAGCAGTGGATGGGCACTAAATAGGTTCAGTCAATCTGTGCTTGTTCCAGGCTCTAGAGAAAGGAATGGATGTGATGTTTGCCCTGCTTTGGCTAACTTGGAGATATTAAAGAAGAGTGACACTGAAGCCATCAAATGGTAAGCAATTGGCGAGCTGTAAACCATTTATTGTGAAAAATAACATCTTACAAAACCTAAAAATGATGGTATTATATGGAAGAACACAACCACCCCAAAATACCACAGAAATCAAAGAAAAACATGTAGTTCAAGATTTAAAAGAACCATAACGGGGAGTTGTGAGACCAGGTTGGATAAAGATCCCACCCCGGCACTGAGAGACCTGTTGGGTACTTGTAACATTCTGGGTTTGAATCAATTAGTCCATGCCCCGACACATGAGGGGGCTAAAGCGGTTTCTACGCCAGCGCCATTTTAGTGGCTCCTAATTGTACCAAGAAGGGTTTAATATTATGAGGGAAATGTCTAACCCTGCTTGTTTAAGTCAAGCTATTGTGTCATCACAAAGTCTTTGTGATGACTTAGCAGTCTATATTGAAGATAAGATAAATACAATCTTAGATGACATCAATTCTTCAAATCTGGTACAGGCCTCCTCGGAAGCTCAGAGTCCATATCCACTGTTGCCAGGTGAGGTGTCTAAACCAGCCTTATGTAAATTAGACAACTTTGAACCTCTTTCTGTGGAATGTTTTCACTCTTTGGCCATGGTCACTCCATCTGGTTCACCTTTTGATGTCTTTCCTGTTAAATTCTGGAAGGAACAGGTAGAAGTCTTGTTTCCCCTGCTTAGGCAAATTTGTAACCAAACCCTGCAATCAGGCATGGTGTCACTCCCATTTTGAAAAAGCTGTCTCTGTATCAACTTTTTTGAATAACTATAGACTCATTTCTCTCCTGCCTTACCCAGTTAAAATTTTGGAACGCTACGTCAGTAAACTTTAGTCCAATATTTGGAAAATAATAACTGCATGAAAGAAGAGCAATTTGGATTTAAGCCCGGCCATGGGACCGAATCAGCCTTGATTACAGTCATGGATGAGCTAAGGATGAGAGTCGATGAGGGGCATACAGCTGTGCTGATTTTATTTGACCTCTTCGGCCGCATTCAATACGGTCTGTCACACTACACTCTTAGCCCAGTTAGAGACCATTAGGGTTGGCGGAATGGCCTTGGAATGGTTCCACTCTTTTCTTTAGACAGAAGTCAAGCAGTTCTTCTATCATCCAAATTCTGCTTAACATCTATATGGCCCCCATATCAGACTCATTAAGTCCTATAGGGTTACTTTGATCAATTATGCTGATGATACTCAGCTTATTATTTCATTGGCTAGCAATCAGCAACTTTCCCCTTTTCATGACTGCATGAAAGATATTATTCAGTGGCTCAGTCTAAACTCACTACAGTTTAATGGTGACAAGACAGAGCTACTCTGCTGTGGAGCCTAAACAGTTCCAGGGGCACTGCCTTCCAATTTCTGGCCCAGGTCATTTGAGGGGTCTGTTGTTCCCGTCAAATCAGTCTGGAATTTGGGAGTTATTTTTAACGATAAACTTAGTATGGAGAGTCACATGAATAATACTGCAGGAACTTGCCTTGCACTCTTGAGAGCCCTACAGAAGTTCCTGTCAGTGCTTCCCCATTCTTCGAGTGCCTTGGTAGTCCATAGTGTTATTCTTAGGCGTCTGGACTACTGCAATGCTCCTCTGTTGGATGCACCGGAGTATCTATTACACCGTCTGTCGAGGGTTCAGTTTGCAGAAGCTAAACTTGCCTTGAATAGACCTCGGAGAGCTTCTACCTCCCTGGCATTAAAGGAGATGCACTGGCTACCACTTAATCAAAGAATCTGGTTGAAATCGCTTTGCATGGCGTTTAAAGCCTTTCAGGGGATGGGCCCAGGTCCCCTCCAAAAGAGGCTGAGAAGGTACATCCCCAACAGACCTCTTCGATTGGCATCAGCCAATCTGGTATGCATGCCTAAATTCAAGAAATCCAGGCAAGGAGGCCAGACCTTCATGGTCAGTGCAGCCAAACTCTGGAATTCACTTCCTCCCTCTTTAAGGTCAATGAACGACTTGTTGCAGTTCAGGAGGGTGCTTAAGACATGGCTCTTTCCTAAGTAACTTGAGTCAAGTTGGTTTTCATCTTTAAGTGCTCTAAATTAGTTCTCTTCGAGTTTTTTTTACCCAATTTCTTCTGTGTCTCTCATTATTGTTATTGGCCAATGTCAGGATGCAAGTTGGTGACAGAGCGCTTTATAAAATTTATAAATAAATAAATAAGCACTAGTTCTCAAGAGCACACTACTAAAATATAGGGATGGGCGGAACTCATGGAATTTCATCCCGCGGATTGCCATTGAGTTACCAAAAACTATGCATAATTCCTCAGAGTTCCGTGAATGGTTGGAAAATGGGCATGGCACTGCTTGTGCTGCAATTTAGCACTGGTAGTGAGTTCCGTGCTGAGAAATCAGTGTGAATGGCACCAAGTGGTGAGCAAGCGTGCAGCCATTTTGTTTTATCTGCTTCTGCCTAGCTCCTGCCTGCTTTTTACCAACTCTTCAGTCCTACCTAATCAGCCCCATCTGATCACCCATTTTTCAATGGTATTCGGACAAAATATCCCCCCAAAAATATAGAGATGCAGAAATATCATGTACAAAAAATAGCTTTGACAAGTATTTTGATTTTAAGGTAAGTAATATCGATGTTAAAAATATCTATGTTGTTCATATCATTCACAAACACGTTGCTAATATAATTTTTTAATTATTTTTATGTTTTAGTATATATCTTAATTATATCTGTTATAAATTGTTTGTATAATTATTGTTAAAGTTTTTTAATGCAGTTTGTATGTTTTTAGTTTATTGTCATTTTTAGTGCCGTAGCAGGTTGTGGGATTTATAAGTGTACAGGGTGGGAAGTAAGTTAATTATAATTAATTAATAACACATTTTTAATTAAGATTAATTATTTAATTGATTATTAATTACTTAATTGTGCAATAATTTTTTTAAATTACGTTATGTTTTAGGTCCGGGTTGTAGGGTTTGTGGGGGTGTAGGAAATTAACTATAATGATTTATAATTAATGTTAATAATTAATAAGTCTTTAATTTATAAGTAATTAGGTAAATTGTGTAATTAAGATATTTTTTAAGTTAGATATGAGGTGTGGGTTGTTTGGTTTGTAAGGGTAAAGGGTGAGCCATTAATTAAATAAAATGTATTTATTATTAGTTAATTATTATTAATTGTTGAATTGATAACTAATTATGTTAAT
Source organism: Calotriton arnoldi (assembly GCA_963921515.1). Lineage (NCBI taxonomy): Eukaryota > Metazoa > Chordata > Amphibia > Caudata > Salamandridae > Calotriton > Calotriton arnoldi. The sequence goes on from CAWUFW010006413.1 coordinate 291,964, forward strand.
AATGTAATTAAGATATTTTTTATTTATATATTAGGTGTGGGTTTTTGGGTTTGTAGGTATAAAGTTTGGGAAGTTAATTAAATATAATTATTTTATTATTAGTTAAGTTTAAAATGTGTAATTATTGTACTTTGTAAGATATATTTTAGGTGTGTGTTGTTTAGTTTGTAGAGGTATAGTGTAGGAAGTTCTATGAGTAACAATAAATGTAAAAATAGTTATTCATTCATTACAAATGTTTTTTTTTTTAAATTTTATTTAAATGGTAGGGATGGTACATGATAGCCGTGTACAGCATACACAAAAAAAAATAGTCAACAAGTTATACATCAAGTCATGGCATATTATACAACATATATACCAGTGTCATTTAAAAAGAAAACCATACATGCATCGTGGGACTTCGGTACTTTGTGGTACGTCACCGTATTGTCCTTACATTAATAGCACATGCAAGAAATGTCAAGGTTTGTTGTCCTGCTATCTGATAGGGGTGTCTCGTGCAAAGGGTGCCAGCACCTATGCTCAATCAGAGCCTGTAATAGGAAGGCCGAGGTGGTACAATTATTTCTGGTAAGTGTCAGGGGTTCCCCAGTAATGGCGGTTGGGTGTTCCATTAGGTATGTCTGTAACGGGCCCCATATGTCCCGGGGGACGTGAGGAGGCTGGGAGAAGTTCAGCATACAGACATGTTTGTTCCTGCCATAATGCCATGTCACCAATCCATTCCTTAAATTTAGGTGCCCTTCCGCGGCCCCATCTACAAGCCACCCGCCGTTTAGCCAGTACGAGGCAGAAGGATACAAATTTACGGTGTGCCACCGACAGCACCAGCTCAGTGTATCCGAGTAAAGCCACCAGGGGGATCGCGCAATGGACAAAGAGGTCATGCAATCTAGTGCTGTAAAAACCTGTTGCCAGTAGGTATATATCCCTGGGCAGTCCCAAGCAAGGTGGAGGAAGTCAGCGTTTTCCGCCCTACATCTATCGCATCTACTGGTATCTCGCAACCCAAATCTATGTAATTTCGCCGGAGTGTAATAGCTGCGGTGGAGAAATTTATAATGTGTGATTCATAATCGGCTACTAGCAGAGATGTTTTCAGTTTGTTTGCAGCAAAAAACCCACTGTGTGTCAGAAATGGGGATTGTCAATTCCGCCGACCACTTGTCCCGGGCAGCACATTGAGGATATTCAGTGTCAGTGTATAAGCTGTGGTATAGTGTGGACACTAAGTGAGTTGCGGTGGGGGCGCGGAGTATGTTGTGCAGAGGGGCTACCACCACGGGCTCCACAGGATATGATGGGTTGCAGTCCCTGAGCCCATGACGTAGGCGAGCATATAAAAACATCTCCATAGTAGAAGGAGGGGGATTTGGGTAGAGCTGTTGGAGAGTACGGAACCTACCATTTAAATAGAGATCTCCCCAGGAGTGAATCCGCCGCGCCTTAACAACCTTTTTGAAAATCCCTTCCTGCAGTAACGGCATCTTTGGATGATATGCAAGTGGGAGCAGAGGTGAGTATAGGCACGGCGTCTGCAAGCGGGCAGCAATGCGGTGCCAAGCTAGGAGCGTGCATTCCACAGAGGTGGGACGGGGTTCTCGAGGTTTGATCTGTGATAGCAGGACTCCCTCCAATGGGGTAGGGTCGGCGAGCCAGTGTTCGGTAGCAACATGAGGTGTACACCGAGGTGGGTGGAACCAGAAGTGGGCATAGTGTGCCTGGGCGCATATGTAATACAGTTCCAGATCCGGGACATCGAACCCCCTTGTGAATATGGGCGCATGAGTGTGTCCCATTTTATTCGTGGCTGTTTGCCCCCCCAGACCAGTCGGATCAGCTCCATTCGAATAGCAGAAATAAAATGGCGTCCTGGATCGTATGGGATGTTTAGAAATAAGTACAAAAATTTCGGGAGCACCACCATTTTAATAAGGGAGATGCGGCCCGCCATGGTGAGTGGGAGAGCATTCCATCGAGTGATGCAGCCTGTTATATGCTCTAATGCACGGCCATAGTTTGCCCTCATGAGTTCCTCGCGGTCTGCCGTGACGGTTATCCCCCAGGTATTTCACCTCCTCCGAGCACCACGTAATGGGAAAGTCTGCCTCAAAGGGTACAGCCGCAGTTGTCAGTGGGAAGATTTGGGATTTAGCCCAATTAATATGTATTCCAGAGTGGCCGCCAAATTTAACAAATTCCCGGAGAATTGAGTTAAGGTTGTGGTGCGGGTCTTTGACATATAGTGTGACATCGTCTGCATAGAGAGATATGAGGATTGGGCGTAAAAAACATCGTAGTCCTTTCTCCTGGTGGTGTTGCCGGATCTTGGCTGCCAGTGGCTCCATGGCTAGAGCAAAGAGCAGGGGAGAAAGTGGGCATCCCTGTCTTGTGCCGCGCGAGAGAGTAGTGGGGGAGACATATGGCCATTGATCAAAACTTTCGCTGTCGGTACTCGCGTATAGAAGTCGTATCCAGGTCAAAAAGCCCTTGGGTAGTCCCATATTTTGGAGTATGGTAAGCAAGTACTCCCATTCTAACGAGTCAAAGGCCTTTGTGGCGTCAAGGAAGACCGCCACCAGCGCCAGCTCTGGGTCCACATTTTGTAGTATAGAGAAAAGCGTTCTAAGATTATGGGACGTTGCTCTACCGAGGGATGAATCCGGCCTGATCCGGAAGGACCAGGTTCTCCATGAAGTAGTTTGAGACGATTGGCCAATAGTTTGGCGAGTATTTTTGCGTCCGTATTAATTAGAGAAAGGGGACGATAGGACTCGCACTGGTCCGCAGAGCTTACCGGGCTTCAGCAATGATATGATGAGCGCCTCCCTCATTGATTCAGGCAAAGACTGAGCCTCCTGGGCCTCCATGAAGACCTCTTTCAGTACTGGGAGCAGTTGGTCAATGTACATTTTGTAAAAATCTACGGGGAAGCCATCGGGTCCAGGAGCCTTGCCCGACTTCATTTGCATGATGGCTTCCCGGAGCTCATCATCCTCGAAAGGCGCTGCCAAGAATTCCCGCTGGTGATCGCCCAGCCACCCCTAACGCTATATCTGCAAGATATTGCGAAAAGATCGAGGGGTCCTCATGACGCGATCTATACAGATCTGCATAGAAGTCAGAGAAGGTATGCAGTATGTCCAAGCTGTCTCTATGTCGTACCCCATTACCATCTACCACGTCTAATATATAATTGGAAAAGCGGGGTTGTCGAACTTCAGTCGCCAAAGCCCTGCCAGGCCTCTCCCCTCCCCGTATCTGCGGGCGATGAAATATTTGCCTTTGAATTTTTGCTTCCCGGTCTGCAGTGGTGGTATAGTCTGTTAGTTTTCTCGGAGTAATGCCCCGTGGATACCTGATTTCTTATCCCACATATCTAGTTCAAGTTGTTTCAGCTCTGATTCAAGGCGCCGCAGGGTTCTCCGTATGTCACGCAAGACCCCAAAACTTTTGGCCATGCATGTGCCGCGCATAGTAACTTTGAAGGCTTCCCATATCGTGCCCACGCTTGCAATGGATCCCGTATTCCGAGCGAAGAAATCAGTTATTTCTTCAGCAATCTCCGCCTGGAACACCGCATCCAGAAGCGCTTCCGGCACCAGTCTCCAATAGCGTGGGAGGCTATGGAGTTGGAGTGGCACTATCTCGAGGCATACTGGCGCATGATCCGAGTATGTCCGGGCCATATGTTCTACTGAGTGAATCCAAGTGCTGACCCCGGGAGCATATCCAGTAGTCTAGGCGCGACCAGGTCCGGTGCCCTGCCGTGTAGAAGGTGCCCTCTCTGTCCGCGGGATGTACATATCGCCACGCATCTATTAACCCTTGATCTAAAAATAGTTGAGAAAGAGCCTCTCGTGTGTTGGTGTAGTGACACGGAAGGGGATTGGATCTGTCCAGGAGTGGGGTGCAGGGCTGTGTTAAAATCGCCGCCCCATAACACGTGAGTGGATCCCACTTTAATTATTTGCCCCCACAGTGTTGTGAAATAGTCAGGATCGTCTGTGTTCGGCCCATAGCAGCACACCATAGTGATTGATTGTGTGCCCAGTATACCCCAGAGTAGACAGCTGCGCCCTGTGGGGTCGCCATAAGTGCCCCCGAGGATAAAGGGTGTATTCTTTTTCACTAGTATCACCGTGCCGCGCGAGTATGTGGAGTATGAGGAGAAGACACGAGCAGAAGCCCATCGAGCTCCGAAGCAGCTTGGGCGTCTGGGGTCTGTGTGTGCTTCCTGCAGCATTGCTACTTGGATATGGTGTCTGTCCAGGTACGCCAGTATTTGTCGACGTTTGCGGGGATCTCCAAGGCCCCTGACATTACATGTGATCATTTTAATTCGCTGTGGATCAGTGTGCAGCGACATCCCAAAGCCAAGTGTATATAAGAATGTAGCGCCGCGACGCAGTGCATGAATCTATGGTCTCAAAGCATATGACTATATCTAGTAGCTGTTGTCTCACAAATATAGCTGCATTGTATAACATTCCCATCCCTAACCCACCCCCCAACGTTCCCCCTAATGAGTCGGCATTGGGCCAACCGATGGACAGCCATCCCACCCACACCCACAACGGCACCCCAATCGTGCCGGTACTAAGGAACCCTCCCATACGTCCTAGACAAATGAACTGTATTGTCTCGGTCAAACAAAGCCAACTTGGCAAATAGCAAAGCAACAGAGATGAATGAGAAAAAAAAACAATCAGGGGGATCTCCCATAGGGGGGGGCGCCAGTGGGTCACGAATCCTTCCCATGTCCCAACTCTTCTGCATAGCAATTCCCAGATGTCCCGGTGTAAGGGGGGGGGGATAGAGTGGAAGGGGAAGGGTGCCTGGTGAAATTTTGTGTCAGCCCTACCCATATGCAGTAATCTATACATTTATGTATCTTAGAAAAAGGAGAATTAAGCCCACAGGGGCACTTAGCTGTCTGTGTCCATTTCTGTTCATCTCGTCGGGCGCCCTCTTTAACCAGGTTGGGAAAGACAAGTCCCCCCGGGGCTTCCCCATTATAGCAACGACATACAGCGTTCCCCTCGCAAATCGGAGGAGGAGGCCAGAGTTAGGGGCCCACAGTGCGGATGTCCATGTCCCAGCTCATTCCACAGCTGGCGATGAAGATCTGGAAGCCTGGTCCTGTCGCGGGGTTTTGCGTTGAGTGGTCTTCAGGAAGTCTTCCACTTGTTGCGGGTTAATACAGAATGTCTGCTTGCCTTGATGCGTTATCCGGAGTCGTGCAGGATACATGAGGGCATAGTCGATTTGAGCCTTGCGTAGCTTTATTTTGACTGGCAGGAATTTGCGGCGCGCTTCCTGAACCGCCATGGTAAAATCTGGGTAGATGGTGAATTCGTTACCCTCGAAATGTAGTGTCTTCTGTTCCCTTGCCCTCCTGAGTGCAGCATCTCGATCCCGATAGTTTAGGAGACGTGCAACTATAGGTCGAGGAGGTCCTCCTGGCGGCGGTCTGGGGCCCAGCGAGCGGTGGGCTCGTTCGACCACCAGTTGCGTTGAGAAAGAGTCCGCTCCGAAGGTGTCTGTGAGAAGGCGCTCTATGAAGTCTTCCATACGCCCAGTGCTTGTGCTCTCTGGTATGCCAAGAACTCGAACGTTGTTTCGCCGGCTGCGGGCCTCCAAATCCTCGTTTTTTGCCGCGATAATTTTGAGCACCTTGTCCATTTGCGACATATGTTGTTGCATCTGGGATGTAACATCTTCAGTCTCCGAGATGCGGCGTTCCGCCTCTTTCAACTGGCCATCGTGCTTGTCGACTTTCTGAACGAGAAAATCCAGTCTGCTATTCATTGTATCCATTTTCCCCGACAGGTCAGCTAGACTGTGTTTAATGGCCAAGAGTAGTGTTTTTACCTCATCCTCCTGTGTTGGCGCGGAGAGCTGCGACTGGTCCGTGCCAGCCGGTCCCGAATCAGCAGACGTAGATCTGGCAGCCGTTTTCTTATTTTCAAAGGTGAGCCGAGGTTGGCGGCCATCTGGTTTCCCCATTGCGTCGCGTGATCCCTGGTATGTGGGCCGAGCAAAGCGTGAGGAAGCCAGCAAATGGGTAAGTGCAGGCAGATGCTACCTACAGACGTATACTCAGGAGGGTCTGCATTGTCTGTTCTTTATCGTCGACTATACTGGAAGCTCTGTTTCACTGCAATCAGGCAGTGTTTCCCAGTTTCAAAGCAATATGGCGAATGCAGGATTAGAATTAATGCAGCAGGTAGGTGTTTATCCACCTCTGGATTCGCGATGGAATCTCAGTTTTCCCCTCGCATCGCCCTCTCCTCCGTATAGACCCCAGGGCCCAGGCAGCCAGCGCCGTCTGCAGAACTCAATGAGTAGGGCCCGGTTATGTTCCCACGGGCCCAACCCCACAGGCACTTGTACTTCCCCAGGGGGGACCTTATTTCCTCAATATGCAATCCTCCGCTGTCCGGCAAACAGGAGGAGATCAGGATGAATTCTTGGCCTCTGACATCTCAGGGGAAACGAGGCACAACAAACGAAAATCTGTCCTCCCACCAGCCGGCGTTTGTGCCGTATCTCCGCTTCCCCAGCAAGTCCGCAATGTGTAATGGCGGCGGCGCGAGCAGGAAGTCCCTGTTGTTTATCCCCACAGCTCTCGCCCACCGGGATCAGCGTATAATTCCCGTTCCCTCCCTGCCGGGCAGTTCACAGCGTGTGCGGCATTGGTTAGCCGCAGGATTACAGGGATGAGCCGCTGGCGACGCGCCACTGCGCAGTCCCCTTCACACGCGGCATCAGCATAGACCAAGAGCCGGCGGCAAGTTTTCTCCCCTCTGTGCCTGTGCGCCGCTCTGTTTCTTACTGTGTCAATAGCCCCCAGTCGGGCTTTCCTTGAGTGCGCCTGCGATGTCCTCCCGCCCCTCGCCGGGCCAGCACTGAAAAGATGTCCGCGTCTGGAAGCCAGGGAACAGCGCAGTCCACACCGGCCCACAACCACGTGGGATCCCGGGTCTCCAGTATCATCGACTGCCGCTCAGGTTCTCCAGTCTCGCGGCTCCGCAGGCAGCCGCCGCCGGCGTCCCGCACCAGCTGTGTCCTCGGGAGCGCGAGGGGCCGATTTGTTTCCCGGAGGGTGCCCGGAGGTTAGGAGGGCAGATACGTCGCGTCGTGGTGCTGATTTTGAGGTAGGGTCAAGGATAATTACAGGATTTAGTCGCCAAGCCTCCAGAGCCTCACAGGTGTGCGGCCATCTTGGATGTGCGCCACCTAGCGCCCCCATTCATTACAAATGTTATTATTTATTATGTTATGTGTTAATTGTGTTGTGCTTTTTACTTGTAAATGGCATATTTGTTGGCTGTTATGACTGTGAGAATATAGTGTGGTATTCTAATTAAATGTATATTATTTGTTTTAATGTAAAATATTTATTAAACATTGCAATAAATATGCATTTTTAAAGTTTTAAATATATATCTATTATATTTAATATTAATATTTATTGATATTTAATATAGGTAATAAAATATGTTCTTTGTTTGGATTGAACTACTTTTTCTCGACTGTTGCACAGACTGGAATGGTAATAGTACATTTTACCCCTCCATAATCCAATGTTTTCCCTACTATTGCACAGACTGGAGGGCTAACAGTAAATTTTACCCCTACTGATTCCAATTCTTTCCCTACTGTTGCACAGACTGGAGCGGGAATAGTACATTTTGCCTCTCTGCTATCCAACACTTTCCCTACTGTTGCACTGACTAGAGTGGGAATAGTACATTTTACCCTTTCTGAGTCCAATGTTTCCCTACTGTTGCACAGACTGCAGTGGGAATAGTAGATTTTACCCCTCCTGAGTCCAACGCTTTACCTACTGTTGCACAGATTAGAATGGGAATAGTATATGTATTATTCGTACAATTTTATAGTTTTGTTTATATTGTTTACATTTATATTATTATAATGATTCTGTGTATTTAACATTATATTATTTTTGTTTAGTAATGTTTGTGATATTTAATATACTTTAAGTAAAATGTAATTTTTTATATTCATTAGTCTTTAAAGTGTAATTAAATTGGTATGTTTTTAAAAACAATTCCTGTTCATTTGTTAGGGTTTTAATTTATTATGTGTGTGTGTGCTTATGCACGTATGTATGTATATATATATTTTTATATATATATATATATATATATATATATATATATATATATATATATATACACATACATATATATATATTTGTGTATATATATGTTGTATTTTTAAACTTTACAAAAAAGTAGATTATAATATATATTAAAATTATAATTTTAATACCAGTTTTAAATTATATATGTTTAAATAAACATACACACACACATATGTGTGTTTTAAAAAAATACATGTACCATTCATATATATATTTTAATTATTTAAATATATTTGATTTTCATTACTGTTATATGTCAATATGTTTTACTATTTATATTTTTATATATGTTAATAACGATATTTTTGTAATCGATATACAACAAAATTCTCTCTGAAATTTTTGTCATTTACATTATAAGTATAGGAAAATTATATTTTTGTGTTTGATATTTTTGACACAATATTTATATACCACAATATTTGTGGTTTTGATATTTTGTCAGTGAACCCTTCTAAATCCCACTTTTTATTCACTTATTTTAATTACTGTCTTTCTGTCCCTGTGTGTATTTTCGTTTCTGTGTATATTTTTGTGACTTTTTGTACTTTGTTTTCCTTTCCTAACCTGTCCTCCTGATTACTTTTTTCTTCACAAGTTTCCCACCTAAGTCGACTTCCTCCCATCCTGAGCACTCCAATCCACTTACCCCATGGCAAAGCATGTAGAGCCAGTGCCACCCACACCCCCTTTGGTAAATGCAGGAACACAAGTGCAGCCCTGCCTCATTTTCAGCCAGGCAGAGGTGCCCGTACTAATATTTTGAGTGCAGTGCCACCTCCCCTGCATGTTGGTAGCAGGTGGCAGGCCAAGTGAGGGTACTCCCTGTTGGAGTTTTTGCTGCTCTGGGGGCAAGTGCGGCATAGTGGTCTAATGCACACAGCAACAGTTGATGCACCAGTGGTCTGGCAAACTGGGACCTGCTAGTTGTCGAGGTTTTGGGGCTTGGTTATATTTTAGTTTTCTAAAAGTTCCAAAAAAAAATTATTAGACAGCATGATTGCATTCACAGGTAAGTTAGTTTACTTGAAGATTGAATATATATATATATATATATATATATATATATATATATATATATATATTCACTGAAAAAACCATAGGTTTCAGACACGTTATAGTTAGAAATTAGCATTTAAAAAACCTTTGAAATTCACTGAAAAAACCCTAGGTTTTAGGGACAGTTATAGTTAGTTGGACATTTCACTCGTACAAAACCATAGAAATTCCCCCGTTATAGTTAGTTCAGCTAACTATAACTCGCGCCCCCGCAATGCACTGCTGATGACGTCACATATTACATCACTCATGACATGGTCAGTGACATCACTGATGACATTACTGATGACATCTCAAATGACATCACTGATGACATCACTGATGACATCATCCAGTGACTGTGTGTTTCTGTAAAGTTTAAATATGTTTAATATATATAGGGAAAGGCGTATTGAAGAATGAGTGGGTGTATAAGTGTCTGAATGGATGATTTAGTACGTGAGTGACTGACTCTACCAGTGAGTGATTAAATGTATCTTACTGAATGCATGGGTTAGTGACTAAACTGTGTGAATGTCTGTATCCATCTGTCTGTTGGTTTGTAAGCGGCTGCATGAGCTTTCTGAATAGCTACATGAGTGTCTACATGGGTTATTGATTGATTGTCTGAGTATCTGTATGGGTGCCTGAGTGTTTGTGTGGGTGGGGTGTGTGTGACTCTGTGCATAGATGTGTGAGTTGGTGATTCACTGGGTGCATGGTTTCAAGAGTGCATCTGTGATGGACTGTATGGGTGGGTGAGTGTGTGTATGGGTGTGTTAGTGATTGAATGTATATCTCAGTGGTACATGTGTGAGTAACTACATATGTGAAAGGCAGTATATATGTGTGTTGGAGTATATAAATGGCTATAAGTGAGAGTGTGTGATTGTGAGAGTGGCTGTATGGATGAGTGTGTACTTGTATCAGTGATTGTATAAGAGCGTAAGAATGTGCTAGTATTTGTATGAGTAAGTGAGCTGGTGTGTGTATAACTGTATAGATGAGTAAATGGGTGTGTGATTAAGTTTTTTGCATGACTGACTAGGTGTGTGAGTACCTCTATGGATGAGTGGCGGTGTGTGAGTGTTTATATAGGTGTATGAGTGCATATGATAGTCCTGTACTGAGTGACTAAGTATGAGTGACTGTACGGGTGAGTGAGTGGATGTGTGTGTAGACCTAAGAATCAGTGAGTGGGTATGTAGTTTTTGGTGTTGGAGTGTCTATGGTTTTGAGAATGGCAGTCTGTAATTTAGAGTGGGTGTATCAAAAGTTATATTAGGGTGTGAGAAGATGCATGAAATTATCACATGGATGATGTCATCAGTGATGTCATTTGAGATGTCATCAGTGATGTCATCAGTGATGTCACTGACCATGTCATGAGTGATGTAATATGTGACGTCATTAGCAGTGCATTGCGGGGCGCGAGTTATAGTTAGCTGAACTAACTATAACGGGGAATTTCTATGGTTTTGTATGAGTGAAATGTCCAACTAACTATAACTGTCCCTAAAACCTATGGTTTTTTCAGTGAATTTCAAAGGTTTTTTAAATGCTAATTTCTAACTATAACGTGTCTGAAACCTATGGTTTTTCAGTGAATTTCAAAGGTTTTTTAAATGCTAATTTCTAACTATAACGTGCCTGCAACCTATGATTTTTAAGTGAATTTCAAAGGTTTTTTTAAATGCTAGTTTCTAACTATGCCTACAGAGGTAGGACATGTGAAGAAAGAAGAAAAAACGCACAGAAAGAAGCAAAAGATGTGCAGAAAGAACCAACAGAGGAGCAGAAAGAGGCCTTGTTGCAAAATCATCCTGTGCCCACAACTTTTTCAGACGGGTACTGGTGGTAACTGACTCTGACTAACCAGAGCCAGTGCTATGCTAAAAGACACTTAGAATACAGTGAAAACACCTACATACACTAGGGAACACTATGGGTTGGGGTACCCCTGTGATTAGCATGACCTCCTCTGCAAGTCCCTAGTACATAATAGGGCAGGGGGATTAAAACTACCTCTTAAAACGCGCTACAGGTCGCGTTTGCACAGTGGTGAAGGGAGGGGGGCCTGAGGTGACATGTGTGCAAACGCACCCCGTGGCGCGTTTTAAGTTGCGGGATTAAGTCCCCTTGAATTCTGAGGGTCCCTGGGGCCCAACTAGCCCCCAGGTACCTACAGTTAGGACCACAGAGCTGAGTTGCAGAGAGGCGTTCCGAGGCCACGCACCTTTTTTCACCTCTCTGCAACGCAACTCTGTTGTGCTTACTGAAGGTACCTGGTGGGCTAGTTGGCCCCCAAGGTCCCACAGGATTCAAAGGGAAATAATTAACCAACTTAAAAAGCACCACAGGGCGTGTTTGCGCACATGTCACCTGAGGCCCCGCCCCCTCCCTTCACCACTGTGCAAACGCACCCCGTGGTGCGTTTTAAGTTGGGGGATTAGGTCACCCTGAATCCTGAGGGTCCCTGGGGCCCAACTAGCCCACTAGGTACTTCCAGTAAGCACCACAGGCCTGCGTTGCAACACCTGTAACAAATTGTGCAGTTGTGTTTAGGTAGTGAAGAGGGTCGTGCTGGGGGTAGTGTTTTAGGGTTTAGGGTAGTGCAGTGGTGTTTGTGTAGTGTAGGGGGTCATGCTGGGGGTAGATTTAGGGTTTAGGGTAGTGCAGTGGTGTTTGGGTAGTGTAGGGAGTCGTGCTGGGGGAGTGTTTTAGGGTTTAGGGTAGTGCAGTGGTGTTTGGGTAGTGTAGGGGGTCGTGCTGGGGTAGTGTTTTAGGGTTTAGGGTAGTGCAGTGGTGTTTGGGTAGTGTAGGGGGTCGTGCTGGGGTAGTGTTTTAGGGTTTAGGGTAGTGCAGTGGTGTTTGGGTAGTGTAGGGGGTCGTGCTGGGGGTAGTGTTTTAGGGTTTAGGGTAGTGCAGTGGTGTTTGGGTAGTGTAGGGGTACTGCTGGGGGTAGCTTTTTAGGGTTTAGGGTAGTGCAGTGGTGTTTGGGTAGTGTAGTGGTTCGTGCTGGGGGTAGTTTTTTAGGGTTTAGGGTAGTGCAGTGGTGTTTGTGTAGTGTAGGGGTAGTGTTTTAGGGTTTAGGGTAGTGCAGTGGTGTTTGTGTAGTGTAGGAGGTCGTGGTTTTAGGGTTTAGGGTAGTGCAGTGGTCTTTGGGTAGTGTAGGGAGTCGTGCGGGGGTAGTGTTTTAGGGTTTAGGGTAGTGTAGGGGGTCATGCGGGGGGTAGTGTTTTAGGGATTAGGGTAGTGCATTGGTGTTTGGGTAGTGTAGGGGGTCATGCGGGGGGTAGTGTTTTAGGGTTTAGGGCAGTGCAGTGGTGTTCGGGTAGTGTAGGGGGTCGTGCTGGGGGAGTGTTTTAGGGTTTAGGGCAGTGCAGACGTGTTCGGGTAGTGTAGGGGGTTGTGCTGGGGGTAGTATTTTAGGGTTTAGGGTAGTGCAGTGGTGTTCGGGTAGTGTAGGGGGTCGTGCTGGGGGTAGTGTTCTAGGGTTTAGGGCAGTGCAGTGGTGTTTGGGCAGTGTAGGGGGTAATGCTGGGGGTGGTGTTTTAGGGTTTAGGGCAGTGCAGTGGTGTTCGGGAAGTGTAGGGGTCGTGCTGGGGTGGTGTTTCAGGGTTTAGGGCAGTGCAGTGGTGTTCGGGCAGTGTAGGGGGTGGTGTTTCAGGGTTTAGGGAAGTGCAGTGGTGTTTGGGCAGTGTAGGGGGTCGTGCAGGGGGTGGTGTTTCAGGGTTTAGGGCAGTGGTGTTCGGGTAGTGTAGGGGGTCATGCTGGGGTGGTGTTTCAGGGTTTGGGGCAGTGCAGTGATGTTCGAGCAGTAAAGGGGGTCGTGCTGGGGGTGGTGTTTCAGGGTTTAGGGCAGTGCAGTGGTATTCGGGCAGTGTAGGGGGCGGTGCAGGGGGTGGTGTTTCAGGGTTTAGGGCAGTGCAGTGGTGTTCGGGCAGTGTAGGAGGTCATGCAGGGGGTGGTGTTTCAGGGTTTAGGGCAGTGCAGTGGTGTTCGGGCAGTGTAGGGGGTCGTGCTGGGGCTGGTGTTTCAGGGTTTAGGGCAGTACAGTGGTGTTCGGGCAGTGTAGGGGGTCGTGCTGGGGCTGGTGTTTCAGGGTTTAGGGCAGTGCAGTGGTGTTCGGGCAGTGTAGGGGGTTGTGCTGGGGCTGGTGTTTCAGGGATTAGGGCAGTGCAGTGATGTTCGGGCAGTGTAGGTGGTCGTGCTGGGGCTGATGTTTCAGGGTTTAGGGCAGTGCAGTGGTGTTCGGGCAGTGTAGGGGGTCATGCTGGGGCTGGTGTTTCAGGGTTTAGGGCAGTGCAGTGGTGTTCAGGCAGTGTAGGGGGTCTTGCTGGGGCTGGTGTTTCAGAGTCTAGGGCAGTGCAGTGGTGTTCGGGCAGTGTAGGGGGTCTTGCTGGGGCTGGTGTTTCAGGGTTTAGGGCAGTGCAGTGGTGTTCGGACAGTGTAGGGGGTCGTGCTGGGGGTGGTGTTTCAGGGTTTAGGGCAGTGCAGTGGTATTCGGGCAGTGTAGGGGGTCGTGCTGGGGCTAGTGTTTCAGGATTTAGGGCAGAGCAATGGTGTTCAGGCAGTGTAGGGGGTTTTGCTGGAGGTGGTGTTTCAGGGTTTAGGGCAGTGCAGTGGTGTTCGTGCAGTGTATGGGGTGGTGTTTCAGGGTTTAGGGCAGTGGTGTTCAGGCAGTGTAGCGGGTCTTGCTGGGGTTGATGTTTCAGGGTTTAGGGCAGTGCAGTGGTGTTTGGGCAGTGTAGGGGGTCGTGCTGGGGGTGGTGTTTCAGGGTTTAGGGCAGTGCAGTGGTGTTCCGGCAGTGTAGGAGGTCATGCAGGGGGTGGTGTTTCACGGTTTAGGGCAGTGCAGTGGTGTTCGGGCAGTGTAGGGGGTCGTGCTGGGGGTGGTGTTTCAGGGTTTAGGGCAGTGCAGTGGTGTTCGGGCAGTGTAGGGTGTCGTGCTGAGGGGTGGTGTTTCAGGGTTTAAGGCAGTGCAGTGGTGTTCGGGCAGTGTAGGGGGTCGTGCAGGGGCTGGTGTTTCAGGGTTTAGGGTAGTGCAGTGGTGTTTGGGCAGTGTAGGGGGTCATGCAGGGGGTGGTGTTTCAGGGTTTAGGGCAGTGCAGTGGTGTTCGGGCAGTGTAGGGGGTCTTGCTGGGGGTGGTGTTTCAGGGTTTAGGGCAGTGCAGTGGTGTTCGGGCAGTGTAGGGGGTCTTGCTGGGGCTGGTGTTTCAGGGTTTAGGGCAGTGCAGTGGTGTTCGGGCAGTGTAGGGGGTCGTGCTGGGGCTGGTGTTTGTGGGTTTAGGGTAGTGCAGTGGTGTTCGGGCAGTGTAGGGGGTTGTGCTGGGGCTGGTGTTTCAGGGTTTAGGGCAGTGCAGTGGTGTTCGGGCAGTGTACGGGGTTGTGCTGGGGCTGGTGTTTCAGGGTTTAGGGCAGTGCAGTGGTGTTCGGGCAGTATAGGGGGTCATGCTGGGGCTGGTGTTTCATGGTTTAGGGCAGTGCAGTGGTGTTCGGGCAGTGTAGGGGGTCGTGCTGGGGGTGGTGTTTCAGGGTTTAGGGCAGTGCAGTGGTGTTTGGGCAGTGTAGGGGGTCATGCTGGGGGTGGTGTTTCAGGGTTTAGGGCAGTGCAGTGGTGTTCGGGCAGTGTAGGGGGTCTTGCTGGGGGTGGTGTTTCAGGGTTTAGGGCAGTGGTGTTCGGGCAGTGTAGGGGGTCTTGCTGGGGGTGATGTTTCAGGGTTTAGTGCAGTGCAGTGGTGTTCGGGCAGTGTAGGGGGTCTTGCTGGGGGTAGTGTTTCGGGGTTTAGGGGAGTGCAGTGGTGTTTGTGCAGTGTAGGGGTCGTGCTGGGGGTGGTGTTTCAGGGTTTAGGGCAGTGCAGTAGTGTTCGGGCAGTGTAGGGGATCGTGCAGGGGGTGGTGTTTCAGGGTTTAGGGCAGTGCAGTGGTGTTCGGGCAGTGTAGGGGGTCGTGCTGGGGCTGGTGTTTCAGGGTTTAGGGCAGTGCAGTGGTGTTTGGGCAGTGTAGGGGGTCGTGCAGGGGGTGGTGTTTCAGGGTTTAGGGCAGTGCAGTGGTGTTCGGGCAGTGTAGGGGTCGTGCTGGGGTGGTGTTTCAGGGTTTAGGGCAGTGGTGTTCGGGCAGTGTAGGGGGTCTTGCTGGGGGTGATGTTTCAGGGTTTAGGGCAGTGCAGTGGTGTTCGGGCAGTGTAGGGGGTCTTGCTGGGGGTAGTGTTTCAGGGTTTAGGGCAGTGCAGTGGTGTTCGTGCAGTGTAGGGGGTCGTGCTGGGGATGGTGTTTCAGGGTTTAGGGCAGTGCAGTAGTGTTTGGGCAGTGTAGGGGGTCGTGCAGGGGGTGGTGTTTCAGGGTTTAGGGCAGTGCAGTGGTGTTCGGGCAGTGTAGGGGGTCGTGCTGGGGGTGGTGTTTCAGGGTTTAGGGCAGTGCAGTGGTGTTCGGGCAGTGTAGGGGGTCGTGCTGGGGGTGGTGTTTCAGGGTTTAGGGCAGTGGTGTTCGGGCAGTGTAGGGGGTCGTGCTGGGGGTGATGTTTCAGGGTTTAGGGCAGTGCAGTGGTGTTCGGGCAGTGTAGGAGGTCTTGCTGGGGGTAGTGTTTCAGGGTTTAGGGCAGTGCAGTGGTGTTCGGGCAGTGTAGGGGGCGTGCTGGGGGTGGTGTTTCAGGGTTTAGGGCAGTGCAGTGGTGTTCGGGCAGTGTAGGGGGTCGTGAAGGGGGTGGTGTTTCAGGGTTTAGGGCAGTGCAGTGGTGTTCGTGCAGTGTAGGGGGTCGTGCTAGGGTTGGTGTTTCAGGGTTTAGGGCAGTGCAATGGTGTTCGGGCAGTGTAGGGGGTTGTGCTGGGGCTGGTGTTTTAGGGTTTAGGGTAGTGCAGTGGTGTTTGGGTAGTGTAGGGGTACTGCTGGGGGTAGCTTTTTAGGGTTTAGGGTAGTGCAGTGGTGTTTGGGTAGTGTAGTGGTTCGTGCTGGGGGTAGTTTTTTAGGGTTTAGGGTAGTGCAGTGGTGTTTGTGTAGTGTAGGGGGTAGTGTTTTAGGGTTTAGGGTAGTGCAGTGGTGTTTGTGTAGTGTAGGAGGTCGTGGTTTAGGGTTTAGGGTAGTGCAGTGGTCTTTGGGTAGTGTAGGGAGTCGTGCGGGGGTAGTGTTTTAGGGTTTAGGGTAGTGTAGGGGGTCATGCGGGGGTAGTGTTTTAGGGATTAGGGTAGTGCATTGGTGTTTGGGTAGTGTAGGGGGTCATGCGGGGGTAGTGTTTTAGGGTTTAGGGCAGTGCAGTGGTGTTCGGGTAGTGTAGGGGGTCGTGCTGGGGGGAGTGTTTTAGGGTTTAGGGCAGTGCAGACGTGTTCGGGTAGTGTAGGGGGTTGTGCTGGGGGTAGTATTTTAGGGTTTAGGGTAGTGCAGTGGTGTTCGGGTAGTGTAGGGGGTCGTGCTGGGGGTAGTGTTCTAGGGTTTAGGGCAGTGCAGTGGTGTTTGGGCAGTGTAGGGGGTAATGCTGGGGGTGGTGTTTTAGGGTTTAGGGCAGTGCAGTGGTGTTCGGGAAGTGTAGGGGTCGTGCTGGGGGTGGTGTTTCAGGGTTTAGGGCAGTGCAGTGGTGTTCGGGCAGTGTAGGGGTGGTGTTTCAGGGTTTAGGGAAGTGCAGTGGTGTTTGGGCAGTGTAGGGGGTCGTGCAGGGGGTGGTGTTTCAGGGTTTAGGGCAGTGGTGTTCGGGTAGTGTAGGGGGTCATGCTGGGGTGGTGTTTCAGGGTTTGGGGCAGTGCAGTGATGTTCGAGCAGTAAAGGGGTCGTGCTGGGGGTGGTGTTTCAGGGTTTAGGGCAGTGCAGTGGTATTCGGGCAGTGTAGGGGGCGGTGCAGGGGGTGGTGTTTCAGGGTTTAGGGCAGTGCAGTGGTGTTCGGGCAGTGTAGGAGGTCATGCAGGGGGTGGTGTTTCAGGGTTTAGGGCAGTGCAGTGGTGTTCGGGCAGTGTAGGGGGTCGTGCTGGGGCTGGTGTTTCAGGGTTTAGGGCAGTACAGTGGTGTTCGGGCAGTGTAGGGGGTCGTGCTGGGGCTGGTGTTTCAGGGTTTAGGGCAGTGCAGTGGTGTTCGGGCAGTGTAGGGGGTTGTGCTGGGGCTGGTGTTTCAGGGATTAGGGCAGTGCAGTGATGTTCGGGCAGTGTAGGTGGTCGTGCTGGGGCTGATGTTTCAGGGTTTAGGGCAGTGCAGTGGTGTTCGGGCAGTGTAGGGGGTCATGCTGGGGCTGGTGTTTCAGGGTTTAGGGCAGTGCAGTGGTGTTCAGGCAGTGTAGGGGGTCTTGCTGGGGCTGGTGTTTCAGAGTCTAGGGCAGTGCAGTGGTGTTCGGGCAGTGTAGGGGGTCTTGCTGGGGCTGGTGTTTCAGGGTTTAGGGCAGTGCAGTGGTGTTCGGACAGTGTAGGGGGTCGTGCTGGGGGTGGTGTTTCAGGGTTTAGGGCAGTGCAGTGGTATTCGGGCAGTGTAGGGGGTCGTGCTGGGGCTAGTGTTTCAGGATTTAGGGCAGAGCAATGGTGTTCAGGCAGTGTAGGGGGTTTTGCTGGAGGTGGTGTTTCAGGGTTTAGGGCAGTGCAGTGGTGTTCGTGCAGTGTATGGGGTGGTGTTTCAGGGTTTAGGGCAGTGGTGTTCAGGCAGTGTAGCGGGTCTTGCTGGGGTTGATGTTTCAGGGTTTAGGGCAGTGCAGTGGTGTTTGGGCAGTGTAGGGGGTCGTGCTGGGGGTGGTGTTTCAGGGTTTAGGGCAGTGCAGTGGTGTTCCGGCAGTGTAGGAGGTCATGCAGGGGGTGGTGTTTCACGGTTTAGGGCAGTGCAGTGGTGTTCGGGCAGTGTAGGGGGTCGTGCTGGGGGTGGTGTTTCAGGGTTTAGGGCAGTGCAGTGGTGTTCGGGCAGTGTAGGGTGTCGTGCTGAGGGGTGGTGTTTCAGGGTTTAAGGCAGTGCAGTGGTGTTCGGGCAGTGTAGGGGGTCGTGCAGGGGGCTGGTGTTTCAGGGTTTAGGGTAGTGCAGTGGTGTTTGGGCAGTGTAGGGGGTCATGCAGGGGGTGGTGTTTCAGGGTTTAGGGCAGTGCAGTGGTGTTCGGGCAGTGTAGGGGGTCTTGCTGGGGGTGGTGTTTCAGGGTTTAGGGCAGTGCAGTGGTGTTCGGGCAGTGTAGGGGGTCTTGCTGGGGCTGGTGTTTCAGGGTTTAGGGCAGTGCAGTGGTGTTCGGGCAGTGTAGGGGGTCGTGCTGGGGCTGGTGTTTGTGGGTTTAGGGTAGTGCAGTGGTGTTCGGGCAGTGTAGGGGGTTGTGCTGGGGCTGGTGTTTCAGGGTTTAGGGCAGTGCAGTGGTGTTCGGGCAGTGTACGGGGTTGTGCTGGGGCTGGTGTTTCAGGGTTTAGGGCAGTGCAGTGGTGTTCGGGCAGTATAGGGGGTCATGCTGGGGCTGGTGTTTCATGGTTTAGGGCAGTGCAGTGGTGTTCGGGCAGTGTAGGGGGTCGTGCTGGGGGTGGTGTTTCAGGGTTTAGGGCAGTGCAGTGGTGTTTGGGCAGTGTAGGGGGTCATGCTGGGGGTGGTGTTTCAGGGTTTAGGGCAGTGCAGTGGTGTTCGGGCAGTGTAGGGGGTCTTGCTGGGGGTGGTGTTTCAGGGTTTAGGGCAGTGGTGTTCGGGCAGTGTAGGGGGTCTTGCTGGGGGTGATGTTTCAGGGTTTAGTGCAGTGCAGTGGTGTTCGGGCAGTGTAGGGGGTCTTGCTGGGGGTAGTGTTTCGGGGTTTAGGGGAGTGCAGTGGTGTTTGTGCAGTGTAGGGGTCGTGCTGGGGTGGTGTTTCAGGGTTTAGGGCAGTGCAGTAGTGTTCGGGCAGTGTAGGGGATCGTGCAGGGGGTGGTGTTTCAGGGTTTAGGGCAGTGCAGTGGTGTTCGGGCAGTGTAGGGGGTCGTGCTGGGGCTGGTGTTTCAGGGTTTAGGGCAGTGCAGTGGTGTTTGGGCAGTGTAGGGGGTCGTGCAGGGGTGGTGTTTCAGGGTTTAGGGCAGTGCAGTGGTGTTCGGGCAGTGTAGGGGTCGTGCTGGGGTGGTGTTTCAGGGTTTAGGGCAGTGGTGTTCGGGCAGTGTAGGGGGTCTTGCTGGGGGTGATGTTTCAGGGTTTAGGGCAGTGCAGTGGTGTTCGGGCAGTGTAGGGGGTCTTGCTGGGGGTAGTGTTTCAGGGTTTAGGGCAGTGCAGTGGTGTTCGTGCAGTGTAGGGGGTCGTGCTGGGGATGGTGTTTCAGGGTTTAGGGCAGTGCAGTAGTGTTTGGGCAGTGTAGGGGGTCGTGCAGGGGTGGTGTTTCAGGGTTTAGGGCAGTGCAGTGGTGTTCGGGCAGTGTAGGGGGTCGTGCTGGGGGTGGTGTTTCAGGGTTTAGGGCAGTGCAGTGGTGTTCGGGCAGTGTAGGGGGTCGTGCTGGGGGTGGTGTTTCAGGGTTTAGGGCAGTGGTGTTCGGGCAGTGTAGGGGGTCGTGCTGGGGGTGATGTTTCAGGGTTTAGGGCAGTGCAGTGGTGTTCGGGCAGTGTAGGAGGTCTTGCTGGGGGTAGTGTTTCAGGGTTTAGGGCAGTGCAGTGGTGTTCGGGCAGTGTAGGGGGCGTGCTGGGGGTGGTGTTTCAGGGTTTAGGGCAGTGCAGTGGTGTTCGGGCAGTGTAGGGGTCGTGAAGGGGGTGGTGTTTCAGGGTTTAGGGCAGTGCAGTGGTGTTCGGTGCAGTGTAGGGGGTCGTGCTAGGGTTGGTGTTTCAGGGTTTAGGGCAGTGCAGTGGTGTTCGGGCAGTGTAGGGGGTCGTGCAGGGGCTGGTGTTTCAGGGTTTAGGGCAGTGCAGTGGTGTTCGGGCAGTGTAGGGGGTCGTGCTGGGGGTAGTGTTTTAGGGTTTAGGGCAGTGCAGTGGTGCTTGTGTAGTGTAGGGGGTCGTGCTGGGGGTAGTGTTTTAGGGTTTAGGGTAGTGCAGTGGTGTTTGTGTAGTGTAGGGGGTCATGTTTTAGGGTAGTGCAGTGGTGTTTGGGTAGTGTAGGGGGTCGTGCTGGGGGTAGTGTTTTAGGATTTAGGTTAGTGCAGTGGTGTTTGTGTAATGTAGGGGGTCGTGCTGGTGGTAGTGTTTTAGGGTTTAGGGTAGTGCAGTGGTGCTTGTGTAGTGTAGGGGGTCGTGCTGGGGATAGTGTTTTAGGGTAGTGCAGTGGTGTTTGTGTAGTGTAGGGGGTCATGTTTTAGGGTAGTGCAGTGGTGTTTGGGTAGTGTAGGGGGTAGTGCTGGGGGTAGTGTTTTAGGATTTAGGTTAGTGCAGTGGTGTTGGGGTAGTGTTTTAGGGTTTAGGGTAGTGCAGTGGTGTTTGTTTAGTGTAGGGGGTCATGCTGGGGGTAGTGTTTTAGGGTTTAGGATAGTGCAGTGGTGCTTGTGTAGTGTAGGGGGTCGTGCTGGGGTAGTGTTTTAGGGTTTAGGGTAGTGCAGTGGTGTTTTTGTAGTGTAGGGGGTCATGTTTTAAGATGCAACGCTCCAATACCTGACCAGTCTGCACTACATAAAACTGCTAAAAAACTAAAAATAAAAAGTGTTTTGCACACTTTTGTCATTGGGCTATATGTGGGCTACATCTGGGTAATATTTGTGCTACATTTGGGCTCTTTTTTCACTGGTGGCCATCTTGGAAGACTTCTTTGTTATGAAGTTTCCTAATTTCCTCATTTACTGCAGTCTCCTCAGTAGGAAATGCTTTCAGTTTTTTACTTTGATTCCATCAAGAAGGCATTCAGATGTGTCACACATTTGCCATAAATTCAGAATGTTAGCACTCTAGTTGTTCATTAGATCACTGTAGTAAAGCTACTGCTCACCAAGGAGTTAACTGGAAGTCTACTGCTGGTATTGAAAGTGATTGTTTCTGTCTGCATGTCAGAATTTTCTAATGAAATAGAAGAGGATTTGAGATCTCACTTAAAACATGCACTAAATTTTCTTTTTGCAGCACTAACCATAATTTCTATGGCAAAATGAACCCCCTCATTTTGTTCCTTTTTAAATTAAATGTTTTAAGTGTTACCAGTTTATTCCAATCAAGATGGCTTCAGGTGTGCCATACTTTTGTCATAAGTAAGGCTGTTAGCACTCTAGTTGTTCTTTAGAACACTCTGGGAAGCTGCAGTAGAACACAAAGGCATCAACTGACAGGCTGCTCCTGATGAAATATAACAGGAAGATATTTGAGATCTCACTTAAAACATGTCCTAATTTTTCTTTCTACAGCACTAACCATAATTTCTATGGCAAAATGAACCCCCTCATTTTGTTCCTTTTTAAATTAAATGTTTTAAGTGTTACCAGTTTATTCCAATCAAGATGGCTTCAGGTGTGCCATACTTTTGTCATAAGTAAGACTGTTAGCGCTCTAGTTGTTCTTTAGAACACTCTGGGAAGCTGCAGTAGAACACAAAGGCATCAACTGACAGGCTGCTCCTGTTGAAATATAACAGGAAGATATTTGAGATCACACTTGAAACATGTCCTAATTTTTCTTTCTACAGCACTAACCATAATTTCTATGACAAAATGAACCCCATCATTTTGTTCCTTTTTAAATTAAATGTTTTAAGTGTTACCAGTTTATTCCAATCAAGATGGCTTCAGGTGTGCCATACTTTTGTCATAAGTAAGACTGTTAGCGCTCTAGTTGTTCTTTAGAACACTCTGGGAAGCTGCAGTAGAACACAAAGGCATCAACTGACAGGCTGCTCCTGTTGAAATATAACAGGAAGATATTTGAGATCACACTTGAAACATGTCCTAATTTTTCTTTCCAGAGCACTAACCATAATTTCTATGACAAGATGAACCCCATCATTTTGTTCCTTTTTAAATTAAATGTTTTAAGTGTTACCAGTTTATTCAAATCAAGATGGCTTCAGGTGTGCCATACTTTTGTCATAAGTAAGGCTGTTAGCACTTTAGATGTTCTTTAGAACACTCTGGGAAGCTGCAGTAGAACACAAAGGAATCAACTGACAGTCTCTGCCCTTGTTGGATGTACATGTTTTACTGAGAATGTCAGACTTCATTCTCACATGACTGAGAAAGATAATGTGAATTTACAGAAAATATGCTCTCATTTTAGCTTCTGGAGCACCTTCCAAAACTGTATGGGACAAGCATGTGAAAATAGTTTTCTCTCAAACATGATTCATGATATCCCAGCAGAAGGTTTTTCACAGGGTAAAATCACCTTAGAACACACCACAATTCCTGAAATTAGTATGGTACCATCAACAAATGAATTCTAATGTAACTAAAGTCTGTTATCACCCTTTATAGTTCTCCTTTTGGTAACCCTCAAAATCTTTGATTCACTACAATGCATTTCAATGGGGTACTATCATGTATATTGGTCCCAAGATGGCTGCCAGCAATTCCAGGATGAAGTGCTGACAGCCAATCAGATCTCACGATGACATGTGTGGTTAGGCTCCGCCCAGATATATATGTGTTTTTACTTTTGATTTTCTCAGCAACTACTGAACGGATTTACACCATTTAACAAAAGGGTTCTTTCTGAACCAAGAACTACCTCTTTGCCAAATTTGGTGTAATTCCGTTCAGCAGTTCGGGCTGTAGCCTTGCATAAAGTTTCCTATGGGAAATTGATTTTTGACTCTTATTTTTTAATTTCTCTCGCAACTACTGAACGGATTTACACCATTTAACAAAAAGGGTTCTTTCTGAACCAAGAACTACCTCTTTGCCAAATTTGGTGTAATTCCGTTCAGCAGTTCGGGCTGTAGCCGTGTCTAAAGTTTCCTATGGGAAAATGAATGGGAAAACACGTTTTGGGACCCCCTTTTTCTCGGCCCCCGCTTGACGAATCACCCCGAAACTTTCAGGGTAGGAACGGACCGGAGCGGGCCATAAAGTTTGAAAATTTCACGAAGATTCGTCAACCGACGCAAGAGTTATTTCAAATAGAATGTCGCGGATTTCCTATGGAAAATAGGTCCTAACTATAACTATCTACTGGCGACTGCCAGTAGATAATATATATATATATATATATATATATATATATATATATATATATATATATATATATATATATATATCGCCAAGAGAAAGTTTTGTTTCCTCTGGGATCGAGCCCGTAGTCAGGTGGTGTGCAGAGCTGGCGGAACCACAGCCAGACAAAGTAATCCAAAGAAAGGTTCAGTGAAGCGCACACTCGAAATGATGTTTTACTCAGTTGCTACGCGTTTCAACAGTAGCACTGTCTTGATCACACACTGAGTGATTACATGAACGTGCATTACGTAGAGGTAGGTAACATAAAGAGAGGACTATTTCTCAAATCAATGCAGGATGGCAGTGCAGAGCTGGCGGCCATCTTACAACATTTGTATTCTGTTAAACGTATAGTGTAGTCATGAGAGTTATGTCTGAATGCCAATGGCACATCAATGCTCAGTTACACATAACAGAATAATAAACAATATAGTAAACATTCAATACATGAAATGGCTGAAAAAACTGCAAAAAAGTCCATTCCTAATTATTCCTTGAATAGGCCTTGTGCCACATGTGATATCATCGTGAAATCTCACAGAGTACTGGGCAAAACAGGGGGGGGGATCACAGGTGTATAAAAGAGTGCACATGCACCTATGATGTCAGCCGGAGTGCTCAGTGTAGACATGCGCCCCATAGCACGCGATGTGCACATGCTAATCGCCAAGTGGCAGATATAGGGGACCTGTGTCACGCTGGAGGAACATGTATGCATGCACTGATGTACCAATTACCAGACAGCCAACCAGTATACCTGTCGGCCATGTGTATATTCTACTCGCCAAGTGGCAAATGTAAGAAAAGGAGTCCAAATGTGAAATTGCTAATCGCCAAGTGACAATGATTGGGGGACCCATATCTTGCTGGATGAACATATATGCATGCACTGATGTACAAATTACCAGATAGCCCGCCAGTATTGCCTATCGGCCATATATTGATTCTACTCACCAACTGGCAAATGTAAGAAAGAGAAGTCCAAGTTACCAACGTGAAAGCCATAAATACGTAAAATGACAAAAAATATTTCTTATCTTAACCGTTGTGCACACCCGAACTCGGGGAAGAAAAGGGTAGGGAACCCGTGAAGTGTCCCTCAAAGTGTGGTGGGTCCCTTCCTTTCCTCCTATGAAAAAGAAAAAGAGAAAGACAGAACATAAAAATTGCATTAGTGCATAAACCAATGTAAATATCATATATACAACTATTAAGATCAACTGTATTCTGTTCCTGACACAGAAACAGGAAAGAGGCTGAGGACTTCTTTGTATACAGGGGAGGGAACACCTCAATCGTCATATAAATGGGTTGCTAGCTCCTCATCCAGGTTATGTCCCTCAGGGAATTTGGTTTCTAGCTCGAGTATCCATTTGAATTATTTTTTGCATAGTGCTAGTACCCTGTTGCCGCCTCTGTGTCCCATGTTTATCTGCTCAATAGCAAAGAAGCATAAAAGGGAAGTGTTTGACTGATGGTGTTCCTGGAAATGCCTAGCTACTGGGTAATGCAGGTCCCTGTTGGTGATGGCCCTGAGATGTTCTAATATCCTCTTTTTGACCATCAGGGTTGTGCTGCCCACATATCCCATTTTGCAGGGGCATTCCAGGACATATATGACAAAACTGGAGCTGCAAGTCAAAAACTGGGTGATGCTGCTCTTGTTACTCAAACCTGGTACATTGAATTCCTTGACCATGTGGCTAAACTGGCAGGCTTTGCAATGCCCACATGGGAAGAAACCTTTGAGATTGTGTGTACCTCCCATCCGGGGTTCTGTTATGTCACCATGTACTATAAAACTTCGCAAACGGAGGAAGTTACATCGCAACTGCATTGATTACGAAGATGGACGCATCTTAACCTAAAGTCACAAATGTGACCATCTTTATAACATACAAACTACACATGTAGACCTGGCGTTGCCAACCAATACTAAACAGGATCCTCCATCTACAGTACTTACTAGCGACTCGGACACTGATGCCTCAGTCATTTTGGGCAGCACATTTTCAGACATCAAGATTTTAACCAAGCCAGCGACTTTTTGGGACGAATACCGGATGCTGAGGAGGGGGCAGCAAACGGGAAGAACAACCCCGATACCAACACCCCCACCGAGAGGGAGGGGGCAACGCGGCAGAGGAAGAGGAAGAGGCAGGTTTTTTCAGTGAATTTCTAAGGTTTTTTAAATGCTAATTTCTAACCATAACGTCCCTGAAACCTATGGTGCTTTCAGTGAGTTTCTAAGGTTTTTTAAATGCTAATTTCTAACTATAACGTCCCTGAAACCTATAGTTTTTTCAAAGAATTTCAAAGGTTTTTTAAATGTTCTAAAAATATTTTTTTTAAGTTTTTTTATAGTTATAAAAATAATATAATGCTTTCTCTTTTCTAAAATATAAATATCATTTTTTTTTTTTTTTATAGAAAAGTGGATTCACGTACCGATCCTGTTCCTGTCTCGATGGGTATGCGAATCCAAGTATTTCGCCGCCATATTGGTTAAGTCGTGTACGATGCGCGTTTCGTAAGCGACGGGTGCGCGGATCTCGGCCCTGCGTAACATCACGTACTTAGTTCCAGGGGTCGCGCCAGGTGCGCGAATCCATCGCAAATCTTTGAGTTTTAAAAGTATATGTATATAACTTATTATATATTATACCAAGACAATATTTAATATAATTGTAAATATCATGTATCTGTAACTGGAGTAAAGATATATTATTGTTAAATGTATTTTTCGGAAATCGTGTCGGGTGCGCGCTTGTGGCGTGCCCGGTTCGCGAATCCCATGTGACTTCAAAAGAAAGACTTTCATTAGTTTAGAGGATTTTTATTCTAGAACT
Source organism: Calotriton arnoldi (assembly GCA_963921515.1). Taxonomy (NCBI): domain Eukaryota; kingdom Metazoa; phylum Chordata; class Amphibia; order Caudata; family Salamandridae; genus Calotriton; species Calotriton arnoldi. Next base: position 318,028 of record CAWUFW010006413.1, read on the forward strand.
TGAAGGACCCCACCCATTTTTTTTCATTCTTTCAAGACTATCTCAGAAGAGACACCTGTTCTCTTTTGGATCTCTTCTTTAGATCTTTTTGGTGTTTTTTTTGTACCATCAAAAAATGGCAGCTGGAGATCCAACACAGCAGCTTCCACCAGAAGACGAAGAAGATTTGGAAGAACCGATCAAAGTGAGATATGAGAGCATCGTGTGGGCTTTTTTCAGTATCCCACCTGGTGAAAAAAAGGTGAATGCCAGGAATGTGACATGTACCATTTGTCAAAAAGTATTGTCACGAGGGTCAGAGAAGAAATATTCTTGCGGGACGTCTTCTATGCTCAAGCATTTACAGACAATGCACCCTCGACGTCTAGCAAGGGAACAACTGCATCGTCAACAGGAAAAAGAAGCAACTGATGACAATATCGCTGGACCCAGTATCTCTTCTGCTGGCACAACAACTGCTGCAATCAACATTCATCCTGACTTAGCTCGAGTAGAGCAGCGTTGTTTGAAATGTAAAAAAACATTATGGGGCCGATTCTGATTCGGGCCGGAAAAAATACCGACCGACTCGGAGCCGGAATAAATTCCGACCGACACGTACCGGTGCAGCCCGACCCACAAAGTACGATGAAAAGCGTGCTAAATCCGACCGACTCATACGGAACACAAGCCGAACGACCGAGCCGCGCGGAAAACAGCCATCCGGCCGGAAAACCACGCGAATCGAACCGACCGACACGCACCAGGAAGAATCCCGAACGAAACGTACCCGCGAACTCCGACCCGCCAAGTACGATGCAACGCGTAGAAAACACGACCGAGTCGCACGGAGCCCAAGCCGCACGACTGACACGCATTCAAAACAGCGAGCCGAAGCAACCCAAAACCCTGCGACCGACGCGTACGCAGCACAGAAAACAGCACAAACACAGCGTGAGCGAGATCGGAGAGGCTCGCACGAGACAACTGGAGGGTCCGACTCGGTCAGAAGAACGTCTCCTACACGCACAAAAAGAACCAAGGAAAAAAAACACAAAAAAAGGCCCAACAAGCAATCACAAAGCAAATAAATACTGGGTGGGGAAACAGCGAACAAAGACACACCCACAACTCCACCCATATAAAGGACACAAATCCCTACCATGATCCTTTGCAAATTCAAATTACCTGCCAGCACTCAACAGACAGCAACCTCACACCCACAGCTCATCCATCACACAAGCCACACACCATCAGCACCTCAACAAATAGCACCCTCACATACACCCAGCAAAACACACACTCACACACCCTCACTTGCACACAAACACACACATCACTCACCACCACCACCCATCACCATGCCCCCCAAGAAGAATCCAAAGTTCCTAGATAGTGAATTGGAAGTCCTGGTAGATGAGATCCTCAGGGTAGAGCCACAGCTGTTTGGTACACTGGTCCAACAGACCCCCATCTCGCAGAAAACCAAGATGTGGGCGAGGATCGTTGACAGGGTGAACGCACAATCACCATGTTTGCGCACAAAGGAAGACATCCAGAACAGGTGGTATGACGTGCGCAGGAGGGTCAAGGAGCTGTTGAAGAAGGACTACCTCTTGAGCCAACACACCGGCAGTGGCACTCTTGCCAAACCACTATACCTCAGGCCCTGGGAGGAGAAGGTGCAGGCCATCCTACCACCAGTGAGCGTCTATGGACTAGAAAACATCCCAGAGCCTGGTGAGTACACAACAAATGTACACAATATTGTGCCACAATACATACACATCACTGTCAAGGGGAGAGTCAAACCATGCACCCTAAGCAAATACACACCAACCAGAACAGAATCATCCTAAAATGTGTATGTCAGTCAGATAAACACAACACATGCCATCTCATAGTGATACGTAACTGTGTCATCACATGTACAAACACAACTACAACTACAGCTAGGCAGTGGCACAAACATAACTAACAAACACATCCAGACATGTAGCCACCACTACAACACCACCTCACAGTGAAGCCCACTGAAAGGAAGGAATCCTGTGTATGCTGGGCAAGTCAGTGTAGCCAATAGCATCATGGGAGTCGTAGTCACAGATATTGCCCACCCTCACAATGCGCACATCAACACCACCATGAACCATGCTCACATCACAGGGAGTGGAAAACAACTGACAAGATGGCTGACACTGGCTACTGCTGTGGGGAGCACATGGCCCTGCTGGGAACTGGGCACCGAGCAACAGCAGGACACCACTGTCAGCCATCTTGCCATTGCTCTCACACTCACACACAGTGAAGTCCACCCAAAAGCAAGTAAGTATGGGCATGCTGGGAAGTGGGGTGGAGGCAATAGAATGATGGGAGTGGTAGTCACAGATATTGGTCACCCCCACAACTGTCCCATCAACACCACCCTGAACCATGCGCACATCACAGGGAGTGGAAAACAACCGACAAGATGGCTGACACTGGCTACTGCTGTGGGGAGCACATGGCCCTGCTGGGAACTGGGCACCAAGCAACAGCAGGACACCACTGACTGACATCCTGAAAGACAACTTGCACTCCCTGCAATGGAAGCACGTTCCATGGTGGGATATCTGGCTGGGTGTGAAGGAGGACTCACAGCACTGACCATAGTTACAAGGACCTCCCCTCACACACCCCCTCAACACTAACTCCACATAACCCACCTGGGAGAATGCAATGCCTCACATCCTAACTGAAGATCCCACCACCCTGGGTTATGCTGTGTGAAGCACAGGGACACACTTGGGACTTGTAGCCAAACAACTGCCAGGACAACACTCCCAGCCATCCTGTCAGCACAGGCACCCCACCCCACAGGAAGCAGAGTCAAAAGGAAGGAAGGATGGGCATGCTGGGTAGGGGGTGGAGGCAATAGCATGATGGGAATTGTAGGCACAGATATTGCTCACCCTCACAATTGGCCCATCAACACCACTCTCAACCATGCTCACATCACAGGGAGTGGAAAAGGACTCACAAGATGGCTGACACTGGCTACTGCTGTGGGGAGCACAAGGCCCTGCTGGCAACTGGGCACCAACCAACAGCAGGACACCACTGACTGACATCCTGAAAGACAACTTGCACTCCCTGCAACGGAAGCACGTTCCATGGTGGAGAATCTGGCTGGGTGGGAAGGAGGACTCACAGCACTGACCATAGTTACCAGCAGCACCACTCACACACACCCCTAACACAAACTCCACACAACTCACCTGGGAGAATGCATTGCCTCACACTCAAATCAAATATCCCACAAAGAACCACAACCCTGGGTCATGCAGTGTGAAGCACAGGGACACACATGTGACGTGTAGCAAAACTAACCCCAGGATAACACTGTCAGCCATCCTGTCAGCACAGGCACACAACCCCACAGGGAAGCAGAGTCAAAAGGAAGGAAGCATGGGCATGCTGGGAAGTGGGGTGGAGGCAATAGCATGATGGGAGTGGTAGTCACAGCCCAACATCCCCCACCCACATGGCCCAGCAAGAACACACCCAAGCATGCACACCTCACAGGGAGTCAAAAGCCACTTCAAAGATGTCTGACACTGGTGCTCTTTTGTGGGGAGCACAAGGCCATGCTGGGAACTGGGCACCAACCAACAGCAGGACACCACTGTCAGCCATCTTGCCATTGCTGTCACACCCACACACAGTGAAGTACACTAAAAGGAAGGAAGTATGGGCATGCTGGGAAGGGGGTGGAGGAAATAGCATGATGGGAGTGGTAGTCACAGATATTGGTCACCCCCACAACTGTCCCATCAACACCACCCTGAACCATGCGCACATCACAGGGAGTGGAAAACAACTGACAAGATGGCTGACACTGGTGCTCAGTTGTGGGGAGCACATGGCCCTGATGGGAACTGGGCACCAACCAACAGCAGGACACCACTGACTGACATCCTGAAAGACAACTTGCACTCCCTGCAATGGAAGCACGTTCCATGGTGACATATCTGGCTGGGTGGGAAGGAGGGCTCACAGCACTGACCATAGTCACCAGCAGCTCCACCCACACACCCCCCTAACACAAACTCCACACAACTCACCTGGGAGAAAGCATTGCCTCACACACCAATCAAATATCCCACAAAGAGCCACAACCCTGGGTCATGCAGTGTGCAGCACAGGGACACACATGGGACTTGTAGCAAAACAAACCCCAGGATAACACTGTCAGCCATCTTGTCAGCACAGGCACACAACCCCACAGGGAAGCAGAGTCAAAAGGAAGGAAGCATGGCCATGCTGGGAAGGGGGGTGGAGGCAAAAGCATGATGGGAGTGGTAGTCACATCCCAACATCCCCCACCCACATGGCCCAGCAAGATCACCCCCAACCATGCACACCTCACAGGGAGTCAAAAGCCACTTCAAAGATGTCTGACACTGGTGCTCTTTTGTGGGGAGCACATGGCCCTGCTGGGAACTGGGCACCAAGCAACAGCAGGACACCACTGTCAGCCATCTTGCCATTGCTCTCACACTCACACACAGTGAAGTCCACCCAAAAGCAAGTAAGTATGGGCATGCTGGGAAGTGGGGTGGAGGCAATAGAATGATGGGAGTGGTAGTCACAGATATTGGTCACCCCCACAACTGTCCCATCAACACCACCCTGAACCATGCGCACATCACAGGGAGTGGAAAACAACCGACAAGATGGCTGACACTGGCTACTGCTGTGGGGAGCACATGGCCCTAATGGGAACTGGGCACCAAGCAACAGCAGGACACCACTGTCAGCCATCTTGCCATTGCTCTCACACTCACACACAGTGAAGTCCACCCAAAAGCAAGTAAGTATGGGCATGCTGGGAAGGGGGGTGGAGGCAATAGCATGATGGGAGTGGTAGTCACAGATATTGGTCAGCCTCACAATTGGCCATCAACACCACCCTGAACCATGCCCACATCACAGGGAGTGGAAAACAACTGACAAGATGGCTGACACTGGCTACTGCTGTGGGGAGCACAAGGCCCTGCTGGCAACTGTGCACCAACCAACAGCAGGACACCACTGACTGACATCCTGAAAGACAACTTGCACTCCCTGCAATGGAAGCACGTTCCATGGTGGGATATCTGGCTGGGTGGGAAGGAGGGCCGGATGTCAACCATATACAACCAATGCAGACCATGTACACACCCCAACATTCACATAGAAATGCCCAAATAATGCAGGACAATGTGCTACACCAATATCAACCCCTGACTGTGACAACTTAGGACAATGCAATGTACAGGCCCGCATCCAGAGGCACAGTCACAACTGTCAGGTGTGTCAAACATTGATGCCTGCAGAAACATAACATACATTGTGTGTGTCTCCCAAAAACAGGTGATGATGGGGACACAGCAGCAGATGCTGAGGAGTCCCGACCCAGGCTCAAGAGGATACGGAGCTCACTGGTGTGGAACAGCCTCTGCCCTCCTCGGATGAAGAAGACCAACCTGGCACCTCCGGAGCAAGTCATCATGCAGCACCAGCAGGACCACCAGCTGCACCCCTGCACCCACCCCTCCAACGACTGTCAACACACATACCACCCCTGCCGACATGGAAAGACCAAGGAGCACCACCACCACCAGCACAGGGACCCTGGACCAACGTGGGGCCATGGACACCAACACCACCAACAACACCCAAGGGGGCCCAGGGTCACCTGTGCGTGCCACCTCAGGTACTGCACGTGTCGTCAGGGGTGGTGGGAGGGTTGGGAGACAAAGGTCGCTGCTTGCAGAGGGGACTGGACTGCATGATGACCCACAACTGGCACGCATAGCCGATGCGTACCAGTCCAGCACCGGAGAGCTCAGCCAGGTAGTGGGGCTCCTCAGGGACATTAAACAGCAGCAGGCTGCCCATCATGCCCGCTTGGACTCACACATGTCCCGCGTGGAGTCCAAGTGGGACACACTGCAAGAGATGACGGCGGTGCATAGGGACATATTACAATGCCTCCACCAGATGAGCAACAACCAGTCAACACCTCCCTGTGTGCCCACAACATCTGCTGCTGAAACAACTGCAACTGCCACAGGGAGGGAGGATGACTCTGGCGGAGAGGCCCCTGCACCGCAGCAGCCTGCACTTGAGGGTCCCCCCCAAAGAAGAGGGGTCGTTCGAGGAGGGGCAAGTGAGAGGCCGATGGCCAAGTGCAACCCCAGGAAGCCAAAACCTGTTCTGGATAATCACCTTTGTGCGCAAACTGTTCACCCTGTTGACTGCAACACAACTCTCCCACATGACATGGGAGCTCAAGTTGGACCAATGTCTCAGATGACTGTGGACTCTACTCTGGACATTTCTGCTACCAGGACTTCCAAATCATCTAGGAACTTTGGATTACAATCACAATGTACAGCACCCACCATCCTGTGCACTATACTCACACATGTATGTCAATAAACTCACTAATACACCATACTTGCCTCTGTTGTGATTCCTACGTTGTCTCTGAAGTGGCGATGATGATCTGGGAAATGACACTGTGCATGCTAACTGCTACAGCAAGTACAACACCGGCATGTGAGTCATGGCGACGTCACACATATGAGGGAGGCACACCACCAGGGCTACACAACACATACACACCATGGCCATCTGACTCATCGCCTACACTGATGTTGCCAGGAAATACGTTGCATTGCACAGACCCAACTCCTATTCACAGTCTGTGTCAACTAGCCCACTGGTGCAGTAAGCAAATGTCAGTCAGATGTGTGACCACAGACAACGCACATCCCAAAGTGAAGCACAGGTTTATTACACATTTGCAACATGTTGTAATCACCACAGATGCAAGGTAATCCCACCTGGCAGCGGGCACACAGTCAACAAGTGTAGAAGGAAGGAAGTCCATGGGTGTGGTGCACATCACCTGTAGGGACACGACAGCTACCACCCTGGAAGTCGAATCACGGTGTTTGGGATCAAAGTTGACCAAAACGACTCAGAAAGTACCCTGTGAAGGACAGAAATGACACACAGTCAAAAGCACTGAAGAATAGGACAGAACTGCAATACTCATGCCCAATACATGTCACAAGATACCCACCCAGAACCAAGTTAGCATGTCAACACTGTTGGGGAGTACAGACTACCTGTAAGGACACATCGCTACACGCATACAGTCATGTAGCACATGGACACACTCAAACAGCACCAGAGCACCACCAACACATATCATGCATACTCACATCATTGACATGACATCTCTGGATACTCACATTCAGCTGAAGAAGTTGGTGATGAGCTGGGTGCGGACATCACCATCATCATCATCACTGGCATCGTGGTCCAGGCCAGGATCCTCCACAGGTGGCGGACGTTGGTCATCGTCATCCAGGATGAGAGGCAACTCCTTCCGCACTGCCAGGTTGTGTAGCATGCAGCAGACGATGACAATCTTGCACACCTTTGCCGGGGCATATGGGAGGGACCCTCCTGTCTTGTCCAGGCAGCGGAAGCGGCTCTTCAGGAGACCAAATGTCCGCTCAATCACTCTCCTCGTCCGACCATGTGCCTCATTGTAGCGCATCTGGGCTGGTGTCACAGGGTTCCTGAGGGGCATCAGCAACCATGGCATGTTGGGATATCCGGAGTCACCTACAGACAGACAATTGCACATTAGCTGAGTTGGAAAAGAGGGTGGAACACTACATTGCAGAACACACACAATGGTACAAAGTCAGTACACACCAACAAGCCAGGCACGCTGGTTCCGCATCTGTGACATCATCCTCGGGATGCGACTACTCCTTATCACGTAGGCATCGTGTGCAGAACCGGGGAAACGGGCACACATGTGTGTGATGGTCATATCTGCAAGACAGGACCACCAGTGCATTGACCGAGTGGTAGTGCTTCCGGTTCCTGTATGCCTGCTCCTGGGCCTGTGGTGGTACCAAAGCCACATGTGTCCCATCAATGGAGCCAATGACATGCAGCATCCTCCCCAGGGCATAGAAGTCACTCTTCACATCAGTGAGTTGCTGGAGTCTTGGGAAATAGATGTACTGGTTCAGGTATATCAACATAGCCTCCAATACATCGCGGAGCACACTGCTGAACATGGTCTCTGACATCCCACCAGCAGTCGCCAGAGTGTGTTGAAAGGTACCGGTGGCAAAGAAGTGTAGGGCTGCCATCACCTTCACCTTGGGGGTCAGCGCTGTAGGGTACGGCCGGCCAGGTTGCAGGTGTGGTGCCAAGCGCACTGCCAAATCAGCTGCCTGGTGAAGCGGTACTGTCGGATGCTGTCACGTTCCACCATTGTTGACAGGTCAGGGAATGGTCTATGGACAGCTGGTGCCCTGCAGTGCATAGGTGAAGAAAGAAAGATTGTCACTCACCCCACATATGTGGCATTGTACACACTCAATATCACATAATACATCATTATGAGGCACAAGTACATGATGTGTGCAGTTCCGTAAGGACATGTATGGCACATACATGGCCAACATCCAACATCACAGTTCAACAAGTGGCATCAATAAGTCCCAGGTTGTGCCATTGGGTATCATGAGGACGTGTCACATTTCCCATCTCCTGCTGCCACGTTACAAACACACCCCACAGTGACATGTGAGGACAGATGTGCCCCAGGCATCACAGCTCAACAACAGGTAGATTTCCAGGGACCCTGTATTGCCACATGGACACTGGCATGACATGGCGTATCATGTATACACCACAGCAAACAACCATGACCCCCACAGGTAGTGGTCCCTGTTGCCTCGGCAGGACATACATGGACGTCTGTGACACACACACGCACAACATCAAAGTCCATGCACAAACAACGTGGGTGTGGAGACTGTCTCCCATTGTGCACATGAAATCAGAGACATTGTAAACACAACATGCACACAGACTGTGGAGGACCATCACTATTGTGCCAATGGGTCACCCTGGGTTAAACATACCGTCCCACATGGGACACAGGGGGCATGTGACATGACATACACATACCCCACCGTGAAATGTGACCATGCCACATGCTCAGATATGAACAGTTGCACATCACAGTGGTCATGTACACGAAACACCAAGGATACTGTCCCCATGAACACGTGCACAGCCTGGGGTGGCTGCCCCAAGTGACACCCACAGAACAACATGTTCACCCCCATACACGGAATAGGTAATGCAGCCTTACAGGCCTTAGGATACAGTTTGGACAGGCTGTGGTGTTGTAGGTGTGCCCCTCACTCCCTGGGAAGTATATGTGGCTGGCATATGTTCACCTGTGACAGGCATGGTGACATATGCCAGTGACATGTACAGGGATGCGTTGGACAGCAATGGACCGATCGGTGCGCACACATTGCATTCAATGTGTGCTGGTACGCGTTGTATTCGCAATACGCGTTGGACAGCAATGGGCCGATCGGTGCGCACACATTGGCCATTGCATTCAATGTGTGCGGGTACGCGTTGTATCCTAGGTACGCGTTGGACAGCAATGGACCGATCGGTGCGCACACATTGGCCATTGCATTCAATGTGTGCGTGTACGCGTTGCATCCCGGGTACACGTTGAACAGCAATGGACCGATCGGTGCGCACACATTGGCCATTGCATTCAATGTGTGCGGGTACGCGTTGCATCCTAGAGTACGCGTTGAACAGCAATGGACCGATTGGTGTGCCCGGCCGGCCCATTGCATTCAATGTGTGCGGGTACGCGTTGCATCCCGGGTACGCGTTGAACAGCAATGGACCGATCGGTGTGCCCGGCCGGCCCATTGCATTCAATGTGTGCGGGTACGCGTTGTATCCTAAGTACGCGTTGAACAGCAATGGACCGATTGGTGTGCCCGGCCGGCCCATTGCATTCAATGTGTGCGGGTACGCGTTGTATCCCGGGTACGCGTTGAACAGCAATGGACCGATCGGTGTTCCCGGCCGGCCCATTGCATTCAATGTGTGCGGGTACGTGTTGAATCCCGGGTACGCGTTGAACAGCAATGGACCGATCGGTGTGCCCGGCCGGCCCATTGCATTCAATGTGTGCAAGTACTCGTTGTATCCTAGGTACACGTTGAACAGCAATGGACCGATCGGTGTGCCCGGCCAGCCCATTGCATTCAATGTGTGCGGGTACGCGTTGTATCCCGTGTACGCGTTGAACAGCAATGGACCGATCGGTGTGCCCGGCCGGCCCATTGCATTCAATGTGTGCGGGTACGCGTTGTATCCCGGGTATGCATTGAACAGCAATGGACCGATCGGTGTGCACCCATTGGCTATGGCCTGGCCTGGCAACGGACGCGTTTTCAAATTTTGAACGAGTCTGATGCTGGAAATTCAGTTGGTCACCCACAACAATGTTGCAAATTCATGGGTGTCATGAAGTTGAACATTTGAAGGATGCTGTGGGCGTGTGTAAGTGGTGCAATTCCATGGATTGGCCAGATTCAGAAGATGCTAACGACTTGGACCTATCACTTTGGACACATGGGACAGTAACTGCCTCTGCAGCACACATATAATGCTGGCTGTTCCCCTGAGAGCTCACTTGCCTGCACTACATGCTCCAGGACGACATCTGCCACCACCACTGCTGCTGTATCTGCACCCTCTGGACCCTGCAATGGCACGTACTGTGGAGAGAGCCCCAGCCTTCAGCACTGAGGAGAACCAGGCCCTGCTGGACAGCCTCCTTCCACAGTACAGCAAGCTGTATGGGAAAGCAGGGGAGCAGGTGAGTGTTCTGTCCACTGCCTTCCTAAATGTGCATGTTGTCTGACTAGCAAGGCTAACAGTCTGCACGCCACTGGCTAGCAGGCTCACTGAGTAGTTGTCACCCCCCATAGTGTGTAGTCACATGCACTGGATAGGTATAGTGCAGTGACAGTGCATTTAAACAAGGTTTTACTTCCCAGGCAATGATACCATGTAGTTACTGCTGGCATACTGTCCATGGCCATCGTTGCACTGCCTGTGTACATCATGTGCCCCTGTGATTGAGACATGTATACACAACTGTGTCATGCATGGATATGTTGCATGTGTAGTAATAGCATTCTCACTTTGTCATCCTCACAGGTTGATGCCCACCAGAAGCAGAAGATATGGCTGACCATCGTCCGGGCAGTGAGATCCGTGGGGGACTACAAGCGCCGGATCCGCAACTGCCAGAAGAGGTGGCAGGACCTTCGGGGCTGGACCCGGAGGATCGCACGGGTCCAGCTGAAGCTGTCGCCTCCTCGCAGGAGGGGCGGACACCGGAACCTGACCCCCCACATGCTCAGGATCCTGGCGGTGGTCTTCCCTGATCTGGATGGGCAGCTGAAGGCCAGGGAGCAGCACGGAGGGGGTGAGTCCATGACTGCATTGTGTACTCTGTCTGCCATGCTATGTGCCCTCCTCTGGCCTGGTTAAACTTCCACAGCACATCAGTCATGTGGTCCAGGACCCATGTCCCTCGATTGTGCAATGCCCACTCCTCATCTGATACCCAGGTGTGGCCCTTGCAGTCAGGGAATTGTGTCACTTGGGTACTGTGTCCTTGCAGTTTGCTTGACTCAAGGTGGGGGACAGCATCTCTTCCCCTAACTGTGGTGGGCATCATGGGTGGGTCCATTGCTTACACAATGCCTGTGTTCTGACATGTAATCTGTGTGTTACTTTGATCTGTGGTCCAATTGCTGAGCTGATCCACCACATGTGCCTGGGGTAACTGGCACACACCCAAGCTGCGGGTGGGAACAATGTTTGGGCCCCAGGAGTGTGTATATTATGGGTGTCACACATACTCAGCCAGCTGCCTACTGTCCAGGGTTCATCCCTCATTCATGTGGGGCAGGACAGTCATGCCTACTCCAGGCCATGCAATGCACTCTGTATTCCCACTCCTGTGTATCAGCTGACACGTTGTGCTCAGTGATATGTCCCCTCAAGTGTCAGCCTCTGTGTCAGTGTGCTGTGGCTTCGATGTCAGGACTGCTGGGGTGTTTATCGGTTGGGGCTCAGCATGCCACCGGAGATGTGACCATAGGAGACGATACTTGTGTGACACATAGGTGTTTGAACACGTGACCGTGCAGACTGGGGTATGCAAATGTGAGGTCCATGCAGCTGTTTCCCATTCACAGCAGATTGTGAGGTGCCCAGGTTCAGAGGCTTGTGTTACAGGTCACCCATATGTCCAATCAGTATGACCTGGACAGATAAGGGTTCAGATGATGTGGTCTGTGGGGGATGTACATGTGCACTTGTTCAGCTCCAGGACTTGCATTCCCCATGACCTACTATTGTGACACAGTGCAGACTGTTGTTGTGTGGCTGCCCTGCCCATGTGACTGGAGACTATGATGTATGACTTAGCAGGCATGCCTGTGCCATGGCATGTGACTTCCTATGAGTGATCCTGCAGGGGAGTGACATGTGCTACATGCACACCATAGTGGCAATGGCTATCTGCACATGGGTGCATCGTGGTGTCTGTCGCTGGTATGCATCACATGCATTTCATATATCTGACTCTGGGCATCACTTTCATCCGGGCACCTGTACTGACTCAGTGGCAAGAGATGTGATGTGTTGCTGTTCACATGCTTCACCGTGTTCTCTGCACCGTCCAACTACTGTGTAGGTGGTGCATGTGTCCACACTGGGGAATTGCCAGCCAACGGACGCCAGACAGATGGGTGCAAGGCCAGGTGTGATGTGAGTGCCATGGTTGACGATCAGACTGACAATTGGCTTCTCCTATTCTGTTTGGGCAATTTTAGCAATGTTCAACTAAGGATGCCAGGCCTTGCTCTGTATTGTGCTGTACTTACTGTGGTGTGTGCGTTCGGTGCAGGTGACTGATGTCTGTCTGTCTCCCTATTGTTTGCAGATACATCCACGGCCACAGGAGGGGACAGCTCCACAGACCAGGAGGAGCCGCAGAGCCAGACTGGGTCAACAGCCGAGGAGTGGTCGGAGGGACCCAGTGGCACGGAGGGTGAGGGGAGCCACACCGAGGAGTCCTCAGCACCATCCACCTCAGCTGAGGACCACAGCAGCTCGGAGGATGACTCCCTTATGGAGGCGGGTGTCAGCAGCCACCACACCCCAGCTAGTGTTGCTGTCCCCGCCACCACCACCACCGCCCTCCCATCGGCTCCCATTCCCGAGGTCCGTGGAGGCTCCCATGTACGGGAGCGTGTCTCCTTCGGGCCAGGCACCGCACCCCCTGCCCCTGTGTCCCCTTCTGCCCTGAGTGAGGAGTCTGTGTACCTCCTTCGGCAGCTCCATGTAGGGCAGACAGCAATGCTGAGTGTCCTCCATACACACACCACTCTGTTGACTCAGCTGGTGTCTTTCATGGAGGGCATCTCATCGGGCATGTCTGCACTACAGAGGGGCAATAGGTCCATGGACTCCTCCCTGATGGCAGCAGTGTCCCTCCTCCAACAGTCCCTCACCCCTCCTGTCTCTGCCCCATCCACACTCCCCAGCACCTTACCTGTCCCAAGCACACACACACCGGCACAGGCACACACCAGCACAGACACGAGCAGCACACACACACACACGCCACAGACAAGACGCACACGCACGCACAGTCAGGGGACTGAAACCACACTCACAGGGGATGGGGCCCAGTCACACACACACGCATCCACGAGCACTGCGCAGTCCACAGTTCCCTCTCCCTCCAAAGCCCCCTCCGTTGCCTCACCTGCAACCCCAAAGACTCAGCGGCTCTTCCTCAGTGACCTCGGCCTCTTCCCCTCCGATCCAGCTGATACAGCATTCAGGGGGAAGAGGAAGCCCACCCACACAGAGCGGAGTGCCCGTCGCCATCGGACACCCTCCCCCAGGCGCAGACCGACTGACGCCCCCATCCGCAAGTCCCCCCGGACCTGGAAGAGCAAGACCCCGCCCTGCAGCTCAGACACCAAGTCTCCTTCCTCCATCCCTCAGGCCCCCACTCCACAGGTGCCCCCACCACACCCTGCCCCAGGTTCCCCCACCCACAGATACACCATCCCCAAAAGGATCAGGCCTTCTCCCCCTGCCACTTGCTCTTCCGGCCCCACACCCCCGCTGCGCTTGTCTGTGCTACTGGTGTGGAGACGGTGTCCTCCCCCTCTGTCCTGCCCACCTTACCTGATCCCCATTCTCCTCCCCTGGAGGTAGGCACTGCAGTGGAGTCCACTACCACCCTGTCTGACTTGGGCACTGCAGTGGGGAACCTGTCTACTCCATCTGCATGGTCCCTTGCAGTCTTGCCGGCACCCACACCATCAGAGTCATGCCCCCCAGTTGTGCCGGCACACACCATGTCAGACACCTCCATTGCAGTTGTCAGTGGCTCTCCAGCACCCACCACCCCTTCCCTGCCTCCTTCTGGTGAGCCATGATCCTGTCCATGCGGTGCCTGGCCTGCCCCCCCGGATGCCCTTCCGAGGGGATTGTCCCTGGCTTTCATCAGTGCAGGCATGTGTAGGGTGACATCTGCCACTGTCACCCTGTTTTGACTTTCAAGTTGGACTGGCCATTGGCCTTTGTTAATTTTTTGCTGGACATCAACTGTTAGTCCCACATATGCTGAATAAAGCACCTTTCTGTTCTCTAGTGCTTTTGCTTCTGATGTACATGTTGTTGATGATGCTAACCATGCCCTTGCTGCAGTGATGGTGATATTTGGTCTCATGATAATGAAGTGTTACTTGCAGGTACACATGTGGTCCAGGGGGAATGTGTCCTATCCTGTGGTGTATCCATGTCATCCTTAGCAGCATCTGAGGGTGTCATGTGTTCAATATTTGGCAATGGGATTTCCTACTTACATTAGCAATTTCACATCTGTGGCTTCCACCCCTGCACATCTGTTGTGCCTGCCATTGTTCAATTTGTCTACTTCCCTGACCGTGTGGCCATCTCCACTGGACATGCAGGTTTGGGCATCAATGGGGAAGGACTCATCTGTGTTGTCAGTGCAACATTGCTATACAAGTGTGTTGGATCTGTGCTGATGATTTCGTTGGCCCTCCCATGACCAGGCTGATGTGACGGGAGCATTCATTTGGTGCTAATTGTTGACTGTGTGACCAAGTGCTCAGCTGACATGATGGAGCCCTACTGAGGCAACATATGGCACAGCTTTCCTCACACAGGAGTAGAGTCCCCTCATGGCAGTGTGTACTCCTGTGACATTGCCTGCACCCAAGGTGTGTGTTATATGAGCATGTCTGTGTGTTCACTTCCGTTTTGCTGTGCATGCTGGGATCCCTAGTGTTGTACCTGTTTGTGATGCTTGCTGAGTTGACCTATGTTCCCCCAAGTCTTCTCCCTGGATTCTCTGTGATGTGGGTGCATGGCACATTACTGGTCATCAGGGTTTCCCCATAGGTGTGTTTGCTGTCAGGGCTGAGTTTGTGTGCAGACGCAGATGGGTCACAGTCAGGATTCCCCTTGGCACTTGTTGTTTACACCTGTCATGTGATTTCCAGTTTGTGTTATCTTTCAGTGATTGTGACACATTGTGTGTGTGACTGCTGGCACTCCTCAGGGTCCAGGCTGCAATGTTGGTAGTTGTCTATGTGTGTTCTTTGTGGGTGTCCTTGGCTTCTTCATTGGTGTGTGACTGTGGCTGGGATCCCATTGGTTGGTGTGGTATTGCCGTCATGTCCATGTACAGCGTAGTGTGCAGTGTGTCAGACATTCAGGAGTCTTGTTGAGTGGCCATGTGTGATGTGTTTCTGCACCTTGGTTCCCACCCACCAGCCTGGGATTGTCATGGGTGCATGTGCAATGTCACCAGTGCATGTGTGCTTCACTGCTGCACATTGTTGGAGGTCGAGGTGTGTGGTGTTGAGTGTGTGCAAATGAGAGTTCTTGCCCGGCTAGACCCCTGCCTCCATGTTGGCCTTGGCTTACTGGCTGTGCTGATTGATTTGTGCTTGTGTAGGTGTGATGGTAGTTTGTTGCTCAGGACACATAACTGTGGTTCACAGTGTGAACGACATTTGGCTTTGTCATCACAGTGGGTTTGTAATGCAGCCCAGGGTCACCACATTGTGGGGGCCCTGGGGGTAGTGCTGTGGTGTGTCTGTGTCTTGCTGTGTCAGTTGCTGTTCCTACATGCTTGTGTGACATGTGTGATTTGTGCTCCCTCTCATCTGACAATGCCTGATTGCCCACATAGGGGATTTGGATCCATGAGTTACCTTTGTGTGGCACTGTATGCACATCTGTGTAATTGGTATTCAGGCCTCCTCATGTGTTGTGTGGTTGCCTGGGGACACTGGCACCCCCTCACCTGTTGTGTTTGATGTGCAGTGTGGGTCTGCCTGTTTGTGTTTGTGCATCTGCACCACTGCATTGGCATTTCTTTGGTGTGCCATTGGCTGTATGTTGTTTGGTGGGTTTCCCCTGCTGTCCCTGGGACTCCTAGGTCATCGGTCAGCACAATGAACATGGTTTGTGTGTCCCATTGCTGCCATGGTATGGTATCTGTTCACCTCACATCTACAGTCTCCACAGGGTATCTGCATTTGTGTGCCCATTGGTGCAAATATGTGGGTCTGCATTCTGATGGTCACTTCTGTCATTGTGTCATTGATGAATGTTGACAGTGTCAGCCCCCATGGGTGTTGTTTGTCTGCACATGGCCAAAGGTATGTTTTATTTGCACTACAGTATTTGCCTCCCCCAATCTATGTTGCAATGGGACACATGCACTACTTTGCCACTGATGTGTTTTATGTTCTGTGACCAGGAATCATCCATGCAGTTTGGCAGTTGCAGCTTTTTCTTTGTCAACACTTGCATTTTGGTCACTGTGATGATGGGGGTTTAGGCCCCATTGCCACAATGTTCAAAATGTGCTTCAGCTATGGAACCCACACTTACCTTTTGGTCACTGTGATGATGGGGTTTAGACCCCATTGCCACAATGTTCTGAATGTGCTTCAGCTATGGACCCCACACTAACATTTTGGTCACTGTGATGAGGCGGTTTTGGACCCCATTGCCACAATGGTCATGGCCTTCTTGCATTGTGGGGGCCACACACATATATGTGTGGCACATGTGATAGGGGGTCACATTGTATGTTCAAAGTCATGTTCAGTGTTGTAGGCATTTGACACAGTCTACTCACGCTTATCATGGTGTTGGGGGGATGTCTTTTTCTTGCATTCCCTAGGTTGTGGTGTGCTGGTTGTGTCATGCATTGTCCATCCTATGAGTGGGGGTGGTGTTGGTGGTAGGCATCTGGCACCCCCTGGGTAAGGGTGGTAGTAGTGGTAGGCATCTGGCACCCCCTGGGTAAGGGTGGTAGTAGTGACAGGCATCCAGCCCCCCATGGGTAAGGGTGATAGTAGTGACAGGCATCCAGCCCCCCATGGGGAGAGGTGGCAGTAGTGGTAGGCATACAGGCTCCCATGGGTAGAGGTGGTAGTAGTGGTAGGCATCCAGACCCCATGGGTAGAGGTGGTAGTAGTGACAGGCATCTGGCACCCCCTGGGTAAGGGTGGTAGTAGTGACCGGCATCCAGCACCCCATGGGTAGGGGTGGCAGTAGTGGTAGGCATACAGGCCACCATGGGTAGAGGTGGTAGTAGTGGTAGGCATCCAGCCCCCCATGGGTAGAGGTGGTAGTAGTGACAGGCATCCAGCCCCCCATGGGTAGAGGTGGCAGTAGTGGTAGGCATACAGGCCCCCATGGGTAGAGGTGGTAGTAGTGGTAGGCATCCAGCCCCCCATGGGTAGAGGTGGTAGTAGTGACAGGCATCTGGCACCCCCTGGGTAAGGGTGGTAGTAGTGGTAGGCATCAAGCCCCCAATGGGTAAGGGTGGTAGTAGTGACAGGCATCCAGCACCCCATGGGTAAGGGTGACAGTAGTGACAGGCATCTGGCACCCCCTGGGTAAGGGTGGTAGTAGTGAAAGGCATCTGGCACCCCCTGGGTAAGGGTGGTAGTAGTGACAGGCATCCAGCCCCCCATGGGTAGAGGTGGCAGTAGTGGTAGGCATACAGGCCCCCATGGGTAGAGGTGGTAGTAGTGGTAGGCATCCAGCCCCCCATGGGTAGAGGTGGTAGTAGTGACAGGCATCTGGCACCCCCTGGGTAAGGGTGGTAGTAGTGGTAGGCATCCAGCCCCCAATGGGTAAGGGTGGTAGTAGTGACAGGCATCCAGCACCCCATGGGTAGGGGTGGCAGTAGTGACAGGCATCTGGCACCCCCTGGGTAAGGGTGGTAGTAGTGGTAGGCATCTGGCACCCCCTGGGTAAGGGTGGTAGTAGTGACAGGCATCTGGCACCCCCTGGGTAAGGGTGGTAGTAGTGACAGGCATCCAGCACCCCATGGGTAGGGGTGGCAGTAGTGGTAGGCATACAGGCCACCATGGGTAGAGGTGGTAGTAGTGACAGGCATCTGGCACCCCTGGGTAAGGGTGGTAGTAGTGACAGGCATCCAGCCCCCATGGGTAGAGGTGGCAGTAGTGGTAGGCATACAGGCCCCCATGGGTAGAGGTGGTAGTAGTGGTAGGCATCCAGCCCCCCATGGGTAGAGGTGGTAGTAGTGACAGGCATCTGGCACCCCCTGGGTAAGGGTGGTAGTAGTGGTAGGCATCCAGCCCCCATGGGTAGAGGTGGTAGTAGTGACAGGCATCTGGCACCCCTGGGTAAGGGTGGTAGTAGTGGTAGGCATCCAGCACCCCATGGGTAGGGGTGGCAGTAGTGGTAGGCATACAGGCCACCACGGGTAGAGGTGGTAGTAGTGACAGGCATCTGGCACCCCTGGGTAAGGGTGGTAGTAGTGGTAGGCATCTGGCACCCCCTGGGTAAGGGTGGTAGTAGTGGTAGGCATCTGGCACCCCTGGGTAAGGGTGGCAGTAGTGGTAGGCATACAGGCCCCTATGTGTATGTGTGGCATTGGTGAGGGCCATCCCGCCCCTATGGTGCTGCTGTTGCTAGTGTAGGTATTTCTGCATCCCTCTGTGTGTGATGTGTCGGGTACGTGTAGTTTGTTTTTGTTGTTGGTGTCTGACTTACCTTCTGCGCCGTACGCGTCCGTGCCTGTTCCGGTAATAGAGGTAGAATATTGGTAGGATCGGCACGAAGGGATTCATGGTTGGTTCGTCTCGTTCGTCTTTCTCTTTGCTTCGCCTCGTCCTCGTTGCTGGCGTGTTCGTCTCGTAGCCGTGGATCGTGTTGTGGCGCGAATCGGAGCTTATGTGCGCCTCGCCCGGATGCTTTGACATGCCGTGCGTAGCGACGGGTTCGGCGCGTACGGGAAGCGCATCGTACTTGTCCGGCCGGCCGGGGCTGCATTTTTGCTTCCGTGCGGCTCGATTCTACGATTCCGGATCCGGCTCGGTCGGGGAACAGGACCTGGATTGTGTGAGTACGACTGGGTCGGAATCTCTGCTGTTGTGCGCATCGTACTTGCTCGTTCGGAATGATGTGCGTATCGGTCGGGAAACAGGCATTCGCATGGCTTTTTTCCCGACCGAATGGTGTTAGGTGCGCCTCCGACCGAGATCGGAATCGGCCCCTATGTGTTGGTGAGCAATCGGCGAATGCTATCCTGGTTGCCATTCAGAACCACAAGTGTTAATTTAGTTTTTTTTTTGTTTATGCAATGAGTTTTAATTGCATAATTTTTTCAATGTTTTTCTTGTTGGTTCTGTTTTTTTCTCATTTTTGTAACAAAAAAACACCAAAAAAATGTAAAAGAGATCAAAAAATACAAAACAATTATAAAACAAAAAAAGAAAAAAATGGTTCTTTTCAGAACCGCCTATTTGGTTTAAAAAAGAAAAAAATTGTAAGTGTATGAATTGTGGTAAGTGGAATATATGGAGATGTGTATGGTTAGTGTATATGATTGAAGCAGTGCATGCGTAATGCCAGGGTGATTGCAAGAGTGCAATAGAAATGTCTGGGTGATTGCAGGAGTGCATGAGTAGTGCCTGAGTGATTGCATGAGTGGAGAGGTAATGTGTAAGTGATTGGCGGAGTGCATGGGTAATGTCTGACTGATTGCATGAGTGCAAGGGTAGTGTCTGGGGGATTGCATGAGTGCAGAGGTAATGCCTGGCTGATTGCAAGAGTGCAAGCGTTATGTCTGGGTGATTGCATGAATGCAGGGGTAATGTGTGGGTGATTTGAGGACTGCATGCCTAATGTCTGAGTGATTGTATAACTGCAAGGGTAGTGCCTGGGTGATTGGAGGAGTGCAAGGATAGTGCATGGTGATTTTATAAGTGCCTGGGTAGTGGCTATGTGATTGGTGGAGTGTATGGCTACTGGCTGGATAATTGGAGGAGTGCATGGGTAGTGTCTAGGTGATTGGAGGAGTGTATGGGTAGTGCCTGAGTGATTAAAGAAGTGCATGGGTATTGCTTCTGTGATTCCATGAGTGCTAGGATAGTGCCTACGTGATTGGTAGAGGGCAAGGGTAGTGCGTGGTGATTTTATAAGTGCATGGGTAGTAGCAGGGTGATTGGTGGAGTGCATGGGTACTGGGTGGGTAATTGGAGGAGTGCTTGGGTAGTGTTCAGGTGATTGGAGGAGTGCATGGGTAGTGCCTGAGTAATTGGAGGAGTGTATGGGTAGTACCTGAGTGATTGAAGATCTGCATGGGTTGTGCTTCTGTGATTCCATGAGTGCTATGATAGTGCCTAGGTGATTGGAAGAGGGCAAGCGTAGTGTGTGGTGATTTTATAAGTGCATGGGTAGTGGCAAGATGATTGGTGGAGTGCATGGCTACTGGCTGGGTAATTGAAAGAGTGCATGGGTAGTGTCTACGTGATTGGAGGAGTGCAAGGGTAGTGCATGGGTGATTAAAGGAGTGCATGGGCAGTGCCTGGGTTATTGCATGAGTGCATGAGTAGAGCCTGGGAGATTGGAGGAGTGGATTGGTAATGGCTGGGTGATTTTGTAAGTGCATGGGTATTGCTTGGGTGATTTTGTAAGTGCATGGATAATGCATGGGTGATTGCATGATTGCAGAGGTAATGTATGGGTGATTGGAAGAGTGCATGGTTAATGCCTGAGTGATTGCATGAGTTTATGGGTAATGCCTTGGTGATTGCATGAGTGCATGGGTAGTGCCTGAGTGATTGGAGGAGTGTATGGGTAGTGCCTGAGTGATTGAAGATGTGCATGGGTAGTGCTTCTGTGATTCCATGAGTGCTATTATAGTGCCTAGGTGATTAGAAGAGGGCAAAAGAAGTGCGTGGTGATTTTATAAGTGCATGGGTAGTGGCGAGATGATTGGTGGAGTGCATGGCTACTGGCTGGGTAATTGGAAGAGTGCATGGGTAGTGTCTACGTGATTGGAGGAGTGCATGGGTAGTGCATGGGTGATTGGATGAGTGTGTGGGCAGTGCCTGGGTTATTGCATGAGTGCATGAGTAGAGCCTGGGAGATTGGAGGAGTGGATTGGTAATGGCTGGGTGATTTTGTAAGTGCATGGGTATTGCTTAGGTGATTTTGTAAGTGCATGCATAATGCATGGGTGATTGCATGAGTGCAGAGGTAATGTATGGGTGATTGGAAGAGTGCATGGGTAGTGCCTGAGTGATTGCATGAGTTTATGGGTAATGTCTTGGTGATTGCATGAGTGCATGGGTAGTGCCTGGGTGATTGGAGGAGTGTATGGGTAGTGCTTAAGTGATTGAAGAAGTGCATGGGTAGTGCTTCTGTGATTCCATGAGTGCTATGATAGTGCCTAGGTGATTGGAAGAGGGCAATAGTTGTCCGTGGTGATTTTATAAGTGCATGGGTAGTGGCAGGATGATTGGTGGAGTGCATGGCTACTGGCTGGGTAATTAGAGGAGTGCATGGGTAGTGTATATGTGAATGGAGGAGTGCATGGGTAGTGCATGAGTGATTGGATGAGTGCATGGGCAGTGCCTGGGTTATTGCATGAGTAGAGCCTGGGAGACTGGAGGAGTTGATTGGTAATGGCTGGGTGATTTTGTAAGTGCATGGGTATTGCTTGGGTGATTTTGTAAGTGCATGGATAATGCATTGGTGATTGCATGAGTGCAGAGGTAATGTATGGGTGATTGGAAGAGTGCATGGGTAATGCCTGGGTGATTGCATGTGTTTATGGGTAATGCCTCGGTGATTGCATGAATGCAGGGCTAGTACGTGGGTGATTGGAGGAGTGTATGGGTAGGGCCTGAGTGATTGAAGAAGTGCATGGGTAGAGCTTGTGTGATTCCATGTGTGCAATAGTAGTGCCTAGGTGATTGGAAGAGTGCAGGAGTACTGTGTGGTGATTTTATAAGTGTATGGGTAGTGGCAGGGTGATTGGAGGAGTGCAAGGGTAGCGCCTGCGTTATTGCATAAGTGCATAGATAGTGCCTAAGTGATTGCATGACTGTTGGAGTAGTGCGTAGATGATTGGAAGGCTGCATGGACAGTGCTTGGTTGATTCCATGAGTGCTGCAGAATTGCCTGATCACATGTATGACTGCATGAACAGTGCCTGAAGGATTGAAGTAGTGCATGGGTAATGCCTAGGTGATTGCATGAATGCAGGACTAATGTCTGGGTGATTAAAGCAGTGCATGGGCAGTAACTGAGTGATTAGATCAGTGTATAGGTAGTGCCTTGGTGATTTTATAAGTGCATAGGTAGTGCCTGGGTGATTGGAGAAGTGCATGTATATTGCCTGGATGACTGGAGGAGTGCAAGGGTAGTGCCTGGGTTATTCCATGAGTGCAGAAGTAGTGCCTGCATGACTGCATGACTGCAGGAGTAGTACATAAATAGTGCCTGGGTAATTGCATGACTGCAGGGGTAGTGCCTGAGTGATTGAAGTAGTGCATGGCTAATGTCTGGGTTATTGCATGAGTGCAGGAGTAATGTCTGGGTGATTGAAGGAGTGCATGTCTAATGCCTGGGTGTGTGGAAGAGTGCATGAGTAGTGCCTGGCTGCATGTAGGACTGCCTGGGTAGTTCCTGGGTGATTGGAGGAGTGCATGAGTAATACCAGAGTGATAGCATGAGTGCAGGACTACTGCGTGGATGATTGGAAGACTGCATGGGTAGTGCTTGGTTGAGTCCATGAGTGCTGCAGAACTGCCTGAGCACATGTATGACTGCATGAACACTGCCTGAGTGATTGAAGTAGTGCATGGGTAATGCCTGGGTGATTGTATGAATGCAGTGATAATGTCTGGGTGATTAAAGGAGTGCATGAGCAGTGCCTGAGTGATTAGATGAGTGTATAGCTAGTGCCTTGGAGATTTTATAAGTGCATAGGTAGTGCCTGGGTGATTGGAGAAGTGCATGGATATTACCTGGATGACTGTAGGAGTGCAAGGGTAGTGCCTGGGTTATTGCATGAATGCATCAGTAGTGCCTGCATCACTGCATGACTCCAGGAGTAGTCCATAACTAGTGCCTGGGTAATTGCATGACTGCAGGGGTAGTGCCTGAGTGATTGAAGGACTGCATGGCTAATGTCTGGGTTATTGCATGAGTGCAGGAGTAATGTCTGGGTGATTGAAGGAGTCTATGAGTAATGCCTGGGTGCATGGAAGAGTGCATGGGTAGTGCCTAGCTGCGGGTGATTGGAGGAGTGCATAAATAGTAGCAGGGTGATTGCATGACTGCAGGAGTACTGCGTAGATGATTCGAACACTGCATGGGTAGTGCTTGGTTGATTCCATGAGTGCTGTAGAAGTGCCTGAGCACATGTATGACTGTATGGCCAGTGCCTCAGTGATTGAAGTAGTGCCTGGGTGATTTCATGAATGTAGGAGTAATGTCTGGGTGAATAAATGACTGCATGGGCAGTACCTGAGTGACTGTATAGATAGTGCCTTGGTGATTTTATAAGTGCATAGGTAGTGCTTGGGTGATTGGTGGAGTGCATGGATAGTATCTGGATGACTGGAGGAGTGCAAGGGTAGTGCCTGGATGATTGCATGAGTGAGGAGTAGTGTGTGGATGATTGGAAGACTGCATGGGTAGTGCTTGGGTGATTGGATGAGTACATAATTAGTCTCTTGGTGATATAATAAGTATGTAGATTCAGGCTAGGTGAATGGAGAAATGCTTGGATAGTGCGTGGGTGATGGTAGTAGTATGAGAATAGTGTATAATTATATAGATCAGTACATGGGTAGTATTTGAAAAAATGGATCAGTGCAATAAAAATTACTGTAAACATTACTTCATATTATTAAGCTTATTGCATTATTTCATCTTACCTTCTTTATTCAAATACATACCAAACTCAGTGAAACTATTTTACAGTTCTTTTGTTGTAAATTGATTTTAAAATCTTTTCAAGGTTTACTATTACTTTCTGTAATAAAAAGAAGGAAAACTGTTATTACATATAATATTATGGTTTTTAAAACACAACATAATTTTAGAATTACATAACATATTCAGATTCCCTTTTTTGCTGTTCTCAGATTCTATTGAATTTCACTATACACAGTGATTTCAATGTAGATCATCATATAACAGCGGGGAAAAAAATACAATCAATGTGATTGTAAAGAAAAAACCAATGTGAGTCGAAAATATTTACAACAAATTCAACTATCTGTTTACCTATCTACAGTTTCTAAATTACATTCTTCAACTATATTAAATTATCTATTTTTCTGAAGTACATTTTCTAAAATATACAATCTCATTTACATCGCATATAATATAAAGATCAAATATATAAACTAGTTCCTTGAAACACAATTTTGCAAATCCAATAAAAAAAAAGTAGAAATAATAATCCAAACACTAATTGTTCACATCTTCCCAATAGGCCGAATAATGTTTCCAAATCCATTGGCATTGATAATATCCAAAATAAACTCGTTATTTTGTGTTCACATCTTCCCAATAGGCCGAATTATGTTTTCAAAATTTTGGCATCAAAAATATCAGATATGAATCTGGTAATTCATAAGGCAACCTACATTTGAATTCCAAATGGCCATCATTGCAATGTGTCCATCCTTTATTGCACTTTAAATACACAGTATAGTGTCCAGATGTTGTAGTAGGTCCATCATGGAATATAATAGCCACTGCTTTAAAAGTTCTTCCTGAAATTGACACTTGACTTGCCACAAAAATTTTAATTTTTGTTTCCAATTTTGTTCCATTTGCTCTACAACGTTGTAGCATTAAAATTACATATTTTCCAAATTTTTCTTTTCTATATATAACGTTGACAACATTTCTGATTTACAATGAGAACATTTCATATCTTGATTGGCTGTTTTTACTAATTTGTTAAAAGACACTGATTTGCAATCTGGTATTGTCAAATATATGAATCGTTCAGTGTCTATTTGTGTGGTAGAACAAAATGAACACTCTTCACATTTATGATCCCATCTGTAATTTTGTCCAAACAAATTTTCAATTTCTATTCCTTCATCTTCCAATACTGCAAGCATAAACATAAGAAATTCTTGTGCATCTTGTTGTACATCAAGTGTAAATTGTGAAGAACCAGAACATATATCCAAAATATGTCGTATGCCAGAAACAGTATGGATTTTAGTTCTATCAGTTTCTAACTTTTCAAAAATATAATGTAATAAAGAGCAGAATCTTTTTTCTCGAATTTACATAATTTGATGATGAAGATCTTCTAGATAAAACACAACATTCACAATTACATTAGCATAGCAGTTGATACCTGAACTATTTTCTAACTGGCATCCTACAATATCATCAACAGTATCCATTTTTATTTTCTTTGCAGCCTCATCATTCTCTTGAATTGCTTTCTTTTTTTCAACCTCACTAGAATGTTTGTCATATTTTCATTTTGGACATACTACACGTTTTTCATATATGGGATATTCACCTAAGTTAGGAGCATACAGTCTTCTTAACCGATTATACTCTCTTACACAATTTGCATCAGCACTAACCTTTTTCTCATCAAAATCAATCAAATACAATCCAGATAATGCTCTTACTCGAGACAATGCAACATATGCCATACCCTCTTTAAACACTGTACTCCCAATATTTACCAAAGCACTGTCTACACTTAACCTTGAGATTTATGAATGGTCACCGCATATGCTAAAGAAAGAGGAAACTGTTTTCTATGAACATGCAAGTCTTTTACAAGCAAAAAATGAACAGCACAACGTCCAATCTGTTTTACCTCTTCAATCTGATCAAATTTAATATTCAAAAATTCAATTCCATCTCTGTTCTGAAATTTACATAATCAACAACTTTTCCCATTGCTCCATTTACTAAACCTTTTTCAACATCTAAATTATGCCATAATATTACCCGACAGTTTACAGATACATATAAAGTATTTTCTAAACCAGCAGTCTTAGATACAGACTTTCCCAAAGAATCTAATTTTGACTGTAATTTCTCTGAGAGAAGAATAGTAACCCCTTCATGTTCCATTTTATCAATGGCTTCCATTTTCACTATAGGTTGTTTCTAAAGTTTCAAAAGTTCTTGATTGAATGTAGAACACTCTTGCAGTGTTGGCATTAGAAAACTATTGACTTATTTTCTCCAATTTTTTTGTACATTATTTCAGGTGCAATATTTTCATTTGGAAACAAGTTTGTTAGTAGTCGACTTTGTAAAGCTTCTTTACCATGTTTTGTCAAAACACCAATTCTAATATCTTCAAGAATGTTCCCATAATGTTCATCACTTGCTTGTCTTTGTATTCAAAAAGAGACCAAATGTTGACATTTCCAATACTTCCCAAAGATTTCTTAGTGTCTTCATGGACAAGTGTTTTAAAAACTGGTTCTCCTTTCACAGGAGTAAGTTGTAATAGATCGCCGAATACATTTACATGTTTTCCTCCAAATAAAACATCATAATCTGTTTTTAAAATCTGTTGCATTCTTAAATGTACAAAGGCAAGCATTAAGTTTGAGACCATGCTCACCTCATCAATGATCAGAAGTTTCATTTTCTTTAGTACTCTTGAAACTTCATAACAAGCTTCTCCAGATAGCTTGTGATATTCCACCTTATTTTCATGTTCAACTGGTAGCATGAGTAATCAATGTAATGTAATTCCTTTAATGTTATGTGCTGCTAACCAAGTTGGAGCGGTTACAACACAAGATAAATGTAATTGAGTGGTTTTGTGTAGATAACTTGTCAAAACTTTAATTAAGAAACTTTTTCCTGTTCCAGCTTGTCCACTGATATACATTCAAATAGGTTTAAATGATGTGCATTGGCATTCTTTTTTTTCATGCAGTAAACCATGCTGTATCTGTTGTGTAACTTGCTGATATATTTCTTTTTGTTGAATATTTAGTTGTTCTTCCAAATTTCACAAATCAATAATATCCTGTTGTGCTTGTTGCATTGCCATTTCTACTTCATTCATAGCGATTGCTGCAGAACTTTGACTATCTTGAGAACTATCTCTAGCGATTTCAGCTGCAATACTAGTTTCTTGTTCAATCTCTTCATTCAACATTTGTAAATATTTTAGAAAAACTGTGCATTCAATGCTATCTTTACATGCATTAAAAGAATCTTCATAGCAGTCAAAATCTCCAAGTAATTCCATTTCACTACGCCAAGGCTTGAACAGTTGCAGAAGTACTAAAAAGAAAAATTCCCTTTTATCTGGAGTATCACAACTGAGTTTCCTGTGATTAATAAGATTTCCTTTGGCATGTTTTACCAAACATCCATCACATCCAATTACTGCATATTTTTCTTCATTTATATTTTCTGTAACACTTCTCTTAAAGCTGTAATGTTGCAGTAATTCATAGAGACATATGTTTTCCAGATGTGGACTCCTTTTGGGATAGTACGTATCCAACATATTTGTTTTAACAATATCTGTACTTTCCGGTTCATTCAAAGCTAAGTATTCAATTTCTTGTACAGATTTCAATACTCGATTTCGTGTTGCAGCAAGACCTAGACTTACCCAAATGATTCCTATTGACTTTGAATATAAACTTGCAGAGGTCAACCGATCCGAACATTCGTAGGATCCAATCTCTCGATGGGAAAGCATCTTCAAACTAAAGCTGTACAATTTGTTACTATGAGTCTTCTCCTGTGAAATTTATTCCCAAATTTCTTTCAACTCCGTATTTTCAGATTTGGTTATATATGATGTAACATAGCGAGCAACAGCAATCGAAATATCTGCAACATATTAGATATCCATATTTGCATTCCACATCGTCAAAATCACTGGATTGTAGTCATTAATATACTTTGAATCTTCACTTCTTTTTATATTGTAAGTATTCTTCGGAGATTTCCGAGTTATAGTATGCCTTACTGCTGACATGAAACTGTTGACTCTTCCTTTCGAAATTGCTGGACGTGGGAAACCAAAACGACATTTCGTATAAAATTTTCCCTTTGACTTGTATTTCCGTTGACAATATTTCCCACATTGATGACTTTGAAACCGTAAAACTTGTTGTCTTAAGCTATTTTCTCCTCTTGTTTTTGGAATAGCACAGGTAACATAGTCTTCAATGAAAGACAAAACAGTTTCATCAGAATCGGTTCCAAATTTGGGTGCATCCTTGATCCATAATAGCATGTGTATATGAGGAGCACCTCTGGCTTGGTACTCCTTTCTCCAAAAGAAATC
This sequence comes from Calotriton arnoldi, assembly GCA_963921515.1. Taxonomy (NCBI): domain Eukaryota; kingdom Metazoa; phylum Chordata; class Amphibia; order Caudata; family Salamandridae; genus Calotriton; species Calotriton arnoldi. Next base: position 346,631 of record CAWUFW010006413.1, read on the forward strand.
AATAACTTCTCCAAGAGGTGGATTATTTTTATTGCAGATAAAAGACATCATAGCTTGAAACCTATGATTAAAATATCTGCACACATTTACACGATCCAAGGAACACAGTTCTCCAGCTGTCTTCAATTCAATGTTTTTAATATTTGAATTTGCTTCTCGTAGAAATTCAAGTAAATCGTCCCATGCGTATTCAGCACAGCTAAGCGTAACAAACCATGTAGGGGTTCCTAAATTCCTAAACATACATTTAAGTTCTCCATGATGACGATACCAATACTCATTGGTACCACGTTGACATGCCATCAAATTAATTAACTGAGATTCTAAATGATCGTCTCTTTGTTGAACTTTGTCCAAAAATTCCTTTGCAGAAAGATGTGTAAGATGAACTCCTGTTTTTAATATGTGGTTCACTGCATATGAAAGTCCAGACAAGTCACTTTCAAACAGAAGATGAAATAAATATGGAACACACTGTCGAAATCTTGGATCTTCTGAATACAATCTTGTTGAACGGTATTCTGATGATGTAATCTGTACTGGTCGTTCATCATATCGTCCACCTTTTCCAGTGGGGAAGAGCTGTGGAAAACAACCAGCTTCTAAACTTCTTTCCCAAACACTAATGGGAGTTCTCTTCGCTTTCTTCATTTGGAATAATGCAATAGTATTTCCAATCACTTCTTTTGAATGTAAAGGATGTATACTATAATGTTCATACATTTCTTCACTCCTGGACTTGTCCACTTTTTCGATTTGGCCAGTTGAAATTTCTCTATCATCTCCTAAAGATATTTCTTGTTCTTCCAGATATACATTTTTATAATAAATATTGTTTTCTATGAGATATAACGTAGCCTTTTGAACTTTGGTGACATCTACTAACTCTTGCCATATTTTCCGACTCTTTGTTTGTACACCATTAACTAGAATAACTAAAGGTTCAGTTTCCTCTCTCTCTACACCAACAGTTTCAATATGTTTCTTAAAATCTAAAGGTAAATACACAACTCTTCTTTTTAAACCTCTTTGTAAATCTGTGGGAGGTAGCTTACCTGTTTTAGGCTCCATACGAACTATAGCCTGAAACGGGTACACAGATTGAATTAGAATGGACTCATATGTATTTAAATCCACCAGTTACGGAGGAATAGCTACCAACTCTAGGTTAGCTGGCATTTTGTTCTCTTCTAGTTTGCTGTGACAATATTTACACATATGTTGATCACTACCCAACTCAAAACGACCTTCCACCAACAAATAAGCACCAAATTGCTCCCACTTATCATTGTTTTCCTTTTCACTTTTCTTTTTAAATACACATCAACATTCCCAGTTTGACTTCTATAGTGAGTACGTCGACAACAAATACAAACATAGGGGTCTATTACAATGGCGGACGGATGTCCACCGCCGTACCGGTGGTGGACATCCGCCCGCCATCGCAACCTAGAAAACCGCCAGTCATATTAGGATGGCGGTGGTGCCCGCGACGGTGGGAAATTCCGAGCGTCGCTTTTCCACCGGTTGCCATCCGCACTCCTGCCTGGTGGACGGAGAAGGACCGGGATAATGGTGGCGGTGCAGAGCAGGTTCCGCCGGCAGGATTATGATGCTGGCCAGCCTTTCCTCAGCGGTCAAACCGCCAAGGAAAGGCATGCGGAGATTGTCTTCCGGGGGCCCGTTGTGGGCCCCCAATGTGTTGGGGGGGTACACTGGGGGGGACCCACGGTCTCCCTCTACATTTCCCTATACCAGGTGGCAGGCACTGTGCAGTGCAGGGAAATGCAGGACATGCTCCTTTCGGCATTGCGGCGGTGCTGTGGGCAGCAGCAACCGCCGCAATGTTAAGGCCCGCAATCAGACCGCCGCGGTTGGATTTCGACTGCGGGTCATCGTAATTCGACCGGTGGTGATGTCGTGGTCCATGCGGGCGGTCTTTTCCCCCTACCATGGTGGTCGGGGAAGTTTTCCGACTGCCATCGTAATGACCCCCATAGTTTGGATTTCACAACAAACTACCTTACACTTTGTAATTTCTTCTACAAACTTCTCAGTAGTACTATCCTCTACCTCTTCTTCAACACCTACACTTATCAAACTCTCACTTTCTCTACACTCTTCTTCAGTACCAAAGAAATGAAACTGTATATCATCACAAACTTTTTTACATCCAACACTGAACCACGCAAAAGAGCAGTGATTATTTCCCTTAAAGATAATGCAGGACTTTTTGCATACTACAATCTTCTTACTAACTTACGCATTTCTGAGTGATGTACTGCTAACATTCTCAAATGATGAAAAGTACTTTGACACACTTTTCTAGAAAGACAAGCCAGAGAATGACCCTGCAAGCCAGTATTTTTTCTCACTTTACAAGGATCTAGTCCTTGCAACATCTTAATTTTATGTTTAACACTTTTTTTACTATACTCTCGTAAGAAATTTCGGAAAATATCAATAGATTCCTGTCGTATACTACAAATACTACTACAATCCCTCCTATACACTGGAGCTTGTGAACGTCTCCCTTGAACTTCCATATTTTCTTTTTCAATTGGACAACCGTTTTTAACTTCATAAGAACGACCACTGGTATCAACTGCGTGAACTAATGTATTTTGTTGAAAATAGCTTTCTTCATTAAAAAAAGGTTCTGAACTGGAAGTGTGCTTCCATTCACCCCACAAATTTTTGCAAAAGTTAGTTCTATTAACAAGTCTTTTTCTTTTACTTTTCTCCTTCCTAAAATGCATTGTTTTATTCAATGTTTTCATTCTCTTCAATACTAATATAAACAATCTTCTTTTCAATTCAAAAGCGTTTTCAACTATACTTTCAATGTGTTGTTTATTCTTGTGAAAATGGGATCTCTTAAAAAAAAAATTGCAATATTTCAATAAATTTTGTAGTACTCTACTTTTATACATTTTCTTTCTAATGTCTTTATATTCTTTCATCCTTCTTTCAACATAGATTGTTTTCCCATAACCTGATTTTCTATTAATATGTCCTTTTTTCGTTTCCTTCTGAATGGTTGTACTACTTTTCTTTTTCTTTTCTCCATTTTGATTTTTTTTATCTTCTTTAAAACTCTTTTAACAAATTCTTTAGTTCTCTTACCAGAAGCCTTTTTCTTCAATTTCACATGTTGTACTTTATCTAATTTCTCCTTTTCTCTTTCCTTTAAATAGTATTGCTTTTTTCTTTTCTTTTCTTTTGATCTTTTCTTGCCATACTCAATCTTCATTACTAATAACGGTGAGTATCTGAAAAGAAAGAAAAGTTTAAATACTTTCGTTAAATCATTTAATATTAATAAAATACTTATATACAAATATTCTCATATATAAATAAAAAAATATTTTTAATTGCATTGCAAAGGTATGTCAGACACTGCAGAATTCCTACAATTAGAAGACATCACAACCTATACAACAGAACCACAGAGCACAACTAAAAGATTTCTCTTCTGCTATCCAAATCAGATTTGAAGTGCACTCTGCAGTGCCTGGGTGATTGCATGAGAACAAAGGTACTGCCCGAATGATTGGAGGAGTACTAGGGTACTGCCTGGGTGATTGCATAAGTGGTTCCTGTAATCCCTCAGATATTACCCCTCAACTTATGCAATCACCCAGACATTATGTATGTAGTTCTCTAATGTAGATATTATCTCTGCACTCATGCAATCACCAATGCATTAGCTATACAGTAGTTCAATCACCCAAGCACTACCCTTGCACTCCTGCAATGACTGTGTCGGGATCTATGCATTCCTCAATCCCTTTGCCATTACTCATGCAGTTATAAAATCACTGAACCACTACCTATTACAGGAACACATAGGAACTACCTATGTAATAGGTAGTGGTTCAGTGATTTTATAACTGCATGAGTAATGGCAAAGGGATTGGAGGAATGCATAGATCCCGACACAGTCATTGCAGGAGTGCAAGGGTAGTGCTTGGGTGATTGAACTACTGTATAGCTACTGCATTGGTGATTGCATGAGTGCAGAGATAATATCTACATTAGAGAACTACATACGTAATGTCTGGGTGATTGCATAAGTTGAGGGGTAATATCTGAGGGATTACAGGAACACATAGGAACTACCTGGGTGATTTTATAAGTGCATGGGTACTACCTAAGTGATTGGAGGAGTGTATAGATCCTGACAGGGTGATTGGAGGAATGCAAGGATAGTGCCTGGGTGATTCAATCAGTGTTTAGCTAAAGCATTAGTGATTGCATGAATGCAGGGGTAATGTCTGGGGAATTACAAAAGTATATAGGAAGTGCCTGGGTGATTTTATAACTGTGTGGGTACTGCCTGGGTGATTGGAGTAGTACTATGGCAGTGTCTAAGTGATAGATCCTGACATATGGTGAGACTTACATCTGAGACATGTTATAGGCTTTTTTTATGTTTGCCTAGGCCCAACACTCTCAGCATTACTAGAATGGTAAAGCAGCAGGACAAAAGTGACGTTTAAGGCATGTAAGGAAATGGACTGCAACAGAGGTGCAGAAAGAAGCAAGAACAGTGCAGTAAGAAACAACAGAGATAAGAAGAAGGAAAGAGATGTGCACAAAGAGGGAAGAGCAGTGCAGAAAGAACCAATACACGTGCAGGAAAACGGAAAAAGGGTGCTTAAATAAGAAAAAGAAGTGCAGAAAGAAGCAACAGAGGTACTGAAAGAGGCAAGGGAGGTGCAGAAAGAGGCAAGAGAGTTACAGAAAGAGGCAAGTGAACTGCAGAAGGAGGCAATAGAACTGCAGAAATAGGCAACAGAAGTGCAGAAAGAGGGAAGTGAGGTGCAGAAAGAAGCAAGATAAGTGCAGAAAGAAGTAACAGAAGTGGACAGAGAGGGAAGAGGGGTGCAAAAAGAAGCAAGAGAACTGCAGAAAGAAGGAACAGAGGTGTAGAAAGAGGCAACAGGGATGCAGAAAGAGGAAACAGGGGTGCAGAAAGACCGAAAAGGGTATAGAATGAAGCGACAGGTGCAGAAAGACACAAAAGAAGTGCAGAAAGAAGGAACAGAGGTGCAGAGTCTATGGGTACTGCCTAAGTAATTGAAAGAGTGCATGGGTAATGCCTGGGTGATTGCATAAGTGCAGGGGTAATGTCTGGGAGATTGGCGGAGTGCATGAGTAAAGTGTGGGTGGTTGCATGAGTGCAGGGGTAATGTGTGGGAGGTTGTATGAGTGTAGTGGTAGTGCCTGGGTGCATAGATAGTGCCTGGGTGATTTTATAAGTACATAGATACTGGTTGGGTGATTCAAAGAGTACAGGCCTAGTGCCTGGGTGATTTGAAGAATGCAAGGGTAGTGCCTGGGTCATTACATAAGTGCATGTGTACTAGCTGGATGATTTAAGAAGTGCTTTGGTAATGCCTGTCTAATTGCATACTGCAGCGATAATGCCTAGGTGATTCCATGACTACAGGGATAATGCCAGGGTAGTTGCATGAGTGGAGGGGTAGGGCCTGGGTGATTATATAAGTGCATGAGTAGGGGCTACATGATTGAAAGAGTGCATGGGTAATACCTTGGTGATTGCATGAGTGCATAGGTAGTGCCTGGGTGATTGCATGAGTGCAGCAGTAATGCCTGAGTGATTACAGCCGTGCATATGTAGTGCCTGGATCATTGGAAGACTGCATGGGTAGTACTTGGGTGTTTTTATAACTGCATAAGTGTTGGGCCTAGCAAAATATAATGCAGCAGACTATTACATGACTCAACTACAAGTCTCTCCATATTGTCAGAAGCTTGCATACATATGTCTCTACGTTTTCAAATCATCATCATATCTAAAAGAAATATGTATACCATGTTTCTGGAATGTAGTGAAACCTTGAAACTGAAATATATAATAGATCTGCCTGAGTGATTGCATAACTCCATGGGTAGTGCTTAGGTGCTTGTATGAGTGCAAGGGTAGTCACTGGGTAATTGCAGGAGAAGATGGATAGTGACTGGCTAATTGCATGAGTGCACACATAAACATTGAGAGCATGGATAAGTGTAAAAATAGCACCTGAAGGCATAGATGAGTCATGGAGTAGTACCTACGTGAATCGATGAGTGCAACAGTAGGGCCTGGGTGATACTATGACTGCAAGGGTAGTGTGTGGGTCATTACTTGACTGCATAGGTACAGCTTGCATGATTGCATGACTGCAGGGGTAGTACATAACTAGTGCCTGGGTGATTGCATGACTGCAGGGGTAATATCTGGGAGATTACTGGAATACATAGGAAGTGAGTGGGTGATTTTCTAAGTCCCTGAGTACTGCCTGGGTGATTACAGAAGTACTAAGGTACTAACAGAGTGATTACAGGAGTGCAAAGGCAGTGCCTGGGTGATTTTATAAGTGCATGAGTACTGGCTGAGTGATTACATAAGTACAAGAGTAGTGCCTGCGTGATTGAAAGAGTGCAATGATAGTGGCTGGCTGAATGAAGCACTGTATACCTAATGCATTGGGGATTGCATGAGTACAGGGGTAACGTCTGGGGGATTAAAGGAGTACATAGGTAACACCTGGGTGATTGCATGACTACAGGGGTAATATCTGGGGATTTACATGACTACATAGGAAGTGACTGTGTGATTTTATAAGTGCATGGGTACTTCTTGGGTGATTGCAGGACTACTGAGGTAGTGCCTGAGTGAATAAAGGAGTGCAAAGGTAGTGCATGGGTGATTTCTTAACAGCATGACTACTGGCTGAGTGATTACATAAGTAAAAGGGTAGTGCCTCCGTGATTGAAGTAGTGCAACGGTAGTGGCTGGGTGATTATATAAGTGCATGAGTAGTGGCTACATGATTGAAAGAGTGCATGGGTAATACCTTGGTGATTGCATGAGTGCATAGGTAGTGCCTGAGTGATTGCATGAGTGCAGCAGTAATGCCTGAGTGATTACAGCAGTGCATATGTAGTGCCTGGATCATTGGAAGACTGCATGGGTAGTACTTGGGTATTTTTTATAACTGCATAAGTGTTGGGCCTAGCAAAATATAATGCAGCAGACTATTACATGACTCAACTACAAGTCTCTCCATATTGTCAGAAGCTTGCATACATATGTCTCTACGTTTTCAAATCATCATCATATCTAAAAGAAATATGTATACAATATTTCTGGAATAAAGTAAAACCTAGAAACTGAGACATGTAATAGATCTGCCTGAGTGATTGCATAACTCAATGGGTAGTGCTTGGGTGATTGTATGAGTGCAAGGGTAGTCACTGGATAATTGCGGGAGAAAATGGATAGTGACTGGCTAATTGCATGAGTGCACATATACACTTTGAGTGCATGGATAAGTGTAAAAATAGCACCTGAAGGCATAGATGAGTCATGGAGTAGTACCTACGTGAATAGATGAGTGCAACAGTAGGGCCTGGGTGATTCTATGACTGCAAGGGTAGTGTGTTGGTTATTACTTGACTGCATAGGTACAGCCTGCATGATTGCATGACTGCAGGTGTAGTACATAACTAGTGCCTGGGTGATTGCATGACTGCAGGGGTAATATCTGGGGGATTACTGGAATACATAGGAAGTGCGTGGGTGATTCTATAAGTCCATGAGTACTGCCTGGGTGATTACAGAAGTACTAAGATACTACCTGAGTGATTACAGGAGTGCAAAGGTAGAGCCTGGGTGATTTTATAAGTGCATGAGTACTGGCTGAGTGATTACATAAGTACAAAACTAGTGCCTGCGTGATTGAAAGAGTGCAAAGATAGTGGCTGGCTGAATGAAGCACTGTATACCTAATACATTGGTTATTGCATGAGTACAGGGGTAACACCTGGGGGATTAAAGGAATACATAGGTAACGCCTGGGTGATTGCATGACTACAGGGGTAATATCTGGGGATCTACATGACTACATAGGAAGTGACTGGGTGATTTTATAAGTGCATGGGCACTTCTTGGGTGATTGCAGGACTACTGAAGTAGTGCCTGAGTGAATAAAGGAGTGCAAAGGTAGTGCCTGGGTGATTTCTTAACAGCATAGGTACAGCCTGCATGATTGCATGACTGCAGGGGTAGTACATAACTAGTGCTTGAGTGATTGTATGACTGCAGGGGTAATATCTGGGGGATTACTGGAATACATAGGAAGTGATTGGGTGATTTTATAAGTCCATGAGTACTCCCAGGTTATTACAGAAGTACTAAGGTACTACCTGAGTGATTACAGGAGTGCAAAGGTAGTGTCTGGGTGAATTTATAAGTGCATGAGTACTGGCTGAGTGATTACATAAGTACAAGAGTAGTGCCTGTGTGATTGAAAGAGTGCAAAGATAGTGGCTGGCTGAATGAAGCACTGTATATCTAATGCATTGGTGATTGCATGAGTACAGGGGTAATGTCTGGGGGATTAAAGGAGTACATAGGTAATGCTTGGGTGATTGCATGACTACAGGGGTAATATCTGGGCATTTACATGACTACATAGGAAGTGACTGGGTCATTTTATAAGTGCATGGGTACTTCTTGGGTGATTGCAGGACTACTGAGGTAGTGCCTGAGTGATTAAAGGAGTGCAAAGGTAGTGTCTGGGTGATTTCTTAACAGCATAGGTACAGCCTGCATGATTGCATGACTACAGGGGTAGTACATAACTAGTGCCTGGGTGATTGCATGACTGCAGGGGTAATATCTGGGGGATTACTGGGATGCATAGGAAGTGAGTGGGTGATTTTATAAGTCCATGAGTACTGCCTGGGAGATTTCAGAAATACTAAGGTACTACCTGAGTGATTACAGGAGTGCAAAGGTAGTGCCTAGGTGATTTTATAAGTGCATGAGTACTGGCTGAGTGATTACATAAGTACAAGAGTAGTGCCTGCGTGATTGAAAGAGTGCAAAGATAGTGGCTGGCTGAATGAAGCACTGTATACCTAATGCATTGGTTATTGCATGAGTACAGAGGTAACGTCTCGGGGATTAAAGGAGTACATAGGTAACGCCTGGGTGATTGCATGACTACAGGGGTAATATCTGGGGATTTACACGACTTCATAGGAAGTGACTGTGTGATTTTATAAGTGCATGGATACTTCTTGGGTGATTGCAGGACTACTGAAGTAGTGCCTGAGTGAATAAAGGAGTGCAAAGGTAGTGCATGGGTGGTTTCTTAACAGCATGACTACTGGCTGAGTGATTACATAAGTACAAGGGTAGTGCCTCCGTGATTCAAGTAGTGCAATGGTAGTGCCTGGGTGATTATATAAGTGCATGAGTAGTGGCTACATGATTGAAAGAGTGCATGGGTAATACCTTGGTGATTGCATGAGTGCATAGGTAGTGCCTGGGTGATTGCATGACTGCAGCAGTAATGCCTAAGTGATTACAGCCGTGCATATATAGTGCCTGGATCATTGGAAGACTGCATGGGTAGTACTTGGGTGATTTTATAACTGCATGAGTGTTGGGCCTAGCAAAATATAAAGCAGCAGGCTATTACATGACTCAAATACAAGTCTCTCCATATAGTTAGAAACATGCATACATATGTCTCTACATTTTCAAATCATCATCATATCTTAAAGAAATATGTAGACAATATTTCTGGAATATAGTGAAACCTACAAACTGAGACATATAATAGATCTGGGTGATTGCATGACTACAGGGGTAATATCTGGGGATTTACATGACTACATAGGAAGTGACTGGGTGATTTTATAAGTGCATGGGTACTTCTTGGGTGATTGCAGGAGTACTGAGGTAGTGCCTGAGTGAATAAAGGAGTGCAAAGGTAGTGCCTGGGTGATTTCTTAACAGCATAGGTACAGCCTGCATGAATTCCTGACTGCAGGGGTAGTACATAACTAGTGCCTGGGTGATTACATGACTGCAGGAGTAATATCTGGGGGATTACTGGAATACATAGGAAGTAAGTGGATGATTGTATAAGTCCATGAGTACTGCCTGGGAGATTACAGGCGTACTAAGGTACTACCTGAGTGATTACAGGAGTGCAAAGGTAGTGCCTGGGTGATTTTATAAGTGCATGAGTACTGGCTGAGTGATTACATAAGTACAAGAGTAGTGCCTGTGTGATTGAAAGAGTGCAAAGATACTGGCTGGCTGAATGAAGCACTGTATACCTAATGCATTGGTGATTGCATGAGTACAGGGGTAATGTCTGGGGGATTAAACGAGTACATAGGTAACGCCTGGGTGATTGCATGACTATAGGGGTAATATCTGGGGATTTACATGACTACATAAGAAGTGTCTGGGTGATTTTATAAGTGCATGGGTACTTCTTGGGTGATTGCAGGACTACTGAGGTAGTGCCTGAGTGAATAAAGGAGTGCAAAGGTAGTGCCTGGGTGATTTCTTAACAGCATGACTACTGCTGAGTGATTAAATAAGTACAAGGGTAGTGCCTCCGTGATTGAAGTAGTGCAACAGTAGTGCCTGGGTGATTATATATGTGCATGAGTAGTGGCTACATGATTGAAAGAGTGCATGGGTAATACCTTGGTAATTGCATGAGTTCATAGGTAGTGCCTGGGTGATTGCATGAGTGTAGCAGTAATGCCTGAGTGATTATGGCAGTGCATATGTAGTGCCTGGATCATTGGAAGACTGCATGGGTAGTACTTGGGTGTTTTTATAACTGCATGAGTGTTGGGCCTAGCAAAATATAAAGCAGCAGCCTATTACATGACTCAACTACAAGTCTCTCCATATTGTTAGAAACATGCATACATATGTCTCTACGTTTTCAAATCATCATCATATCTAAAAGAAATATGTATACAATATTTCTGGAATATAGTGAAACCTACAAACTGAGACATGTAATAGATCTGGGTGATTGCATGACTACAGGGGTAATATCTGAGGATTTACATGACTACATAGGAAGTGACTGGGTGATTTTATAAGTGCATGGGTACTTCTTGTGTAATTGCAGGACTACTGAGGTAGTGCCTGAGTGAATAAAGGAGTGCAAAGGTAGTGCCTGGGTGATTTCTTAACAGCATGAATACTGGAAAATTCATTACATAAGTACAAGAATAGTGCCTCCATGATTGAAGTAGTGCAACGGTAGTGCCTGGGTGATTATATAGGTGCATGAGTAGTGGCTACATGATTGAAAGAGTACATGGGTAATACCTTGGTGATTGCATGAGTGCATAGGTAGTGCCTGGGTGATTGCATGAGTGTAGCAGTAATGCCTGAGTGATTACAGCAGTGCATATGTATTGCCTGGATCATTGGAAGACTGCATGGGTAGTACTTGGGTGTTTTTATAACTGCATGAGTGTTGGGCCTAGCGAAATATAAAGCAGCAGACTATTACATGACTCAACTACAATTCTCTCCATATTGTTAGAAGCTTGCATACATATGTCTCTACGTTTTCAAATCATCATCATATCTAAAAGAAATATGTATACCATGTTTCTGGAATGTAGTGAAACCTTGAAACTGAAATATATAATAGATCTGCCTGAGTGATTGCATAACTCCATGGGTAGTGCTTAGGTGCTTGTATGAGTGCAAGGGTAGTCACTGGGTAATTGCAGGAGAAGATGGATAGTGACTGGCTAATTGCATGAGTGCACACATAAACATTGAGTGCATGGATAAGTGCAAAAATAGCACCTGAAGGCATAGTTGAGTCATGGAGTAGTACCTACGTGAATAGATGAGTGCAACAGTAGGGCCTGGGTGATTCTATGACTGCAAGGGTAGTGTGTGGGTTATTACTTGACTGCATAGGTACAGCCTGCATGATTGCATGACTGCAGGAGTAGTACATAACTAGTGCCTGGCTGATTGCATGACTGCAGGGGTAATATCTGGGGGATTACTGGAAAACATAGGAAGTGAGTGGGTGATTTTATAAGTCCATGAGTACTGCCTGGGAGATTTCAGAAATACTAAGGTACTACCTGAGTGATTACAGGAGTGCAAAGGTAGTGCCTAGGTGATTTTATAAGTGCATGAGTACTGGCTGAGTGATTACATAAGTACAAGAGTAGTGCCTGCGTGATTGAAAGAGTGCAAAGATAGTGGCTGGCTGAATGAAGCACTGTATACCTAATGCATTGGTTATTGCATGAGTACAGAGGTAACGTCTCGGGGATTAAAGGAGTACATAGGTAACGCCTGGGTGATTGCATGACTACAGGGGTAATATCTGGGGATTTACACGACTTCATAGGAAGTGACTGTGTGATTTTATAAGTGCATGGATACTTCTTGGGTGATTGCAGGACTACTGAAGTAGTGCCTGAGTGAATAAAGGAGTGCAAAGGTAGTGCATGGGTGGCTTCTTAACAGCATGACTACTGGCTGAGTGATTACATAAGTACAAGGGTAGTGCCTCCGTGATTAAAGTAGTGCAATGGTAGTGCCTGGGTGATTATATAAGTGCATGAGTAGTGGCTACATGATTGAAAGAGTGCATGGGTAATACCTTGGTGATTGCATGAGTGCATAGGTAGTGCCTGGGTGATTGCATGATTGCAGCAGTAATGCCTAAGTGATTACAGCCGTGCATATATAGTGCCTGGATCATTGGAAGACTGCATGGGTAGTACTTGGGTGATTTTATAACTGCATGAGTGTTGGGCCTAGCAAAATATAAAGCAGCAGGCTATTACATGACTCAAATACAAGTCTCTCCATATAGTTAGAAACATGCATACATATGTCTCTACATTTTCAAATCATCATCATATCTTAAAGAAATATGTAGACAATATTTCTGGAATATAGTGAAACCTCCAAACTGAGACATATAATAGATCTGGGTGATTGCATGACTACAGGGGTAATATCTGGGGATTTACATGACTACATAGGAAGTGACTGGGTGATTTTATAAGTGCATGGGTACTTCTTGGGTGATTGCAGGAGTACTGAGGTAGTGCCTGAGTGAATAAAGGAGTGCAAAGGTAGTGCCTGGGTGATTTCTTAACAGCATAGGTACAGCCTGCATGAATTCCTGACTGCAGGGGTAGTACATAACTAGTGCCTGGGTGATTACATGACTGCAGGAGTAATATCTGGGGGATTACTGGAATACATAGGAAGTAAGTGGATGATTGTATAAGTCCATGAGTACTGCCTGGGAGATTACAGACGTACTAAGGTACTACCTGAGTGATTACAGGAGTGCAAAGGTAGTGCCTGGGTGATTTTATAAGTGCATGAGTACTGGCTGAGTGATTACATAAGTACAAGAGTAGTGCCTGTGTGATTGAAAGAGTGCAAAGATACTGGCTGGCTGAATGAAGCACTGTATACCTAATGCATTGGTGATTGCATGAGTACAGGGGTAATGTCTGGGGGATTAAACGAGTACATAGGTAACGCCTGGGTGATTGCATGACTATAGGGGTAATATCTGGGGATTTACATGACTACATAAGAAGTGTCTGGGTGATTTTATAAGTGCATGGGTACTTCTTGGGTGATTGCAGGACTACTGAGGTAGTGCCTGAGTGAATAAAGGAGTGCAAAGGTAGTGCCTGGGTGATTTCTTAACAGCATGACTACTGCTGAGTGATTAAATAAGTACAAGGGTAGTGCCTCCGTGATTGAAGTAGTGCAACAGTAGTGCCTGGGTGATTATATATGTGCATGAGTAGTGGCTACATGATTGAAAGAGTGCATGGGTAATACCTTGGTAATTGCATGAGTGCATAGGTAGTGCCTGGGTGATTGCATGAGTGTAGCAGTAATGCCTGAGTGATTATGGCAGTGCATATGTAGTGCCTGGATCATTGGAAGACTGCATGGGTAGTACTTGGGTGTTTTTATAACTGCATGAGTGTTGGGCCTAGCAAAATATAAAGCAGCAGCCTATTACATGACTCAACTACAAGTCTCTCCATATTGTTAGAAACATGCATACATATGTCTCTACGTTTTCAAATCATCATCATATCTAAAAGAAATATGTATACAATATTTCTGGAATATAGTGAAACCTACAAACTGAGACATGTAATAGATCTGGGTGATTGCATGACTACAGGGGTAATATCTGAGGATTTACATGACTACATAGGAAGTGACTGGGTGATTTTATAAGTGCATGGGTACTTCTTGTGTAATTGCAGGACTACTGAGGTAGTGCCTGAGTGAATAAAGGAGTGCAAAGGTAGTGCCTGGGTGATTTCTTAACAGCATGAATACTGGAAAATTCATTACATAAGTACAAGAATAGTGCCTCCATGATTGAAGTAGTGCAACGGTAGTGCCTGGGTGATTATATAGGTGCATGAGTAGTGGCTACATGATTGAAAGAGTACATGGGTAATACCTTGGTGATTGCATGAGTGCATAGGTAGTGCCTGGGTGATTGCATGAGTGTAGCAGTAATGCCTGAGTGATTACAGCAGTGCATATGTATTGCCTGGATCATTGGAAGACTGCCTGGGTAGTACTTGGGTGTTTTTATAACTGCATGAGTGTTGGGCCTAGCGAAATATAAAGCAGCAGACTATTACATGACTCAACTACAATTCTCTCCATATTGTTAGAAGCTTGCATACATATGTCTCTACGTTTTCAAATCATCATCATATCTAAAAGAAATATGTATACCATGTTTCTGGAATGTAGTGAAACCTTGAAACTGAAATATATAATAGATCTGCCTGAGTGATTGCATAACTCCATGGGTAGTGCTTAGGTGCTTGTATGAGTGCAAGGGTAGTCACTGGGTAATTGCAGGAGAAGATGGATAGTGACTGGCTAATTGCATGAGTGCACACATAAACATTGAGTGCATGGATAAGTGCAAAAATAGCACCTGAAGGCATAGTTGAGTCATGGAGTAGTACCTACGTGAATAGATGAGTGCAACAGTAGGGCCTGGGTGATTCTATGACTGCAAGGGTAGTGTGTGGGTTATTACTTGACTGCATAGGTACAGCATGCATGATTGCATGACTGCAGGAGTAGTACATAACTAGTGCCTGGCTGATTGCATGACTGCAGGGGTAATATCTGGGGATTACTGGAAAACATAGGAAGTGAGTGGGTGATTTTATAAGTCCATGAGTACTGCCTGGGAGATTTCAGAAATACTAAAGTACTACCTGAGTGATTACAGGAGTGCAAAGGTAGTGCCTAGGTGATTTTATAAGTGCATGAGTACTGGCTGAGTGATTACATAAGTACAAGAGTAGTGCCTGCGTGATTGAAAGAGTGCAAAGATAGTGGCTGGCTGAATGAAGCACTGTATACCTAATGCATTGGTTATTGCATGAGTACAGAGGTAACGTCTCGGGGATTAAAGGAGTACATAGGTAACGCCTGGGTGATTGCATGACTACAGGGGTAATATCTGGGGATTTACACGACTTCATAGGAAGTGACTGTGTGATTTTATAAGTGCATGGATACTTCTTGGGTGATTGCAGGACTACTGAAGTAGTGCCTGAGTGAATAAAGGAGTGCAAAGGTAGTGCATGGGTGGCTTCTTAACAGCATGACTACTGGCTGAGTGATTACATAAGTACAAGGGTAGTGCCTCCGTGATTAAAGTAGTGCAATGGTAGTGCCTGGGTGATTATATAAGTGCATGAGTAGTGTCTACATGATTGAAAGAGTGCATGGGTAATACCTTGGTGATTGCATGAGTGCATAGGTAGTGCCTGGGTGATTGCATGATTGCAGCAGTAATGCCTAAGTGATTACAGCCGTGCATATATAGTGCCTGGATCATTGGAAGACTGCATGGGTAGTACTTGGGTGATTTTATAACTGCATGAGTGTTGGGCCTAGCAAAATATAAAGCAGCAGGCTATTACATGACTCAAATACAAGTCTCTCCATATAGTTAGAAACATGCATACATATGTCTCTACATTTTCAAATCATCATCATATCTTAAAGAAATATGTAGACAATATTTCTGGAATATAGTGAAACCTACAAACTGAGACATATAATAGATCTGGGTGATTGCATGACTACAGGGGTAATATCTGGGGATTTACATGACTACATAGGAAGTGACTGGGTGATTTTATAAGTGCATGGGTACTTCTTGGGTGATTGCAGGAGTACTGAGGTAGTGCCTGAGTGAATAAAGGAGTGCAAAGGTAGTGCCTGGGTGATTTCTTAACAGCATAGGTACAGCCTGCATGAATTCCTGACTGCAGGGGTAGTACATAACTAGTGCCTGGGTGATTACATGACTGCAGGAGTAATATCTGGGGGATTACTGGAATACATAGGAAGTAAGTGGATGATTGTATAAGTCCATGAGTACTGCCTGGGAGATTACAGACGTACTAAGGTACTACCTGAGTGATTACAGGAGTGCAAAGGTAGTGCCTGGGTGATTTTATAAGTGCATGAGTACTGGCTGAGTGATTACATAAGTACAAGAGTAGTGCCTGTGTGATTGAAAGAGTGCAAAGATACTGGCTGGCTGAATGAAGCACTGTATACCTAATGCATTGGTGATTGCATGAGTACAGGGGTAATGTCTGGGGGATTAAACGAGTACATAGGTAACGCCTGGGTGATTGCATGACTATAGGGGTAATATCTGGGGATTTACATGACTACATAAGAAGTGTCTGGGTGATTTTATAAGTGCATGGGTACTTCTTGGGTGATTGCAGGACTACTGAGGTAGTGCCTGAGTGAATAAAGGAGTGCAAAGGTAGTGCCTGGGTGATTTCTTAACAGCATGACTACTGCTGAGTGATTAAATAAGTACAAGGGTAGTGCCTCCGTGATTGAAGTAGTGCAACAGTAGTGCCTGGGTGATTATATATGTGCATGAGTAGTGGCTACATGATTGAAAGAGTGCATGGGTAATACCTTGGTAATTGCATGAGTTCATAGGTAGTGCCTGGGTGATTGCATGAGTGTAGCAGTAATGCCTGAGTGATTATGGCAGTGCATATGTAGTGCCTGGATCATTGGAAGACTGCATGGGTAGTACTTGGGTGTTTTTATAACTGCATGAGTGTTGGGCCTAGCAAAATATAAAGCAGCAGCCTATTACATGACTCAACTACAAGTCTCTCCATATTGTTAGAAACATGCATACATATGTCTCTACGTTTTCAAATCATCATCATATCTAAAAGAAATATGTATACAATATTTCTGGAATATAGTGAAACCTACAAACTGAGACATGTAATAGATCTGGGTGATTGCATGACTACAGGGGTAATATCTGAGGATTTACATGACTACATAGGAAGTGACTGGGTGATTTTATAAGTGCATGGGTACTTCTTGTGTAATTGCAGGACTACTGAGGTAGTGCCTGAGTGAATAAAGGAGTGCAAAGGTAGTGCCTGGGTGATTTCTTAACAGCATGAATACTGGAAAATTCATTACATAAGTACAAGAATAGTGCCTCCATGATTGAAGTAGTGCAACGGTAGTGCCTGGGTGATTATATAGGTGCATGAGTAGTGGCTACATGATTGAAAGAGTACATGGGTAATACCTTGGTGATTGCATGAGTGCATAGGTAGTGCCTGGGTGATTGCATGAGTGTAGCAGTAATGCCTGAGTGATTACAGCAGTGCATATGTATTGCCTGGATCATTGGAAGACTGCATGGGTAGTACTTGGGTGTTTTTATAACTGCATGAGTGTTGGGCCTAGCGAAATATAAAGCAGCAGACTATTACATGACTCAACTACAATTCTCTCCATATTGTTAGAAGCTTGCATACATATGTCTCTACGTTTTCAAATCATCATCATATCTAAAAGAAATATGTATACCATGTTTCTGGAATGTAGTGAAACCTTGAAACTGAAATATATAATAGATCTGCCTGAGTGATTGCATAACTCCATGGGTAGTGCTTAGGTGCTTGTATGAGTGCAAGGGTAGTCACTGGGTAATTGCAGGAGAAGATGGATAGTGACTGGCTAATTGCATGAGTGCACACATAAACATTGAGTGCATGGATAAGTGCAAAAATAGCACCTGAAGGCATAGTTGAGTCATGGAGTAGTACCTACGTGAATAGATGAGTGCAACAGTAGGGCCTGGGTGATTCTATGACTGCAAGGGTAGTGTGTGGGTTATTACTTGACTGCATAGGTACAGCCTGCATGATTGCATGACTGCAGGAGTAGTACATAACTAGTGCCTGGCTGATTGCATGACTGCAGGGGTAATATCTGGGGGATTACTGGAAAACATAGGAAGTGAGTGGGTGATTTTATAAGTCCATGAGTACTGCCTGGGAGATTTCAGAAATACTAAGGTACTACCTGAGTGATTACAGGAGTGCAAAGGTAGTGCCTAGGTGATTTTATAAGTGCATGAGTACTGGCTGAGTGATTACATAAGTACAAGAGTAGTGCCTGCGTGATTGAAAGAGTGCAAAGATAGTGGCTGGCTGAATGAAGCACTGTATACCTAATGCATTGGTTATTGCATGAGTACAGAGGTAACGTCTCGGGGATTAAAGGAGTACATAGGTAACGCCTGGGTGATTGCATGACTACAGGGGTAATATCTGGGGATTTACACGACTTCATAGGAAGTGACTGTGTGATTTTATAAGTGCATGGATACTTCTTGGGTGATTGCAGGACTACTGAAGTAGTGCCTGAGTGAATAAAGGAGTGCAAAGGTAGTGCATGGGTGGCTTCTTAACAGCATGACTACTGGCTGAGTGATTACATAAGTACAAGGGTAGTGCCTCCGTGATTAAAGTAGTGCAATGGTAGTGCCTGGGTGATTATATAAGTGCATGAGTAGTGGCTACATGATTGAAAGAGTGCATGGGTAATACCTTGGTGATTGCATGAGTGCATAGGTAGTGCCTGGGTGATTGCATGATTGCAGCAGTAATGCCTAAGTGATTACAGCCGTGCATATATAGTGCCTGGATCATTGGAAGACTGCATGGGTAGTACTTGGGTGATTTTATAACTGCATGAGTGTTGGGCCTAGCAAAATATAAAGCAGCAGGCTATTACATGACTCAAATACAAGTCTCTCCATATAGTTAGAAACATGCATACATATGTCTCTACATTTTCAAATCATCATCATATCTTAAAGAAATATGTAGACAATATTTCTGGAATATAGTGAAACCTCCAAACTGAGACATATAATAGATCTGGGTGATTGCATGACTACAGGGGTAATATCTGGGGATTTACATGACTACATAGGAAGTGACTGGGTGATTTTATAAGTGCATGGGTACTTCTTGGGTGATTGCAGGAGTACTGAGGTAGTGCCTGAGTGAATAAAGGAGTGCAAAGGTAGTGCCTGGGTGATTTCTTAACAGCATAGGTACAGCCTGCATGAATTCCTGACTGCAGGGGTAGTACATAACTAGTGCCTGGGTGATTACATGACTGCAGGAGTAATATCTGGGGGATTACTGGAATACATAGGAAGTAAGTGGATGATTGTATAAGTCCATGAGTACTGCCTGGGAGATTACAGACGTACTAAGGTACTACCTGAGTGATTACAGGAGTGCAAAGGTAGTGCCTGGGTGATTTTATAAGTGCATGAGTACTGGCTGAGTGATTACATAAGTACAAGAGTAGTGCCTGTGTGATTGAAAGAGTGCAAAGATACTGGCTGGCTGAATGAAGCACTGTATACCTAATGCATTGGTGATTGCATGAGTACAGGGGTAATGTCTGGGGGATTAAACGAGTACATAGGTAACGCCTGGGTGATTGCATGACTATAGGGGTAATATCTGGGGATTTACATGACTACATAAGAAGTGTCTGGGTGATTTTATAAGTGCATGGGTACTTCTTGGGTGATTGCAGGACTACTGAGGTAGTGCCTGAGTGAATAAAGGAGTGCAAAGGTAGTGCCTGGGTGATTTCTTAACAGCATGACTACTGCTGAGTGATTAAATAAGTACAAGGGTAGTGCCTCCGTGATTGAAGTAGTGCAACAGTAGTGCCTGGGTGATTATATATGTGCATGAGTAGTGGCTACATGATTGAAAGAGTGCATGGGTAATACCTTGGTAATTGCATGAGTGCATAGGTAGTGCCTGGGTGATTGCATGAGTGTAGCAGTAATGCCTGAGTGATTATGGCAGTGCATATGTAGTGCCTGGATCATTGGAAGACTGCATGGGTAGTACTTGGGTGTTTTTATAACTGCATGAGTGTTGGGCCTAGCAAAATATAAAGCAGCAGCCTATTACATGACTCAACTACAAGTCTCTCCATATTGTTAGAAACATGCATACATATGTCTCTACGTTTTCAAATCATCATCATATCTAAAAGAAATATGTATACAATATTTCTGGAATATAGTGAAACCTACAAACTGAGACATGTAATAGATCTGGGTGATTGCATGACTACAGGGGTAATATCTGAGGATTTACATGACTACATAGGAAGTGACTGGGTGATTTTATAAGTGCATGGGTACTTCTTGTGTAATTGCAGGACTACTGAGGTAGTGCCTGAGTGAATAAAGGAGTGCAAAGGTAGTGCCTGGGTGATTTCTTAACAGCATGAATACTGGAAAATTCATTACATAAGTACAAGAATAGTGCCTCCATGATTGAAGTAGTGCAACGGTAGTGCCTGGGTGATTATATAGGTGCATGAGTAGTGGCTACATGATTGAAAGAGTACATGGGTAATACCTTGGTGATTGCATGAGTGCATAGGTAGTGCCTGGGTGATTGCATGAGTGTAGCAGTAATGCCTGAGTGATTACAGCAGTGCATATGTATTGCCTGGATCATTGGAAGACTGCCTGGGTAGTACTTGGGTGTTTTTATAACTGCATGAGTGTTGGGCCTAGCGAAATATAAAGCAGCAGACTATTACATGACTCAACTACAATTCTCTCCATATTGTTAGAAGCTTGCATACATATGTCTCTACGTTTTCAAATCATCATCATATCTAAAAGAAATATGTATACCATGTTTCTGGAATGTAGTGAAACCTTGAAACTGAAATATATAATAGATCTGCCTGAGTGATTGCATAACTCCATGGGTAGTGCTTAGGTGCTTGTATGAGTGCAAGGGTAGTCACTGGGTAATTGCAGGAGAAGATGGATAGTGACTGGCTAATTGCATGAGTGCACACATAAACATTGAGTGCATGGATAAGTGCAAAAATAGCACCTGAAGGCATAGTTGAGTCATGGAGTAGTACCTACGTGAATAGATGAGTGCAACAGTAGGGCCTGGGTGATTCTATGACTGCAAGGGTAGTGTGTGGGTTATTACTTGACTGCATAGGTACAGCATGCATGATTGCATGACTGCAGGAGTAGTACATAACTAGTGCCTGGCTGATTGCATGACTGCAGGGGTAATATCTGGGGGATTACTGGAAAACATAGGAAGTGAGTGGGTGATTTTATAAGTCCATGAGTACTGCCTGGGAGATTTCAGAAATACTAAAGTACTACCTGAGTGATTACAGGAGTGCAAAGGTAGTGCCTAGGTGATTTTATAAGTGCATGAGTACTGGCTGAGTGATTACATAAGTACAAGAGTAGTGCCTGCGTGATTGAAAGAGTGCAAAGATAGTGGCTGGCTGAATGAAGCACTGTATACCTAATGCATTGGTTATTGCATGAGTACAGAGGTAACGTCTCGGGGATTAAAGGAGTACATAGGTAACGCCTGGGTGATTGCATGACTACAGGGGTAATATCTGGGGATTTACACGACTTCATAGGAAGTGACTGTGTGATTTTATAAGTGCATGGATACTTCTTGGGTGATTGCAGGACTACTGAAGTAGTGCCTGAGTGAATAAAGGAGTGCAAAGGTAGTGCATGGGTGGCTTCTTAACAGCATGACTACTGGCTGAGTGATTACATAAGTACAAGGGTAGTGCCTCCGTGATTAAAGTAGTGCAATGGTAGTGCCTGGGTGATTATATAAGTGCATGAGTAGTGTCTACATGATTGAAAGAGTGCATGGGTAATACCTTGGTGATTGCATGAGTGCATAGGTAGTGCCTGGGTGATTGCATGATTGCAGCAGTAATGCCTAAGTGATTACAGCCGTGCATATATAGTGCCTGGATCATTGGAAGACTGCATGGGTAGTACTTGGGTGATTTTATAACTGCATGAGTGTTGGGCCTAGCAAAATATAAAGCAGCAGGCTATTACATGACTCAAATACAAGTCTCTCCATATAGTTAGAAACATGCATACATATGTCTCTACATTTTCAAATCATCATCATATCTTAAAGAAATATGTAGACAATATTTCTGGAATATAGTGAAACCTACAAACTGAGACATATAATAGATCTGGGTGATTGCATGACTACAGGGGTAATATCTGGGGATTTACATGACTACATAGGAAGTGACTGGGTGATTTTATAAGTGCATGGGTACTTCTTGGGTGATTGCAGGAGTACTGAGGTAGTGCCTGAGTGAATAAAGGAGTGCAAAGGTAGTGCCTGGGTGATTTCTTAACAGCATAGGTACAGCCTGCATGAATTCCTGACTGCAGGGGTAGTACATAACTAGTGCCTGGGTGATTACATGACTGCAGGAGTAATATCTGGGGGATTACTGGAATACATAGGAAGTAAGTGGATGATTGTATAAGTCCATGAGTACTGCCTGGGAGATTACAGACGTACTAAGGTACTACCTGAGGGATTACAGGAGTGCAAAGGTAGTGCCTGGGTGATTTTATAAGTGCATGAGTACTGGCTGAGTGATTACATAAGTACAAGAGTAGTGCCTGTGTGATTGAAAGAGTGCAAAGATACTGGCTGGCTGAATGAAGCACTGTATACCTAATGCATTGGTGATTGCATGAGTACAGGGGTAATGTCTGGGGGATTAAACGAGTACATAGGTAACGCCTGGGTGATTGCATGACTATAGGGGTAATATCTGGGGATTTACATGACTACATAAGAAGTGTCTGGGTGATTTTATAAGTGCATGGGTACTTCTTGGGTGATTGCAGGACTACTGAGGTAGTGCCTGAGTGAATAAAGGAGTGCAAAGGTAGTGCCTGGGTGATTTCTTAACAGCATGACTACTGCTGAGTGATTAAATAAGTACAAGGGTAGTGCCTCCGTGATTGAAGTAGTGCAACAGTAGTGCCTGGGTGATTATATAGGTGCATGAGTAGTGGCTACATGATTGAAAGAGTACATGGGTAATACCTTGGTGATTGCATGAGTGCATAGGTAGTGCCTGGGTGATTGCATGAGTGTAGCAGTAATGCCTGAGTGATTACAGCAGTGCATATGTATTGCCTGGATCATTGGAAGACTGCATGGGTAGTACTTGGGTGTTTTTATAACTGCATGAGTGTTGGGCCTAGCGAAATATAAAGCAGCAGACTATTACATGACTCAACTACAATTCTCTCCATATTGTTAGAAGCTTGCATACATATGTCTCTACGTTTTCAAATCATCATCATATCTAAAAGAAATATGTATACCATGTTTCTGGTATGTAGTGAAACCTTGAAACTGAAATATATAATAGATCTGCCTGAGTGATTGCATAACTCCATGGGTAGTGCTTAGGTGCTTGTATGAGTGCAAGGGTAGTCACTGGGTAATTGCAGGAGAAGATGGATAGTGACTGGCTAATTGCATGAGTGCACACATAAACATTGAGTGCATGGATAAGTGCAAAAATAGCACCTGAAGGCATAGTTGAGTCATGGAGTAGTACCTACGTGAATAGATGAGTGCAACAGTAGGGCCTGGGTGATTCTATGACTGCAAGGGTAGTGTGTGGGTTATTACTTGACTGCATAGGTACAGCCTGCATGATTGCATGACTGCAGGAGTAGTACATAACTAGTGCCTGGCTGATTGCATGACTGCAGGGGTAATATCTGGGGGATTACTGGAAAACATAGGAAGTGAGTGGGTGATTTTATAAGTCCATGAGTACTGCCTGGGTGATTACAGAAGTACTAAGGTACTACCTGAGTGATTACAGGAGTGCAACATTAGTGCCTGGGTGAATTTAGAAGTGCATGAGTAATGGCTGAGTGAATACATAAGTACAAAAGTAGTGCCTGCGTGATTGAAAGAGTGCAAAGATAGTGACTGAGTGATTGAAGCACTTTATACCTAATGCATTGGTGATTGCATGAGTACAGGGGTAACGTCTGGGGATTTACATGACTACATAGGAAGTGACTGGGTGATTTTATAAGTGCATGGGTACTTCTTGGGTGATTGCAGGACTACTGAGGTAGTGCCTGAGTGAATAAAGGAGTACAAAGGTAGTGCCTGGGTGATTTCATAACAGCATGACTACTGGCTCAGTGATTACATAAGAAGACTCTTATAAATTACCATAAAAAATAATTCCTCTCCCAACATATCTTAAACATCACTTTTCCAATACTACTGCTTCACTATTCTAGCAGTAAACAGGTATAGAGCATAGCTAACAGCAAAGCAACACTTCACATATCTTTCATAAAAGTCTCCCCGTATTTCTAAATCCATGTATGCATATGTCGATACCTTTTCCTACCAGCATCATATAGAAAAGTAAAAAACAGATAAATGTATACATGTGTTTTATACAACTATCATCTTCAGACACATAACACATACCATAATATATGAGCAAGTACACACATATCTCAGTCACAACACCATGCACAGCTCAAAACGTCACAGAGTACACTTCAATTTTCAAACAGACACTGAAAATTATGCAGTATATATGAAATATAAATTTCCTCACATCATACAAATTACTCTAGTAAATAACACCTCTACAAACATCTCAACCCTCACTTTCAGGCTGCTGCGTAACCATTTTACAACTACTTATAATATTACACCTACCCAAATACAAAGTAGGAACCCTTCACATATCTTTAGTAAAAGTCTCACCATATTACTAAAAGCATACATGAATATGTCTGTACCATAACACTATCCAAACCTTAAAAATTCACAGAACAAACTTTCAATTTCAAGAAAACATCAAAAATTATGCAGCATATTTCAACTGTACCTCTCTAGAAACTTAAAAAAAGAAGCCTAATCAATAACACCTTATGTCAGCATCTTTTAAACCACACTTTTGCGCTGCATCTTCACCATTCTACTAGTACTCACAGTCTTGAGCTTACCACATAAAAAGCAACAACATCTCTTCGTTATACATCATGCACCTTCAAATGTATAAGATATATGAAAATACATATACAAGTAGAAACATACTTGAGACAGTAGAAACAGGTTATCCTGAGCACCACTATGTGTGTGTTAAAGAATTATAGTCCAATTCGTCTTCTTTCCAATCCGATGTTTATTTTCAAGATGCTTTCTTCAGCGGTCACAATAAATCCCCTTCTGGCATGTTACAATGTTCTTCAAATAGCCAACACGTGTTTCGTTAGACACGATGCGTTTGCATCTCTGACTTCATCAGGGCTCTCACAATCTCTCTAGTTGCAGTCGTCAAAATATTGATTTCACCATTCCTTTATGGCCTCCATCCAAGACAAAAGATACCCCAGTAAAAACCTTTAAGCCCGGGTGACAGAGAGTACTCCACACTCATTAGCTAACGGCGTTCTGAAGAACCCGTCGCGAATTCACAAAACAAAAGCACAAATTCAATGTACTACAAGACAACACACTTTTCAAGTTTAAATATTAATTTTTTATTTTATATATTATTAACAACTCTTTCAATTGTAATCTTGTCATTAACTTCAATCACAGTACCTCTTTAAAACAACTTCACAAATACAACACTACCTTCTACATTATATACTACTTAATTATTTATTTAAGATGAATTCGCGAATCCAACGCGACGTTACACGGGGGCCGCGCTGAGAGCCACGTTGGAGTCGCGACTCCAAACTCGAAAAAAAATAAAAACGATCCACTGCCATTATTTGGTATTCGTCCTGGGGACCCCAACCCACGGGGCCTGCCACCATTTAAAAACAAAAAATAAAAAAGGAGGGGGACCGCGTGGCCCCCCTCCTCAGGCCAAGAATGGCCCCGGGGACCCCATCCCCCGGGGCATGGCCGGCCTGGATTAATTTTTTTAGCAGGGTCGGCCATGTGGCACCCTCACGGGCCACTCCTGTCCCCAGGGACCCCATCCCCCGGGGTCTGGCCTCTTTGATGGAGACCGTGGGGGGAGCCCAAATGCCCCCACGGTCCCTGCCGGCTCCCCGCCTCCTGCGGGAGCCGGCATTGCTTTTGGACAAGGGGAGCTGCTAACATGCAGCTCCCCTTGCCCAAAAGCAATACTGTTTTGCTTCTTGGAAGCGAGAGCAGGTTTCCTGCTCTCACTTCCAAGAAGCAAAGTCGTGTTTGCAATGACAGGGCAGGAGCCGCATGGCTCCCGCCCTGTCATCGCAAAAAGCAATGTCCCAGGGGTGGGCACCCCAGGACATTGCAAGAGCCGACCCTGGGGGGTAGCGGTCCCCAGGGCCATTGAAGGCTCCAGGAGGGGGGCCACGTGGCCCCCCTCCCTTCGAGTGCAAAGCCCCGGGGAGGTGGTGGTCCCCAGGGCTTGGGGGGCCCACGAGGCCCCCCCTCATTAATGAAGGAAGCCCCGGGGAGGTGGTGGTCCCCGGGGTTTGGGGGACCCGCGAGGTCCCCCTTCAATAATAACAGAAGCCCTGGGGAGGTGGTGGTCCCCGGGGCAGCGTGGGGGGGTTGGGACCCCCCCACGCATTTATTATTGTACAAGCCCCTTGGGAGGTGGTGGTCGCCGGGGCAAATTAATTAGGCATTACCCCCGGGACCTGGCCCACCCGGGGGCTTAAGTACAACAAAGCGCGGGAGCCCGCGCTTCGTTTTTTAAATTTTTCTTGGCTGGATTCGCGCACCCAGCGCGAATTCGGCCATTTTCTTTTTTTAAAATAAGCTTTTTTTGGGCCTGGGGGTCCTTGTGGGACGCCCTGAGCAAGCCTAGGGGCCCAGGGTGTTTCTACCCTGTCCCCTTTTCTTGTTTTTTACCTTTTTCTTGTGACTCAGTTACTGAGTCACAAGATGGCTGCCAACACATTCTGCTTTAGAGTGTTGGCAGCCAATCAGAGTGAAGCTCGTGCCCGGGAGGGTTCGCGAACCCTCCTCGGTGCTCAGATATCAATATTTTTATTTTTTGAATTTCTTAGCAACTACTGAACGGATGTACACCATTTTAAAAAAAGCACGCTTTCTAGACCAAGACCTACCTTTATGCCAAATTTGGTGTAATTCCGTTCAGCAGTTCGGGCTGTAGCATTGTCTAAAGTTTCCTATGGAAATTAACATGGAGAAAATGTGTTTTGGGACCCCCCTTTTTTCTCAGCACCCGCTTGACGGATCACCCCGAAACTTTCAAGACAGGAGCTGACTGGAGCGCCCCATTAGTTTTGAAAATGTCGCGAAGATTCGTCAACCGACGCCAAAGATATTGCCAAATAAAAAAACGCTTTTCCTATGGATAATAGGTCCTAACTATAACTACCTACTGGCGACCGCCAGTAGGTAATATATATATATATATGTCTACTGTTGCTGATTGTTTTATTGTTTAAGTAATCACAGGTGTGTTAAATTGTTACTATTTAAACGAAATGAATTCAACAGCGCGTCATGTGATCAAGACCGCGTTTGAGCGTTCGAAACGCGTCATGCTAGGCACTGGCCTTGAACAGACTGGTTGCTATGATTTTTGGATTCTGAATTAAAGCACTGCAATTTTGAAAATACACCTGGTGGTCCGTACCTGTTTGGCCTCGCCATTTGATGTGGTGAGCCAGGACTGTGTAGGTTCATATATATATATATATATATATATATATTCACTGAAAAAACCATAGGTTTCAGATAAGTTATAGTTAGAAATTAGCATTTAAAAACCTTTGAAATTCACTGAAAAAACCATAGGTTTTAGGGACAGTTATAGTTAGTTGGACATTGCACTCGTACAAAACCCGTGAAATTCCCCGTTATAGTTAGTTCAGCTAACTATAACTTGCGCCCCGCAATGCACTGCTGATGACGTCACATATTACATCACTCATGACATGGTCAGTGACATCACTGATGACATCACTGATGACATCTCAAATGACATCACTGATGACATCATCCAGTGACTGTGTGTTTCTGTAAAGTTTAAATATTTTTAATATATATATAGGGAAAGGCGTATTGAAGAATGAGTGGGTGTATAAGTGTGTGTATGGATGATTTAGTAGGTGCGTGACTAATTCTATAAGTGAGTGATTAAACGTATCTTACTGAATGCATGGGTTAGTGACTAAACTGGGTTAATGTCTGTATCTGTCTGTTGCTGTGTAAGTGGCTGCATGGGTTTGTGAATAGCTACATGAGTGTCTATAAGAGTTATTGATTTGTTGTCTGAGTATCTGTATGGTTGCCTGAGTGTTTGTGTGGATGGGGTGTGTGCGACTGTGCATAGATGTGTGAGTGGGTGATTCACTGGGTGGATGGTTTCAAGAGTGCATCTGTGATAGGCTGTATGGGTGGGTAAGTGTGTGTAAGAGTGTGTTAGTGAGTGAATGTATGTCCCAGTGGTACATGTGTGAGTAACTACATATGTGAAAGGCAGTATATATGTGTATTGGAGTATATAAATAGCTATAAGCGAGAGTGAGTGATTGTGATAGTGGCTGTATGGATGAGTGTGTGCTTGTATCAGTGATTGTATAAGAGCGTAACAATGTGCTAGTATTTGTATGATTAAGTGAGCTGGTGTGTGTATAACTGTATAGGTGAGTAAATGGCAGTGTGTTTAATTATTTGCATGACTGACTAGGTGTGTGAGTACCTCTATGGATGAGTGGCGGTGTTTGAGTGTCTATATAGGAGTAAGAGTGCATATGATTGTCCTGTACTGAGTGACCATAAGTATGAGTGACTGTACGGGTGAGTGAGTGGATGTGTGTGTGTAGACCTAAGAATCAGTGAGTGGGTATGTAGTTATTGGTGTTGGAGTGTCTATGGTTTTGCGAATGGCAGTCTGTAATTTAGATTGGGTGTATCAAAGGTTATATTAGGGTGTGAGGAGGTGCATCAGATTATCACGTGGATGATGTCATCAGTGATGTCATTTGAGATGTCATCAGTGATGTCATCAGCGATGTCACTGACCATGTCATGAGTGATGTAATATGTGACGTCATCAGCAGTGCATTGCGGGGCGCGAGTTATAGTTAGCTGAACTAACTATAACGGGGGAATTTCACGGGTTTTGTACGAGTGCAATGTCCAACTAACTATAACTGTCCCTAAAACCTATGGTTTTTTCAGTGAATTTCAAAGGTTTTTTAAATGCTAATTTCTAACTATAACTTATCTGAAACCTATGGTTTTTTCAGTGAATTTCAAAGGTTTTTTAAATGCTAATTCCTAACTATAACATGTCTGAAACCTACGGTTTTTTCAGTGAATTTCAAAGGTTTTGTAAATGACAATTTTTAAATGTATTAATTGTTATATTAATTTTTTTCATACTGATTTATTACATTTTTAGATTTTTTTTTACATATTTTATTTTTTAAATTACATTGTAATTACATTATACATTACATTACAAAAAATACTTTCTCAGAATGAATTACTTTAGTTTAAATACTTTGCACATAGGCAATAGACTTTTAAGTACAGTAGTTACAGTTGTTGCAATGGGCACCACATTTTCAAACACAATGCAACATTCAGCTCAATGTGAATTTCTAGTTAAATGCAATTAGTTACTTTATGGATTACTTTTTCTAACCACAGGACTGGATCCTAGATTCAGTCCTGGTACATCTCCTGTAAACAGTTGAGTAAAAGCGTTTTGGTTACAGTCGTGATTTTTAAGGAATATTATTGTATTTTAAAAGTTTTCTCATAGAATCACCAATGTTATCCTATGGAAGGAAATTCACTTAGCAGGTAAAAACTGTTATCGTTACTTTTTCTTACTCAGTGTTGGATCCTGGATCCAGCACTGGTGCATCTCCTGTAAACAGTTGAAAGAATGCGTTTAAGTCATACAGGCGATTTTTAAGGAATATTTGTAGTTTGTGAAAATCGACACTTTGAAACTTTTCTGCTGAAAACCAGACAATGGATTCCTATGGAAGAACATATAAGTTACTGGTAAGTACGGTTAAAATTACTTTTCAGGACCAGTACTGGGCTGAAAGATGCAGCACTGAGGTCTCTCCTGATAACAGGTGAGTAAATCGAAATTCGTATTTCGGCTGATTTTAGAGGAATATTTGTATGTTTCAAAAATCAACACTTAGAAACTTTTTCAGCAAAAAGCAGGCAATGATATCCTATGGAAGGAAATTCAAGTTACTGGTAAGTACGGTTAAAATTACTTTTGAGGATCAGTACTGGGCTGAAAGATGCAGCACTGAGGTCTCTCCTGATAACAGGTGAGTAAATCGGAATTCATATTTCGGCTGATTTTAGAGGAATATTTTAAAGTTCCAAAACTCCACACTTAGAAGAATTTCCAAGTGAAACCAGTCAATGTTAGCCTATGGAAGGAAATTCAAGTTACTGGTAAGTACGGTTAAAATTACTTTTCAGGACCAGTACTGGGCTGAAAGATACAGCACTGAGGTCTCTCCTTATAATAGGTGAGTAAATCGAAATTCGTATTTCGGCTGATTTTAGAGGAATATTTGTATGTTTCAAAAATCAACACTTAGAAACTTTTTCAGCAAAAAGCAGGCAATTATATCCTATGGAAGGAAATTCAAGTTACTGGTAAGTACGGTTAAAATTACTTTTGAGGATCAGTACTGGGCTGAAAGATGCAGCACTGAGGTCTCTCCTGATAACAGGTGAGTAAATCGGAATTTGTATTTCGGCTGATTTTAGAGGAATATTTTAAAGTTCCAAAACTCAACACTTAGAAGAATTTCCAAGTGAAAACAGTCAATGTTAGCCTATGGAAGGAAATTCAAGTTACTGGTAAGTACGGTTAAAATTACTTTTCAGGACCAGTACTGGGCTGAAAGATACAGCACTGAGGTCTCTCCTGATAACAGGTGAGTAAATCGGAATTCGTATTTCGGCTGATTTTAGAGGAATATTTTAGAGTTCCAAAACTCCACACTTAGAAGAATTTCCAAGTGAAACCAGTCAATGTTAGCCTATGGAAGGAAATTCAAGTTACTGGTAAGTACGGTTAAAATTACTTTTCAGGATTAGTACTGGGCTGAAAGATGCAGCACTGAGGTCTCTCCTGATAACAGGTGAGTAAATCAGAATTCGTATTTCGGCTGATTTTAGAGGAATATTTGCACAATGGTGAAGGGAGGGGGCGGGGCCTGAGGTGACATCTGTGCAAACGCGCCCCGTGGCGCGTTTTAAGTTGGGGGATTAAGTCCCCTTGAATCATGAGGGTCCCTACGGGCCAACTAGCCCACCAGGAACCTCCAGTATGCGCTAGGGGCTGCGTTGCAGAGACATGTACAGAGGCCACACCCCTTTTACACCTCTCTGCAACGCAGCTCTGTGGCGCTTTCTGGACGTACCTGTTGGGCTAGTTGGCCCCCAGGGACCCTCAGGATTGAAGGAGATTTAATTCCTCATCTTAAAACGCGCCACGGGGCCTGTTTGCACACATGTCACCTGAAGCCCCGCCCTCCCTTCACCACTGTGCAAACGCGCCCTGTGGCGCGTTTTAAGTCGGGGATTAACTCCCTTGAATCCTGAGGGTCCCTGGGGTGCAACTAGCCCACCATATACCTCCAAAAAGCGCCACAGAGCTGCGTTGCAGAGAGGTGTAAAAGGGGCGTGGCCTCTGTACACCTCTCTGCAAGGCAGCTCCTGGCGCATACTGGAGGTTCCTGGTGGGCTAGTTGGCCCCAGGGACCCCCAGTATTCAAGGGGAATTCGTTCCTCTCTGCAAACGCGCCAGGGGGCGCGTTTGCAGAGTGGTGAAGGAAGGGGGCGGGGCCTGCGGGTCCGATCGTTTTTTTTTTTCCCTGAAGGGGGGCTGTGTAGCCCCCTTCCTTTTTCCTATTTTTAGGCCCTGGGGACCCCATCCCCCAGGGCCTTACCCCTTTTTTTAAAATTAAAATTTAAAAAAAACGGGAAGGGGGCCGCGTGGCCCCCTTCCCTGGGCCTGTATTGGCCCCGGGGACCCCATCCCCGGGGCATGGCCTCTTTTTTTTTATTTGGAGGGGGCTGCATGGCCCCCTCCTCAGGCCATTTAAGGCCCCGGGGACCCCATCCCCCGGGGCCGGCCTTGCACTTTTTTTTTTTTTTACTTTTTTTACCTTTGGGGAGGGGGCTGCGTGGCCCCCTCCATGGCCACTTATGGCCCCGGGGACCCCATCCCCCGGGGCCTGGCCTCTCGTTGGGGACTGTGGGGGTCCCCAAACCCCCACAGTCCCGCCGGATCCCCGTGTCCTACGGGAGCCGGCATTGCTTTACACATGGGGAGCAGCTAACATGCTGCTCCCCATGTGGAAAAGCAATCAGCTTTGGATATTGGAAGAGAGAGCAGGTTTCCTGCTCTCTCCTTCCAATATCCAAAGCAGTTTGCAATGACAGGACGGGAGCCGCGAGGCTCCCGTCCTGTCATTGCAAACAGCAGTGTCCCAGGGGTAGGCACCCCGGGACACTGCAGGAGCCGGCCCTGGGGGTGGCGGTCCCCAGGGCCACCACAGGCTCCAGGAGGGGGCCGCGCGGCCCCCTCCTTACATTTTGAAAGCCCCGGGAGGTGGTGGTCCCCGGGGCTTGGGGGTCCAAAACGGACCCCCATTGTAATTTTTCTTAGTGCCCCGGGAGGTGGTGGTCCCGGGCGTGTGGGGGCTGGAGCCCCCACACAGGTTTTTCAAAAATAAAAAAGAAGCCCCGGGAGGTGGCGGTCCTCGGGGCTGCGGGAGGGCTCAGAGCCCTCCCGCACCATTATACATAAAGCCCCGGGGGGTGGTGGTCCCCGGGCTTGGGGGCCCTTAGAGGCCCCCACACATAAAATTAACCCCCCCAGCATGCCCCGGGACTTGGCCCACCCGGGGCCAATGACATCGAAGCGCGGAGACCGCGTTCGATTTTTTCGGCAGGATTCGCGCACCCTGAGCGCATCCTGCCGATTTAAAAAAAAAAAAAATTTTGCCCAGGGGTCCTTGTGGGACCCCTGAGCAGACCTAGGGGGTCAGGGTGTTTCTACCCTGCCCCCTTTGTGCGCTTTGCGCACTTGTTTCTGTCCCTCGGTTCTAACGAGGGACAAAATGGCTGCCAACACTTCCTGATTTGGAGTGTTGACAGCCAATTAGCATGCAGCTCGTGATCGGGAGGGTGCGCGAATCCGACGCGGCCATAGATATCACTATCTTTTTACTTTTGATTTTCTCAGCAACTACTGAACGGATTTACACCATTTACCAAAAGGGTTCTTTCTGAACCAAGAACTACCTCTTTGCCAAATTTGGTGTAATTCCGTTCAGCAGTTCGGGCTGTAGCCGTGTCTAAAGTTTCCTATGGAAAATTGCATGGGGAAAACGCGTTTTGGGACCCCCTTTTTCTCGGCCCCGCTTGACGAATCCCCCGAGACTTTCAGGGTAGGAGCGGACCGGAGCGGGCCATAAAGTTTGAAAATTTTGCGAAGATACGTCAACCGGCAAGAGAGTTATTTCAAATAGAATGTCACAGATTTCCTATGGATAATAGGTTGTAACTATAACTATCTACTGGCGACCGCCAGTAGATAATATATATATATATAATTACCTACTGGCGGTCACCAGTAGGTAGTTATAGTTAGAACCTAGTTTCTTTCGGAAATTCTCCAAACAAAAAGTCTATCCAGGTCAGTTCCTATCCTGAAAGTTTGGGGGTGATTCGTCAAGCGGGGGCTGAGAAAAAAGGGGGTCCCAAAACTCATTTTCCCCATGTTAATTTCCATAGGAAATTTTGCGACGAGCTACAGCCCGAACTGCTGAACGGAATTACCCCAAATTTGGCAGAAAGGTAGAGCTTGGTTTAGAAAGCGACCTTTTTTTTAAATGGTGTAAATCGGTTCAGTAGTTTTTGAGAAATTCAAAAAATAAGAGTCAAAAAATTATTTTCCCATAGGAAACTTTGTGCAAGGCTACAGCCGAAACTACTGAACGGAATTACCCCAAGTTTGGCAGAAAGGTAGTGCTTGGATCAGAAAGTGACCTTTTTTTTAAATGGTGTAAATCCGTACAGTAGTTGCTGAGAAATTAGAAAAATAACAGTTTTGATATCTGGGCAGAGCCTAAGTCGCGTGTGCGAGCTTCACTGTGATTGGCTGCTAGTAGTCCAAACCAGGAAGTGTTGGCAGCCATCTTGTGGCTCGGTAGAAGTGAGTCACCCAAAAATGGAGAAACAAAGGTATAAAACAAGAGAAGGGGGCAGGGTAGAAAAACCCTGACCCCCTAGGCCTACTCAGGGGGTCACAGAAGGACCCTCAGGGCCAAAGAAATCATTTAAAAAAAAATATTAATATCAGCGCAATTCACGCTGGGGTCGCGGGTTCCCGCGTTTTATTTTAATGAGGCCCTTGGGTTGGCTAGGTTCCGGGGGCATTTCTTAAAAAATAATAGCAGGGGCTTACAGGGATTGCGGGGGCCAGCTGGGGTCCGTGCAGCCCCAGGGCTTCACTCATGTTGGGAGGGGGGTTGCGTGGCCCCCCTCCTGGAGCCCTCTATGTGCTTATAACTTTGGCGTCGTTTGACGAATCTTTATGAAATTATCCAAAAAGTTTCTCTTTTTGATTAGCTCCTATATTGAAAGTTTGGGGGGGAATGGTGTAGGAGGGGCTGAGAAAAAAGGGGGTCCCAAAACGTGTTTTCTCCATGCAATTTCCATACAAAACTTTACAGAAGACTACAGGTGAAACTGCTGAACGGAATGACACCAAATTTGGCAGGGAGAAAGGTGATGGTCCAGAAAGCACGCTTTTGTTTAAATGGTGTAAATCCATTCAGTAGTTTTTGAGAAATATCAAATTTTACGATATGGATATTTGAGAAGTCTGACATCTGATTGGCTGAGGGGTTACGAGCACGAGCTTGCGGCTCATTGACTGTGAACGGTTGAAACCAGGACGCGTTGGCAGCCATTTTGTGATTTACTCCATCAGGTCGCATCTCTCCGTGTAGAAGCCATTGGGTTCTGCGAGGCAACAGTGGCATCTGTGTCTGTTTGAGATATGCCTTTCACGCTGCCTCTCCTCATATCACAAGGTCGCAGCCTTGCCTTTAGAAGCCCATCCGTCGGCTGGGAGCTCTGTGAGTTAGTCGGTCGGTACGATCCTCTACACTACCCAAAGACTACCCAAACACCACTGCACTGTCGTAAACTCTAAAATACTACCCCCAGCACGATCTCCTACACTACCCAAACACAACTGCAGTGTCGTAAACTCTAAAACACTACCCCCAGCATGATCTCCTATACTACCCAAACACCACTGCATTGTCGTAAACCCTAAAACACTACCCCTAGCAGGACCCCCTACACTACGCAAAACACCACTGCAGTACCCTAAACCCTAAAACACTATCCCCAGCACGACCCGTACAGTACCGAAACACCACTGCACTACCCTAAACCTTAAAACACTATCCCCAGCATGACCCCGTACACTACACAAACACCACTGCACTGCCCTAAACCCTGAAACCCTACTCCCAGCACGACCCCCTATACTACCCAAACACCACTGATCTACCCTAAACCCTAAAAGACTACCCCCAGCACAACCCCCTACACTACACAAACACCACTGCAGTACCGTAAACACTAAAACACTACTCCGAGGACGACCCCCTACACTACGTGAACACCACTGCACTACTCTAAACCCCAATACACTACTCCCAGCATTACCCCTTACACTACCCAAACACCACTGCATTGTCGTAAACTCTAAAACACTACCTCCAGCACGATTCTTACACTACCCAAACACCACTGCACTACCTTAAACCCTAAAATGCTA
Source organism: Calotriton arnoldi (assembly GCA_963921515.1). Lineage (NCBI taxonomy): Eukaryota > Metazoa > Chordata > Amphibia > Caudata > Salamandridae > Calotriton > Calotriton arnoldi. Next base: position 382,590 of record CAWUFW010006413.1, read on the forward strand.
CCCCCAGCACGAACCCCCAAACACTACACATACACCACTGCACTACTGTAAATCCTAAAACAGTACTCCCTGCATGACTTCCTACACTACACAAACACCACTGTGCTACCCTAAATCCTGAAACACTACTGTCAGCACGAACCCCTACACTACACAAACACCACTGCATTGTCGTAAACTCTAAAACACTACCCCAGCAGGACCCCTACACTACAAAAACACCACTGCACTACCTTAAACCCTAAAACACTACCCCCACCACGACCCCCTACACTACCCAAACACCACTGTACTACCCTAAAGCATAAAACAGTACCAGTCTGTCGGCTGGCAGGTCTGCGTCTGCGAGCCGTCGTATCCCTAGCTGTACATGTGCGAGCTAGTCCGTTAGGTGATAGGTGTGTCTCTGCTAGCAGGGCCGTTGGCTCATTGGTGTCCCTTTGCGAGTTAGACCCGAGCTCTCCCTCTGCGAGCCAGCACATTGGTGTGCGTTTGCGAGCCGACGGCCCGTAGCTCTCCCTGTGGGAGCCGAGCCCACAGGCCGCAGCTCTCCGTCTGCGAGCCTGCCCGACGGCCCGCAGGTCTCCCTGTGTTAGCCGGATCGCAGCTGTCACTCTGCGAACCGATATTGGGAATATAAGGCGGCTCTAAAAACAGCCCTTGTGTTTATTTGTAGGAGCTACATATAAGTGTGGATGCACAGCTTCAGGTTATTCAGAAAAACTCGATTTCCCTGATCTGGGAAGTGTACTCCATCACTTCTGTAGATATCAGCCATATCAAAACGTATGTTGTTGTTGTAGATGGACCCCATTCTATGGTCTCTGAGGTATGCAGACACAGCTTTGTTGACATTCTTCCTAGATTTTTCAATCTGAGGACAAAATTGGTTTGACCATTTCCACTTCTGTCTTTGGCATACATTGGAATATACAAAGACAATTTGAGGCAAAAGCAACATCAATTGTCGAAAGGTGTCCTTCATTAGCATTTCCAAACCTACACCAGTCAATGTGCCTAGGTCGTTTCCACCACAGTGCACAATCATGAGGTCAGGGTGTTGGAGATGCAAACAGGTTTTAACTAAAGGCAACAATTGGTGCCACTTCAATCCTCTCTGTCCAAACCGTTTAATGTCCACATTTTGTAAATCTAGGTCTAAGTCAATACGTCTCTGTTCTGCATACCTCTTGCACCAGAAAACATAGCTATGTCCTACGATCCACACTAGCATTTTGAAGGTATGGCTGGGAAGTATGGATAGATGTCTGTAGCTCATGCAGTCCGTTTGTAGAATAAGAGATATGCTTAAAGATGGGGAAATACTTTTTTCTTCTCATTCAAAACGATAACTGATTGGGAGATGAAAAGCATTGTTTTCTAAAAAGTAGGGTGCACATTAGTTTGTGGAAAAGCCTCTTTGTCATTGGTTAATAAAAAGCAGTTTGAACGTGGAGTTCATATGATAGGATAAAATTTGCTCAGTTGAACCACACCTGCTACTTGTATATGGAAAGCACTGTTTGAACGTAAAGCAATGATGAACTTTTAACCTGCACGTGCCGTAGAATGTTCTAGAAAGTGTTGATAGAATACGTTGAACTTCTCACCTGTATGTGTCCTTAGATTAAAAAAAAAATGATTATATGGGAAGTTGAAAAATAACCAATAGAGAGAAGTTTTGCATTTTGAAAAAATCAATGAACTATTCTGATTTGTTCTTTACATGTATTTATGTGTGGAGCAACAGGGAAATTGTGCCATTACTGGTTCCATTCTTGACGAGAGCGGTGCATTATATGTACTGTGTGACAAAGAAAGAATTGCATACGTTTGTGACATTTGGAATCTGTATACCAACTACGAACGTAAGTTAGAAATTAAGAATGTGTGTTATGTGTTGTGTAGTAGTGGTTAATATTTGAGGCGTTATTTTTAACTTTGAAAGTATTTTTCTATTTCTAAGTAACAGTGTTAGTGAAGTGTGGTGTTTCACATTGGTTCTAAAAGATGTATAAAGTGTGACTAATTGTTAAAGAATTACTTTATATATGTTTAGGAGTTTTTCAGACAAAAAAATGTAACTTATCTTTTGTAAAAGACTGTATGGTTTAAAAATTATATGTAGCGTTTATTTGTATTTGTATATGTATTGCGATGAGATAAACTGAATGTCACACGTTTCCAAATTATTCTTAGTCTGGAATTAGTGGGGAAGGGGTTATAGTAGAAAATGTATATGTTATTAACTTAACAGAGATAGAACAAAAATCAGAAATGTTATGTGGACAATTTGTGGTCTCATTTTTTACATAAAGAGGTAGATTTCAATATCAGTTAAGACTGGTGTGTTACTGGGAGGCTTTGGATTTTGGTGTTGTTATGAAATGCAAGTTGTTGAGGAGCGTTTCTTCAGAAAACATTTTTTATAAATATGTGAGAGATAAAAAATAAATGAAAATGTTTTATGTATATTTTCTGCATGATTTTGTTGACAATGCTAAAGTAAATGTGATTATTAGTGAAGGTAATTGTCAGGGTTTGTTTGTCTGCTGAATATACGTAGGCCTTTAAGTGGTCCGGGTCTTGTCGGTACTGAGCTCCGTCATCCGTTTGAGACAGTTGCAAAATATATAATCCCAGTTAAAGCTGTTAATATAGGTATAGTACGGGGACGATCCATAAAAAGTTTGGGAATTACACCTTTATTTACTCTGTCTAGCTCTCACCACCATTTTGTGCCCCTAGCTGTACTGTTTATAAAAATAATCTAATACAGTTCTTTGTATTATAAAAATAGCACATCTAAGTTTATTGCTATATTGGTAGGGTTTGTACTATATAGAGAATGGTGCAATCAGTTTCATTGGTATAAAACTGCACTGTGTTATGTTGGAAATATTTGATATGTATAGGTTGTGGTGTTATATTTTACACTGTGAGGTACATTTGAATATAAGTGAAGACAGGTGTTATACTGCGAACCCGTTGAAAATGTGCACAGATTACATGGAGAGTAAATGGACAAAGTAAACGTACATGTTGCTTTCTGTATGTATGCATGATTAGAATCATTTGATGATGCTTTAAGATATAATCTAAATAGTGTTTGTGCTTTATAATTGGGTATACTGCACTGTTAGTAGTTAGTGACTAGATACTGCTACGAAATAAAGGTGGAGAGGGGCGTTTCTTTACAAGAGATATTTTATCAATGTGTGAGAGATAAAAAAGAAAAAAAAATGTTTTAGTACATTTTCTGTAAGATTTGTTCACAGTAGGAGAGTAACTGTTATTATAAGTGATGGAAATTGTTAGGTTTTGTCTCTGTGCTGAACATACGCAGGCCTTTAAGTGGGCCGGGTGCTACCGGTGCTGAATACTGCTACCGCTTTCAGACAATCGTCATTTTTTTATCCCACTTAAAGCCCTGAATATATGTATATTAAAGAAATGGTACAATAAAAGTTTAGCAATTACACCTCCGTTTACTCTTCTCATCTCACATTCTCCATTTTGTGCACTCAACAGTAGTGTTTATAAAAATTAAGCTTCAGAGCTTTATATAGTATAAAAATAGCACTTATACTTTCATTGGGGTGTTGGTGGGATCTGTAGTGTACAGAGAAGGTCGTAATGAGTTTGAATGGTACAAAAGGGACGTGACATATGTTTAAAAGATTACATGGTTTTTGGAATAAGCTGTCCCTCTGTGATTCCTCGGGCCCGCAGTTGTACCTCTGCAAGCGAACACTGGAAATATACCGCAGCTCTCTCTCTACGAGATAGCTACTTCACGTTCCCTCTCCCCACATCACTGTCCCGCACCTATCCCTTTACAAGTGGATGGCCCGCACCTCTCCCTCGCACTAGTCGGCCCCCGGCTGTTCCTGTGTGAGGCGGCCTGCAGCTGTCTGTCTACGAGCCAGCCAGTCGACTCGCAGGTCTTACTGTACGAGCAAGTCCTATCACACCAGATCATGGGCTTCTATTGGAATTCACAAGGGCATATTATCAAGCTCATTATCGCCGTTTTAGCTGCAGTTTCCTGCCGCTAAAGCGGCGATAATTTTAACGCCGTTCTTGATAATATGCCCCGTATGCGTTTGCAAGCCGACGTCCCGCACCTTTCCCTATAGTAGTCGGCTCGCAGGTGTTTCTGTGCGAGCCGGTCCGCAGGTGTTCCTGTGCGAGCCGGCCCGCAGCTCTCTCTGTTTGAGGCGACGGACCGCAGCTGTTTGTTTACGAGCCACTCAGTCGGCTCACAGGTCTTCCTCTACGAGCCAGCCCGCCCGCTCGCAGCTGTTCCTCTGCAAACTACAGGTCGGCTCATAGTTGTTAGTCTGCGAGCCAGGTCGCTGTTGTATCTCTGCAAGCGAACACTAGAAATATACCGCAGCTCTCTCTTTACGAGATACCCACTTCACGTTCACTCTCCCCAGATCACCGTACAGCAGCTATTCCTTTAGAAGTGGATGAGCATCACCTCTCATTATACTAGTGGGCCCGCAGCTCTCCCTTTTCGAGCTGATGGGTCGTAACTCTCCCTGTAGGAGCCAGCTAATTGGCTCGGAGGTCTTCCTCTACGAGCGAGCCCGCCGTTCCGCAGCTCTCCCTCTGCGAATGACCGGTCGGCTCTTTGCTCTGGCCCTGCGAGCCGCCGGGCCCGCAGTTGTACCTCTGTAAGCTAATACTGGAAATATACCGCAGCTCTCTCTGCGAGATACCCCCTTCATGCTCCCTGTCCCCACATCACTGTCCCGCACCTATGCCTTTGGAAGCAGACGACCCGCAGCTTTACTTATAGTAGTCGTCCCGCAACTGTTTGTGTGCGAGTAGGCTGGCAGCTCTCCTTCTATGAGCCAGGCAGACGGCTCGCAGGTCTTCCTCTATGAGCCAGCCCACCGGCCCGCAACTGTTCGTCTGTGAACCGGCCCGCAGCTCTCTCTGTACGAGCCAGTGAGTTGGCTCGCAGTTTTTCCTGTATGAGCCAGCCCGCCGGACCGCAACTGTTCCTCTGTGATCCGGCTTGTAGCTCTCTCTGTACGAGCCAGCTAGTCAACTTGCACATGTTCCTGTAGGAGCCAGCCCGCTGGCTTGTAGCTCTCTCTCTGGGAACCACTGGTGGGCTCTCAACTCTTTCTCTGCCAGATAATCCACAGTGGTACCTCTGGAAAGCAATACTGGAAATATAGTGCATTTGTCTCTCATTGAGATAACCGCTTTACGCTCACTCTCTCCACATCACTGTCCCGCATCTATCTCTTTGGAAGCTGACGGCTAGCACTTTTCCTTATAGTAGTCGGCTCGCAGCTGTTCCTGTGCTAGCTGGTCCGTACAGACCATTGTCCTTCTGCGAGCGGACGGGTCGCTGCTGATGCTCTATGAGTCAGTTTCTCGGAGCCGGGCCGCAGCTCTCCTGTACGACCCAGTTAGTCGACTCGCAGGTCTACCTCTATGAGCTAGCATGCCAGCTCGCAAGTCTCCCTCTACAAACCATCGTTCGGCTCGCAGCTGTTCGTCTGCGAGCTGTTTGGTGCGTAAAAGTACCTGTGCAAGCTAACACTGGAAATATACTGCACTTGTTTTTGCAAAATATCGCGTTCATGCTCTCTCTTTCAACATCACCGGTTGCAGCTATCTGTTTGCAAGGGGACGGCCCGTAGTTTTCACTATAGTATTTGGACCGTAGATGTTCCTGTTCTAGCCAGGTCGCAGCTCTCCCTTTGCACGGTATGCAGTTTAGCAATCGTACTGTCAGTGCCATGCACTTTGTCCAATCATCCATCGAGCAGTATCTACTTATTCTATCTCTACGTCAATATCTAAGCACTTATAAATTCAATATCAGCTCTGTTTGCAGCACTGTAATCATTTTAGTTAATAGTAATGTACTTATAAAATAGCGTAGCTACTAACACTAGTATAGCTACAATATTCTGTGCAGTATGTATGCAGACCTCTAACCAGCTACAAAGTATGGAATGTTACAGTTTCTAATCATGTTGTTACACAATCAGATGTGTACTACTAATGCTGTGGTCTAGTATCTTTTACACTACTCATAGAGTACCAGAATTATGCAGGTAGTACTGTTCCATTGCGGAAATCATTGATGTACTTTCTTTGTATGTATTTTTAAAATTATATATGTGAATATTTTTATAATTATACATTTGAATATTTATATATAATTATTTTAATTATATTAACCTGTTTTCAAAACTTTTATTTTTTAGAGATATTTTGCATCATTATTAAGAAAGAGATACAATGACGAGAAAACAGCAAAGAAAAAGAAAAGAAAGAAAGGAGGTTTATTTGAAAAAAAAAGGAAAAGAGATATTAGATCCAGTACAACATGGATGTTCAAAGAAAAAGTGTTCTGGTAAGAAAAGTAAAGTTCTTTTTAAAAACTTGCAAAAACTGTTATTAATATTAAAAATATAGAAGAGACAGACAGAACAAGAACAGTGAAACAAAAGCAAAAGAAAAATGTTCAAAAAAGTGGAAAATTGGATTATCGGAAAAAGAATTATGTTGGAATACGTAACAAACAATTTTCAGAAATTCGAAAACGAATATATAAAAGAGTACTCCAGAACGTACTAAAAAAATGTAAAATATATAAAAGGAGATCAGCATTTTACAGACAAAAAAAGGAGATTCTAAGTGTTATTGAAAAAGCTTTTGAATTAAAAAGAAGATTGTTTATCTTAATTTTAAAATACAATAATGGAGCGTATGAAGGACAAATGTAAGAGAAAAAGAATTGTAAATAGAACACATTTTTGTAAAATATTTTCCGGGGAATGGAAGCACACTTCTAGTACGGAACCTTTTTTTAATGAAGAAAGTTATTTTCAACAAAATAGTTTAGTGCATGCAGTTGATACCTGTGGTTGTTCTTATGAGGTGCGAGATGGTTGTCCAATTCAGAAAGAAAAGCTAGTTCCTAGAAATGTTGAAGAATTAATAGCTGAGGAAGTTGAAGGGAGACGTACCCAGGCTCCAGTGTTTACATGGGATTGTAGTAGTATTTGTAGTATACGTCAACAATCTATTGATATTTTACTAAATTTCTTAAGAGAATATGGAAGAAAAACTGTGAAACAGAAGATTAAGATATTACAAGGACTGGATCCTTGCAAAGTGAGAAAAATACAGGGTTGCAAGGTCATTCTCTGGCTTGTCTTTCTAGGAAAGTGTGTCAAAGTTTTTTTCATCATTTGAGAATGTTAGCAGTACATCATTCAGAAATGCGGAAGTTAGTTAGAAGATTATACTACGTGAAAAGTCCTGCATTATGTCTAAATGAAATTAATACAGCTCTTTTGCATGGTTCAGTTTTGGATGTAAAAAAGTATGTGATGATATAGAGTTACGTTTCTTTGCCGCTCAAGAGGAGTGTAGAGAAAGTGAGACTTTGATAAGTGTAGGTGTTGAAGAAGAGGTGGAAGATACTACTGATGTCAAGTTTGAAAAAGAAATAACAAAGTTTAAAGTAGTTTCTGGTGAAAATCCCAACTATGTTTGTATTTGTTGCCGACGTAGTCATAAAATTCAAACTAGGAATGTAGATGTGTTTTTAAAAAGTGAAGAGGAAAACAATGATAAATGGAGAGAATTTACTGCTTATCTGTTTGTAGAAGGTCGTTTTGAGTTAGGTACTGTACAATGCATTTGTAAATATTGTTATAATAAATTAGAAGAAAACAAAATGCCAGCTAGAGCTGTCCATAATGACTTAGAATTAGTACCTATACCTCCAGAACTTAAAGATTTAAATACATATGAGGCTATCCTTATACAATCTGTGCACCCTTTTCAGGCTATAATTCGTATGGAGCCTAAAACAGGTAAGCTGCCTCCAACAGATCTACAAAGAGGTTTAAAAGGAAGAGTTGTGTATTTACCTTTAGATTTTAAGAAAAATGTTGAAACTGTTGGTGTAGAAAGAGAGGATACTGAACCTGTAGTCATTCTTGTTAATGGTGTACCCACAAAGAGTCGGAAAATATGGCAAGAGTTAGTAGATGTCACGAAAGTCCAAAAGGCTACATTATATCTGGAGCAAAACAATATTTACTATAAAAATGTAAATGTAGAAGAAGAAGAAATGACTTTAGAAGATGAAACACACATTTCAAGTGGACAAATAGAAAAAGTGGAGAACTCAAGAAAAGAAGAAATTTATGAACATTATAGTATACACCCTCTACATTCAAAAGAACAGATAGGAGTTACTATTGAAGTGTTCCAGATGAAAAAAGCAAAAGGAACTCCCATGAGTGTGTGGGAAAAAAGTTTGGAAGCTCGTTGTTTTCCACAGCTCTTCCCTACTGGAAAAGTTGGACGATATGATGAACGACCAGTTCAGATTCCAGCTGCAGAATATCGTACTTTACGATTGTACTCAGAAGATCCAAGATTTTGTCAGTGTATTCCATATTTGTTTCATCTTTTATTTGAGAGTGATCTGTCCGCACTTTCATAAGCAGTCAACCATATATTAAAAACGGGAACGCATCTTTCACATATTTCTGCAAAGCAATTTATGGACAAAGTTGAAGAAAGAGACAAACATTTAGAATCACAGTTAATTAATTTGATGGCATGTCAACGTGGCATTAATGAATATTAGTATCGACGTCATGGGGAACTAAAATGTATGTTAAGAAACTTAGGAAACCCTACGTGGTTTGTTACACTTAGCTGTGCTGAGTACGCATGGGGTGATTTACTGGATTTTCTACGAGAAGCAAATTCAAATATAGAAAATATTGAATTGAAGACACCTGGAGAACTGTGTTCCCTGGATCCTGTAAATGTTTGCAGATATTTTAATCATAGGTTTGAAGCTATGATGTCTTTTATCTGTAATTAAAAAAATCCACCTATTGGCAAAGTTATTGATTTTTTTGGGAGAAAAGAATTCCAAGCTAGAGGTGCTCCTCATATACATATGCTTTTATGGATCAAGGATGCACCTAAATTTGGAACTGATTCGGATGAGACTGTTTTGTCTTTTATTGAAGACTTACGGCCATATTAGCAAGAACATGCGATAAATATCGCAAACCTTGCTTAGCGCGCCTTTTTTTATCGCCGGCTATCGCTGGATATTACCGCGGAAATAACATGCTATTAGCAAGGTTTATCTCCATTGCGATAAAATATCCAGCGATAGCGGCGAAACCCAGCTTTAACGCGAGAAATCCAGCGATAAAATCCTATCGCTAATTCTGGGGACTTAACCTTACAATCCACCTCCCATTGACTTTCATTGCTAAGTCATGTTTTTATCAGTTCTAAAAACAAGCGCTAATCGGGGTTAGCGCGCGTTTTTATCGCTTCGCGGGTATTGCTAATAGGCGATAGGTATGTAAGCGACTGTTTTCTGTCGCTCTTAGTTGGGAACGCCTCCCTTGCATGTCATTAGCGATAGTTATCGCTGACATGCAAGGCGATGTAAAACCCGGCCGCTATCGCCGGAAAGCTGTCGCTAACGCCTGTTAGCGACAGCTTGCTAATAGGGCGTTAAAAATATCGCCGCTTTAGCGGCAAAAAGTGCCGCTAAAGTGGCGATAAAGCCCTTGATAATATGCCCCACAGGGCCATATTAGCAAGAACATGCGATAAATATCGCAAACCTTGCTTAGCGCGCCTTTTTTTATCGCTGGATATTACCGCGGAAATAACATGCTATTAGCAAGGTTTATCTCCATTGCGATAAAATATCCAGCGATAGCGGCGAAACCCAGCTTTAACGCGAGAAATCCAGCGATAAAATCCTATAGCTAATTCTGGGGACTTAACCTTACAATCCACCTCCCATTGACTTTCATTGCTAAGTCATGTTTTTATCAGTTCTAAAAACAAGCGCTAATCGGGGTTAGCGCGCGTTTTTTTATCGCTTCGCGGGTATTGCTAATAGGGATAGGTATGTAAGCGACTGTTTTCTGTCGCTCTTAGTTGGGAACGCCTACCTTGCATGTCATTAGCGATAGTTATCGCTGACATGCAAGGCGATGTAAAACCCGGCCGCTATTGCCGGAAAGCTGTCGCTAACGCCTGTTAGCGACAGCTTGCTAATAGGGCGTTAAAAATATCGCCGCTTTAGCGGCAAAAAGTGCCGCTAAAGCGGCGATAAAGCCCTTGATAATATGCCCCACAGGGCCATATTAGCAAGAACATGCGATAAATATCGCAAACCTTGCTTAGCGCGCCTTTTTTTATCGCCGGCTATCGCTGGATATTACCGCGGAAATAACATGCTATTAGCAAGGTTTATCTCCATTGCGATAAAATATCCAGCGATAGCGGCGAAACCCAGCTTTAACGCGAGAAATCCAGCGATAAAATCCTATTGCTAATTCTGGGGACTTAACCTTACAATCCACCTCCCATTGACTTTCATTGCTAAGTAATGTTTTTATCAGTTCTAAAAAACAAGCGCTAATCGGGGTTAGCGCGCGTTTTTTTATCGCTTCGCGGGTATTACTAATAGGGATAGGTATGTAAGCGACTGTTTTCTGTCGCTCTTAGTTGGGAACGCCTACCTTGCATGTCATTAGCGATAATTATCGCTGACATGCAAGGCGATGTAAAACCCGGCCGCTATCGCCGGAAAGCTGTCGCTAACGCCTGTTAGCGACAGCTTGCTAATAGGGCGTTAAAAATATCGCCGCTTTAGCAGCAAAAAGTGCCGCTAAAGCGGCGATAAAGCCCTTGATAATATGCCCCTATGTTACCTGTGCGATTCCAAAAACAGGAGGAGAAAATATCTTAAGACAGCAAGTTTTACGGTTTCAGAGTCATTGATGTGGAAAGTATTGCCGACGGAAATATAAGTCAAAGGATACATTTTACACAAAATGTCGATTTGGCTTTCCACGTCCAGTAATTTCCAAAGGAAGAGTGAACAGTTTTATGTCAGCAGTGAGGCATACCATCACTTGAAAATCACCCAAAAATACTTATAATTTAAAAAGAACAGAAGAATCGAAATACATTAATGATTACAATCCGGTGATTTTGAAGATGTGGAATGCAAATATGGACATACAATATGTTGCAGATAACTCAATTGCTGTTGCTCGCTATGTCACGTCATATATTACCAAGTCTGAGAAGACAGAATTGAAAGAAATGTGGGAGGAAATTTCGCAGGAGAAGACACTTAGCAAAAAATTGTACAGCTTCAGCTTGAAGATGCTTTCACATCGAGAAATTGGATCTTACGAATGTTCGGATCGATTGACATCTGCAAGTTTATATTCAAAGTCAAGAGGGATCATCTGGATAAGTCTTGGTCTTGCTGCAGCACGAAATCGAGTTTTGAAATCTGTACAAGAAATTGAATACTTGGCACTGAATTAACCGGAAAGTACAGATATTTTGAAAACAAATATGTTGGATACGTACTATCCAAATAGAAGTCCATACCTGGAAAACATATGTCTATATGAAATACTGCAACATTATAGTTTTTAAAAAAATGTGACAGAAAATATAAATGAAGGAAAATACGCTGTAATTGGATCTGAAGGATGTTTGGTAAAGCATGACAAAGGAAATCTGATTAATCAAAGGAAATTAAGTTGTGATACTCCAGATAAAAGAGAGTTTTTCTATTTAGCTCTTCTGCAACTCTTCAAACCTTGGCGGACTGAAATGGAATTACTTGGACATTGTGACTGCTATGAGGATTCTTTCAATGCATGTAAAGATAGCATTGAATGTACAATTTTTCCAAATTATCTCCAAATGTTGAACGAAGAGATTAATCAAGAAAGAACTATTGCAGCTGAAATAGCTAGAGATAGTTCTCAAGATACTCAGAGTTCTGCTCCACAAAGTCAAGATCCACTAGCAGAAGCCATACTTGAAAATGAAGCGGCAATAGAAATGAGTGAAGTGGAAACGGTGATGCAGCAAGCACAACAGGACAATATTGATTTGGAAAATTTAGAGGAACATCTGAATACTGAACAGAAACAAATATATCACCAAGTTACACAACAGATACAACATGGATTACTGCATGAAAAGAATGATTGCCAATGTACATCATTTAGATCTATTCTTATGTACATCAGTGGACAAGCTGGAATGGGGAAAGGTTTCTTGATTAAATGTTTGTCAAGTTATCTACAGAAAACAACAGATTCACATTTGTCTTGCAGCACACAACATTAAAGGGATTACATTACATCATCTACTTATGTTACCAGTAGAACATGAAAATAAATTGGAATACCACAAGCTATCTGGAGAAGCTTGTTTCGAAGTTTCAAGAGTACTAAAGAAAATGAAACTTCTGGTAATTGATGAAGTAAGCATGGTCTCAAACTTAATGCTTGCGTTTGTACATTTGAGGATGCAGCAGATTTTAAAAACAAATTACGATGTTTTATTTGGAGGAAAACATGTAATTGTATTTGGTGATCTACTACAACTCACACCTGTGAAAGGTCAACCGGTTTTAAGACCCTTCTTCATGAAGATACTAAAAATCATTGGGAAGTATTGGAAATGTAAACATTTGGACTTGTTTTGAATATAAGGAACTTACTAAGAACATGCGACAAGCAAATGACGAAGATTATGGAAACATTCTTCAAGATATTAGAATTAGTGTCTTAACAAAGGATGGAAAAAATGCTTTAGAAAGTCGGCTACTAAAAAACTTGTTTCCAACAGAAAATATTGCGGCTGAAACAATCTACCGAAGAATTGCAGAAAAGGAATCTATAATTTGCCTTATGCCAACACTGAAAGAATGCTCTACATTCAAAGAAGAACTGTTGAAACTGGAGAATGAACCAATAATGAAAATGGTAGCTATTGATAAAATAGAACATGAAGGAGTAACTATTCTTTTGTCAGAGAAATTCCAGTTAAAATTAGACTCTTTGGAAAAATCCATATCTAAGACTTCTGGTTTGGAAAAGACCTTATATGTCTCTGTAAACTGCTGGGTAATATTACGATGTAATTTAGATGTTGAAAAAGGTTTAGTAAATGGAGCAATGGGGAAAGTTGTTGACTTTGTTAGTTATGCAAATAGAGATGAGATTGAATTTTTGAAGATTAAATTTGATCAGATTAAAGAGGTGAAACAAATTGGACGCTGTTGTGTTCGTTTCTTGCTTGTAAAAGATTTGTATGTTCGTAGAAAACAGTTTCCTGTTTGTTTAGCATATGCAGTGACTATTCATAAATCTCAAGGTTTAAGTGTAGACAATGCTTTGGTAAATATTGGAAGTTCTGTTTTTAAAGAGGGTATGGCGTATGTTGCATTGTCTCGAGTAAGAACGTTATCCGGATTGTATTTGATTGATTTTGATGAGCAAAAGGTTAGTGCAGATGTAAATTGTGTGAAAGAGTACAATAGGTTAAGAAGACTCTATGCTCCTAATTTAGGTGAATATCCTATTTTTGAAAAACGTTTAATACGTCCAAAACGAAAATATGATTAAGATTATACTGAGGTTGCGAAGAAAAAAGAATTGAAAAGAATGACGAGTCTGGAAAGAAAATAGAAGGGAACACGGTTGCTAATATTGTAGGATATCAGTTAGAAAATAGTTCAGGTATCAATTGTTATGCTAATGTAATTGTGAACGTTGTCTTTTTTTAGAAAATCTACAGCATGCAATTGTTGAAAATCGAGAAAATAGATTTTGTTCTTCGTTACATTATATTTTTGAGAAGTTGAAAACTGAAAAAACGAAAATCCATACTGCTTCTGAAGTGCGGAATCTTTTGGATATATGTTCTGGTTCTTCACCATTTACACACAATGTACAGCAAGATGCTCAGGAACTTCTTATGTTTATGCTTGCAGTATTAGAAGATGAAGGTATACAAATTGAAAATCTGTTTGGACTACGTTACAGATGGGTTCATAGATGTGACAGCTGTTCATTTTCATCTACCACTAACATAGACACTGAACGATTCATATATTTGACGATACCAGATTGCGAAATAGTGGGGCATATTATCAAGGGCTCTATCGCCGCTTTAGCGGGACATTTTGCCGACAAAGCGGCGATATTTTTAACGCCCTATTAGCAAGACGTAACAGGCGTTAGCGACAGCTTTCAGGCGATAGCGGCCGGGTTTTACATCGCCTTGCATGTCAGCGATAATTATCGCTAATGACATGCAAGGTAGGCGTTCCCAACTAAAAGCGACAGAAAACAGTCGCTTACATACCTATCGCCTATTAGCAATACCCGCGAAGCGATAAAAAAACGCGCGCTAACCCCGATTAGCGCTTGTTTTTTAGAACTGATAAAAACATGACTTAGCAATGAAAGTCAATGGGAGGTGGATTGTAAGGTTAAGTCCCCAGATTTAGCGATAGGATTTTATCGCTGGATTTCTCGCGTTAAAGCTGGGTTTCGTCGCTATCGCTGGATATTTTATCGCAATGGAGATAAACCTTGCTATTAGGATGTTATTTCCGCGGTAATATCCAGCGATAGCCGGCGATGAAAAAAGGCGCGCTAAGCAAGGTTTGCGATATTTTTCGCATGTTCTTGCTAATATGCCCCAGTGTCTTTTAACAAATTAGTAAAAACAGCTAATCAAGATATGGAATGTACTCAGTGCAAATCGGAAATGTTGTCAACATTATTTATAGAAAGATGTGGACAATATATTATTTTAATGCTGCAACGTTGTAGAGCAGATGGAACAATACTGGAAACCAAAATTTAAAATTTTGTGGCAGGTCAAGTGTCAATTTCAGGAAGAACTTTTAAAACAGTGGCTATTGTTTTCCACGATGGACCTACTTCAACATCTGGACACTATACTGTCTATTTAAAATGCAATAAAGGATGGACACTATGTAATGATGCGCATTTAGAGTATACATTTCGGTTGCCTAATGAATTACGAAATTCATACTTAATATTTTTGATGCCAAAAAAGAAGATATCAACATGAATTACTGAGTATATTTTGGATATTTCCACTACAAATGATTTTAGAAACATCATTCACCCTATCAGAAACATGTGGATATGATTTTAGAAGTGTATGTTGGATATCCTCATTGCAAATGTTTTCAGAAACATCATTTGGCCTATTGGGAAAGTGTGTATATGAATTCAAAAGTTTATTTCGGATATACTCAATGGAAATACTTTCAGAAACGTCATTCGGCCAATAGGGAAGATGTTCGTAATTACGGTTTCAATTATTAATTCTGTTCTTTCATATTGCGTTTCAAAAATTGTGTTTGAAAGAAGGTGGTGATATATTTGAAGTTTGTATTATATACTATGTTACTAAGGATGTTTATTTGTGAAAATGTAAATACCAAGTTGCGTTGGTTGTAGACATTTTGAAGAGAAGTATGTTTTTTTTAACAATCTTATTGATTGTATTTTTTTGCCCGCTGTCATATGATGATTAACATTGAAATCACTGTTTATGGTGAAATTCAATACAATCTGAAGACAGCAAAAAATGGCAAATTGAATATGTGATGTAATTGTATACTTATGCTGTGTTGCGAAAACTATACCATTATATGTAATAACAGAATTCTTTTCTTCTTTTTACAGACCTTACTACTAAAGTTTAAAATACTTTAAATTTGCATTTAAAAAAAGAAGTGAAATTATATTACTATTAATTTCATATCTACTTGGAAACAGGTAAGATTAATCCACCCAGGTACTACCCTTTCAGTGTATCAAAGACACTGTGACTCCTCATGCCCATCTCCAGTCACCCAGCCAGTACTATACACTAATGCAATTTCTCCACTAATACCCAAGTACTTATAAATTCAGCATACACTCTCCTTGCAGTACTGTAATCATCCAGTCACTGCTGATGTACTCATACAATCGTCCAAGCACTAACACAAGCAGTGCTACAATTGTCTGTGCACTATCCATACAGATCTCTAAGCAGGCACATACTACTCATTCACTCATCTAAATACCCTGGTAATACCCATGCAATCTATCAATCACCCTGTCAGTCCCCATGCACTTCTCCAATCACCCATCTAGCGCAGTGTACTTATCTAATCACTTCGCTAATACCAAAGTACTTATAAATACACCATGCACTCTCTTTACCTCACTATAATCATCCAGTTACTAGTCATGTACTTATGGAATGGCCTAAGTACTAACACAAGTACCCACTATTATTATTAATAGTAGGTTTTAGGAAGATATAGTTAGAAAGTAGCATTTAAAAACCTTTTAAATTCACTGAAAAAACCATAGGTTTCAGGGACGTTATAGTTAGAAATTACCATTTAAAAAACCTTTGAAATTCACTGAAAAAACCATAGGTTTCAGGCACGTTATAGTTAGAAATTAGCATTTATAAAACCTTTAAAATTCACTGAAAAAACCATAGGTTTCATTAACGTTATAGTTAGTTGGACATTTCACTCATACAAAACCAGAGAAATTCCACCGTTATAGTTAGTTCAGCTAACTATAACTCACGCCCCCGCAATGCACTGCTGATGACGTCACATATTACATCATTCATGAAATGGTCAGTGACATCACTGATGACATCTCAAATGACATCACTGATGACATCATCCATGTGACAATCTGATGCACCTTCTCACACCCTAATATAACCTTTGATACACCGTCTCCAAAATGCAGAATACCATTTTCGAAACCATAGACACACCAATTCCACTTACTACATATCTAGTCACTGGTTGTTAGGTCTACATATACATCCACTCATTCACCCATACAATCACTCATACATGCAGTCACTCATCAATACAACACTAACATATGCACTCATACACCTACACAGACACTCACACAACAGCACCCATCCAGAGTTGCTCACACACCTAGTCAGTCAGGCAAAGAATCAATCATACTTCCATTTACTGACCTATACCTGTAAATATACACAACACATCACTTATGCAAACAGAAAGAAACGCATAATTACTCTCTTATACAATCACTGATACAAGTGCACACTCATCTATACAGCCACTGTCACAATCATTGACTATCATGTATAGACATTTATATACTCTAACTCTCACATACACTGCCTTTTACATATGTAGTTACTTGGACATGTACCAGTGAGACATCCATTCACTCACTAACACACCCATACACACACTCAATCACCCATACAGCTTTTTCCACATCTTCTTGAACCCATACACTCAGTGAATCAACCACTCAAACATGTATGCACAGAGTTACACACCTCCCACGCAGCCACACACACACTCAGACACCCATACAAATACTCAGGCAACCAATCAATAACCCATATAGACACTCATGTAGCTACTGACCAACCCATGCAGCAGCTTATACAACAGCACACAGACTGATACAGACATTCACACAGTTTAGTCACTAACCCATGCATTCAGTAAAACACGTTTAATAACTCACTTAAACAGTCAGTCACACACATACTAAATCCTCCATCCAGACACTTATACACCCACTCATTCTTCAATACAGCTTGGTATATATATATAATACATATTTAAAGTTTAAAGAAAAACACATTCACTGGATGATGTCATCAGTGATGTCATTTGAGATGTCATCAGTGATGTCATCAGTGATGTCACTGACCATGTCATGAATGATGTAATATGTGATGTCATCAGCAGTGCATTATGGGGCGTGAGTTATAGTTAGCTGAACTAACTATAACGGCGGAATTTCTCTGGTTTTGTATGAGTGAAATGTCCAACTAACTATAACGTCAATGAAACCTATGGTTTTTTCAGTGAATTTTAAAGGTTTTTTAAATGCTAATTTCTATCTATAACGTGCCTGAAACCTATGGTTTTTTCAGTGAATTTCAAAGGTTTTTTAAATGGTAATTTCTATCTATAACGTCCCTGAAACCTATGGTTTTTTCAGTGAATATATATATATATATATTTTTTTTTGTCCAACAAAGGCCGAAGCTGTTCAAGATGCACTTGACAGTGCGTCTGCCTTCCGGCATCACGGTTCAGCCCGCCCCAGCCATCCAAGTTCATTGAATTGCCTGACGCGTTTCTGTGGCCAACGTACCACTTCATCAGAGGCATTTCTCCTGTATGCATTGGAGCGCTCTTTATACTGCATGCTGATTAGTTGAAACCCCTCATGGGTTCAACTACATATTTGAATGCTTCATACAGCATGCTGGGATGTGTAGTCACATCGAGCTTTCATTAAACACATATAGTAGGTTCCAATGTGTACAGAGTTCAGAGAATCAATTAATGCCGAGTGGCAGACGCACTGTCGAGTGCATCTTGAGAAGCTTTGGCGTTTGTTGGATAAAATTATGACACAGGTGCCCTCCCGTGCAAGATGCCCCATCTCGAATGAATGAGAGGCTGAGGGAGAGGAACCATCCTGCTCCGGTTTCCAGCACAGTGCGTCTTGATGAAAAGTGTCTGCTCCCATCACATCCAGATCCTACCAAGGATTTTAACTGACTCTCTGAAATCTGTAAGCATTGGAACCTACTATAGGTGTTTAATAAAAGCTCGATGTGACTACACATCCCAGCATGCTGTATGAAGAAATCAACTACGTAGTTGAACCCACGAGGGGTTTTTCAACCAATCAGCATGCAGTATAAAGAGCGCTCCAATGCGTACAGGAGAAATGCCTCTGATGAAGTGGTACGTTGGCCACAGAAACGCGTCAGGCAATACAACGAACTTGGATGGCTGGGGCGGGCTGAACCGTGATGCCGAATGGCAGACGCACTGTCGAGTGCATCTTGAGAAGCTTCGGCGTTTGTTGGATAAATATATATATATATATTTTTTTTTTTTAAATAATATTAATGTTTTCATTTATTGTAAAATGAAAATGTTATGTGTGTATTAATTGTGTTTATATAAGTCTATCTAGATACTTTACTGAGTGCATCAGGGCTCAGAGTTATCAAAATTTCACGCAGCACAGCATCGAAGGGAGAGGGCAGGAATGCAACATATTTATTTATTTATCAAGATGTCACATTCCTGCTCTCTTCCTATGCTGGTGCACCGAGTGCTGCCTACCCCAATGCGCCATTGAGCAAGGGTGCAACCCTTGATAAATCGGGGCCCTGGGAGTAGTGGTGTACAGTGTCAGCCTGACAGGGAGGGTGTTGCACCGTAGGAGTGAAGTGGACATCATGTAAATGATACTGCCTAGAACCGGTTCCAGTGTGAGCTAGCCAGGTGCTCGCTTGGACTGATTTAAGAAGGCATGCCGACTCCCGTCAATACTAAGATAGTAGTATATCAGGGGTGTTAACATTCTTCTCTGTGCCTTTAGGAAAGCTCATACAGTACCAGTCTCCCTGATGTGCAGTATACAATGGGAGACTGACTTGGCAAAGATCATTTGTTTTAATGCATGAGTAGTTCAAAATGTAATTTTAGGTTAGGAAACTAGATATAAGCTATCTGATTTAGAAAGTACAATAATGTGCCTGCCAAATTGCTTTTTGTAGAGTGTACCACTAATAATTTCTTTAATTTTCTTTATTCCTTTCATAAGCACCCAAGGGAAAGATGACATCTGAGGGCTAAGTGGCTGCCACTAGTAGTGATGCGGTGCGGGTGGACTACCAGCGCTGCAGCAGATGATTCAGCTAGCCCCAGTAAGTCACTTTTATTATTCTTACTTTTATGTCTCCCCACTAATAAAATTATGGCCTTGTGTATTTTATACTATCTACATTTTTTTTCAACTCCCCTATCCAATGTTTGCTATCTCTGCATTACCCGGTGTTTTCTATATTACCTGTTTCTGCAGCTGACTTTCTCCTGCCTGTAGCTTTCTTCTGTTTTCTTTTTTTTGTTAGCTTTCCCTCGCCCCTCTGTTATATGTCTTGTGTAGTACTGTTAAGAGAACGGATTTTTGATAACATGAAGAGGACGCATGTCCATGTACACTACTCACCAAACATGTAGATTGACAAGGCTTTCTTGATTAATCAGTCAAAAAGTACAGAGACAGAGAGATAGAGTGGCCATGGTCAAAAACCCCCAATGTTGTCTATTTATTCTGTTATGCAGTATGCTAGCAGTTTCCATGAGAGTGCAGCATAGCAGTAAAGGAATGAGATCCCATTGCAAAACCAATACCATATGTCCTTCATTGACCATTCCCTTCCACCCCTTCTTTGGGATTCACATCCTTTTTTGGGTTGAATTGACAACCTGGCTTTTTTTAACATGTTGTCAACCAACAAACCTCCCAAAGTGATATTTTCAAAAGAAGATACTGATAACCCAACTGTAGTGAGGTATTGCTGTTGTACTTTGTGAAAAATAGTATCTGGTATCTCAACTGAATGCATTCTGTTTTTCTTGTAGGTGCACAGACCACCAGTGCTGCAGCAGTGCCAGAAGCCATCCAGGGACAGAGGAGGCCCAGGCGTTCGGTGGGGGAGCAGTCCCAGCTGTGGCAGGGACAAGTGGTAAGTCACCCTGCTTTCTTATTAACAATACTGTATTTGCTAAGCGAGGCAGATATCCCACCCATAACTTCCCTGTCCGCAGCATTTTGCCACCTAAAACTGCAGCATTGTTCAATTGTAGGCGGTGGAATGTGTGTCTATTTCAGTTAACAGCGCAGCTTTACAATGTTTGGAATGCATACAAACCGAAAACAAGGTGCGTTCCTCAGTGTCCACTCAATCACCTACTACTTGTACTTCACTTCATCTTTTCTTTATCTCAGCCTACCAAAAAATGTAAGTTCCATTTTGGAATGTGCCACATTTTTCTGCCAAAGTAACATATATTTTATGACTTCCATGACAGATTTAGGGCCTGATTTAGATTTCTGTGGATGGGTTGCTCTGTCACAATGCTGACGGATATCCCATCCACCAAAGTATAAATCCCATAGTATATTGTGGGATATATCTTTCGGCAGACGGGATATCGGTCACTGTTGTGAAGGAGTAACCTGTCCGCTGAAATCTAAATTACGCCGTAAGTCCTGTTCCAATTTGTTTTCTTCCGTCAAGTCGTCATTCAGCAATCAATGTGACTAAGCAAAAGTGTATCACATAATCAGTGACACCCAACCATCCCATAGCTAAACCTCTACCTAGCGTAACCCCTCTAACTCACCTTCCTGTAGAGTAACTTTCTCTAATGTCAAGTGAAGGTATTTGTTGAAAATAATTTGTGGTGGAGGTCCGGGTGCAATGTGGTACTAAGTGCCTGATTAAGAGTTTGGTGGGTGAGATACTCTGTGACAAACATGCAAAATAAAATTTGCCCCAGTCGCTGTACTGCAGTGTACCATTTATAATCGGTGCACTGTCTACTTATAATAAGTTAATAAATGATCCTACCATTACAACTGCTCCAAAATCCTGCTGCATGTAGCAGAACTGCCAGCAGGCCTGTATTAATGTTGCACATATACAATAGTCAAGTATACTATTCATTGTGCAGCTTATACGCCTTATTAATGAGAGGCAATTCAAAACACGCAAAGTGTCAGTTCAGTTTTGCTCTGAAATCCTTTAAATGAAAACTACTTTTTGATTATGTTTGTATTCTGGCTTAATTCCTAACAGTCAGTGCATTTGCATTATGTGATGCAAATGTGGGAAAAACTTGGCCCTGTGACTAAGCACATCAAAAACTCCAATGACCCTAGGGAACCAGCAATGTTCTGCTGCTGTGCCACTATAGTATAAACAAGTGTTTGCATTGAGCTTTACAATTTGTATTTTTCATTCTTGATATAGCTACTTTTGCTGCTGGAGGTCAAGAATCCTGGCAGGAGAGACTCATCTGTTGCGGTGCCAGAGGCTGGAGGACATCTCAGTCCCACGTGAGCTGGTCTGTGACATGGTCCATCTAAGGCCCGAAATGGATGCCCTTAAGGCCCTTTTTTATTGAACATTTTTTGGTGGGAGGTACTGTGCTGTTGTGGGTGGAGAGGGTGGAAATTGGGAAGGGAAATTGGGGAAAGGGTCAGACTCTGGACATCTGGCAGTTTCTGCTTGGGGAGAGAGGTGGGCCTGTTATGGGTGGAGAGGGTGAGTTTCTTCCTTATGTAAAAAGATGTATGTTTTTTTATACATATCACTCCCTAACTGTCTTTTTTGTTTACATTCCTAATTAGTCTAGCATTTTGTTTATTTATTGATGGGAGCGAGACAAGAAGCTGTCATCTGAGACTGTCACATGTTATAATGTACATTGACGTCCCCCCAGACTTTCCCTTTGTGAAGTCCCTTGCCATGGATTTATTTTTTAGTAGGCTACTTTACGTATCTCTTCCATCAGTCCAGTTTACTCCCGCTACCAGAGTTGGAACAGACTAGTTATGTTTGACTTATTGCTTAATGAGGTTTTGCAGAACCCAGTCACCTATCAGTGTATTCTAGTTAGTTAATACCCTTGTCCTACCCACTGTAACTATTGACCACTTTATGCCAACAACATACACAAAAATCTTAATCGTATCTATCTCTGCCTCTTGAGAACAACTTTAGCAATAAGTTCTTAACTATTTTACTTCCTAATTATTACCTGAAAAGATTAAGCAATGGCTGCTACCTCTCTCAATCTTCCCAAACTTTATTGCAGGATTTTCCAAAGGGTCTTGTTAATGCAAGTGGTAGTAGTAGGCTAGCACTAACAGGTACGAGGTTCACAAAGCGAAGTCCCACTCCCACCCATACCGAATGATGCTTGCAAAGTGAAATCCATCTGTAGGATTATTCAGAAGGATTATTTTTCAGAGGCCTCTAGACTGAAAGAAAACACAGAGTAAGTTGGCAATCCAAGACTGAGAGACCCCCATGACAAAAACGTCATACAAAGAACAATTAGCGGTAGTACTGCTAAGAAATCTGGGTAGCCAATAACTATTTAATTTATTTAAAAAAATGCAAACTAATCTTTAAAAAAACCTTGAGTCAGGAGAAAGTTACTGCATGTTGCATAGATTTATAAGCAACACAAGACCTGACTCAGAAAGGTAAAGTACGTTACACTTTTGTTGTGTAAGTTTACTCCTATTAACTTTCCGATCAGTAATGTAGCTTTATAAGTTGTAACATTGCAAGTAGCAAGTAACTCCTATTATTTTTAAATGAGTTACTGTTACTACTCATACAGTTACTGGCTGGTAGTACAGTTACACTGCAAGAGTAAACTTACACCAAAAGTATAAATTACTTTACCTTCATGAATTAGGCCATAGTGTACAATAGTGCTACCTGGGACAGACATTGCTGTAAATAAGGCTTTACATGATGCTAATGTCCCTTTTAAGCCTGGGTCTGTGTAGTAGGGCCAGTGTGGACTATTGTTGAGAAGATCCTGTAACAGTGAGTTGGCGTTGTGATCACAAAATCTGCCACACCAAGTGTGTGATCCATTTATGGTGTAAATTAGTAAGTCACACCTCAATAATTCACACTACCTGGCGGAAGAGGGTTAAGGTATTATTGAATAGATGGGAAGGGGGAGTTGGAGAAAGGTAAGACAAACACAACAGTCATTAAGTTTATGAGTGGCACATCATCACATCTGTTGTGGAAGGAATGACGCAGTTCAGTTATAAAATGAATTGCAAACAGCCCTACAGCCCCAGAGTTCCAAGTTATCTTATGTAACCTAGGGTTGAAAAAAGTACAAAATAGGGAGGACCCACACAGTTCTACAAAATGTTATTGCTATCTTAAAGAAGTCCCAAAATGGGGAGGAGAACATTTTTAGTGTTCCACTGCCAATATCTGAAGAACTGGAGGAAGGTGTGTGTGTCATTTGCCTCTCGGTAGGGCGTACTTTGACTATGGTAGTGGTGGATGCAGGGCTCGACAGGCGTTTCACAAATATGGAAGCTGGCAGCGGTGGAACCACATCCCTCTGAGCAGGTTGAATAGGCGGTATCAATGTCCATGGAGCTGCCTTTCGTATTGGCATTCACTGGCTCATTCTCATCACTGACACTGTCCATAATTCTAAGGCTTTCAGTAACTTTAATTTTCCCTTGTCTTTCAGGGTGGGTCTCGCACTTGGCTGGGGTCCAGTCCATGTCCATGTCCAGATGATCAGAAGGGGGGGCTTGGAGAAGATGATGGAGTGTCTTGTAGTTCCTACTAATCCATAGGATCTGCACATTTGGGGACTACATAAACTTTGGGTGAGGTCCTTAGACTGATTCCATGCACCTACGTAGTATATTTTGGCCTGGAGACCAGCTAGCTCACAGTGCCACCATAAGCCCCACTAACCTAAACAGGAAGCAAAATGGTTTCTCGCAACCATTGAAAAATGACAACCCTGACCCCTCAGGGATCGTGGTAACAGATTTAGAAACGTTTCACTCAGTCACTCGTGCACACTTGTTCTCAGAGAAGTATACAGAGAATACACAATGGGACATTATCAATCTATTTATTGAACTTATATTCTTGTATAAAATACATGTGCTGTGATAATCAGTAGACAAAAGCAGATGAAAGTGATTGCAAGCAGCAAAAGAGTAAATAGCAGATACAGTTCCACCATGGTGCTAAGACAGTGTATATATGCAGGCATATATTACAAGGTAGTAATCAGGCGTACTCCTATTTTGCAATCCCTACTCTGTGTATGTCTAGAGTGTATGTAGGTGTAGAGCCAAGGATCCCCCCACAGATGATCCAACCCCATTAACAAATGTAGGACCACATCTTGGTCACTAACTGGAACCCCTCATGGAGATGTTAGACAGCTGCTTAACGAAGCCTCAGCATGCAGGACCTTTCGATGTCAGTGGAAGTGTTTCCCCTGCCAACCCCCGGAAATGCTTCTTTATTTACAATAAAAAGCATCCTTGCGATGTATATGCAGATTAGTATTATTATGGGTATGCAGATAGCCCTGTCGCCCCATGGATGAAGATTGAATGACATTTCTACAGCATGTGTAAAAGCCTTGTACTTAGTGTTCGTGGCATCATGATAATTTTGCATGAAGCTAGATGTATAAGCAATCTTACATTGTCACTCATGCGAATATGTGCAAAAGGTCACAGCAATAATGGTACTGTGCAGAAAGAGGACAATGTTAAAAAATGTGCACGGTTGCTACATGGGCCTATCTCGGGCACATAATAGGAGTACCCGTTTGTTTTTTGCTGGAGATTGTGAAGCCAATGATTGAAGTGCAACATCTTGCTCAGCAGGAAGCTCATCCTCCTGTTCTGCCCCTACTTCCTACTGCGGCTCCTGTACTCCACTTTAATGCCACAATTGGGTATTAATTTGCGACTGAGACAAATCTCAGTTCAGACTCACTGCTCATCGCCATGACTGCAGAGGCTGTTGGGGTGGTGGTGTTGATGATTTGGGAGTTCTGCTACCAGTCTTTTGCTGACCAGAATAGGGTGAAGCAGGTACAACACATTTCCCGAAAAAGGTGGAGGCTGGCACACCAGTGGTGGCAATATCCTTCTTTTTCTCCCCCTCACTGGATACTTTCTTGGCAGGAACACCCTTCTTTGTGGCCATCTTCAAGTTCTTTCTTTGCTCTGGGAGTTGATACTTAACTGCACAAGTGAAAGCCGAGGAGGACTGAGCTGGTGTGTGCCTCTTCCGGCATTCTGCCTGCCTTTACTGTGTGTAATGATGGCTCTTGTGCAAGCAAAAGCAAAAAAAGAAGAAAACATTTAAGTGAAACATTGCCTTTGCAGTTTGAATCTTCAGACAATATACTTTAGTGATGTTACATTACAAATAATCAACAATAGTATATCTATTCCAAACATTAATAACATAATATTTCAACA
This sequence comes from Calotriton arnoldi, assembly GCA_963921515.1. Lineage (NCBI taxonomy): Eukaryota > Metazoa > Chordata > Amphibia > Caudata > Salamandridae > Calotriton > Calotriton arnoldi. Next base: position 408,395 of record CAWUFW010006413.1, read on the forward strand.
ATATACATATTGAAATGTTTACTTTATGTGCCTTTAAGGCCCGTGTGGCAAGCAGAAGATGCAGGGGGAAAATGGAATAATCCTTAAAAAAATGAATGCCGGTGGGTGCCTATGGCAGGCAGCGGGTGCAGGGCAGGCCTGGGGAAAATGGCAGAATCCTTAAAATAAATTATTGCTGGTGTGCGCCTATGGACTATGGCAGGCAGTGGGTGCAAGACAGCCCGTGGTAAAATGGAATAATCCTTAAAAAAGTTATTGCTGGTGATCCAGCGCAAACCCAATAAATTGATCAGGGATAAATATTCAATGACATTACGTACTTTGGCCCATACACATTCACCCGAATCCCTGATGCGCTGGGGTCAAGTTTGTTAACTTTGCCTTAATTTTACTCTTGATTTTTCAGGTTCAAACTTTAATCATACTGAATATTCACATGTCCGAATAAATAATAATCGACTTTTCATCTACTTGGTCGATGGACCAATTAGTTGAAGAGTTGATGGCAATGGAATTTATAAAGAAACTTTTAATCAATACACTGGCTAAATAACCACAGACTCTCGGTGAGATTTAATACATTTTATCTAGTAATAATAAATGCTCATATCGATTACTTTATAAATTCAAATACTGGAAACCTCCTGAGAGAGAGGGTAAAATCTAATCATAGCAATAACAGAACAATTATTTCAAATATACGTTGGAAAGAGTGGATAGATGAAGAGACATTAGATGCAAGTAAAATATATTTGTTTAAACTAATAAATCGGAGGGATAGATGAAGAGACAAAAGGTACAAAGACAAGAAATATGACTGCAAAAAATATTTCTGCAATACTGATTAGATCAAATACAAACCCAAAGGATCTGTAATGGGAAAACTATCACCCAGGCCTAGGTAGTAGTGGGGACCCCCGGACCAAGAGTCAGGGATCAAAGACTCAAAAATCAGGACAGGGACAGGACAGGAACAGCTAGGCCTCTCTGCAACCCGATGAACAGCGGCGCACCCCTCACTCGGACACCTTCAGCCTAAGCGACCCACAGCAGCTACAGCAGCTAAACCACACCCCTAAACCACCTATTCTTATACCCTAAAAAACACATGTCCATCCCACAATAGATGCTAAGTTCACAATTTCTAGCTAAGGGATTGGTGGTGGGATATCACCCCACCATGAAATCATTTTTCTCTAGACTACACCATTGTTCCACACATTTTTTTACATAGTCATCAATACCCCTTCTCTCTCATGAATATACATGTAACAATATTTTGAACACTTTAATAAATTCAACAACTTCGGGTTCCATTCCCACGATGACACTGGCGTTGGCCGCTTGTCAATGTTCATGTCCTTCACCAGGTCACGTTTTTTCATCTTTGCACAGCAGTTCAGTCATGTAGTCACATGGTACCCGCTCGCTCTCAACTTCACCCGCCCTTACTGAGGCTAACTTAACAAAATGGAACATTCGTCCATTACTAAAAGAATGGAAAACAAACATTTATTAATTATGTGATAATGCATTTTCACTGTTTACCCCTCATCTTAACTTTACTTCATGTTAACGGTTAGCCTAGCATAGCATAAGCAAAAAAGCGGCATTATTCATTAGGATAAGGAAACACACGTTATGCTTTTTACTAAATACATCTGCGGCCTTGCCATGCAAACCTTCTTAATTAGCTCTAAACATAAGATTATTACATTTCCGGTTATTTAAGTATTAATTTTGTTTAGTTCATGCAATTTGCAAAGCAAACTTCCCACGTGTAGTGTAGTTGTGCACATTAATCATTCTAACTCTACTTACTGTTAGTACGTATTATAGGGGTATTCAATTGAGCAGGTTTCTTTCGCAAAATCCTGCTCCATCATTCCCCTCTGATGGCTTTTAGAGCCATCATAAATACTCACCATACCGAGTGCCACCTTTTAATGTATTTAGATTTTACTTTCTTTTTCTTCTTTTATGGCACTCTCATCTAACCTTTTCATCATGTCATAGTATTCTTCATTTATTTCTTCTAACTCCATCTCTTCTCTCTTTCTTTTTATTCCTTTTATTATATTCTTTTGTCTGTTGCATCTTTTCTTTCTTTTATGCATTTACAACACTTATACGCTGTTAATATTACCAGAGCTACTATAGCTACTGAAAATATTGGCATTATTATTTTCCCTAATAAATTACTCCCAAAGGTAGAAACTCCAGTTGGGTTAAATCACTATGCAATTTGGTAATATTTCTAATATATCCTTCTATCCCTTTACTTTTATCCGGGATATAGGTACAGCAGTGTTGAATTTTCAACATGCCACAGACGCCACCCTCTTTTGCCAAAAGAATATCAAGGGCAAGTAAATTTTGCAAAACCATTGATCTAATTGCCACCATTTCAGTATCAATCATTAAGAACCCACCAGCAGTATCTGTTGATAAACGGTCAACCACTGTGGACAATTTTCGAATTTTGTTTGAATTTAAAACAACTCCAACTGAGGGTATCAGTGCTCCAAAGATATCACCTACTATTTCACACATAATATATTCTCGGGAAAACGGGATCAGTTCCACCCTTTAATCCCCATCCTCCAGTAATTTTGTAAGTATGCTCACACTCACTAGTGCCAATGAAATAATTATTATAGTTAGTCTTTGATCTAAATAAACATAGTTTCCTTTCTGTGACCAGTCCAGGGACATCGCAGCATATGTCTCACCCTTCTCATAATTTCCTTCTCTAAAAGCCCAAGGTGGTGTAGGTATTTTTGTTCATCAGCTTTCTTCTGGAAACTTGCTCTTCTATTTTCTACCATATCTAAGAATAATCTCTCTTCTACATGTAAACTACAAGTTAAATTGTTTTTGTAGGCATGTTCTACATCTAATGGTTTAGTGATATGGAAGAATTCTCCCACATAGCATGCATTTTTACTAACCCTGGGCATAATACTTTGCTACGCTCACGAAGCATGCAAAGTTTGTGCTACTACGCACTACGCAAATTGCACGTAGCAGAGTGAATAACTGTGCTAATCAACGTAGCGTAGCAGGAGTATAATAAACTCCTTCAAATGCTTTGATAAAGCAATTTTTTATGCTAAAAAGCATATAACCAATTCACAAAAATGAATTTTGACAATAAAATATTAAGCAAATGAGAGAGGTGATGATTTTGGAGTCCCCCTAACCTAGGGGAGGACCAAGCAGATGCCTTGAACACAAAAAGCATATCATGTGAACGATTCAATGGTGGTCCCTTCCACCTAGGACCACCCCAAGCACAGTTATGGGCAAAATACAATCCCAACCAAAGGCCCTGCAAAGCATTATGGGACGAGATTAGCAGTGGGCAGTGAATATTATAGTGTCCAATATCAAAATAATTCTACAAAGAGCTGCAGTTCAACTAGTCGTTACTAGGTGTCCCTCACGAGTCAAATGCAAAAGCATTGAAATTATTAATACATCAAGTTGCAGTTCCACTAGTCGTTACAAGATGTCCCTCACGAGTCAAATGCAAAAGTATTGAAAACCTTTCATGAAGCTTTTGCATTTGACTCGTGAGGGACACCTAGTAATGACTAGTGGAACTGCAGCTCTTTGTAGAATTATTTTGATATTGGATACTATAATATTCACTGCCCACTGCTAATCTCGTCCCATAATGCTTTGCAGGGCCTTTGGTTGGGATTGTATTTTTGCCAATAACTGTGCTTGGGGTGGTCCTAAGAGGATGGGACCACCACCGAATCGTTCAATAAGATGTGCTTTTTGTTTTCAAGACATCTGCTTGGTTCTCTCCCTAAGTTAGCGAGGATACCAAAATCATCACCTCTCTCACTGCTTGTTTACTTTTTGTTTTCACTTAGTGAAATGACTATATGCATTTTTTAGCATATAAAGACAGACATATTTATTTTATCTTAACTTGTACTGTACAAGATGCTTTTGGTAATTATTGTACAGTGCAGTCAAGCACACAGCTAATTTGCATAGCTACATGTAGTTGAAGCTGTACTTCACGTAGCTACGTGAAGTGCTACTACGCAAACTACGCCCAGGCTTAATTTTTACCACTTACTACTTTACTTAGTTCCCTTACAATTGGTATTTCTGAAAATACTAAATCTATATTAGTATATTGATACTCCAGTTTACCTGTCATGTAAAATAGGCTACTAAGGACACTACACGACACACCATATGTTAGTGAAAGGTGGTGATAGGTTATACCTTCAGAGACAGACAAAGGTAATTTCATGCAAACATAACAATCACTCACATTCATAGTATTAGTATATTCATACAACAACTTGGTAAAAACGTTTAACGAAAAATCACTAATTGATTTGTCATGATGGAAAATACTTGCATCCATTTGTTTTATATTAGTATTCATAAGTTGTTTAGAAACATCTTTCATTCCTTCAATCAACACACTATTAGTAGTCTTTACAATGTTATTCACATTAAAAATAGGTATGACAGCAAATAATAGGACCCATATAATTGTTAATAGAAAAACACTACATAAGCAGGTTTTAATACATCTACATTTTAGACTAGATTTTAGTTGTTCAGTCACTTTTACTTCTGCCATTTTGATATACTTACAAAAAGAAAAATACAATAAAAAATCTAACAATCCTTTTTAGTCTACAACCCTAAAAAAATTCGGGAAAATCTATATGAATTCTATTCTGAATAAAAAATTCTAAAAATAGATTTTTGGGTAAACCTACACTTAATGACTTTCTTCTTCACCCCCTTCTTTTATTTCAGTCTTTTGGTTTTTCTTGAGCCTTTAATTCAAATTCAACTGACAATTTTTTTTCCACCTTAATCTTTTTACAGTTCCTTTTAAGGTGGTCTCAGTTTGTTCTCATCTTTTTTTTCAGTGTCACTATTTCATGTTCTTCGTTTAAACCTAAACCTTCAAATTCTTATAGTATTATGTAGGTCCATTCTGGAGCTTTGTATTTCCTGCATGGAATTCTTGCTCTTTTGTATTTTCTGGTTGTTTTTCTTTTGTATTTTCTGGTCCTGTTTGGCTTGAGACTTCGTTACTTTGCTCTGGTCTTTTCCTCAATATTCTCTTGACTATTCTATACTTTAGTCTTCTTGCTCCACCTGACCAATTGTTTCCTTTTCTAGGTCTCCTTTTCTGTACTATCTTTTCACTTTCTGTGTTTTGTTCACCATTTCTTTTATTTAGTCTTCTTTCTATCCGTTTTTCTCCGCTCCCTTGTATTTCTGTTTCTGTAGGCTCATCACTTTTTTCTGGATCGTCAGTGAGTTCACCTTCTTCTAGTTTCATTTGTGACTTCATTCTCCTCTGATCCAACTTCTGACTCATCAGCTGTTTCTCTTTCTTCTGTTTCGACAGCTGCTTCACTTCCTTCTGGTTCAATAGCAGCCTCACCTTCTTCCGACTCAACAGCAGTCTTTTCAGTCCCAGTATCTGGTGCCCACTTTACTTGACTTGTGCTTGGCTGTTCATTGTCAAAATGTTCATCAGAATCTGTCACTCCAGACTCTTCAGCTTCACACACTTCAGCTGCTGGTTCTTGATTTTGATTTACCAGTTGCCGTTCTTCAGGTCTTTCAATTGGACTTGGGACTAGGCGAGTATGGCTTGCATGTATCCAGTTTGGTAAGCCAAAACACTTTACTGCTGTGGTCATCACCAATATGATCTGGTAAGGGCCACTCCAACTGGGTTCTAGGCACGTTTTCCTCACATGCTTCTTGACTAGGACCCACTCATCAGGATTCAAATCATGTGCTTGGTTCTGCTGTGTCGTTGTGGCTTCTCCTCCAACCAGAACGCACCAGATCAGCCAGTCCTTTGCAATAATCTAGCACACGATCATCAGACATATTCATCAGTTTGTTCGCAGGTACGTATGCTTGTCTCATGGCTCTTCCCATCAACACTTCATGGGGACTTAATCCAGTCTTTTTGTCAGGAATACTTCTAAGACTCATCAATACAAGGGGTAAAGCGTCAGGCCATTTTAGTGTTGTGAATGCACATACCTTCCCTAATCTTGATTTTATTGTGCCATTTATCTGCTCAACAATGCCAGATGCTTCTGGTCGATAGGCACAATGCAGCTTCTGTTCAATTTGCAATGCTGCACAAATCATCCAAATTATTTCATTATTGAAATGCAATCCTCTATCTGATTCCAAAGTGACTGGAAAACCAAATCTAGGGATCAATTCTCTCAAAAATAGCTTAGCCACAGTAAGGCTGTCATTCCTTCTCGTTGGATAGGCCTCCACCCAGCGAGAAAACAAACAGACAATGACAAGGACGTACTTTAGCCCATTACATGGAGGTAATTCAATAAAGTGAATCTGAAGTCTAGTGAAAGGACCTCCTGCTTTCCCAATTACGCCCCAACTTACAACTGTCTTTCTTCCTGGGTTTTGTTTTTGACATTTGGCACACTTTTGACATAAACTTTCTGTGTTGACCCTGAACTTTGGATTGTACCATGTCTGCTTGAACAGTCTTAACATTGCGTCCCTTTCAACATGTGTCAGCCCATGGTACATCCTGGCCATGTGAGAAAGTAAAGAATCTGGTAATACTGGTCTTCCATCGAGATAAACCCATACCTCATCTTCTGCATTTTTCCTACAACCTGTTCTTCTCCACTCTTCCTTCTCTTTATCACTGGCTTCTTCCTGCATTTGCCTTACCTCATCCCAAGTCTCAAATGTGGTTGTGAGCATAAGGTGGCATTCGGTATTTCCTCTTTCAATTGATCTGCTTATTGCCATCGTATTTTGTGTACAGTAACGCGCTAATTGATCCGCGTATCTGTAGCCCTTTGTCACATTGTCATCTCCTGATTGATGTGCAGCACATTTTACAACTGCAATTCTTTTTGGTAACTGTAAAGCATCCAATAATTCCTTTACAATTTTTCCATTCTGAATTGGGGAACCTGAGGAAGTCAAAAATCCTGTTTGCATCCATAACTGACCGAAGTCATGTACGACGCCAAATCCATACTGACTATCGGTGAGAATTGTTACTTTTAGACCTTTTACCAATTTACATGCTCTAGTCATAGCAATCAACTCTGCGACTTGAGCGGAGTTTACCCCCTTCAAACAGGATGCTTCTAGTGCTCCTGATAAGGTGCAGACAGCATAACCAGCACACAATTCACCTTTTTCATTTCTCAAACATGATCTATCCACAAACAGCTCACAATCTGATTCTTCCAAGGGTTCATCCTCTATTTCAGGACGGGGCTTAGTACAGAGTTCTGTCACCTCCAGACAATCATGTTCTGCTTCCTCTTTCACCTCCTCACATCTTGAATTCGGTAGCAAAGTAGCAGGGTTCACAGTAGCGCACCTGACCACTGTCACATTTTCATCGCCTAGAATCACTCTCTCATATTTAGTCAGCCGACTAGAGGTCATGTGTTGAGTCCGAGTGCGAGTTAAAAGGATCTCAACAGAATGTGGTACATACACTTTTACTTGGTAACCCATCACAATAGCTTCACTCTGTTCTAGACTTACACAAGTGGCAGCTACTGCTTTTAAACAGCCTGGTAATGCTGCAGCCACTGAATCCAGGGTAGCAGAAAAATATGCCACTGGACGTCGTGCCATTCCGTATTTCTGGGTGAAAACTGCAAGTGCACATCCATCTCTCTCACAACAGTACAATGCAAATTCTTTAGAGTAATATGGCATTCCCAAAGCAGGTGCTTGACAAAGACTGTTTCGTAATTTGGAGAAAAATTCCATTCTCTCTTCGTCCAACACAATTGGATCTTTCACATCCTTTCGTGTCAACCTCTGTAGAGGTTTTGCAATCAATAAGAAACCACAGATCCACTGTCTGCAGTATCCAACCATTCCCAAGAACATTCGCACTTCTTTTTGATTTCTGTGTGGATTCATTTTCTTGATCACACTGATTCTCTCTGGCGTCACCTTTCTGACCCCTTTTTCAATCTTGTGACCTAAGTACTGAACTTCCTGTCTACAGTATTGCAATTTGGAGGGTGACACTTTATGTCCTCCTTCTGCTAAATGGTTCAATAAAGCAATTGTGTCTGTAACACATGCTTCTCGTATTTTTGATGCCACCAGTAGGTCATCAATATATTGAACAAAAACAGAGTTTCCAGGCACGACCAAACTCTCCAAACATTTTTTCAAGATCTGATTAAAGATTGAAAGACTCTCAGTGTACCCTTGATGAATTCTGCACCATGCCAAGACACGGTTTCCAAACCGGAAAGCAAATAAATATTGACTTTACTGGTGCAAAGAAATGGAGAAAAATGCCTGACATAAATCAATGACAGTGTACCACTCAGCATCACAGGGAATTTGGTAAAGAACTACTGTTGGATCTGGCACTACTGGACAACATGGCACTACAATTTCATTCACCTTTCTCAGGTCTTGAACTATTCTATATTTTCCATTAGGCTTTTTAATTCCAATAATGGGTGAGTTACAGGGACTGCTCATTATTTCTTTTAGAATTCCCTGTTCAATCATTTGATCAATTACAGGTGTCACTCCAGCAATTACTTCTGGACTCATTTTGTACTGTGGGGTATTGGGATATACCTCACCATTCTTTACTGTAATCTGAATTGGATCTACATTTTTCATTAACCCAATCTCTTTTCCTGAAAAATCCCACACATCTGATCTCACTGTACCTTTCAACTCTTCAGGCAAATCTTCCTCAGTGAGTAGTGAATATAACTCACTCACTTCTGACTCTCGCTGGGCCATCATGACTTTGTATTCAACATCCTCATCAGGTGTCATAGATGCAACACCATCCGGTGTACAATAAATAGTGCAATTTGTTTTACACAACAAATCTCTGCCCAGGAGATTAACAGGACTGGTATCACATACCACAAACTGATGCATGTCTTTGAAGTTTCCAATATGAACTTCAATAGGGCTGTGACAGGAGTTCTGATATGTTTATTTGCAATGCCTACAACTTGGATAGTCTCTCCTGAGAGGGGTAGGGTTGGAATTTCTGCTGCTCTCACAGTAGAATGGGTATCACCAGTGTCCAACAAGAAGGTGATATCTTTACCTTCTACTTTTCCATCTATGAATGGACCTGACTGATCTACTGCTAAAGATGCGCCAAGTACGCACTCTTCCTCCCCCCTCAGGCACCGTCATTGAGATGTATCCGAATCACTCTCATTGCAACGCACCAAATACTGCGAAACTAGTGGATTCTTACCAAACTGCTCTTCTCCTCAGAATCCAGAACTTGCACTGTACATCTGCATATGAGCATTCACATTACAGGGGATAGGAGGTTGTGGCACCTATAACTGTGGAGTAACTACCTGCTGCTGCTGCTGTTGATTCCCAACCACCTCATTCCGCATCTGTGGATTTAAATTTTGATTTATTTCATTACCCTTTTGTCCAGATCTACACTCGTTCTTCCAATGTCCAAACTTTCCGCAGGCATGACAAGGAAATTTCTTTTTAGCTTCTTCCTTACTCAATTTAAATTTTCCCTTACCTCCACTGTTTACCTGACCAACCTGATTCTGACTTTGTTGTACATTACTATTTTCCTGTTACTGTTCTGCCATCTTCACTTGTGCCCACATAATTTTTTCCTTTAACTTTTTAAGCCTTGAATCAATATTATCACTGCAATATTTTGCATACCTCAAAATTTCGTCTATTGACTTACTTTGCCAGCAGAGCATATGCTGCTGTATCATTGAACTAATCTCTGGTTTCAATCCATATACGAACCGATGTAGCAATCTCTCATAATATGCGTGAACCGATTCTTTAGGCTCTTGGGTCGTCCTGTCAATCTTAACCCAATCCCTTTCTTTAGGAGAAATCTTCCCTTTCAAGAAAGTAATGACCTGATGGTACTTCTTCATCACCTCTTCAGATGGTGCACCTGTTTTTGCATCCCTAGGATATTCATCCTTAGGCCAGTCGACAGTAATTTTACATTCTGTCCACAAATCAGCCTGAACCACTATTTCAAAAAGACCATCTAAATCCTTCAACAATACTTTTGAAACTTTTACAAATCTGTCCACTTGTTTATACCATTCAGCAGGCTTTTCTCACAATCTGGGGAAGTCATTTGTAAATGACAATATATCTTGTCTTGTCCATGGTACATGAACATATCCACCACCTGGTACCTCTCTCATGGGACATGCCCTTTCAACTTGCTCGGTTTCTTTTAACGGAAACATGGAATTTCCTTTACCAGTAGTCTCTTCTTTCTTTTTCATCCATTTACTCCTCCATCGTTCTACAGTTCCCCATTTCTTTAAAATATTCATTAATTCCTTTATCTGCAATCTTCTCCTGACGTATTCAAACTTTCTAAATCCTTGTCAGTAAAAGCCATTCTATACGTTTTCTGCAACACTTTTGACTTTTCTATATCTACACCAAACTCACTAGCAACTTCCGATAGTTTTTCATGAAAATTCTTCGTTCTCCAAGTAATACTTTTACACAAAAACAGCAACTCTTCATCACTATAAGTCCCTAGTCTATCTGGACTTACTGTTCCAATAATCATCTCCTCTAAATCTACTTTCAATTGGCTCACATTTAAACTCTGTGGTTGAACTTTTGGCTTGGTCAATTCTTTTATCCAATTAGTTAATTCTTCTGGTGAGGGACCTGCTGAACTCCCTGCTACTGGAGTAAAATGTGGCCCTATTTTCCTTGGGTCTTATTGAATACTTCTAGTCGGGTCTCTGTTAAAAAATCACCAACCGGTAAGTCTAACAGTGTGGTATTTTGGTCATCTTGCCTATTTTTATTTGTTACTGACACTACTTCACTCCTTACACTATTTCTTGGAACTAATAATGTGTGTACTTTTGGCAAAGTCGATTTTTCTCCGAATAATGGTGTATGACCACGGCCTATGGCAGGTGGTGGGTGCAGGAGAGGCCAGGAGAAAGTTGAATCATTCTTGAAAAAAGAATTGCTGCTGTGCAGCTATGGCTTATGGCAGGCAGCGGGTGCAGGGAAGGACAGGGGGAAATGGATTAATCCTTAAAATAAATATTGCTAGACTGACCCTCTGGCAGGCAGGGAAAAAGCAAATAATTGAAAACAAATATTGCTGATGTCTCCTAGAGACTATGAGGATTCCTTTGGGAGGCAATGGAAAACAGGCATAAAAACACTAGCCATTCATATAAAATCATCCTCAAGCACATTATATTCACATCAGCGAAAAAACTAAATTAACAAAAAACAAAAAGACATAGGCCTCTTCTATTAATGCCCCTAAAAAAGGCTTTGAAAAGTAAAAGAAAAGGAACATACTGGCTTCACAAAATGGCCACACTGGCAGGCCTATGTAAAAAGCAAAGCACACTGACTACAAAATCGCTGCCTATGACATGACCACCAAGGACAAAGATATGGACAACAAACAACACCTGCAGGCCAATGGCAAAAGCAAAGCACACTGACTACAAAATGGCTGCCGGCTACATGGCCACCAAGGGCGAAAGCATGGACAACAAAGAACAGATGTAGGTCTATGGCAAAAGCAAAGCACACAACTACAAAATGGCCGCCGGCCACATGGCCACCAAGGGCAAAGGCATGGAGTACAAAGAACACATGCAGGCCAATGGCAAAAGCAAGCCACACTGACTACAAAATGGCTGCTGGCCACATGGCCACCAAGGGCAAAGGCATGGACAACAAAGAACAGTTGAAGGTCTATGGCAAAATCAAAGCACACTGACTACAAAATGGCTGCCGACGACATGGCCACCAAGGGCAAAGGCATGGCCAGCAATGAACACATGCAGGCCTATGGCAAAAGAAAAGAACACTGATGACAAACTGGCTGCCGACCACATGTCCACCAAGGGTGAAGTTATGGACAACAAAGAACAAATGTAGGCCTATGGCAAAAGCACATCACACTGACTATACAAAACAAAATGAACACCCTGCCACATGGCATGGAGCACAAAGACAAAATGGTGCCCTGTGACAAATACAAAAGCACAGTGGCTACTCATAAAAATGGCCACTTGGCCAGCAAAGAAAGGAGGCATCGTAAACAAAGAAGAGCACACTACCATTAATTCAGCAATGGCAAAAACAAAAATAAATTATCTGTCAATTAAAAAAATTTATCAACCACAAACAACTCAAGAAGCCACTCCTTCTTCTCAAATTTGACTTGAATTTGGCCTTTGTAAGCAGTCAATTATGGTCAAAGATAGGTTCTTGGTATATTATCTAAAGGTCAAGGCAGCTCTTTCACGATCCCTGAAGGAACTGATCAAATCAAGCATCCACGACAAAAAGCTTCAACACGAGGCCTATGTGAAGGATTCAGTAGAATGCTTGGGTGCACAGAGTGTTATCGACCAAGATTTGCTGCCAAAATTATATGCCAAAATCCTTGCCAAAAACACAAAAATATAATCTAGGGATGAAGACGAGCAGGAGTTAGCTTTGAAGGCGCATGCCAATCTGTGTGCACTGTTTTATCAAGACCTGGGGAAAGCCCTTTAATTATCTAGCCCTTTAGCTTAGCCCCAAAAAAAATTACTTATGAGACTGAGATGCAGACTAATCCTTTTAAAAGCTTATAAATATGGGCACCTAAACGGTTGTGTTTCTCACAACTGCAGGCTGTGTGACTATAAACAAGAATCGTTATTGCATGTGGTGTCTTTTTGCCCTAGCCTAAAGAGCTTAAGGTGTGACGGGCTAAAACCAATATTTTGCCACTGAGATTTCAGGCAATGCAAAAATGCATTAACATCGTGCTTGAGTGGCGTAAAACCAGAGCTCTCAGCTAGGTTCCTTAAGTACCTCAGGGAAGCCTATAAGATGATGAATGTCAGCTCTGACTCTGGTTAAATTTGGAATACTCAGGGAAGTCCATAAGATGATGAATGTAATCTATGTTTGCGGCTGAAGGTCAATCAATCAATCAATCAGGGAATTTTAAGAGCGCTACTCACCAGTGAGGGTCTCAAGGCGCTGCGGGGGGGCAGCAGTTCCGTTTAGCCGAAGTGCCAGGTCTTGAGAGCCTTCCTGAAGGTGTTCAGGGAGAGGGTGCGTCTGATGTTGATCGGGAGCTCGTTCCAGGTCTTGGCCACGATGTAGGAGAAGGCTCTTCCCCCTGCTTTGGCTATGCAGATGCGTGGGGTCTCGGCGAGGACGAGGTTGGCAGATCGGAGGTTTCTTTTGGGTAGGTGGAGGGTGAGTCTATCGTTGAGATATTGGGGTCCGGTGTTGTGTAGGCATTTGTAGGTGTGGGTGAGTATTTTGAAGGTGACTCTCTTCTTGACGGGGAGCCAGTGGAGCTTCCGTAGGTGTTGGGTGATGTGCTCATGTCGAGGGATACCGAGGACGAGTCTGGCAGAGGTGTTCTGTATCGTCTGGAGCTTGCGGAGTAGAGACTTGTTTATGCCGGCGTAGACGGCGTTTCCGTAGTCCAGCCTGCTGGTGATGAGTGCGTGGTTGACTCTCTTTCTTGACTCAGGGGATCCATTTGAAAGTCTTACGGAGGATGCGGAGGGTGTTGAAGCAGCTGGCGGCGACGACATGGACCTGTCGGTTCATGGAGAGGGAGGAGTTGAGTATGATGCTGAGGTTTCTGGTATGATCTGTGGGGGTCGGGGGATGCCGAGGGTCGTGGGCCACCAGGTGTTGTTCCATGCTGATGGGGTGGTTCCGAGGACGAGGACTTCTGTCTTCTCCGAGTTGAGCTTTAGGCAGCTGTTTCTCATACATGCTGCGACGTCCTGCATTCCTTCATGGAAGTTGAGTCTGGTGGTGGTGGGGTCCTTTTTGAGGGAGAGGATGAGCTGAGTGTCATCGGCGTAGGATACTATGCTGAGGCCGTGCTGTCGGACGATGGCGGCGAGGGGGGCCATGTATATGTTGAAGAGGGTTGGGCTGAGCGATGAGCCCTGGGGGACTACGCAGTTGATTTCCGTGGGTTCAGAGAGGAAGGGTGGGAGTCTGATCCTTTGGCTTCTGTCGGTGAGGAATGATCGGATCCAGTCGATGGCGGTTCCCTGTATGCCGGCGTTGTGTAGTCTGGCGGCAAGTGTGTGGTGGGAGACGGTGTGGAAGGCTGCTGAAAGGTTGAGTAGAATCAGGGCTGTGGTGTGGCCTTGGTCGAGGAGGGTGCGGATGTCGTCTGTGACGGCGAGTAGGGCGGTCTCGGTGCTGTGGTTGCTGCAGAATCTGGATTGAGAAGCGTTGAGGATGGCGTTGTCTTTGATGAACCTTGTCAGTTCTGCGTTGACGGTCTTCTCAGCGACTTTCGCTGCAAAGGGGAGAAGTGAGATGGGCCGGTAGTTCTTGAGGTCCGTTGGATCTGCTGAGGGCTTCTTGAGCAGGGGCCTGACTTCTGTGCATTTCCAGTTGTCGGGGACAGTCTCGAAGGTGGTGTTGATGGTGCGTCGTAATTCTGGTGCGATGGCGGCTCTGTGGTAGATGTGAGGTGGCCAGGGGTCAGTAGGGGCCCCTGAGTGGATGCTTTTCATTGTTGAGGCGGTCTCTTTGGTGGTGATCGGTGTCCAGGAGGAGATGGTGGGCTGGCTGGCGTTGCATGAGGGTGGGATGGCTGCGGAATCAGGTGTATAGTTGTTGAAGTTGTCATAGAGGTTTTTGATCTTCAGGTGGAAGTAGGATCCGAGCTTGTCGCAGAGGTCCTGGGAGGGGGTGATGTCTGTTGCTTCGCTGCGGGCATTGGTGAGTTCCTGGATGACGCTGAAGAGTTCCTTGGAGTTGCTGGACTTGGCGAGGATTTTGTTGTGGATGAAGGTCCTTTTGGTGGTTTTGATGTGTTGGTGGTATTCCGTCATCGCGTCCTTGTAGATGGTGTAGTTTTCAGGTGTCTTGCATTTTCTCCAGTTTTTATCCAGGCGTCTGCAGGTGCGTCTGGTTACTTGGAGGCCGGTGGTGAACCAGGCGGCTTTCCTGGGGCGCTGTCTGTCGGAGTTGCGTAGTGGGGTGAGTTTGTCTGCTCAGCTAGAGATCCATGTGTGAAGTTCCCTGGCCGCGAGGTTGGCGTCGGTAAAGGCGGTGGGGGTGTAGTGGTTGAGGGTGGAGTTGACTCTGCTCCAGTTCCTTTGCGGGGGCGCGGAGCGGGTTTGGGCAGCTTGGGTTTGTCGACGAGGAAGTGAACGCAGTAGTGGTCGGTCCGCAGGGGTTGCATGGTGTGACTGAAGTGGACGCTGTTTCCTCCTGTGAAGATGGGGTCGAGGGTGTGTCCTGCCTTGACGGTCGGTGTGCTGACGAGTTGTTTCAGTTCGATGTTGGCGAGGTTGTCCCAGAGGGTGGTGGAGTTGGGGTCGTAGGGGTTGTCGAGGTGGAAGTGCAATGAGGTCGGTGATGGTGTCGGCGAAGAGGGCTCGTGTGCCAGGGAGTCTGTAGGCGAGGGTGCCGCGGAGTGTGCAGTTGGGGCTGGTCTGGACCTGGAAATGCAGGTGTTCGGCGGCAGGGAAGGTATCGCTGGAGGTGGTGAGGCGGAGGGAGTTTTTGTGCATGATGGCGAGGCCTCCTCCCGGTTGGTTGGGGCGGTCCTTCCTCTGGATCTTGTATCCGTCCGGGATGGTGATGGCGATGTTGGGGGCGGAGGAGGCGTTGGTCCAGGTTTCTGTAAAGAAGGCGACATCGGGTGAGAGGGTGTCCAGGAGGTTACAGATCTCTATGGCGTGTCTTTGCACGGAGCGCACGTTGAAGAGGATGCATCTTAGGGCGTCAACGGTGTTGGCCGCCGGTATGGTGGTGAAGGTCTGGCGGCAGTGGCAGCAGGAGAACTGGCTGCGGGTCGTGTTCGGAGTGGACTATTGGCAGTTGTTGTTTCTTCCAGAGTTGAGTGCGAGGAGGGCGGCTGGGTCGTAGTGGTAGGTGGTTCGAGGTCCAGGGTCTCTGGCGCTGGTCGCGGTCAAGTCGCGGATGGGCGCAGACGCGCTTGCCTTTGACGCGCCAGTGGAGCGCCCGCTGCGCTACAGTGCATCGCCCTCCATTAAATAGGGGAGGGGGGCAGGCACCATCAGCTAGGAGGCGGGAGTGGGAACCGGCAGGGGGGAGGGTCCGCAGGGGCAGCAGCGGCGGAGAGGAAAAATGGGCAGGAGCAACAAGGCACAATGATAATGGCACAATCACACTACGTGAGAAACGGAAAAACAAGGCAAACAAGGCACAATTGTACTGGAATGGCACAATCACATTCACGGCAAGCAGAGAACTGAAGCAGGGGAAAGGGCAAAATTGCGGGCCTGGGGCAGCCTCGAACACATCCTCCTGGAGGTCCTGGGAGACAGCGGTAGCTGCGCAGACGGTGGAGCTGCTGGGGAGAGAGCAGATCTCAGACCAGACGTCAGAGGTCTTGCTCGCGCTCCCCTGCAGTGGCCGCCATTAAATAGGGGAGAGGGGTGGGACGATCAGCTGGGAGGTGGGAGCGGAAACCGGCAGGGGGGGAGGGGCCGCAGGGGCAGCAGCAGAGAGGAAAAACAGGCAGGACCAACAGACTAAGCAGGGCACAAATTATCTGGCACAATTTAGGTCAGACACGGAGAACAAGGCACAATGATAATGGCACAATCACACTTACGTGAGAAACGGAAAAACAAGGCAAACAAGGCACAATTGTACTGGAATGGCATAATCACGCTCAAGGCAAGCCGAGAACTGAAGCAGGAGAATGGGCAAAATCGCGGGCCTGGGGCAGCCTCGAACACCTCCTCCTGGAGGTCCTGGGAGACAGCAGTGGCTGCGCAGATGGTGGAGCTGCTGGGGAGAGAGCAGATCTCAGACCTGAGGTCAGAGGTCTTGCTCGCGTTCCCCTGCAGCGGCCGCCATTAAATAGGGGAGGGGGAGGGCATTCAGCTGGGAGGCGGGAGCGGGAACCGGCGGGGGGGAGGGGCCGCAGGGGCAGCAGTGGCAGAGAAGAAAAACGGGCAGGAGCAACAAACTAAGCAGGACACAAATTAACAGGCCCAATTTAGGTCAGACACGGAGAACAAGGCACAATGATAATGGCACAATCACACTACATGAGAAACTGAAAAACAATGCAAACAAGGCACAATTGTACTGGAATAGCACAATCACACTCACAGCAAACAGAGAACTGAAGCAGGAGAACCGGCAAAATTGTGGGCCTGGGGCAGCCTCGAACACCTCCTCCTGGAGGTTCTGGGAGACAGCGGTGGCTGCGCAGACGGTGGAGCTGCTGGGGAGAGAGCAGATCTCAGACCAGAGGTGGAATATTCTGGTGCTTTTCAAGCTCTAGGTCAAGATTAGTGAAGAATAGTCTTTGCTGCTTATTTTATAGTGTACTGTACTCATTTCTCTTTGACTTGCTGTTTTTAGCCAAGTTTAAGACTAGCCCTTGATGCTTACTGCATTGCCCACTTTACTATTTAGTTTTAAGGCTTGTTGTTTGTTGATCTAGGTTTTAGTTTCAAATGAAATTCAATTGGAGATTATCTAACATTAATCTTTTAGAAGTGTTGAATCACTATGGGCAAAAGGTGGCTGAAGTACTAGACATGTGATTTCTATTGCTTTGTTGATATTAGGACTTGAAAAACTCTGTGAATATTTAAAGCATAATGTATTTCATCTAGTTGTTTCAAGCCTAGTTCAAGAATAGTCCTTGCTGGTCATTGCATAGTGTACTTTACGATTCAACTACTTTGCTGCTTATTCTATAGTGTACTCTACTAATTTGTTTTAGACTTGCAGTTCTAATCCTAGGTTAAGAATAGCCCACTCACAATGTCTAGTAATATTATCTGGCTGGCCATGGCCTGTGGTGTGGATAGACTAGGCCCCACAGTAAAATGAGCAAAATGATAGTGCAAAATTCCCAAACAACACAGGAAACTGGAGACAAAGTACTTGAAAAGTTTTGAAACCTGGTCCCCAGCCCTCCCAAACCTGTGCAAACATTTCCCCTTGGAAAAAAACTAAAAACGTTAATGCCAAATAGGCCCCACTGGCCAACCACAATCAAATTTAAAAATGGAAGAAAAAACATAAAAGCTAAATACAATACTAGTGCATTCCCTCCATCAAACAACAAACTTATCTAAAGGTTCTTCAACATACTGGATTCCTCAAAGCAAAATCCTTGAAAATCAATGGTATATGCAGCAGGAATTGCAGACAAAGAAGAGAGTGATCCTTTCTCCTCAAAATCCAAATGAAAAGTGACAAAGGGATCGGCAAAGCACCGGAAGGAGTCTTCTGGACAGGAAGAGGAAGTTGGAACCTCTGTAGTACTTCCTTCTTTTTAAAAAAAAAATGTGTTTCATGCCAACAAACTACCTGAACCATACGATCAGGTAGAAGAGTTAATCAAAAATCCAATTTTGAGGTTTTTTTGCTGCTTCTCAAGGAGAAAATATACTCAAGAAGCAGCCCTCTGAATGCAACCGCTTGCGACAATCTGCTTTGGAAAATTACTCTGGAAGGCTTCCTAGTGAGTGGAAATTGTGCTCGGCACATCAAATCTCACTCACACTCTACAGCTCGCTTGCTTGAGTCTCGTGTTGTTCCTGTTGTTATTGCGCTGCTCGGACAAGAGCAAAATTACTCCACGCAGTGATTGGCAAAATTTTGGCCGGAACTCTGTGCTAATGAGTAACAGAGAGTGACCAAAATCCCACCAGTTCTGCAAGCAGAATGATATTTTCTACCCACCCCTACTAAATTACCAAAATATATATTCCCTAAAGTACCTAAACACATTACAGGTCAGCTACCAGCAATGCCCACTTTAAAATGACTAGTAGCATGTAGTAAGAAGCCACCAGCTATCTGCCCCTGAAACATACCAAGACAAATTATTATATTTGCAACTGCATGGATGATAGACGGAACATTCCAAATGTGCCCTAAACCATTCACACAGATATACACCCTACATGCTGAATATTCAAACACTAACATATCCCTCATATATGCATTGCTACCTAGCAAACAAAGTAGCACTTACTACGAACCACTAAACCACATTAACAAAACGCAAACAACAACTCCCCACAATACATTATTATAGATTTTGAACAGGCAATGATACAAACAATACTTAAGCTATACCCACACACAAGCGTACAAAGCATTCATTACCATTTTAATAAAAGTATTTGGAGACGTCTAAAAAATCTGCACTAAGTGTAGACTATGCAACATACACAAATAATTAATTGCACTAGCACATACTCTGTAATAGCTAACCCCTACAACATGCTTAGAACATCCATTTTACCAACTAACAAACGCAAATTAAGTCCCCTAACTGGCTATTTTGAAAACACTTGGGTTGGTAGACTGCACCTCTCTGGAAACTGGTGCTATTTCAAATTACAAATACCATGGTGGAACGTCTACATCTACAACAGCACCATGGTTCAACAAGCCAACACTTATAACACAGTAGAAGGATGACATAATGCCTTCCAAGCCACACTAGGAAAAAACCTAGACTCTGCAAATTCAGAGAAGCTCACCAAAAAGAAGAAAGCTATCAACAACTAAGAACAGAGCAATCATTAAGCCAAACTAAATCTAAAATAAGTAAACAAATCCTTAACATGTACAACATGCTATAATTTAAAGTTAGAAACTTTATTAACAACAAAGAAGTAGACTACTTAGTAGTAGTTTTAAAATCTCTATTATAAAACACCTACCTACCTACAGAGTAACCAACAAATCCTAACAAAAGAAAATACCAACATAACCTAACCATTTTCAAATAAATATTAAATATTAAACATTTAACAATTTTATTTTATAAATCAGTCAAAAAAACATAAGATTACCATAGAAACTAAGACTGAAAATAAAAAACGTTTTAATATTTAATTAAGAATTTACACATCAACAACCACTAAGCATAATATACGAAATAAACACAACATGAAACCAATCAATCACTCACATAGAAACTAAAAATATTACATTGCAATTAGACCAAATACAAATACATATTAACATATAACATTTCACACCCAAAAATAAATATATACATCATATTTACTGTTCTGTAGCTGAAGTTATTCCTCCCCGTCCATGATCACAAAATCCAATCCATAAAAAAGTAAAAAGAAAACTCCAAAGAATCCAAAAAATGCAAAACTGAAAAAGTCCAAAGTAAATCTATAGCAAAGTAATCCAAAGTCATTAGGAACCATAAAAAAACCTGAAAAATCAAAAACTAAGAACTCCTCCCGGAATCCTAAAAATTGAAAGGAAATAAAAAAATGAATACTGGTTCATTATAAATGAAAATAATTTCCTTTGAAAAAAACACATTTAACACAGGTCCATAGAATGTCTTCTGATCTGTAAACCTGTAAAAAAAAAACACAACGACCTAACCTCAAAAACGCAATTTCCCGACAGAATATAAACATTACATTAAAATTATAAAGTACAAAAGAAATTATATAAGAATATCACAAATCGCACAAGAATACTACCAAACTATAACTAGGACTAATGCACAACACTAATAAACAACATTACACACAGTAAAAGAAAATACACTTCAAAAACAAAACTACAACTATAACTGACATATATCACATCTACCCACATCCTCCCAACCCCCAAATGTCTACTGAAAAAGATCTTACATTATCAATCGATCGGCAGCAGGTAACCGGGACTCGTTTCCACGAAATCCAACTAAAAGTGACAGGAATAATTATACTACTATTTGGTATGAAGGAAGTGTTGGCGCTGTCCGGCAAAAGGATTTGAGATTGTGAAGAATGCACTATGCAATGGCACCTGAAAGGAGAGCTACAGTGCCCAGATATTCTCTCACATTGTTTGGAGATGGAGGCAAACATCTTGGGTCAGTGGCTATAACTTTCTTTGTGTTCCAAGATGTCCTTGTTAGGCTGTCCTGTTACAATGTTGTTAAAGCCAGCCTCTTCAGATCAGATTTGAACCTTTTCAGATTAGAAATCTATGGTAAGTGGGGGCGTGGCTAGCGCCCGCGGAAAATGGCGGCTGGTCCTTGACTCTCCCGGGACGGCGGAGAAGGTGACGGACCTTGCGTCTGATTAACATCCTGCATGGACCCCAAAACTACAGCATCAACGTCGGAAATGACGCTGCGTAGATTGAGGTGCTCCTGAGTTGCCGCGGCAAAATGTAAGTGGCGTTTTTTCCTGCTTTAAGTAGCGGAGCGCTTTCCACACAGAATCGGCCGCCCTTTTGTTTTGCGCACCGTGAGGAAATTCTATCACGCACTTCACTCAAAGGCGCTAATCTCTTTTTTGAGCTTTCTATGACCCTCAGCTGTCTTAAATAATTGCCTGCCTTCAGGATGTGCATGCTGCACTGTTCTGGGAAGCCCAGCACTCAAATTCTATTTTTGGTGTGAAAAAGCTTGTATGCTGCCTCTTGCCCTTCCACCTCAGCGTCTTCAGAGATATTTCACTAAGGTCTGAAGCTATGGTTATATTCCTCCTCATATGCCTCCTTGCTGTTTTGACTCCGTCCTGGCTGCACCTGACCTTGTTTGTAAGTCACTGCCAGTTGTACTCAGTCATTGCTCACTCTTTGGATTATGACTAATTGCACCTACTGATGTGGTTGTCAGACGGCGGCGCCTACAGGATGCTACTTTGAATGTTGCACAGTAGCCTCACCTTCTATTTTCACTGCATGTGGATTCTCAACTACCTAAGGTATTTATTAGACTTTGGGACTGTTTATGCTAAAAACTCTTTCCTGCTCTAGATGCATGGGTAAATTACTTAAAGTCTCTTCATTTTCATCACGTCTAGTACGCAAACTTTCAACTCGTTCTAAATCCCGCTTGTATTGTTCCTCCATGGATGACTCATCGAATACTTCGCCTAAGGGCATCGCTGCTTCCACTATTGCGACTTCCTCTGGTACGAACAAAACGCCAAGCAAACGCTTAAAGAAAGACCCTCCTTCTCCTCCCAAACAACCATCTTCGGTCTCTTTGGACTTACTACTAGAGGAAATCAGAGCTCTCCGTCCATTCGTGGAGGAGACTAACTCTAAATTACAGATTCTAACAGACAGATGGTCAAGCTTGGAGGACAGAGTTACTACAGTGGAGCAGAATCTTGAATATTTAACTTCTGTCAGTAGCAAAACAGACGCCCTTCATTCTCAAGTGTTGACCCTCCAAAAGTAAGTCAAAAACTTGGAAAATAGAAACAGGCGGAATAACCTTCGCATTTATGGACTATCAGAAGGGTCAGAGGGTTCAGACCCCATCAATTTCTTCAAATCGTTTTTACCCAAGGTCCTTATTTTGCCACAGGATACTCAGCTTAACGTCCAGCGAGCTCATCGTCTGGGCCCTGTTTCTGCACTGTCTTCTACCACCGCGAGGAAACCGAGAGGAGTTATCTTGTATTTTCTTGAATATACTGACCTGCTTAAGATTCTCTCAGCGGCCAGAGCAGCTAATCGTGTTACTTGGGCAGGCAATACTTTGTTTTTCTCTCAGGATTACTCAAAGCCCACTGCTGATCGTCGTAGAGACTTTCTGGCAATGAGACCACAGCTTCGTTCTTTTGGAGCACGTTATGGCCTTTTCCACCCATGCCTTTTCAAGGTGACCATCAACAATAAGACTACTACATATGAGGACCCTATAAAATTGAAAAGTTTTCTCAATTTTTGCCAAGCGGAGTCTATGGACACATCTGCATCCTCCTCATCGTCTAACAAATAGTTGATGGTGTTCTATTTTGACAGAGTTCCTACTTGAGTCCTTAGTTTTTCACATTTACTGTTAATGACTCTCTTCATTTTTGCTTGAGTGAAGTCAATGCTCCTCTCTGCCGGTCTGCGTTGAGTTGTTCACTAACCTCTTTTTCTTCCTTGCAGGTTCCGTTCCCTCTAGTATTTCCCCATGTGTTGTATTGCTCGTCAGTTCTCGTTCCTTCCCGTTCCCCGCTTGAAGTCTGGATTTGTCATTCTTCCATGTGGCCTCCTCTCCCCCACCCTACATGTGTCTTGGATTATTTGTAAGTATGTCTTTTGTGTCTTCTTCATTGGCTCTCATACTATTTCTTTTTCTTTACCTTCTTGCTTCCTTCTCCTTTTCTTTCTTTTCTCATCATCTCACTTGCTACTTCCTTAGCTGTTTTGATCTTCTTTCATACTCTTTTCGATTGACCTTTTTAACTTACCTGTCCCTTTTTTCCCTCCCTCTTTTCTCCTTCTTCACTTTCTTAAGTTTCAAGGTTTTCTTACATCTAATTGTATCTTATTTGTATTTTAATGATATATGCATTAAGGCTGGTTCATTTTACTATTTATTTTGTTCCCTTGATTTATGGCTTTAAAAATCATTACATGGAATGTTAAAGGTTTAAATTCCCTATTAAGAGGCAACGGGTATTATCCTACTTATCTAAACTGGATGCTAAAATTGTTTTGCTGCAAGAAACCCATCTTACAGAGTCTGAGTCCTTAAAGCTTAAGAAAAATTGGTTGGTGAAATCTTTTCCTCACCTGGTGATGGCAAAAGAAATGGTGTTATTACTCTAGTCCACAAATCATTGAAGACCTCCCTTATTTCACAAGAGAGAGATGATGAAGGTAGATGGCTGTATACCAAGTTAGAGATTGATGGTGTCTCGCTCTCTCTCTTTAATGTTTATGCCCCTACTTCTGGCGACGCTCCTTTTTGGTCCATTTACATCAACTGATTTCTCATCATTTTGCTAGCAATGTAATTCTAGCTGGGGATTGCAACCAAGTTTTTGACCCTTTTTTAGATCAAAAATCCACAGTTCCTTTCACTCCTTCAAAAGCACATAAAACATTCACACAAACTATAAAACACTTACATTTGACTGACGCATGGAGACTATGTAATCCGTCCTTGCAAGAATTTACTTTTTACTCTCCACCTCATCAGTCCCAATCAAGAATTGATTATTTTTTCACATCACACAATGTCTCCCAATCTCTCATATCTGCAGATATAAGCCCATACTCATTTCCGACCATGCCCCTGTCTCCATCCTGTTAGACATACTGCCTCAATCTGATCATCCCAGGAGATGGCACTTTAACAATTCCTTGCTTTTAGACCCTCATTTTAATACTTCTTTTATTTCTTTCTTCAATGAATATTTCCTTTTAAACAATAATGACACTACACCCTTTTATATAATTTGGGGCGCCTTTAAAGCCTCTGCTCGCGACTTTATTATTCGGTATACTTCTAATAAACGGAAAACGGCTCGGGCTTTAAATAAGGACCTCTTCTCTAAGATAAAGAAATTAGAACATATTTATTACACTTCCAAATCAAAATGCTGCTTAACTGATCTCATTAATGCCAAGATTCAGTATAACAAGGACATGACTGACGCTGGCTCTCTGTTTCTTTTAAAGACTAGTGCTAAATTCTATGGTGGACAAAATAAATCGGGTAAACTATTAGCTAATTATCTAAAGACCAAACAAAATAAGCTTCGTATTGAATACATAATATCGCACACAAACACTTCGAAATACAAGGACGCTGATATTTTACAAGAATTTGTTCGATTTTATGAACAACTTTATACTCTTGAGTCCTATCCCACTGACGACGACATTTCCCTTTATCTCTCCTCATTTTACAAACGCTCATCCCCGTCTCTACATCTTTACCTCCTTGAAACTGATTTGGCCCAGACTGATTTACTTAATGCTCTTAAATCCCTTAAGAAAGATAAGGCCCCTGGCCATGACAGTTTTACTGTTGAATTCTTTCTGCATTTTGCCCAAATAATCGTACCTAAATTACATACTTTAATTTCCTCTTTTCTTTCTTCTGGTAATTCCTCTGGTACTTTTCTGGAAGCCTTGATCTGTCTTATCCCAAAGGAGGGAAAGGATTTACATTATTGCAAAAACTACCGACCCATTTCCCTAGTTAACATAGACTACAAAATCTTCTCGAAATCATTAGCTCTTCGATTGGAATCTCGTACGTAAAGAACAAACGGGCTTTGTGAAAGGACGATCTATTAATGACAATACCCGTTTGTTTTTCGACATTATTTCCAAGTCGCCAAATCTTTCAGAACCCCTTGCTGCCATTGCCCTAGATGCCGAGAAGGCTTTTGATAGAGTATATTGGCCTTTCAACTTTCAGACACTAAAATGGTTTGGTTTTGGCCCAAAAATCATCTCCTTGATTTCTCTGCTTTACTCGAATCCTAAAGCTGCTATTTTTGCTAACGGTCTTACCTCTCCCTATTTTACTCTCCATAGAGGAGTAAGGCAAGGCTGTCCCCTATCTCCTTTCCTCTTTAACTTAGCTCTAGAACCCTTCTTGTCTAAAATAAGACAGAATCAATCCATCACGGGCTATACCTCTAATTCTTTACAGGTTAAATTAGCTGCATATGCTGATGACGTCCTTTTATTTCTCTCCCAACCCCAAGATTCCATGCCGGCCTTTTTTAATGAAGTCCAATCATATTCCTTTGTCTCTGGTTACAGGTTAAATAATGACAAATGTGAAATTTTACCCTTATCTAAGTATACTTTTAAAGAGGATTTTTCCATTTCCAATTTTACTTGGAGCCCCCTTCACATAAAATACCTTGGCATATGGTTCACTTCCTCCATTAAATCATTAATTCCTCTTAATTTCAATAAATGTATTGAGAAGCTTAGTTCCCTCACGACCAAATGGCATCCTTTATATCTTTCATGGTGGGGACTTCTTGACACCATTAAAATGATGTTAACGCCTATTATCCTCTATCTTCTTTCTAATATTCCAGTACCCATTCCTACAAAGTGGTTCCACAAAATTAACTCCATCCTTACTTCTTTTCTTTGGTTAAATAAAAAACCTAGAATGTCCTTATTAAAATTGTTGCGTCCGAAATCTGAAGGAGGTGTTCGTTTCCCTGATCTTCCCAAATATCATAAAGCCTTTTTACTAAAACATACATCCAAGTGGTTGTCTGTCCCTTCTCCTGATCTGCCTCTTTGGATCGATCTAGAGAATTCCTTCCTTTCCCCTTTTTCTTTTCAAGAATATTTATCTTTTACGCGGAAACCGCAAAACTTACATATGCCTATTATTAAACATTCATGCAATAGTTTGAATAAACTTCTTCATGCTGAGCCACACGATTTCAATACATTTCTCAACTCCACCATATGGCATAATAATTTTATTTGCATCAAGAAAAAAACGATTTATTGGAGAACTTGGAGAGATAGAGGCATTTTATGGGTGCATCAATTATTTGAAAATGCCACTTTTCTCACTTTTTCAAAAGCACGTTCTCTTTTTCACTTACCTCCATCATTTTCACATAAATTTCTAGCCCTACGCTCTGCCATACTAGATTCTTACTCCTATTTTCAATCCTTGCCTCACGCCCCCCTGCCACTAGATCATACCTGGTTGAGCATCCTTTGTAGATCGCCTAAGGCCTCCACCCTAGACACCTGCTTATTATCCCCACTTTTACCAAGATCCAAAACAAAGATTGAAATTTCTTGGGAGACTGATTTAGGTACACACTGGCCCATCTCTATTTGGGATAAGATCTGGACGAAAATTAGAAAGTCTTCCAGAGCAGCTAGTGCCACACAAACTCTTTTTTTTATTTATAACAGATTGTTGTTAACACCAGCTTCCCTGCATAAAATGCATTCTGATACTCCCAGTATTTGTTGGTCTTGTTCACTCCCACAGGCAGATCTTCAACACCTACTCTTTTCATGTCCACAAGTTATGCAGTTTTGGGAATCAGTCTGGTCCCAAATTAATGCTATTTTTGGGACTAGCATACCCCTTACATTTGCAAATATTTTTCTAGGCAGTCTCTCCAATAGATGGAACAAACCAAAAACACAAACGCAAATCATCGACCTATTAGTGGCTTCTGCCTTTCAGCAGATAACAAAAAATTGGAAAGATGCTTCCAAACTCTCGTATTTAGCTTGGTGGTACTCTGTATGTCATAATCACAGACTTGACACAACCTTTGTATTTCCCATGTCTCTGAAACAAAAACGATTACTTTTATGGTCTCCTGTTACGCAGTTTTTGGATGACAGTGCTAAAAGATCCTTTGCTCCAACACCATGTATTCAGGAAGTTGCTCAACCCCCTTGATCTCTCTGTTTTTTGCCATTTTTTCTAATTTTTACTAGATCAAATGTAACCTTGTTTCAATTGTCTGCCTATTAATTTTAGAACCCGTTTTCCTTTTCTTTACCCTTTTTATCTTTGCCATGGATTTTCTTTTCTTGTATGATTACTTGCCTATATGCCATTAATGCTATTTTTAGTAATGTTTCTTTTGATGTTATGCTATTTGATACTTTGATGTTTCCTTTTGACATACTTTTAATAAACTTATCTTTTGAAACTTAAAAAGAAATCTATGGTAAGTGACTTTTGGAGACAATTTGTATTTTGAAGAAGTATACAATAATTAAGTCATGTTGGAAGAAAAACAAACTTTGATTTTTTTCAAACATTTGACTATAGGCTCAAACTTTGTTTCACATGAACTTGAGGGTTTTTTTCTCGTGAAGAAATGGGATTGTTTATTGCACAATCAACTTTGATTACTTATCATTGCATATATTTATATATTAACTATGTATAGTTAATAAAGCCATTACATAAAAATACCAGGAGTGAAATTAAATCATGCCGCCATAATTTGCAAACATTCTGATAAAACTCATGTACAGTGGAGGCCGCTATTTACCGTGGGTGGCAGGTGGGGAGATGGGGAGGGTTGTAAATGAAAAAGAAAAACAACAAAAAAAACCACTTACCTTCAGGTCGGCCACCCGGCAGGCCGCCGCCTCTTGGTCCGCTCTCAGCCTCTCGCTCCTGGGAGCAGGAACAGGAAGCACCCAGGCTCCTGACTCCCTAGCCAATCACAACGCTGCAATGCAGCACTGTGATTCGTCTGAGCGCTGTGGAAGGGAATGGGAGCCTGGGGCACGTTCTGCACCCAAGCTGTAATGCAGCCTGAGTGCAGAACATGCAAAGTGTGCATGACGGTTAGGCCGGCTCGAGAGGGCCAGTGAAAGGGCATTGCAAACCTTGGAGTGGGCAAACCACTCCTCCCCTGCCCTGCTTTGGCAGTTCAGCCCCACCCCACACCAGGTGAGAAAAACTAAAATGATAGTAACACTAGTTATTATGATTTTAATTTTCTTTAACTACTGCTCACAGAGCAGTGGGAGACGCTCCTCCGCCTTAGCAGAGGAGCCACTACTGCTCATGTATAAAGCATTTAGATAAATACAATTAGTACGTTGCCTATGGACCGTCGGCAGACAATGTGCCATGAAAACATCCAACAGTCCATTTTTGTTTAAATTGCTTTGTTTATCCAGACTCTGATACAATGGTATTTTTGTACTTATTCTTTTATTCCAGCATGTTATATAGATCACATGTGCGTGGTGCAAATATAAATAGTTTTCTTACTTTTATGGTGCCTTTTGGTCTCTGCCTGGCCATTGTGCCAGAGGGATACATGCTGGAGGCCATCAAATCCTGAATAAAACTTCCAAAGAAGTGCGAGTGCATTATGGGCTTAAATAACCTCTTCTCTCTTGGACCACTGTATGTGGTCATTTTAATCCTAGGTTTTGCCAAGCCAATCTTTTGCAAGGCTCAAAATGTTGTTTCCCTGATAAGATAGAGGTATTGAGGCCCGCTCAACCAACCGACAACTGCTTCCCTGCAGGTTTGAATACGGAGTTGCAGAAAGAGTAGCTTCCTTCTTTGTCCCAAGACTGCTGAGCAAGTGCAATGAATGTGGGTAATTGTTCTATTTTATATCCACGTAGACAACAGTTTGGTTGTGATGAACAGTTCCTCCATGTTGGTGTTAAGTCTTTTGTGTCAAATTGTCCAAATGAGTATAACATAAACAAGCCTTTTAAAATTGGTAATAAATGTGTTTTCAAATACACTTGAGGCTTCAAGCTATGGTATGTATTCACAACTGTCCAAGCATGTTGTGTCTTTGCAAATGTTTTCTTATCTTGCAGGAGAGCCAAGAACTTTACTGAGTAGTTAGTTATTCAAAAGAAAGATACTCTGTCCAAGAGACTTGCCATGCTTCTTTAATACCAAGATCTTCTATTGCTGATCCTAAGTAGTCACCTCAAGAGTC
Organism: Calotriton arnoldi; assembly: GCA_963921515.1. Taxonomy (NCBI): domain Eukaryota; kingdom Metazoa; phylum Chordata; class Amphibia; order Caudata; family Salamandridae; genus Calotriton; species Calotriton arnoldi. The sequence goes on from CAWUFW010006413.1 coordinate 437,620, forward strand.
TTTTACTTTTCTCCTCATCTGTGCCTTGATTTCTGACCAGCACAAGCTGTTCAGGGAGCCACTCACTGAATCACGGAATGTCCAACATAAGTTCACAAAAGCATTTTTTCTTTGCAGTTCCTGGTTCTTAAGCTGAGTTTCAGTTGAACATGTGAGGCTGATTTTGGCAGACTGAAGACGGCTTTATAGGCGTTCGTTTGCAATAAATTCAACATGGCCACTTCCTGTCCGTGCACCAGTTCCAGGCCATATGCTAATGTGGGAACCAGTGGCCTGCCATGATTGTTAACAGATATTCGTGGGAAGGGCAACAGAGTTTCTTTTGCAACTTTGCAACTATTTAAATGCAAATGCTAATGAGTGTGCTTTCACCCACAGGAAGTGAGATGTAACTTAATACCTTGCCTGCGGCAGGAATTCCAGCCCGGTGCTGGACATTCCAATCGTGGGCGTGGTCGTGACGGAACCCAGCCGTCATGCGCACAGGCCACCCGTGGCTCATGACGGCTGGGTTCCGTCATGAGCATCGAAGGGGTTAAAGGTCAGATGTCGTTCCATGTGTATGCCCAGGTACTTCTATGAGGATACCACTTCAACTCGCTTTCCCTTAATGGACCAAGTGTGTGACTTGTACTTGGAATCAACAAGGCAGACTACTTTTGTCTAACCCAGATTAATTTCTAAGGCTTGCAGCTCAATATATCCTGCTAATGCAATGATTGTCCTTTAGAGCCCTATAGGTTTTTTGATTCAAAATGACGATGTCGTCAGAGTATTGCAAGCACACGATTTTCTCTGTTACCAATTTTGGTGGACAATTCTCTGCTTGTGTTCACGTAGCTGTCCAAGTCGGCCAGATAGAGGTTGAATAAACATGGGGATAGAACACACCCTTGTTTCAAGCCATTATGTGTTTGGATTTTTGATGTCATTCTGCTACCATTTCCAGCTTTGATCTGCGCCCATGTCTCGCTATACAGTGCTATAATTCCATTTAACAATTTTCCTGAGATGCCCCATTCTGTGAATTTTTCCAAGAGGCGGCCACATAAAACTCTGTGAAAGGCAGATTTTAGATCGGTGAAACATGTAAATTGGCTAGTTTTTTGCTGTATTGCCTTTTCAGCTAAGATCATTAAGTACAGACAAATTAGTAGTAGTCCCCAACCGGGACATGAAGCATGTTTGTGTTTTTGGTACTGGATTTTTTTCATTGGCTCAGGCTTGGAGATCTTGAAGCTTGCAGCAAGCGTATAGATTGACTTGTACTTCTATTAGTGCTATTAGCCTGTAATTGAGAACAGATAAATAGCTGCCATTCTTGTAGATGGGGTGGAAAATGATGCCCCCTCTGCCTTCAATCTCTTTATTATTTACTCTAGGGAGGTAGCATCAGTTATGGCCTTTTCTTGGTATAATTCTGGACAGCTGGACTTTGTTTTCTGAATTACCAGAGTCATTGCTGTAAATTACAATGCACTGTTTTGCTTCTTGTGTCCCCCCCAGCAGCCTTTGACAGTGAGATTGTCAGCCTTAGGTAATTAGGCTCTTCTCACTCGTCGATCTACTAGTTAGTGTGGAATACATTTCACGAATGCGGGCCTCCTAAGTCTCCTCTGCCATACCTGCATTATGGTGACCTGCCCTTCCCAAGACCTACCTGTTTATCACACCCAGAGCTCTTTGCTATTTGGTAGCTTACAGTATGAGCCTATTTAATATTTCTTCTTGATACCTTCTCTTTGCCTTCCAATGCTCTTTATGATAGGTTTGCTTCAACATTCGAAGTGAGGTTTTATCAAAACCTTTTCCTTTTTTTGCTTCTATTGCTATTCTTATTACTTCTCTTGTTATTTGTTTTTTGAGTTTCCACAGTTCCCTGGTGTACCAACTCTGTTCTTCTGTTCCCCAGTTTGCTTGACACTCATAATTTTTTGTGTGGGCGACTGGGTTGATTGTGAACTTTAAAAGTAATGTCCTTGTTAGCTCTGCCCAGGACTTACTGTGGTGCCCCTCTACTGTGAATGCCATTTTTGATTTTTCTACATGGGAAAAACCACAGCCATTATTTGTTCCATGTCTGATCCATGCCAGTTGAGTCTTTTTATGTTATAGCTGGTGAGCAATGTGAGTAGGCCCTTTGCTGGACTCAGCTTAGGTGGCCTATATGCTAAACTTGTGGAAAATGGTCACTTTTCGAACTATGGATTATTTGTAAAAAGTTTACCCAAGTGGTTGCTTAGCATGTAATCGATGGTCGATCAAGTCGTGCCACCGTGGAAAGTTATTGCAGCTGGCATTTCTTCCTTTCAGGTGCCATTCAAGATAATTAGGCCTAGAGCTTCCAGCTTGTGATGTAAGTTTGTGGCGTTGTCTTCATTACCTAGCATTTTGCGCTTTTGAACCAGTGGCATATTCGTTGGACATAAGTTTTGAATAAGTCTTGTATTAAAATTCCCTGAAACTATTAGGTATGGGCTCTGATGTAACTTTTGCAGTGTTTTTATTAGTTCTAGCAGGGTTGGGAACATCTCAGCCTTCTTGGCTTTCCATTGGGGAATGTAAACATTCAGGGGGAGTGGGGTCTTTAGCAGTTTTACTTGGCCTTTTGTTTCGATTTGGTCACCTTCAGCCACTCGATTCCTAAGTCAATCTTTTCTTGGGGCCAGTTATATTTTGCTGAGGTGCATGTGGAAAGTCCCGCCTTTGGGTGCCCATACCTGGAGGTCCTTACACAGGGTGTTTGGTGTTCCATTAAACCTACTGCAGGCATTGGATTTAGGCTCAATGGGGCCGATTCACAGAACTAATCTGATATAAAATCCTAAACTTACTACTTTTGGTATTCACAGAAGGCATTTAGTAGTAGTAAAGTTAGGACTCCTAACTTTACTACTACTAAACTGAGACAAAAAACCTAACTTTACAACTTTCGGTATTCACAAAAGGCATTTAGTAGTAGTAAAGTTAGGAGTCCTCACAAAATATTGATGATTGCTAATTAATTTGCAGATGCACACATGGAATAAATAGGAACTAACTCTGTCATCTCTACAGAGTGTGCATTCAAGTATTTACGTTATCAACAGAGGGTAGTTTACAATTCAAGTGTATTGAATTCTACTATGTATCTGTTTCAGAAAAATCAGCTTTATTTAAAAAACAAATAGAGATACTCTTACCGTGTATTCTCTTCACTGTTAGGTTAAATATCATGCTTAAGATTACTAATTGCTAAAAAATATCCATTTGCCTTTAGATATCCATCTTAACCAGGCCTGGGCAGTGAACTCTGCTCCGTTCATGGAGTTTTCGGAGTTTTCTGAAGCCCGCATTCTGCGAAGCTTGAGAAGTGAAGAATATTTTTCCCCGCTTGTGCTTGCCAATGCTGCTTGCGGAACTCTGCAGAGTTTTTTTGTTACTTCGCGGAGTTCTGCTATGCGGAGCTCCGCGAACTCTGCTCAGGACTAATCTTGACCTGCTGATGTCAGCTCCCAGAATAGTTGCGAGTCAGAGAGTGACGATATCCTGTGTCTCTAGTTTCTCTCTTACCCCACTCCTCTTTCCCCATTTTTACTGCTGGTCCACATATTCCTACTATGTTAGGTTGATGGAGGATGTAGTGAGGGGCAGAAGATTGAATCACTCCTTTTGGTACCTGAGTACAAGGTTAGTGCTGTCTAGCAGGATATAAGGACAGCATGGGTTTTTGATAAGTCCGAATTCATTGAAACAGACAGGTACCATACCTGAATTTCTACTTACTTTGGTAGATCAGCACCTAGACAAAGCATGTTGTTGTTTGCACTAATATGTTCTATTATTTACTTTTACTGCTGACAGTGGTGAAAATGTACTGATTAACATCAAATGCTTCATGGATTTAAAAAGAAAAGTGCAAAAAGAACAGTTGATGGACAGAATGCAGAACAATGTCATATATACACCCCAGGACAGAGATCTGGGCCTAAATCCATTGTTTTTTTGCTCACCATGCCATTCCAGTTTGAACCCAGCCATATGCAAATCAGTCTTGACCCTGTGCCTCATGGGAACAGTCCAGCCCAAACTGCCAAGCCAGGTCCACCCTGGACTGGAAACAAGCATCCTAGGACCGGTTTCGGGGTTTCACCCCTCATCAGCCAGGATAGCTTGACTCCAGTGGCATGGAGAGCACAGAACCCACGTCTGGGCATACCCGTCCCACTCGGGATGACAAATGCAAAAAGAACAGTCTAGCCTGGCTGATGAAGGGTGTTACCCAGAAACCATTCCAGGATGCTTGTTTCTGGTTCAGGGAAGACCTGGCTTGGCAGTTCGGGCTGGACTGTTCCCATGAGGCACAGGTTCAAGACTGATTTGCATATAGCTGGGTCTGAACTGAGGTGGCGAAGTGAGCTAAAGAATGATGATGGATTCAACCCAGGTCTGTGACTGGGGGTGAGTGTCTGAAAAGTTTCAGTGCTCCATCTATCATCTCCTTGTGTTTGCTTTGTTCGCCCTAAGTTGGCAGGGTATTCCCAGACGTGGGTCCCTTGCTCACTTTGCCACTTGATTCAAGCTACCCTGGCTGATAAAGGGTGTTACCCAGAAACCGGTTCCAGGATGCTTGTTTCTGGTTCAGGGAATACTTGGCTTGGCAGTTCGGGCTGGACTGTTCCCATGAGGCACAGGGTCAAGACAGATTTGCATATATCTGGGTCTGAACTGAGGTGGCGAAATGAGCTAAAGAATGATGATGGATTCAACCCAGATCTGTGACTGGGGGTGAGTGTCTGAAACGTTTCAGTGCTCTGTCCGGCATCTCCTTGTGTTTGCTTTGTTTGCCCTAAGTTGGCAGGGTATGCCCAGACGTGGGTCCCTTGCTCACTTTGCCACTGGATTCAAGCTAGCCTGGCTGATGAAGGGTGTTATGCAGAAACCGGTTCCAGGATGCTTGTTGCCGGTTCAGGGAAGACCTGGCTTGGCAGTTCGGGCTGGACTGTTCCCATGAGGCACAGGGTCAAGACTGATTTGCATATAGCTGGGTCTGAACTGAGGTGGCAAATTGAGCTAAAGAATGATGATGGATATAACCCAGATCTGTGACTGGGGGTGAGTGTCTGAAAAGTTTCAGTGCTCCGTCCATCATCTCCTTGTGTTTGCTTTGTTCGCCCTAAGTAGGCAGCGTATGCCCAGACGTGGGTCCCTTGCTCACTTTGCCACTGGATTCAAGCTAGCCTGGGTGATGAAGGGTGTTACCCAGAAACCGGTTCCAGGATGCTTGTTTCCGGTTCAGGGAAGACCTGGCTTGGCAGTTCGGGCTGGACTGTTCCCATGAGGCACAGGGTCAAGACTGATTTGCATATAGCTGGGTCTGAACTGAGGTGGCGAAGTGAGCTAAAGAATGATGATGGATTCAACCCAGATCTGTGACTGGGGGTGAGTGTCTGAAAAGTTTCAGTGCTCTGTCCATCATCTACTTGTGTTTGCTTTGTTCGCCCTAAGTTGGCAGGGAATGCCCAGACGTGGGTCCCTTGCTCACTTTGCCACTGGCTTCAAGCTAGCCTGGCTGATGAAGGGTGTTACCCAAAAAACTGGTTCCAGGATGCTTGTTTCCGGTTCAGGGAAGACCTGGCTTGGCAGTTCTGGCTGGACTGTTCCCATGAGGCACAGGGTCAAGACTGATTTTCATATAGCTGGGTCTGAACTGAGGTGGCGAAGTGAGCTAAAGAATGATGATGGATTGAACCCAGATCTGTGACTGGGGGTGAGTGTCTGAAAAGTTTCAGTGCTCCATCCATCATCTCCTTGTGTTTGCTTTGTTCGCCCTAAGTTGGCAGGGTATGCCCAGACGTGGGTCCCTTGCTCACTTTGCCACTGGATTCAAGCTAACCTGGCTGATGAAGGGTGTTACCCAGAAACCGGTTCCAGGATGCTTGTTTCCGGTTCAGGGAAGACCTGGCTTGGCAGTTCGGGCTTGACTGTTCCCATGAGGCACAGGGTCACCGCTTCTAAAGTCGGTATTGGGGTCACAACAATAATACGTTTCCCCTGTGCCAGTGCTCTTTCTCTCACTACAGCAGTCTGTACTGCTGTCAGAATTTTTTCTGTTGCTGCAAATCGATTTTCAGCATTCGTGTACAAATGAGACTTGTATGCGATAGGAACTGTCTCACCTTCATTGAATGTGATGTAAGTGTACCCTGATAACCCGGGGACAACCCGTATTTCCAGGTTGCGGATGTTTACTCGTGTCTGCAAGTGTTTTGAAGCTATCATGTCAGTTTGAACTGAACATAGAGTGTCTGTATCTTTTTGAGTCCACCTGTTTGCTGTGAAGTCTGGTCTGATTAAATCGTAGAAAGGTTTGACTCTTTTACTGACTTTAGAAGCAGTAACTAAAGCCAGCCTTCCAAATGCAAAGGCAATGCATTCCACGATGGATACAGTGAGCTAATTTTGTCACTGCAACAGATGTAGAATACAGATACGATCCAAGACTTAAACACAAGCATTCCTGCAATACGAACAAGAATACCCTCTATCGAATGAAATCTTGCCTCTTGATCAGTACGAATACATCATTTATACTGACGGTTCTGCGCAACCTGCCATAGGAAGTAAACAACAGTTTAGCGCTGCATGTGCTATAGTGAAAGGTCAGATGCGGGATGGTAAGTTCTACCCAAGCAGTACGACTACACAATCTCTGGGAGATTGTACAGCGCAGTTGGCAGAACTGAACGCCCTGAAACTAGCGATACAGTATACGGATCGGGAAATCCCCACACTGATTGTGTGCGATTTGTTATACTGTGTGCAATCTTACAATGAATATCTTCACTACTGGGGCCAGAATGGGTTTAGAGACGCCAAGGGTGGCACGATAAAGCATAAAATTGTTATGGAAACAAGTGGCACAGCTGAAAGCATGCCTGCCACGGGCTCAAGTTATTCACACCTTGAGTCATCAGCATGTTGGCATACACGTTGAAGGGAATTCACTGGCTGATGAAGCCGCCAAGGCGACAGTGTGAACTGCTGCTTTTGCCGCAATCACTCGTTCATACACGAGAATAGACAGAGATATAATAGTAGCTATCAATGCCTCAAAGAACGGCTCACCCGTCCTGCCAAAAGGCTTTTCACTCAAGTACTCCTACAATTTAGATACGCATAACACACCGTATGCTCAAATTCCAGGAGTAGGGGATAGAGTAATACCAAATAAAGATCGCAGATTAGGTTTAATACTAGCTGCACACGAGGGTCTGGGCTCAGCATATGCAGGAGTCACTGCAACAATTTCATTATTGAAGCAGCGTTACTGGTGGTCGGGGCTGACAAAACAAACAAAGGACTATGTCCTGACACGTGATATTTGCCAGCAGTTGAAGGGTTCCACCATTCACAAGCCACCACAAACACCATTACTGATTTCAGACAGACCACTCGCATGTGTTTATTTGGACCACTGCAGCCCTTTAAATTCAGACGGGGCTTACAAGTACATCTTGGTGGCAGTGGATTTATGCTCTAGATTCCTATGGGTTTGGCCCCAGCGCTCAGCTGATGCTCGAACTGTTATAAAAGATTTGCGAGTCTTCATCGGGACATATGCAATTGGCATGTTACATCCCGACCGTGGTCCTGCGTTTAGCTCTAGGGCTTACAAGGAAGCCATGGAAAGTATGGGCTTGGCCTTGTGGTACTCCTCCCCCTACCATCCTGAGGGAAATTCGGTGGTGGAGAGGAAAAACCGGGACCTAAAGCAATCCTTAACAGATAGGGTATTAGATGCGGGCGGTACATGGGTCAATCACCTATATGGGGTCCAGAGGGCACTTAACAACATGCCAAGAAAGTCCTTGGGAGGCCGTACCCTTTATGAAATCCTGTTTGGGACAAGAATGTGGGCACCTTATCTCGATTGTGCCAGCACAGTGGTGGATGCAAAACCATTTGAACTGAATGACCGTTAGGCTGTTTTACAGGAACTCAATGAATTCCAAGCGTTACAAAGCAACGTGCAAGTCAAACGCACCGCCACTGTAGAAGTGAAACCAGTTCCGGCAAGACCTGCCTGGGTCCCGAAGATTGGGGACCTAGTCAGGGAATAGATCGTGGACAGAAGAGAGTTTGGGCCATCTTACAGAACAGCTGTACTTGTCCTGGCGGTTGTGGGAACAAGAACAGTACTACTTCCGCCTCTTGCCGACAAAAAAGATTTGTCCCCATTGATCTGAACAAACCACATCATGTGGCCGATTCTCAACAGTAGGCCGCGTGGGGTCCTGAGTAGCCGCAGAACTCCTCTTGCTACTATACAGGAAGTTCAGATGGAAAGACTAATAACCTTTCAAGACTCACCTACACAATGTGAAGGAGTAACGAATAATGGAGTACAAATCACACCAGTTGAAATTGATAGACATCCAGAAGAAACAACAATGCAAGTTGCAATTCAGCCCAACAATAATGTATACATTAATGTGCCTTCAAACGACACATCTGCCAGTTCTACAAAACCTGCGGAGCTACCAAAGATAGATCGAACTGCATCTGGCTACTTCATCAACTTCGATTATTTCTCTTCAGATCCAAGTGAACCTGATCAAACTCCACCTACTTCAAAGAAAGAAAAATGACGCCAATTCTATCTTTTGCGCAAAAAGACTTACTTAGTGCCCCCTTGGTGGCATATTTGGTTCGCATAGGGGTAGTATACCTGTTAATTTGGATTGGCACAGTGATTGTCTTTTTTCTGCTTCTGGATGGACATTATCTCCCAGAACGCTCTATAGTACAATCCATGAACTTGGTCCTGAAACCACATATATCATCACACCGTGAACAAAGAGACTTGTCCCTGGTGAACATTACATCAATTCCAATACCTGATGGTATAGTTTGGGATAACATTTCTTATGATGTATATGGCCCCACTGAACATTTGAAAATTCCACATTTGTTTAAAATTTCTTTAAATGATTTCATTACCCCCAGTACACAATCTTATGATTGGGATATTGAGACTGTAAATACTATGCTTAAAGATTTAGAACAATCTGCTGCGTTTTCGTACAGGGAATTGTATGAGGATACAACTGACTACGATACCATGTTTTGTTACCAGCATTATGGTCATCATTTTTTGCATATGGCAAGTGTACCACGCACTGCCAATGTGTACCATCCTTGGTGACATTGCCCAACACCACCAAAAGGTAGTTCTGCCACATTCATACAGAAATTCGCATATTTTTCAGGGTTTAATACAACCAACCCAGAATCGTTTTACTACAAACCTGCACAAACTAATGCAACTGCAAAGAAAATTATGCTGACAAACACAAAGCTGATATATTCAGCACCTTTTATCTCCCAACTGTCTATACAGGGTTTCGACTACTGGAGAGACACCATAGACACCAAATCCATCTGGGGGACAAGAGAGTGGCAGGTTCAGGAAACTGAGGATTTATTAGGAGCTTGCCTCATACCACTACAGATGATTTTCCTGAACAGAACAGTGCAACAGACTACCTGTTATGGGTTTGCAAAAATCAAAGACCTGAAAACACCGAGCATCCCTTCACCCACACCTAGTAAGGGTTTCACAAATAGCACGCTAACAAGTGAAGGGACACATGGTACAAGTACATACAATTCATCATCTCCCGATTGGAAGGGTTGGTTGGTTTGGCCAGTAGACACAAATAGGTGTCACTCAAGACTCAGGAGTACAACCGAAGGGTTCAGTATCCATAGGCCTGACCCACGTTATGTACACACAGATGACCCAGGGGTAGTGACTTCTTATAGTGTCGGGAAGTTGTGCCTAGATTGGCTAAAGACCTCAACACTATCACAGGTGAAAAAACACTTGTCCCTTTTGTCAGACAACATGGATCTTAGATATTTCTTGTTAGGTCCCAAGAAACCACATAGGAAACACTTCTTATACACCATCTACAATGAGGTTTGGAAAGTCTCCTAACAGGAAGCTGCAGAGAGACTACGTGAAATAGATAGAATTAACCTAGAAAAGGCTTTAGCTGTGGTAGACAACGGCATGACCACACTCTCGTCTCGTATTTATTCTAACCCTGGGCGTAGTTCGCGTAGTCACGCTACGCGAAGCTACGCGAAGATGTTAAAGCGCTACGCAAGCTACGCGAGCGTGCGTAGTTGCTTGTCGCGCCCGGTAGCGATGCGTTTTTCTTCTTCTGGACCGCGTTGTGCGTGTTCGGGACGCTGTTTGCGTGCTTGGGGGATAGTATCTCGCGAACTTGCCCATGCGGTCGCCTATGGGCGCGGCCATCTTGTTTTTCACTTGTCCCGCCCGTTCACGATGCCTTATTTCCTGTTCTGGGTCGCATATAGCGTGCTCGCGATGCGCATTTCATGGTCGGGAACGCGTCGTACGTGTTCGCGATGCTTTTTGCGTGCTCGGGGGGAAATATCATGCGAACTTACCCACGCAGTCGCAAAGGGCGCGGCCATCTTGTTTTTCACTCTATGCTATGGTTCTGGGCCTGCTTTTCTATCGTCCCTCAATCTTTGCAATCCTTAGTTTTTTACACTGTTTTTCATTTTTTTTTTATTTATTATTTATCTCTCTCTGTCCCTAAGTCTATATTTTGCATTTATTTCTACTTTTTAATGTGTTTTTTTTACTTTTCTAGGGCCCGATTCACAGAACTAACTTACGACAAAATCCTAAACTTACAACCATTTTGGTATTCACAGAATGAACTTACTCATTTTGGTATTCACAGAATGAACTTACTCATTTGGTATTCACAGAATGAACTTACTCATTTTGGTATTCACAGAAGGCACTTACACATTTTGTGTAACTTACACATTTTGTGTAAATTACACATTTTGTGTAACTTACTCATTTTGTGTAACTTACACATTTTGGTATTCACAGAAGGCACTTACTCATTGATGAGTAAGTGCCTTCTGTGAATACCAAAATGAGTAGGTTCATTCTGTGAATACCAAAATGGTAGTAAGTTCGTTCTGTGAATACCAAAATGAGTAAGTTCATTCTGTGAATACCAAAATGAGTAAGTTCATTCTGTGAATACCAAAATGAGTAAGTTCATTCTGTGAATACCAAAATGGTAGTAAGTTTAGGATTTTGTCGTAAGTTAGTTCTGTGAATCGGGCCCCTACTGTTTTATATTACTTCCTTCTTTAAGCTCCTACTTCTTCCCCTAACTTTATTTTTTCCTTCTAACTTTTTTTTTCCGCCTCCCTCACACCCCAGAACCATGGCGAAGGGTAGCAGCACTACCGGCTCCAAGGGCAAGGCGCGTGCGTCCAAGAGCCGCCTGCCTTGCGGCAGACTGCGCCCTGCAGGGGTGCAAGCCCGGCAGCTTTTTTGCGAGGCGGAGGTGGCCGCCCTTGTTTTTTTTGTGCAGCGCCACCTCCCCTTGACCTTGGCAGCAGGCGGCAGGCCAGGCTCCGGGTACCCTACCCAGGAGCGTCACCGCCGGTGGGCGAAGGTGCGCGGGCAGTGTTTCGCAGCTCAGGGGTCTGGCGCACCCATAACCAGCTGGCCCACCGGTGGTCAGACATCCTGGACCGGGAGCAGGACCTGTTGGACCTGCTAGGTGTCAAGGTCATGGGGCTTGGTGAGTAGCTAATGTATAGTAGTATAAGTATTGTGTATAATTTTTTTATGAATAACAAGAATACTGCTGCTTACATTGCAGGTAAATTACGTTTCAAAATCTTCTGTGATTGTAGGACACAGGTGCTCGGCGCTACTCTTACTTGTTTGCAACTTTGCGCTCGCTTGGGCTGATTATTATGTTAGAGTTTACTTTAGAGAACTTAAGTTAGGTAATGCTATTGCTAGAGAGACTCTAGTCCTTCCTTTGTCCTCCTGTCAAATAGTGGTGGATGGATTGATACTAGGTTTAGTTAGTATTAGTTGATAATTTTTTAGCGGTCTGCGTGACGCATCCTCTGTCACTGAGTGCTGCTTACCCCAGTCCTTAGTAGAACCTTTTGTAGTTTGTTTAGTGAGTGGTAGGCTTAGCAGTGTCAGTCAGTAGCAGAACGTCAGACGCAACCAACCAACAATTTGGTGTATGCACAAATTTATGCATGTGTCCTCCATCTCATCTATGCATTTTTGAGGGCTAAAAAAAATGGAAATGCAGACTTAGTGAACAATTGGCCCGTCTGGAATAGGTGGGCTAGGTCAGGTGGTACTTAGGCTTAGTTAGTGTTCTGGATTCGAATCAATCAGAATGGAACACTGGATTAGTGTTCATAAATAAGTAGACGGTCCGTGAATCCCGCAAGCCAGTAGTCGATCTGATTAGATAGGTCAATTTTATTGCAATTATTGTTTCCTAAAATGTTTCTTGAGCGTTTATTAAAATAATGTATTTGTTTCGCAGCAATCATTAATGTTTGTCTCTTTCTTTATTATATCTTACATGATCACTGATCAGCAGCACCCAGGGGCAAGAAGACGGGGTCCGAGTCGGCGGGACAACCAGAGGACCGCTCCTCTACCGAGGGCCCTGCTGCTGGCCCCAGTAAGTCCTCCAGTGGTTAATATTAACAATTATATTTCCCTAACTTTTACTGCACCTTATTTTTTCCGAACTATTAATTCTGGTTCCACTTCCTAATTCTATTTTTTACAAAAGCTTCTTTGATCTTGACTTGACTATCTGTTTCTAAACTCTGGTTATCCCTGCCTCTAAGTACTAACTGCCTCTGCTATGACTCTCTGTACTACTACTATTAGTCTGTCTGTAGCTAAGCTTGCCCAGTTTGCCACTCTTTATTTTACGGTTTTGAATAAAACTCAGATTGACCAATAGCTCTAGCCACTGAGTCCAGTCCTTTGGGTTGTCCTCTTCTAGTCTTCTTAATCTTGAGGCTTTGACAATTACCACCAACAAAATGCCCAACCAGATATTTGACTATTTTTGATAGGATATAGTACATACTACTACTGTTGTGGGGATTCTGCACAGCCACATACAGAACTATGCACAAGAAAATAGGATGTTGGTGATGGGAGGTTGGACCTTCCTCACACCTCAGTCAGAAGTGAACCCACAATCCCCTGACCGACTAGCTATAGTGTCTCATTAGGTCCCCGAACCCCCACCCAAAGATACCCAATGATTACACAACCCAGAACATAACACCCTTTCGCTCACTCACTCGTGTAAGTCCACCACCACACCAAATACCACAGAGTCTATGTGTAAGTTCAAAAGGTTTATTTTCAACTAACACGCTCTGTACATTGTTCTATAAAATTCAGTGTACTACAGCCAGCTCCAACAGCAAAATGCATAAGATTAAAACAATAAACATCGTTACAAGTGCATGATAGAAGACAAAAGATCTGTGTGAATTCTGGGAGACCCCTCAACGTAGAACGTAGAAGTACTGGTTACATGCATCATTCATAAGCTCTGCAAATCTCTGGTTCGTAGAAGGGAATCTTCTGCCTGTTATGAGAAAAATGGTGCGTGTTAGATAGTATAATGCAAGCATTTCTCAGTCATGCCAAAAAGTGTAACATGTTACTTATGGCTAAGCAATACGGACTAACCGAACTCCATAACAAAGTGGCTTGTTTTTCGACCTCTTGTACGCAGCGCTCAGACAGTAGCTGTATGAGCTCATGTGGGCTCAAAAAGGCATCTTACTGCACAACAAGCTGCGAGGTAACATGCGCAAAAGACATGAAGCGAAAATGGTTGCATGGCTCAGGCTAACTTTGCAAAGAGTAGAGTAGACTATAATATCCCTAGGGACCATAACACTACTAGTGTCTACTGACTCTACTCTAGTACCCGATTTGGACTAGTGATGTATGTTGTATATGTATGTATTAACTTTTTTTTCAATCTTGCTAGTGAAAACGAATAAATACGGGGAGGTTTACAGGCATCTAAAAATGTGTAATGTTTTTTCTAGGCGTACTACCGACCACCAGTGCCGGCGGGGCCAGCGGCGATGGCGATGCGGCAATTCCGGAGGGGGCAGGAGATGCGGCACCTGCAGGAGATACAGGGGGTGAGCCAGCAGCAGTGGCGGGTGGTGGTAAGTTATATTCATTACTTATTGACATTACACTAGCTGGAAGGGTGTTCACTTCACTCACTGTACTGTTGAGACTTATTAAGTATGAAGTTGTAGTGAACATTATACAACGGTTGAAGAAGACACCCTTTACTTAGCATTAGCAATGCATTAGCAATAGCATTAGCAGCGTGAGTTGAGTAACCAATGGCCTCTTCTATCTGACTCCAACTCAGCTGTGAAAGTTTTATGGAGAAGACTAAAAGTCAGATCAGATGACTTTGATGGATGAGTTGAACAAAAAGGGAAAGAAGGGTGGAAGGAGGAAGGACGGGCGAGATGTAATATGACTGGCAGAGAAGGATACGTTGGAAGTATGCATTGGTGGCTGATAGGAATCAGATGCATGTGTTGTTGAAGGATGGGTGGAAGGTGAAAGAAGATGCCTGCCTGGGTGGGCGACACAGTATGGGTGGATACTGGGGATAGCAAGAATCATCAGCTGTGTTTGGGTGAAACTCAAAGCCAAGGTAAGCAAGGAAGGAGTGGATGCATGGGTGGTTGTTGGTGAAACAAACTAAGGTTTGTGGAGAGATTAAGAAGAATGATAGACATTTACTTAGAATGGATGGATGCCTGTATGTATTCAGCATAGACAGCATAGGTGGAGACTGTCACTGGATGCAGAGTCTTAGTTTGAAGAGAATGTAAAAGAAACCGCGCCCGAGTAGCAAAGCTGAGGGGAATACAAGTTGTATTTTCAGAATACAGTTGACTCACAGTAATTTGCAAGCACATCATATATATATATTGTGTATAGTTAGTTATCAAGCGCCTTCCTCCGACTCCGAGGACCACTCCCTACCTATGTTAATTTATTTTCGAATGTGTCAGCCAGCCTGCAAAGGGTGGCCTATCTGTTGGTTACACAATCAATCAAAACAAAGTACCTTATGCAGTAGCGGTCGGTGGTGGGAGTGCTGCCGGGCGGTGATGTGGGGAGGGGAGGGTTAGGGTGGGGGGTAGTAAACTATGGATTACGGCCAAATACAGGTAAGTAAACATAAAAATAAATAAAGCGAATTTCATTGTGCGCACTGCACCACCAAATGCGATGCAGTGCGCGCAACGAAATTAGTTTTATTTATTTATATGTTTACTTACCTGTAATTGGCCGTAATCCATAGTTTACTACCCCCACCCTGCCCCTCCCCTCCCCACGTCACCGCCCGGCAGCACTCCCACCACCGACCGCTACTGACCTTATGTCGTTGTCCCATATATAAGCAATGATCATTGGATCAGATATATAATCTGCCTTTTTGTAGTAGCCAGGGCAGGGTGAAAGTGAAATTGAGTAATTGCCCTTCATGTAACAGAGAGAGTATGGCCAGTGCCACCCGTAATAGAAAAATACGAGCTTCCCCACCTGCAGACAGTAGTAAATAAAACTAACGTGAGTCTGCGTCATGACTCGTATGTTTATCTTGGGTGCAAGCTTAGCTGACTGAGCTGGCATGCCGGCTACAACCAGGTTATGTAATTTTGCTAAACTAGAGATAAGAAGAAGACTGGTGTACTGTGTACTGGAGTCCATAGTGCTAGTATAATCATGCCTGAAACTCCCACAAATGTTAGAGGCCGAGGAAGTGAGAGGATAGATTATTACCACAAATCTTATGTACTGTGCTTGCTAGTGCTATTGTGCCACTATGTGTTGAATTAATTTTGTGTTACTGTTTTGCTAAGAGTATTGGTTACAACAATATTCTTTTTCTTTCTTGATATAGATCCTCCTTCCCAAGAAAAACCATCACGGAAGGAGTTGGCAGCCAGGGCCCGGCGCCGGAAACTGGAGGCCATCTGCCAAGAGTACCGGCGGCTGGTGGCTCAGGCGGAGGAGGAGGAGGAGGAGGCAGCAGCTGCAGCCTCCTCCAATGCCCGGGCCCCAGCCAGGCCCCACCTCCAGTGGTACGTCGCCGCGGTCAGGCAGCCGCCTGCCGCCGCAATTCCTTAACAGCCAGCACTGCTGTCCCCCACCCTGGATGCCACTGCAGGGCATTTCGCCACCAGATGCTCCTCCGGATCAACTAGAGGAGCGGGTCAAGGTCCTTGTGGACAAACACCTGAAAGCCCGCCGAATTTAAGAACTGTGTAGGACCCCGTTGGATTGCCCCTTTCTTATTCCTTTTGTTGGTGGGTGGGAATTGGGCGTTGGGGTTTATGGACATTGTTTGGACTTTTTCATTTTGGACATTGATTGGGGTTAGGGTTAGGGAGAGGGGTGGGTCAGGTGTGGGATAGTTTATTTTTGTTAGGGTAATAAATTATATTTATACTTAAACATACGATGTTAATGTTTTGTGGGGGGGTTACTGTTTTACGAATTTAAGTCACATGGTTTCCTTGCTGCTGCAGGGCCGCAGCCAGTGTTTGATTTAAATATTCTGCCGATTATGTAACACACAAACAGATAGATGCGGTACCCCTCACTGAGTTATTTGTCCTACTAGTATTGTCAGTCTCTCCTCCTAGTCCATTATACCTCCCACCAAACTTATCTTACCTGTGATTGATGAGGATTAAGTTCGGCACAGCGATGGCTGCATGGTTTCCCAAGAGAATGGAGAAGATGCCATGGTTGTGGTGATAGTAGTAGACACTGGCAGTAGCATTTGCAAAAAAAAGAGACAGTCACTTGCCTGAGAGAGACTGTGGGAGGAGTAGTAGAACGAAGTAAAGTACAGTACAGAAGAAGACTGCCAAACAAACAATATTGCAACTGCTAAAGTAAAATAAAACATAATGGTGGCGGGGACAGCCTAGTACAAGAAGTTACAAACTGTAGTTGTGTCGAGTGGGTCACTTAACTTAACACAATCGTAATTCGTAACCTTTACTGCTGTGTGGTAGGATGTTGATGATGAATCCAATCAATGCCGGCAATTAATTATGATGCATTAGGTCCCTTTGGAAAAAAAATTGGCTTGCACATAGACTGAGCACGGGTGGGCAAGCAGAAGAAGATCCTCGCCCTGCCTTGAAATTGAATTAGTGTTGCTTTCACCACATCTGCCCCAGCAAGCATGTGATCAATTGGTGTACATTTAATGTAGTCACATCACACCTCAATATAAATCATAGCCCGGGGGAAGAGGGTTAGGGTTTGATGAATGGATGGGAAGGGGCGTTTGGGGAAAGGTTTGACAAAGAAAAACAGTACGCATGGACACAACAAAAGCAAAGCACAATCTTGGCAGACGACCCTGATCTTATCCAATAAATATATAAAGGGAGAAAAAGGAAATGCATGCATGATGATGAAGAAGATAACTTGATGGTTAATGAGTAGTACTTACTAACTACTACTAGACAATTAGACTGTACAGGGCAGCAGTATATTCTATGCAATTTGCCTTGCCTGTATGCCCTCAGAGAGACCTAAATTACATGTTGTACCGGGCTTACTTTTAAAGATAGCAAAGAAAATAAAAAAATAGTTGTAGGGATCAATTAGCAAACAAACAACAACACAACACACAGTCGTAATGATTGAAGAGAAAAAAGGAATCAAATTAATTAAAAGACGAATGATGAATGATACTAAAGTTACTGTATTACCCTGGTCAAATTGTGGAGTTGAATCTCGTCATTCCTCTTGGTCCTATCTTCCATGCACGCTCCGCACATCAATCTTGGGTGCCACTGCCTGCCTGATGCGGATTGGTAAGGTAAGTGTGAGTTGTTTCTCCCAGTATAGCACAGGGTAAAGGCCGGCCTGTAAGTGTAGATGGAAAAACAAAAGGGGTATTGAACAATCAATGAACAAAAAAAAAGCATCAATTACGGTGGAGTCCAAGAAGAGAAGAGAGAACACTTTCAGACTGAGGCGGCTTGGATACATCATGTCTATTCTGTTTACAGCATTAAGCTACAACAACAACAGGACAGAACAGGCCCATGGCACCAGGCCGTGACCCAACCTCCATTTACCTTAAATTTTGACAGAGCCAGACAAAACTCAAAAGGCATATACAGCAACCTAGCTTTTTCAAAATTAAGTGACTAAATCAATGCGCCGCTGTCAGTCATATGACTACACTCGACTCCACCACTACATGGACATGTAGGTCTGCTGTGTTTACTTTCTTGTTGAATTGTTGTGTTTACCTTTTATGCCACTTCATGAAACGCAGTTATTCCATCAATCATCTCCGATCCAACTGACTGACTGCGTGCAAAGGTAGTATGGTCATCATCATGGTGTGGTACGTGTTGTCCAACTCCAACTCAGTCTGTAGTGACTAGTCTCCGGCATATTCCATATTAAAAAATTGCAACGGATATTGGCCTGCACCTGCAGTAGTAGGAGTACAATTTGGTTATTAAACAACAAGAAGGGAAACATTGACTGTCACTTGAGTCACTTTCACTTTGTAGATTAACTAGTAGAGTTCGACGTCATGCACAACATCAACACAACAAACAACAGCAATCGCTCAGAGTCAGCAAGCATCCAATGCATGCCATCATTATTACCTGTCTTGCTCTTCTCTTTGGCTGTCAGATCATCAGATGCCTAGTTCTGACAGGTGTGTGTTTTTTTTTAACGTGGCAGTGGCCTCATTATTACTCCACATTCATTTTGAGTGTTGGTAGTCGCTGTTTCGGTTTTTGTCTTATTCATCTGTGGCACTTTGTCGCAGTTTAAGTTGGTTCACATGGTCAGCGCTGTGAGGGGCCGCGGCCTGGGTAGCGGTCATTGCTGGTCAATTGAGTTTGCAGAAATGTCAGCAAGTTTCTTCGAAGAGTCTTGTCTTTCTCTGCCAAGTACCTTCTGTCCTGACAGTGATGAGCTTTGGATGCCTGCCGAGGCTGTAGCCTTCTGACAGTGATGAGTTTACTTTTGGATGCCTGCCCAAGTTCTGACAGTGAAGAGTTGTGGATGCCTGCAGAGGCGATAGCCTCCGGACAGTGATGAGTTTCGGCTCGGAAACAAAACGGATGATAGCTATAGTCACGTTTCACTTCTTATGGAGGGACTGTTAGAGATAACATTTCTTGTACTCCAATGTCTGGCTTGATGGAAATGTAATTAGGGTGAGTCAGGAAGATGGAGCAGGACTCTGAGGAGTGGACAGTTAAATGCACAGACGTGCAACTCCAATAGGGAAATAAAAGGAGAAGACGGTGGTGATGGATTTGTTGTGATTTGATTTGAACCAGAAAGACAGATACACAGACAAATAAAGGAAGGAAGAAAGTAATAATTTGAAAGCCTAGTTGTCAGGGAAGAGGAGCTCGTCCTCAAACTCTGGTAGTTCGGACAGAAGTAGGTCCTGTAACCCACTACTTATGTCATTGAAGTCGCTCTCCTCTTCCTGCTGTGATTCACGTATTTTGTAATCCGGTGGAATAAAGTGCTGATTCATTTTGATCATGGTTAACCTCTCCACGCTTTTGGGCGAGAGACTGGTCCTTTTCAAAGTTATAATGGCACCAGCAGCACTGAAAACACGCTCAGAAGAGACACTTGCGACAGGGGAAGCCAGATACTTTATAGCCAGCCTGCTGAGCACTGTCCATTGGCTTCTTTTCCCATACCAATACACCAATGGGTTTAGATCCATGAAGACCTCTGTTGGGTCATCCAGATAGGCCTGGACCGTCCGCTCAATGCTCAGTTGTGCTCCGATGTGCTCAGCCTGTTTTGCCTTTGCATCAGCACTAGACTTACCATACCCCTGCCATAGAAACCAATCAGTTGCTGATTGTACTGTGGATTATCCTGTTCTTGCTGTTGTTGATGTTATTGGTAGTGTTGGTGTCGGTGACTGCTGGGAGGCAAACGCACTGCCCTCAGGCTCCGAAGTAGAACTTGACTCTGGATGCCCTGTAGTACTTATTATGGCCTGGGGCGGGGGGCCTGTAATTACCAGACGTTCATTTTCAAAGTCAATGGCTAGCTGAGCTATCGAAGTTTTGTACTTGGCAACATCCACTTCTGAAAAAGGAATTACTGCCTTACTGTTCAGAAATACTTTGTACCGTGGATCCAAAATTGTGGCAATAATGTAATGTGGATCTGACACAATTTTATTTTGAATCCTTGTATTTTCAGATAAGCGAACGGCTAAGGACTCCGCCAAATGATATGCGTCTTGTTTGTCATCCACACCTGCGTACGTTTCAGACACCTCCTTCAGCTGTTGCTCTATCATGTGCAACAATGGGATAGCTTGGCCCATAGTACAGTCCTCCCTGCAGACTTCACGTGTGAAGATCTCAAAAGGAAGTAGCATCTCTGTCAGGCATTTAACGAGGTCCCATTGACCCATCTCAACGGTCATGCCTCTCACAGTAGGATCCCCTAATCTTTGCATGACATAAGCACTGAGTGGTATGTACTGCTCAAACAGACGATCAAGCATGTAATAAGTTGAGTTCCAACGTGTTGGCACCTCCTGGATGAGTGCTTTGACTGGCATTTTATGCTTACGTTGAATGACCCTCAGCTGCTTCCGGGCTTTAAAAGAATGGCTGAAATGTGTGCATATTCTTCTGTAGGTGGCCAGTAAGTTGCTGACTTTGTATTCATTTTTCAGAAAGTCTTGAACAACAATGTTAATGCAGTGTGCCAAACACGGGACCCTGAAATAGCGACCATTTTGCATGGCCCTAACTACATTACTGCCATTGTCCGTGGCAACAAAACTAATGTTAAGCCCTCTTGGGTGCAGCCACTCAAAGACCTTGCTGTTAAACTCTTCCAAAATGTTTGCAGCAGTATGAGATTTCTCCATGGCAAACATGGCTACAGTTGCATGTTTGCGAGTGGCATGAAAAATCTCAGCAGCGTCAACACCAGCAGATATCTGTTCTCTAACCCCCGCAAAAGAGATCCAGTGTGCAGTGATGCACATGTAATCAGTGGCTTGGTAACTGGTCCACATGTCTGTTGTCAGGTGGATACTATGAACAGCACTCTGCTTCAAGGCTTTCCCAAGCAATTCCAGCACGTCGTGATGTAGTGCTGGAACAGCAACTCTGGCAAAATAGTAGCGGCTGGGAACATGCCATTTTGGGCAGATGGCTGTCACAAATTCCAGAAAACCCACCCCTTCAACAAAAGAAAAAGGGAGAAGGTCCAGTGCTAACATTTTAGCCAGCTTCGCATTGTACAAACGTGCTATTGGGTGGTTGCGTTCGTACTGCCCCTCCCCCACAAACATGCTGATAATGGAAGGCTGCATGGTTTTCCTTTCTCTTAGGCTCAACAACGCACTTTTTTTCATTGCGGTACTCCTTGCTGTCTCAGGCTGACTCTTACTCTTGTGCCACTGAGATGTTGCTGAAGATGTGGGTGACGATAACACTGCACTGCTGGGGACAGGGCTACTTTGTGTAGCACTACCAGCGAGAATGTCTCCCTGTCCTTCCTCTTCCACCGTGATCGTATCTTCTACTCGTTTATCCCCACCAACAGCAATGGTTGCAGTTTTTATGCCGCAAAGGTGGTCCTCCCAGCTGATCAAGTGGTGTTTTTTCAGATGGATTATTTGGCCTCCGGTACCATAGTTTGTACCAAGCTTACCCCGACTAACAGAGGTATTACAAATGGAGCATATAGCAATGTTCTCCTCCTTTTCGCTAACCGTACAGAAGTCCCAAACTGGGGAGCTTAACTTTTGCCTCCTGCTGGAGGTGCCACTTCCAATGCCGGATGAACTGGAGGGTGTGGGTTGAATTTGACTCTGTGCTGTACCACTACCTACTTCTACTGAGGTGGTGGTTGTGCTGGATGTAGGTCGCTGCCGGACCTTTGCTAATGCAAATATGGAAGCTGTAGGTCGTGTTCGTGTTACCTGTGGAGGTATGCGTGCTACATCCCTCGCAGCGATTTTGGATAGGGTAATAATGTTGGTCTCCATCTCCTAGGGGCCGGGAGTGATGTTCGTGATGACTGGCTCATCATCATCATCCTGCTGTTCTACATCGACCTCCATAAGTGTAAGGCTTTCTGGAACCTTCCTTTTCCCTAGCCTGGTCTTGGGACGTGTCTCCCTCTCAGACTCAGTTTGTGGCTTCCAAGTGGCATCTAGATCATCAGAAGGGGGGCTTGGCGAAGAACTTGATGGACTAACCCTCCTTTTCCTTGCTGGGGATTTGGAAGACAATGGATCTTCTGAATGAGTGACTTCCTCTTCTTCTACCTCTGCATGAGGCTCAATTTCCTGATCTGCCCCTACTTTGGGAGGAACAACAACTACTATTGCGGGTGGTGGTTGCGGCTGTTGTTGTTGACCACTGCTGTGTTTCCTCCTGCGTTGATTGTGTACTACTTTGAGATAGCGATAAGTTTATCTCAGGCTCAGCATCACTTCTTTCCACCATTAGGCTGGCTACCTCTTCCACACTCATGTGCTTGGGCCTGGGTTGGTGGGTTGGGCCCACTGATGCGGAGGTGCTTCCCCCAGCTTGCCCCACGGACACCGCTGCTGCAGGCGTAATATTTTTTTTCCCAAAAAAGGTATTGGGCGGCACACCAGACTTAAGTGTTACTTCCTTCTTCTGTTCCTTCTTCTCAATAGCAACTTTCTTGGTACTGGAGGACCTGGTACCTACTTTCTTTGGGCCCATCTTCTTCAGATGTCAGCAACACTCAGTTGCACAAGTTGCAGAGATGTCTGGTCAAGTCACACGTCACGTCGTGTACAGCAGCCGGATGTCTGTCTGGCAGTACAATGGGCAATGATGACACACCTCCTCCTCAGTCTTTTGTGCACCTAAAAGCAAAAAAGCCAGAAGAACATCAGTCAAACGATAGCACAAATCAAACTAATATAATATATAACTTAGTGTGTGGTTGTCTCAATTATTACATTTTAGAAACTCAGTGAACAACAACAGTGTAGCCATTTATGAGACTTTGACAACAGGCCAGGGCTTTCCTGGTGTACTGTGTACACTCAGGAAGAATAAGAATAGCAAAGAACAAAAACAAAAATGTAGTGGAGCCTGTTTTGCCTAAATTTGTGCATCACGTGGGATGGATGCAGCATCAGGGAGCTGCAGCTGGCAATGGGGATGGATTTGGAAGCAGTAAGACAAGAGGAACAATGGAAAGACACGCAGGCCTATGTGGCAAAAACAGCACACTACTAACTACCACCACAAAATGGCCCCCAGCCACATGGTCACTCACAGGCACAAGGCACGGCAAACAATGAACTCAAGCAGGCCTATATGGCCAGACAAAGGATGCCTGATAAACAACACACACAGCTTTAATGCAAAAACTAAAATCCACATGGCTAAAAACAGGTTGGAAAGTTACACAACCACAACAACACATACACATGCAAAAAAGGCATTTATTTAACACACCCAAAAAGTAAAATGGACCCCCCAAAAAAAACCACATTTTGCAATTCAATCCAATGCCATCCATGCCCTAAATGATGTTTAAATTCAACAGACAACACAGTTTTTATGCACCCATGCTGATGACTACCTCTGGGCCTACTGGCAGACTAGGCCGCAAGCTTGGAGGCCTATGGCAAAAGCACAGTGGCTGGTCCCACAAAATGGCCGCCACCACATGGAAAGGCCACCCACAACAACAAAAAAGGAAGACAAGACAGACAATGCAGGCCTATGGCAAAAGCACAATGCCTGGCTTCACAAAATGGCCACCACCCACATGGCCAGGCCACCCACAATAACAAGAAAGTGAAGACAAAGGACAGGACCAGGAAGTTGGAGACTCTGGGGAACTTCCTTCCTCCTTAAAAAATTGTAAAAAAAGAAAAATGACTCCTTGCTCACAAAACTACGTCTAAATGACAACCTGAGGAGTTTTTTAGCAAAATGAACAAAATCATCATTTTCGAGAAGGTTTTATGCTGCTCGAGAGATATTCTTCGCCAGATTGTAAATTCTGCGTGTTCGGCATCGCGATCGTCACAAAAAGTCGTTATCGCGCGCGCAAAAACGCATATTGAGCGCGCGAAGAAGAAAAAAAGTGTAAGTCCGCGTTGTCGCGCAGTGCGGAGTTGCCAAAAGTCCGCGAGCTGAACGCCCAGGGTTACCTACTGGCTGAAAAGGCCTATTTATTTAACACACACCAAAAAACTGAAATACCACCCCAAAAACCACATTTTGCAATTCAATCCAATGCCATCCATGCCCTAAATGATGTTAAAATTCAACAGACAACACAGAAACAGTTTTTATGCACCCATGATGACTACCTCTGGGCCTACTGGCAGACTAGGCCACAAGCTTAAGCCTATGGCAAAAGCAAGCACACTGCCTTGCTCCACAAAATGGCCACCACCCACATGGCCAGGCCACCCACAATAGCAAGAAAGTGAAGACAGACAATCAATGCAGGCCTATGGCAAAAGCACACTGCCTGGATGGCTCCACAAAATGGCCGCTAGCCACCCACAACAAAAAGAAATGGAAGACAGACAATGCAAGCCTATGGCAAAAGCACACTGCCTGCCTTCACAAAATGGCCGCCACCCACATGGCCAGGCCACAACAACAACAAGCATAAGCTAAGGGGAACAAAGAAAAGACATGCAGGCCTATATGGAAAAAGCAGCACACTACTAAACTACCACCACAAAATGGCCCCAAGCCACATGGTCACTCACAGTCACAACAGGCCATGGAAAACAATGAACTCAAGCAGGCCTATAATATGACCAGACAAAGGAGGCCTGCTAAACAACACAGCTTTAATACAAAAATGCAAAAAGGAAAATCCACAGGGCTACGAAAGGTTGGAAAGTTACACAACAAGCACACACACACATCCAACAAAGGTATTTATTTATTAACACACACCCAAAAAGTGAAATACACCCCAAAAACCACATTTAGCAATTCAATCCAATGCCATCCATGCCCTACATGATGTTTAAATTCAACAGACACCACAGAAACATGCACCCATGCGTACCTCTGGGCCTACTGGCTGAAATTTCAATCAAAGAAAAACAACTAGGCCCCTACTGAAACTACAGGCCACCCATGCCACAACAATAATTTTTAAAAACGATTAAAATCCCAAAAAAATGTAGGTACAAACAAGCCCCAATCAAACAAACAAGTACACCAATTCTCCAACTTACTTGTAAAATCTCAAATCCAAAAGTCCTCAAATCCAATCCAATGATATGATGCAGCAGACAGACACAAAAAGTGATCCTTCCAGCTCCAAATCCAAATGAAAGTGAACAGCACATGGACAAAGCACTGGAAGGAACCTGCTGGACAGGAACAGGAAGTTGGAGACTCAGGGGCACTTCCTTCCTCTTGAGAAAAAAAGTTAAAAAAAGAAAAAGGAGTCCTTGCACAAAAAACTACAGCCAAATCACAATCTGAGAAGTTTTTTGGAGCAAAATAATCATTTTCGAGAAGGTTTTATGATGCTCAAGAGATATTCTTCGCCAGATTGTAGTTTCTTCGTGTTCGGGATCGCGATCTTACCAACACTGCCGCCGGAAGTCAGATCGCGCTTCCGAATGAAGTGTTCGCGTTCGCACACTCTCGCCGGATCGTGCAGCCGGATTCCAAATCTCGTGGCGCCCGCGAACGGATAGGAAATCGCGTCGGCGAACGCAGAATCATGGTAGGTCGTTATCGCGCGCGCGAGAACGCATATTGAGCACGCGAAGAAGAAAAACAGCTACGCTACGCTGCAAATTGCGTAGTGCTCAGTAACTTCACGTTCTACGCGAATCGTGAAGTCACCGAAACTACGCAAACTCCACGAGCGTATCGTAGTTCACCGCCCAGGGTTAATTTATTCACTGGGCAACATTGTGTCCTCAGTTATCGATATAATGGAACAAGATTTGTCTATTTTACAACATGGGCAATATCAGCTATGCACTATTATGCTTCTAAGCTGGACGCTTCAATCATTACATTCTGGCCACGTTCCATGGCGATACATTAAGACAGAAATCTGTTTTCGGCTTACAATCTGACCGACAGACAATTGACCATGGCACATAGAGGTACGAAGTACACCATGCTGCTCACTGAAAAACTAGAGAAGTTACCTTTTACTGTAGCAGAATCACCGTCTACGGAATGGTTAATCCATGACTATATCACACTGCCAAGCAAACACAAGGAGATGATGGACGGAGAGCTGAAACTTTTCAGACTCTCACCCCCAGTCACAGATCTGGGTTGAATCCATCATCATTCTTTAGCTCACTCTGCCACCTCAGTTCAGCCCCAGCTATATGCAAATCAGTCTTGACCCTGTTCCTCATGGGAACAGTCCAACCCAAATGCCAAGCCAGGTCTTCCCTGAACCGGAAACAAGCATCCTGGGACCGGTTTCTGGGTAACACCCTTCATCACCCAGGCTAGCTTGAATAAAGTGGCAAAGTGAGCAAGGGACCCACGTCTGGGCATACCCTGCCAACTTAGGGCGAACAAAGCAAACACAAGGAGATGATGGACAGAGCGCTGAAACTTTTCAGACACTCACCCCCATGTCACAGATCTGGGTTGAATCCATCATCATTCTTTAGCTCACTCTGCCACCTCAGTTCAGCCCCAGCTATATGCAAATCAGTCTTGACCCTGACCGGAAAAAAGAACAATGGATTTAACCCAGATCTTTTGACTGGGGGAGAATGTTTGCATTGTCAGCATTCCATCCATCATTTGTTTGCTGTAACACTTTTCGCCCTAAGTGGGATGGGTATGCCCAGACGTGGGTCCCTTGCTCACTGTGCCACTGGATTCAAGCTAGCCTGGCTGAAGAAGGGTGACATTCCCTGAAACCGGTCCCAGGATGCTTGTTTCTGGTCCAGGGAGGACCTGGCCTGGCAGTTCGATCTGGACTGTTCCCATGGGGCACAGGGTCAAGACTGATTTGCATATGGCTGGGTCCAAACTGGGGTGGCATAGTGGGCAAAAGAACGATGGATTTAACCCAGATCTTTTGACTGGGGGAGAATGTTTGCATTCTCAGCATTCCGTCCATCATTTGTTTGCTATAACACTTTTTGCCCTAAGTGGGATGGGTATGCCCAGACGTGGGTCCCTTGCTCACTGTGCCACTGGATTCAAGCTAGCCTGGCTGAAGAAGGGTGACATACCCTGAAACCGGTCCCAGAATACTTGTTTCCGGTCCAGGGAGGACCTGGCCTGGCAGTTCGGTCTGGACTGTTCCCATGGGGCACAGGGTCAAGACTGATTTGCATATGGCTGGGTCCAAACTGGGGTGGCGTAGTTGGCAAAAGAACGATGGATTTAACCCAGATCTTTTGACTGGGGGAGAATGTTTGCAATGACAGCATTCCGTCCATCATTTGTTTGCTGTAACACTTTTCGCCCTAAGTGGAATGGGTATGCCCAGACGTGGGTCCCTTGCTCACTGTGCCACTGGATTCAAGCTAGCCTGGCTGAAGAAGGGTGACATACCCTGAAACCTGTCCTAGGATGCTTGTTTCCGGTCCAGGGAGGACCTGGCCTGGCAGTTCGATCTGGACTGTTCCCAGGGGGCACAGGGTCAAGACTGATTTGCATATGGCTGGGTCCAAACTGGGGTGGCGTAGTGGGCAAAAGAACGATGGATTTAACACAGATCTTTTGACTGGGGGAGAATGTTTGCATTGTCAGCATTCCGTCCATCATTTGTTTGCTGTAACACTATATGAACATAGTGGCTTTCAAGGTGCTCAGAAAAACAATGACATTATATTCAAAATATAGAGGACTTTTTATGAATGCTTTTTAGGGAAGAATACCTTTTTATAGACCTTGCCTTTAATGGGCGCTTTTTAAGACTTGTTAAGTGCTTTTTAGTATGCTTTTAATATAAAGGATTTTTTATGCCTTTTTTAGCATTTACTATCATTACCTAAGCTGACCTTGTTGACCTTTTGATGAGGAGTGGGTGTCATGTCCTTTAGGTTAGTCCCAGCATGTACATACCGATTACATACATTTTGTCCCATCCACACGACATAACGATCTTACACAGGTGACCTTTTACCTAGTAGCTTACTTGTCTCTCTGACATCAGGCTCTTGGTACCATATCTTAATCCCTGTACCTGACGTACATAGACATGTCCCTAGGCACGGTAGATTTATTCTGTATAAGGTTCAACACTTTTGTTTCATCCATGGCCAACAGCCAGCTGTGCATGATTATGTTTGTTTAGAAAAGGATTAGCCGAGGATTAGCGAATGTTTTCAAAACATATCGATTCTGGAAAAACCCTGGAGTGACCACTTTAGTATAAAAGACCCTCACTCCCCCTTAGAAAGACAGAGGATAATTCCTTCCGAGCTGGACCGAGACTCTGCAGGCTGATCCTTCGAAAGGCAGCGACCTGACATCCCTTGCGGGGTGCAATCCTCGACGCAGAGACGGGGTCCTTCATTCAGAACCATCAGGTGAGGGGTTAGCACTTCCCCGGGGAATTCTTGGCTCCATTAGGTCCCATTAGGACATATCCTAGCACTTACACATACATGCTTCACCTACACCTCAAGGCTAGGCACAGTTACGTAGGCTACGCATCGTAGGAGTACGCCAATGCAATTTTTGTATGTAATGTGCTATTATTCATCTTATTAGCACTAAGGTAGAAATGTATCTGCTATTTATGATATTGGTACTAGTGATCACATTTGTCTGCTCCTGTCTTTTTATTGTTGCAGCTAACATGTTTCATACTAGACTGACGCTTGACCAATAAATAATTATTGAAATCGTTCCAATCGTCATTCTATGTATTCTGAGAAAAGCAAGCACGAGTGACTGAGCGAAAGATACCGTATTGTTTCCACGATACCTGAGGAATCGGGGTTGTCTTGTTCAGTGGTTGCCAGAAACTACACACACCACTGTAGAATGCAGGGGGATGGTAGTGGCACCGTAGAGCTAGCTGGCCTAACGGCTGACTCATCCTGTGGGGGTGTCCAGAGTCTGTCTGCACACCAAGCCCTCAGTTTAGGTCATCCAAAATGCACAGGTCCTGGGAGGTCCTAGGAACTACACAACACCCTAGAGGATCTAGAACGTCATTATCATCCAACTGTATGAGTTGCAATTGACAGGTATACCTGCTTTCAGAGGAAACAGATGAAAAATGAGTCAGTAGAAGACTATGTTTCGGCGTTAAAAGAGTTAGCGGTCACATGCAAGTTTAATTTCATGGGCAATGATTTAATTAGAGATCAATTGGTAATGCATTCTAACAATGCTGGTATACAGGATACGTTATGGGTGTGTGGAGAGGCGCCTTTGAATGAAATTATAGCAATTATCAAAAAAGCAGACACGTCTAAAAGATGTGCAAAGGCAGCCATAAAGAATAACACTGATGAGGAAGTTGTTGGCAAAGTTTCAGGTCCTAAAGGAATGGTAAAGAAGTATGAGAAGCACATTAAAGAACCAGGTTGGAAAGGGACAGTACAAAACAAAACAGACATAGAGGACAAACGTCCTATGCGTTTCAGTTGTGGTAATAAAGGCCATTTAGGCAGAGATAAATGCTGCCCAGCGATAAAATGTAAATGTACATATTGTGGCATAACAGGCCATTTCACGAAGGTTTGTAGAAGGAGGTTGAACAAAGCAGATAAAAAGGCCGTAAAGGGAGTCATGGAAATTGATTGTGTAGAGGAAGGAGACAATGACTCCTTGAGTGATGAGGGAGTTTTATGTATTAATGACAAAATGTGTCTGAAAGAAGTGGTTCTTGATGTAAGCTCAAAATCCATGGAGAAACCCTTATGTGATATAACTATTGCAGGTGTGCAATTACAGGTGGTTCCTGATTCAGGTTCGCCCTATACCATAATTCAACGCTCCATATGGGAAGGAAAATGTGTTGAAGTGTTGGGTAATTGTTTAGAAGCAACTGATATACACCCAGTCACCTTCACGGGAGAAGAAATTCCGATGGTTGGTTTGGTGGAAGCGAAGTTTATATTTAAAAACAGATCAGCTACAGGTAAATTATAAGTGGCAGAGAAAGGCCCAACCGTGTTAGGGTGGGTAGACCAAGGTACCTTAGGAATCATTTTAGATCCTAATAGGAGAGACCAAGTAATTCTGCTCAGTCATCAGAATGGAATCACAGACAAGTTGACAAAGGAACAATTATGTTCTGTTTTTACTGGGGAGGTTTGAAATTGAGTGATTTTGTTAATAAAATAATCTTAAAAGAGGGTGTGATACCTGTTTGTCACATGGCAAGGAACATTCCCATTGGGGTGCGAGAGGGAGTAATGGCTGAATTGGATGCTCTTGAGTGCAAAGGTATAATAAAGCCCATAGAGAGAGACAGAATGGTTGGCCCCCTTGGCCGTCGCACGAAAATCGGATGGCAGATTGCGTTTGTGCATTGACCTGAGGGATCTTAATAAGAATATTGTGATTGATAAGTTTCCACTACCTAGAACCGATTAATTATTATCACAATCTAAATGTATAAAATGGTTTTCCACAATTGACTTAAACTCTGCCTACCACCAGGTCCAATTACATCCCTCAAGCAGAGACCTCAATGCGTTCATCACCCCTTTTGGCTGTTACAGATTTGTACGTATGCCGTTTGGCCTGGCGTCGGTGGCCGCAGTGTTCTAACGATTAATGCACAAAATGTTCAGAGGCATGAAGGGGGTAACATATTTCCAAAACGATATTTTGGTGAGGGGTCATGATAAAGATGAACATGATCTGAGATTGAAGATGGTCTTAGGAAGGCTTGCTGAGAGAGGGTTGACTGCTGAGTTAAAGAAATGCAAATTTGAAGTACGAAGTGTCACATACCTGGGACCTGAAGTTGGGGGTGAGGGTATTTCACCTGAAAATGATGTAATAGAGGCAATCAAAAATGCTCCTTGCTCCCAGGTTCAAGGAGGAAGTTAGATCTTTTCTAGGTCTAGTAGAGTTCTACTCCAAGTTTGAACAGAATTTTGCAATGAAAACACATGGGTTAAGGCAATTACTGAAACTCAAGCAAGAGTTCTTTTGGAATGAGGAACTGCAAAAGAGCTTTGAGGTAATTAAACAAGGAGTTAGATTCTGAACTCCCTTTACACGGGTTTGATATTACAGCTCATAGTATAATAACAACTGATGCCAGTAGGAAGGGTTTATGAGCAACACTCACACATATAGATGATTCAGGTGAGGAGGCTGTCATAGCGTTTGCATCTCGCTCCTTGTCCGCACCAAGGAAAAATTCTCTGTCATTGAAAAAGAGATGTTGGTTACAGTTTGGGCGATGCAGAAATTCAGACAATACATATGGGGATCACGACTCACCTTACGCACTGATCATAAACCATTAGTGAAAGTGCTTACGTCAGAGGGTGTAATTAAAGCCATGCCCGAATAGCAAAGATGACCTTGAAATTGCTGGATTTCATGTATGAAGTACAATATAGTGAAATATAAATCCCTAGGCAATTATGGAGTTACTAATGTTATAAATCTCTAAATATATACGTCCATTAGATACACATTATTTGTGAACTCAGTGTAAGAATCAGCAGAAAAAATTAAAAATTGAATTTGTGGTAG
Source organism: Calotriton arnoldi (assembly GCA_963921515.1). NCBI lineage: Eukaryota > Metazoa > Chordata > Amphibia > Caudata > Salamandridae > Calotriton > Calotriton arnoldi. The sequence goes on from CAWUFW010006413.1 coordinate 469,261, forward strand.
TTAAAAATATAGTTTATTACAATCTTGAAATCAATTCATAAAATAACACTTCATACTATACTTTGTATGTAGTTAGCATATAAATACATATACTCAATTGTATAAAAACAAACAGTTTTCTTCAACCGATCACATAAAATACACAGATTTAAACCGTGGCAGAAAAAGGTTTTTGTCTTCGACGCGCGTTTCGACGCAATCTGCGCCTTCGTCAGGAAATGCCACACATTTACCTAAAACATAATTTTAGAGAGTACAATATCTACCAGGAAAAAGAAATAAAGTGGCAGATTATCTGAGTCGTTCTCTGTTACCTCTTGATGGGGAGACAAAGGAGGAGTGGGAGGATTTTAGTGTGGCTATCATTGAAAGCAACATAGATGCTATTTTGAAGGAAGAATGGAATTTGGAGTACAGCAAGGATGCAGATTTATGCAAAATTAAAAGCCTCATTATCAAGGGATGGCCCTGCATAAAGGACATGTTTGAGGAAGGTAAAGCATTTTGGGAGATCAGGGACGAATTTTCAGTGAATGAATCGGGTTACATTCTCAGAGGAGAAAGAATGGTAGTTCTCAAGATTTTGAGACCTAGGGTGCTTAGTATCAATAATGAAGGACACCTGGGTATAGTTAACTTGAGGAAAAGGGTGAAATCAATGTACTGGGGACCTAAGATGGACTGAGATATTGAGAGGCTTGTGAAAAATTGCGTAGTATGTACGAATTCTGATAAGACTCAACGTTTGTTGACACCCTCATTGGGGGAGCGGAATTATCCCGATCATCCGTGGCATGAACTAAGCATAGAGATGTTAGGTCCCATACTAGATGACAGTGGAGACTGCAAGCACATCATTGTGGTCATTAACACATTCTCTAAATGGCCCGAAGTTGAAGTGTTGGACAACACTGACAGTAAAGCTGTAGTTGCCTTCCTGGAAAAATTGTTTCCAAGGGATGGTATTCCCAGGTCCATTCTTAGAGATAATGGACCCCAGTTTACTTCAGAGAAATATTTAACATTTTTAAGCAGGAATGGTATTATTGGAAAGAAAACCCCTACCTATCATCCGGCAGGGGATGGTATTGTTGAGCGCTTTAATAGGGTGGTGATGGGGTGTATTCAAGCATCAATTAATGCTGGGAAGGATTGGAAGAAGGAGTTGCTCAGCACCATGTGGGCATATAAGATAACACTCACTGGTACGGGTTACAGTCCTTTTAGGATTTTGAGAGGAAGAGAACCTTTCACCAAAGACAACGTAGCTTGGAATAAGAAGAAGGTTTGCAGTAAATGGCCTCATGCTGTGGTAAAATCTAATTTGAAAAAAATGCAAAAAACTTACAGGACTTACTATGATAGTAAAAGGGGTACAAAAGATGTATATTTGGAACACGGAGATTGGGTGAGACTAAAGTGGGGTGTGAAGACAAAAAAAGGAGATAGCAAATTTTCCAAACCCATGCAAGTTGAAGAAGTTTACACAAAATAGGCACGCTTAAGTGACAAAAGGGTGTGGCATTTCAGTAGGTTGGCTACATGCAACAGGATCCTTGATTGGAGTAAGAAGAATGCAGATGACTCACCATCGTCCATGAAGTGGATGTGAGATGAAGCAACGGGGACTGGTTCTACAGAAATTAATTCTGCCTCATGTGAGGAAGAGGTAAATGATACTGTGAATCAGTCTTCCTCTCAGGCTAGCAGTGTTCCTGTGACACACAAGAGCAGACCTGTAGTAATGCCCAAAAGATTTGAAAATTATATTATGTGAACCTTTTATTGTATAAGGAGAAGGATAGGTGGGTTGTTATTATCGCTTGACTCAAGTCTTCCTTCTTTACATTTTTTCTTTTTTTTGTTTTGTTTTCTTATTGTATTATTATTAAGCAACTTATTATACCTTTTGTTAGTTGGAGTATCCAGTTCGGTTCTCCATTCCATGTTGTATTGCACCGTGTGGAGTCCAGAGTATTGCATGTAGTTTTACGTGTTGTTGCGTAAAGGGGGGAGATATGGTATCCTGGTTACATGTAACCTAGTAACAGGTTGCCACAGTTCTAGAACATGTGTGAACTGATGACAGTTGCTGGAAGTTACAAAAGGAGACAGGCATCTCCTGCTTGCTCTCAAATAAAGAAGAAGTTTACCTACTAATGTTGTACGTGTTCTTTCCTACAGTTTACCTTTGTAAATCAGGGCCCAGGATGGTGGGATTCTGAAATTTAATTTGCACTGAAGTTTATTGAACCTCTAAAAAACACCAGGAAGCTACAAAGACTAGTTAGGCTCAAAGTCCTGAATCTAATTAGGTTCTCAAGTGCATTAATTTGTTTAAAAAAATGTTTTATTAGAGTAGCCCCGCAAGATTTAAAGACTATTGGAGCATCTCGCCTAGAATCAAAGTTACTGGTATAGTGTGTATACAAACATTGAAATGCACAGTATGTTGTAATAAAATACTAAAATGTTATTTGTGTGTACGTTTATCAATTGAAAAAATAGGTATGAAGTAGAATTAAGATTTTCTTGATCAAAGAGTATTGAACTAATCAAGAAATGCATTGAAAAACATGTTATATAACAAATGAAATTAAATTAAATGAAATATGGATTTATAGAGCACGAACAAATACCCGAGGGTGTCTAGGCGCTAGCTCACAGAACATCTGAAAACTGAGACTTGACCTACAAGATCAGAGATTGAAAGGCCAGGTTTTTAGTGCTCTTCTGAAGGCCAACAGTTGAGTTTCCCTTTTTAAATCTAGGGGAAGAGAGTTCCATAGTCTGGCGGGGGCCAACCAGAAAACTTCTGCCGCCCTAGGCGCTTTTCCTAAACCTGGGGATCACAAAATTATGGGCAAAGGAAGATCGAAGCGACCGAGTTGGGACGTACCATTGGAGGTTATGTTGAAAAAAGCTTGGTCCTGTGCCATATATCACTTTGAAGGCGATGCATAGAGCCTTAAACTCAATGCGTCTCTTTACTGGGAGCCAGTGTAGTTGTCTAAGCGTGGAGGCAACGGACTTATGCTTGGGAATATCCAACAGTGTGTGAGTAGCAGCTTTTTGCACAATCTGAATTTTTGTGAGGCATTTTTTCTTCAGATTGACGAAAAGACCATTACATTAGTCGGCTCTAGACAAAACCAGAGCTGAGAGGACAAGTTTACGAAGATTATGGGGAATAAAAGGAAAGACTTTCCTAAGAAGCTTTAGTGTATAAAAGGATGCTGAGGTAACGGTATTCACATGGCCTTCGAACGTAAGCTTGGAGTCGAAGGTGACTCCCAAGTTCTTCACTTTGTTTGTTGGAATGGGAAGAGAGCCTAATTATTGAGGCCAGTAAGAAGGTGACCAAAAAGACATGTTGCCTCCAAAAAGGAGAAAGGTAATAAATAACAATTTGGCAAAATACAATTGAAACAAATTTTGTTTTACGAGATCTAAGGAAGGAGTATGATTGATATGGTAACGATGGTAAGTGCCCAGGTGGGGGTCTTTGATGTTAGTGTATCCAAGACAGTGTTAAATTGACACCGCCCCCTCTTTCCTGCATGTAGATACTCTCTTGATAGTGAGTGATTAGGTTGCATGGCTTTAAGAGGAGAATATCATGGAGATTAATTATATGATTGTGCACTTTGCACCACTTTTGCACATGTTATAGCTGATTTACAGTAGTGTCAAATATGTCAATTTAAGCACAAAATCATTGATAATTTTCTGAATGTACTCATGCTGGTGAGAGCTAATGAGAGGCCTCAGAAGCCTTGAGGTCAGAATGCCAGATTACAAGAGCTCTGCAATAAAATGTACTTGGCAAAATTGAATTTGATTCACTAATCATTTCTCATTGTGATGTATGCTGAGTTGTATTGAACATCCTCTGCCTATGTCTGTCATCCCTATCAATATTAATTTATCTTGTAGCCATGAGTAGCATGTCCCATTTATCTTGTTTAGCTCTCTTTATCCCCCAGGTGCATCCATTGATGTAAATTTGAGACAGTTTGGTGCAATGTCTATCTCCTTGAATTGTGTAGTGCTTCTACATATTTTATCACAATTGATAAATAATAGGTGCCATACCATCCTGAAGATTCTGTTTTCATGAACATATACATGAACTTTGATTGGATACAAAATTCTCATTAACTTTTTTGATATTCTCATTTGTCAGATCAGCAGCTTTTTGTTTATCCTGGAGGGAGATACTTTGCTAGAGTAATGGACACTATGGGATTGGCCCATGTATGAACCCAGTTATAATCGAGCACTCTGAGTAAGCACTGATGTACGCCACCAAATATTGTTTTCTGAAGCTTAGTTGTCATTAAGCTCTTATGGTTTTTGGTGCATATTTTGAAAATGAACATTAGAGGAGATGAGATTTCATAGTGTAATAAGACTGATAGCACATATATTTTTGCACAAATAATATTGTATTTTATCAGAGGGCCCTTGGTACATTTGTTCTTTTATGCTAGGTTTGGCCTGTCCTTTTATTTGTTCCCTCATTAGCACTGATACATTTTGATACCAGTGACCACCACAAAAGCAGCTTAAAAGAGGAAGAGTTGTATCTGGCTGTCTTGTACCACGCATACACTTTTGGACCACAGTGTAAAAGTGTGTATGTGATGCCAAGCATAGGTTTTGAACTGTAAGTGAACACTTTCAGTACAAAATACTACATCTAGACATAACTTCAAAACTTTTTCCACTTTGTTTTCATGCTGGACATTGCAGCACACATGCAAAGTGAGAAACGTTTTCAGAAAAAAAACATTCTCCTACATTGTGCCAGCCTCAAGGAAGCATACTTTTGGCACACAGGTGTGTCTACAAATCTAAGTAGATAGGGCTTGCATCAAAAACCATGGGTAATGGTGTGGCAATGCACATGTATTACTCATGGGACACCATCTTGATGCAAAGTAGTGCATAGCACTACCTTGCATTACTTTTAGACAAATTTTGTGCACTAATAAAGTTATGTGCTGGTAGTAATGAACAAATCTACACTTTGCGTGGGTTGTGCCACTATTGGTGACTTTACACAGGCACAAAGTGTTGATAAATATGGCCCAGTTGCCTCTCTGCTGCTGCCCACCTTCATCCTTGTGAGCTTCTGTGTACTTTCTCTGTCTTGAACTCTCCCTCCCTCCACCCTGAGTCAACATGGGTAAAGACAAATCCCCTGCCTCCTCATCCCAACCTACAATAGACAAGTTTACCACCAGTGCTCCTGAAATGCCTGATGGAGACCCCAACCTGATGCCTCCTGTGTCTTTAGATGTCCATCACATCCTTCAAGCAATCCAGACTGCCCGGAAGGCCCTTAAATCCAAAATTAGTGAGGTCGGTGTTGAGGTCGCCCTCTTACGTCAGGGCCTCAGATTGGTGGTGGACTGGGTGATGGAGGTGGAGGACTGTGTTTCTACATTGGAATATGACTCCTCCAATCTCAAATCAAAGTTGACTTCTCTGATGACGAAGGTCCGCACCTTGGAAGACAGAGCAGAAGATGCGCAGAATCGCTCCCGAAGTAACCTCTGCCTGGTGAGCTGTCCAGAAGGAGTTGAGTCTGCCATAACACCACCTTCGTGGAGACATGGCTTCAGTCCTGGATGCTGGAGGAATCACTATTGCCCTGCTTCATGGTCAAGCGGGAACACCGTACATTGTTGCAGCAGCCTCCCCCTGGGTCCTCTCCATGGCTGTTGATCATCCTAAACTTTCGTGAACGGGGCGCAGTCCTCAGAGAAGCCAGAACTCATAATCAGCTTCTCTACCGATCCTCACACATTATGATCCTTCCAGGCTACATCAAAGCAACGCAAGCTCAACGGAAATCCTTTGACGCCGTTAAACAGAAACTCAGAGTAATGTCCATCCATTATGCACTGCTTCTCCCCGTGAAACTTCATGTTGTGCATAACTCCGACTCTCACTTCATCGATACCCCTGAGGCAGCCTGGGAGTAGGCCACTGAACAACGAACACTTTGTAAATAGGACCCTGTGAGGGAAGGCCTGAAAACCACTCCTTTGATTCCAAAACTAACTGGTGTCCGATCCCGGTCTTGATATCGTCCCAAATCCAGAAACAAGAAGGAGGAAAGGGAGAGATCTCTAATGGCTTTGATCCCTGAACATAACTACTCTCAACCTAAGTCCACCAACAGAACTACACCTCTGCCTTCCCAGATTTTGGCTGCGACTGGGGGCTATGCAACCACAGCCGATATAAACCTCATGTTGGAGCCACCAACAACAGACCATACCCTTGACCAAGGGTGTCCCCTAAATATGTGTATCTTTTCACTGCAATGCATGATGATGGGGAGGTTGTTCTCAAATGCCCCAGTTTATGTGTTCATTTGTTAACGATGGGTGTTTTGTGGGCAAAAGATGCTTCAAGGATAGAAGTGTTGGGTTGGGGGAGGGAACATTTGTTTTATTGGGTGTTATGTTTGACTTTTTTTTGTTTTCATTACTTCTTACTACAGAGACATGCTTATCTAACCGTCCAATTTGCTCCATGACCCCGCTGCTGTTGTTCCCCCCAGGTGTTCTCGCCTGCTTACCAGCAGTTCTAACATGGAGTTCACCCTTATTTCCTGGAATGTAAATGATCTCCTGGACTGTATTAAATGCACTGGTGTCCTTAAATTCCTTCAACACCCCTGCACTGAGGTAGCTCTGCTACAGGAGACCCATCTCCTCGCCATTCACTTTCCTTTCCTATGTAGATTCAGGTTATAACTAAGGGGTCGATTACGATGCCATTCGGAAGGGCTCGGAACCCTTGTTTCTGACCGAACCGTACACAGTTCCCAATGACCATTACGATGCCCGTAAACCATTAGGGCTGTCTGAATCGGTTCCGAAAGGCATTCGGACAGGTCGCGTCTTTCTGAGCCGAATCATACAGCTCTATGAACTTGGTTTCCGAGGTAGCGATTACGATGACTGATTCGGACTGCCTTTCCGAATCGGTTCCTCCGGAACGAATCGGCTGCCGGAATCTGTCTTTGTGGGCACACCACAGGGTGCACGATTTTCCCCAACCATCCCTTTATTCAATGGGAGCCTGTGTATTCGTTCGGAACACAGGCTCCCATTGAAGTCAATAGGAGTCCGACCAAAGCATCCAAATCGCTCGGTCGGACTCCCCCGATTCGTGACATTCAGAAAGCATTCCGGGACCGATTCGGTAGGAATGCTCTCCAGACGAAATCGTAATCAGTCCCTAAGTCTTCCATTCAGGTTTCACCAGAGGTTCCAGAGGTGTAGAAATACTCCTTCACAAGTCCTTTCCCTTGGCGAACACTCAGATATTTCACAACCCATTGGGTAGATATGTGGAGGTGGTGGGCACACTGAAGGCGAAGTGATATGCCACATATAAGGGTATATATATTATATTAGTGTATATATTCCTCCACAACTCCACAAAAAGACATTTCAAGACCTAACCCAAGTGAAAGCAACCCTCCCACATGGCCCTTTACTCCTGGGAGGAGACCTTAATGCAGTCTCTAACCTGACTCTTGATGTCTCTGGCCCAATTACTCAAAACTGCTATGCCCAATCTAGCTCACTTGCTTCTAGGCTGACTTCCCTTGGCCTTTGTGACACCTGGAGGGTGTGTAACCCCAGACGTACTGCCTACACACATACCTCTACATCTATTTGCAACATGTCTCACATAACTATATTTTCCCAATGCAACTGATCTGAGATATATCAGACCATTCCCCACAATTCATCCGACTGGGGTCATCCGTCCCCCACAGACACCCTATGTGGCACCTTCATGCATGGTTCCTTATAGATGAACATTTGATCGCAAACTTGGATGAGGAGCTCCAATCATACTTTGATATTAATAAAGACATGTTGAAAGCACTGGCACTTTATGGGCAGTGAGTGAACTGACGGTCCATGGGGTGGGGAAAAGATACCTGGGACAAAGGGAGAGAGAGGGGCAAAGTGACATACTTGACCTTGAGACACACATTCTCGCTACCGAAACTGCACTTGCCCTTCACATGACCGAAATACTAACTGGAGGGAGATAAAATTGTACTCCGTCACCTAGTTTCCCATGAATCTCGCCAGTGCTGGAGTGCAACTACCAAACATGTGTATGAACATGGCAACAAAAGTAGCGCCCTATCATACAGACTAGAGACCAAACACCTTGAATCATTGAATCACACGTTATCCCCACTGTGACAATCATGTCGGGATCCTAGGCCACCAGGTCGGATGATGTTGAAGCCGCATTCACTATTACGGGGATCTAAATGCCCACCACCTTCGCCCCCCGCGTTGGAGCAGGCCCAACCACTGCTGGTGGATATATCCCTCCATATTCTTACTAAGGCCCAAGTGCACCCCTGGATGAACAGCTCATTGTGGAGGAGATTTGGGAAGCTATCCAGGGCCTGAAACTTGGGAAAAATCAAGGTCCGGATGGCCTTCCCCTTGAGTATTACCCATCCTTCTGTGATATAATATCCTCTGATATGCTTCAACTTTATACGGGTGGCGTACTTTCCACAGGAACTCGACCTGGTGACTATTGTCATCATCCGCAAGACCGACCAACTGTCTACTGACTGCGGGGTATACTGCCCCATTTAATTAATTAATTAATACCGACATCAAACTCTTTGAAACAATCCTAGTGACTCAGCTCCAGACGGTCATAGGGTCCTTAATTGACATGGACCAATATGGTTTTATGCCTGGACAGATTATGAAACATTGTATATGGCACCTACAGGTTACTCTCACTCACATGGACAGAATTCCTACTGATACTGCCTTACTACTTGCCGATTTTGAAAAATCATTCAACACAGTCGATTGGGGCTGCTTACAGATGGTGCTTGACCGAATGGGGTTTGGTGCCCAATCCTGGAAGATGGTCTCTCTCCTCTATTAACACTCAATGGCTCAGGTCATGATCAATGGGGAGCTGTGTGAATTATTTCCAATGGAGTGTGGAACCAGTCAGGCCTGGCCCCTCTCCCCCTCACCCCTTCTCGTTGCATTGCCATAGAACCCCTGTCGAAGTTGATCAGCTACAACACTCAATAACCAATAACGTGAAAATGATTCAGCAGAATTTCATGTAGGCCTCAAATGCTTTTTCTCTCTTGCTCAAAAGGCAGAATCGAGCTTAAGTAGTAACTTTAGATGCTGTGAGAACTTTTCGTGAAGTTTCTTTTCTGTACTCTAAAACAATAAGTTCACTTTTGATTTAGCAACACTGTCACCAGAAATGTATCAAAATGATTGCAAACCCAGAGAAAACATCTGAGAACAGATGGACTGTGAGCAAAAAGAAGTTTTATTATTTCAGTGGAAAGGATAAAACTCTATACAATTTGGATCTCAATGGATTAGAAAAAGGATTACTTAATGCTTCTGGATTTTTTATTGAAGTATTGACCACACCATGAGCAGCCCATCGTGAGCAGCCAATGGAAACCATATGAACTGATCAAAAAGATACTTTGTGGGTTTAAACATGAACTTTTGGAAGTATAATTGCCCCCTGGAGGAGAAGGTGGGGCTGGCTGTCTTTCCGTTTTCCCTGCCTGGCATGCTGTCGGACTGACTTTTGATTTCCTTCAATGCCAAACCAATGAACTGATCTCTCCTGACTGTCCCTAACCTGCACTTTGCTGGCTGGTAAAGTTGAGCAGAGAAATAACCTTTTGGCTGAAGGGAGAATTGACTCCTTCTGTGGCACACTGTGTTTCAATTTTGACTTGATCTGATCTTTATCCAAACGGACCATATGATGACCAAATCTTAGTTTCTATGATCTAAACTGAATCTTGAAATTTCTATGTGTCTCTCTTTCATTCTAGGCATCCAGCAAATGCTCATTTAATGAATCTGCAATGTGTTGTGTGGTTGTTTTGTACTAATATCTGCTATTAAATCTGATTATGAAATGCGATTTCATGTACTATTCCATTCAAATTGAGGCTATTGATAAATGCTTTCATGAGTAATTCTGTATCGTTTTCGTCTCATCTCTTTGCTCAATATTTTTGTGTCTCTAGGTTTGTGACTCAGTGTACGAGTAAAGTAATTTAAATAGCCATGTTTTTGGCATTTCTTTATTCCAGGTCCTTAAAAGGAAACTGCCTCACATTCTCCAAATATCTAAGTCCCTGTTAGCTCAACAAAAAGATCCATTGGAGGACCAAGATTTGATCATTTGGATGGTTGTTTAATGAAATTGTTATGTTTGGGCCCGGCTGGTGATAATAAATAGTGATGTTTGTAGAGTAATGAAATTTGGTAAGCTTTCAGCTGCATCAGGGCCCTAGAGGTTCTCCAACTTTTTTAGGAGGCCTCCGGCCTACATTTGAACATCCTGTTACGGGGAGACATTGCATCGAGCGCCTGGCAGATGGGTATCCAAACTCGTTGTCTTACTTTCAAAATACATGGGGATCCATTTTACCACAGTGGCCATAAAGGCCCCCGTTCTTAACCTAACACTCCTTATGAAGAAAACTAAAAGCAGTCTAAGGGGGGGAAACAGCGTTTAGATCGCATGCCATTACAAAGACTTGCTGTAGGGGGCAGAAGGTGTTGGATTCACAATCCAACACCTTCCCTGCTGTTGCACAAACTGGAGTAGGAATAGTAAATTATACTATTCCTAAGTCCAGCGAGCCCCCTACAGCAAGTCGTTGTAACAACTTGTGATGTAATGGGTCGCGATGTAACAACGCGGTCGTTGTAGCGACCGCATTGTAATGGCATGCGATGTATCGCATGCATAGTAAAGAGATATATTCATCTAAGGGCCTAGCAAACCCTCCCTCTTAATTTACTAGGCAGGATTGCCCTGATTAAAATGATGGTGCTTCCTCACTTGCACTACAAGGAATTCTGCGAAGTTGCATAAAAACTCTGTGGAGTTCCACTCCGCCCTAGTGACAAAAAGAGAAGCAGACAGCCAACCTCACAGGGCTTATGTATTGCTTTCTGCAGTTTCGTATTATGGGATTTATTTTCTCATTTCTGAAAGGTGCAGTCATTAAACACCATCCTTATTCCCTCGTTCCTTACCTTGTAACACATCCGTATCCACGGTGCTCAGCAGGCACAAGTACATCCAGACAAACCCTCCGGCAGTGATGGGATGGGTGAGGACAGGAACTCACAAAAGGGTAACCGGATGGTGTATCTACACTACTCACCAGATCTATCTTGTGTGTGTAGAGGGACAGATGCACACATGTGTTAAGATGAGAACCCTCACTCACCAGAAGGTGACATGCTTTATCATTGGGTTCCCTCTTGTACTCTGGGACAGCAAGGTACCCAGTGTGGGCTACAACTCCCCCGCAGGAGAGGAGCGTGAGGTGTTTTATGTCATCCAATGCAGGTTTTTGCGAGGGTCAGAGTGCAAAAAAATCAAATGTGGGTTTAAAACTATCTCCTGGTTGACAAAGTCAATCGTTTATTCGTGTCCCAAGTGGATAGATTAAAAACAGCTAAGTGAGAATAGGGAGATGGATGTTTCCTATTAGTATCTGGTCAACATGTTTCTGCCTTGCTCGACCAAAAGGTTCTTTGCATTCCTCAGGATCATTCCCTTCGTCACTCTGCTAGATAAATGTGAATAAATCATAAAAATGTAAGAGAATACCATACTTGACTGCTATGGCAATGATCAGTGGTACCAGCGTGTAGTCAGGTCCACAGTCTGTAAGGACATAAGAACACACATCAAAATACAACAACTCAAGACCGGCATACAAATAACCACATATAAGAAAAAGTTGGAAGAAATCACAAAGAATTTGAATGAGATAAAAGACGACTTGGTCAAATTCAAAATTACCAAATTAAAAAAAGACATGAAGAGATTTTCCCTGGAAAAAGTATATCACTATACAGCTGATGGATGTCAGGCGACACTGAGGAAGAGAACAAACAAGAGAGGAACAAGAGGGTGGCGTAGAGACACCGACAAGTGGACGTCCAAATCGGATGAGTGGAGTGACTCCAACGACTCAGACTCAGACCTCTCAGTGAAACCCAATATGAGGAGAGGTAGAGGTGCACCACAACCCTTCCACCAACCGGCAGACTGGTGGCCACCACAACCTTGGGTCTTTCCGCCACAAACCATCAACACAAGTATGCCCATCTTACCAACCTTTTTTGGGCAGGACAGAGGAAGAAGAGGTCGAAGAAGAGGCAACAGAGGCCGAGCAACATGGAACCAACACCAAGTGAATTGGGACCTGGCGCTGGAACAGAGAGTGACGAGGAGCATGACGAGGGAACCCATGGCGTCCACAAGCGACCAGACAATTTGATTGTGAACTTGAGCAGTAAAATCCTCACTGATTTGGAAAATGGAGTGCTAGGGAAGGGCCTGGGCTTTGTACCAACCAAACTAGGTGATGACTTCATAGTACACAAAGAATTAGCGGAGTTTTTCTGCAAAGTATGCCTTCACTTTTTCTCCTCCAATAACGAGACGGGAATCCCTGCCTCTAACTCTAATACAAGTCTGAGGAACAAATCGTCCTTTATACCTTCACTACAACAAGTACCGTCTGAAGTCTCCACATTTGAAAAGGCTGTGATGAAGGAATACGAATCTAACGAAGACTGTGCGAAGAGCCCATTTTGCAATATTTCCAGAGAAGAAAAGAAATGTGTTGATGCACTAGGCAGTGATGTCACCATCACCATTAAACCAGCTGATAAGGGCGGTGCCACGGTCATACTGGACACAGAGGTGTACAGCAGTGAATGGCTTAGACAGTTGAATGACACCAATTTCTACAAACCCATCCAACGTGATCCCACCACAAGATTACAACGAGAAATCAAGTCCCTTATTGATGAGGGAAGAGACTCAGACTGGATCACGAAAGGGGAAGCTGAGTTCCTTAATCAGAAACATCTCAGAATGCCGGCTTTTTACATCTTATCAAAGGTCCACAAGGAGCAGAGACCCCCAACTGGAAGACCTATTGTGTCGGGGATAGGGTCTCTCTTGGAACCCCTCTTGCAATTTTTTAACCACTTCTTACGCCCTATAGTGGCTAACATGACATCCTATTTACAGGACACGAAGCATGTATTGTCACTCTTGGGGACTGTACAGTTTGACCATCACAACAATTTGATGGCGACATATGATGTTGAAGCACTTTACACAAATATTCCTCAAGACGATACTCTGGACACCATATACCATCTCCTGGAACGATATCCCCGCGAGGACCAAACAACTAACTCCTTCATCATGCGATGTGCCAAGCTGGCACTTAAAGAAAACTTCTTCAGTTTTGAGGGTCAACTCTGCTGGAAAACCAGTGGTACTTCCATGGGCAGCACATGTGCTCTCAGCATGGCAAACCTTTACATGCATGGTTTTGAAACGAAGAACATTTACTCTGTAACCAACCCCTTTCAACAGAATCTGAAACTGTGGAGGAGGTATATAGATGACATCCTGGTCATCTGGGAAGGTGACCGGATGTCCCTTGAAACTTTCTCAAGTTGGTTGAATTCTCGTGACTGCAATCTACGGTTTACAGGCGAATCGAGTTCTGCAGAGGTATCCTTTTTGGATCTCCGGCTCTACCCCAAAGATGGGAGAATCTATACTGAACTGTATCAAAAACCCATGGCACGCAACTCTCTATTGAGCTATTCCAGTTTCCACCCTCGTGCACTTTTGAACAATCTCCCTGTAGGTCAATTCTTGAGGTTGAGGTGAAACTGCATGGAGATAGCCAACTACAAACAACATGCAGAAAATTTAAGCAGCGAACTACAGGCAAGACAATATCCTGACCATCTTGTGCGTGGAGCAGCTAAGAGAGCACGAAATAATAACAGGGAGGCTCTCCTTGAGACACACCACAAAGATAAAACTAACACAATAGTGTGTGTTACCACATTTAGCAACCTGACTGACAACATCAAAAAGTCCATAAATAAGAATTGGCATATTTTGAACACAGGAACACTGACCCTGGAGAAACCTCTATTCCTTCTAAAACGCAGCAACAATCTCAGGGATTTGCTGGTACATACACGACCTAAATGTAGACAGACACAGGTGAGACAACAATCACTCTGGAGTGGATCACCAGTGGTAGGACACTTCCCATGTGGGTCCTGTTCAGTGTGCCCATTTACACAACACACTAAACAACTAGACTTAGGCCTACAAACACCTTGGCAATTGAATAACCACACTAATTGCAATTCATGGAGTGTGATTTACATGATCACATGTCCATGTTCACTTAAGTATATTGGGATGACCACACGCAAGGTGAAACACAGAATTGTAGAACACCGCAGTACGATCCGGTGTAAAAAATCAAACACACGACTGACTAAACACTATATTGAAATGTCCCACACAGAGGACGATCTCTTATGGGTGATAATTGACAAACCCAGATATGACACACAAATGGGTCCGCTAGAAAGAGTCCTCTTCAGAAGAGAGCAACGATGGGTGTTCCGAACCAAGAGTCACACTCTAGGACTTAATGATGACATCCCTTGGTGTTCACTGTAGCACACTGACCAAGTGGACTAGGTGTGCCTCAATACCAAGGAAGTCACATTACTATCCCACACATGGCATATGAATAGTGCAGAGCAAGCTCATATGCACAATATGACCCTACATAGGTTTGTTCATCAGTACCATTACCATACCTACATGGAGATATGTCTCCCACTACATCTTTCTGTAAATACATGAGCCATGATGGGAGCTCCCCAGTTTTACAAAGCATGCCGTGTACAGAATTAATCATGTTAGCAAGATCAGCACATTGGCAATTGATGTATTCTCACACTCCCTTGTGTGAGTATTTATACATAAATATCATCAGGACCCGGTAGGAATATCTTGTTATATTTATATGCCTGACCTCACTCACAACTGGTTGTCGCATAATAACATCATTTACATACTATATTCTAGTCATAGATCACATGCCTGCACCATCATGAGCAGTTGTTTCAACGTATACCTCATTGAGCGCACTGACAGCCACATTTAGTATGGAATTTATTAACCTACTTGGGTTTAATACACCCTGGGCAGAGGAAACAATGGTTCACCTGCCGGGTTCCTTTGGGAACTACTTTACCCAGAAGCCTCGCGAACCAGAAACAGTATGTGTAATTTCCAGGTTACCGGTATAACTGCCATGGGGATGCAACCTGGTCTCCCCCTTCAGCCTTTACTATGGTGGCAGAAACAGGAGAATCAGGTAAGGCACCTTTGGGTGTGCATGCCCCGATATCCATAATTTGTAACCTAATCAGCAAGTCGGCTGCGCTGTTTGTGCCCAACCGCACGCTCTCCTTAAATGTCTGGACAAGCGTTACTTGTCAGTTTGTGTAATATAACCGCATGCGTGATTGTAGATGCCCAGCATAGAGACGCGCCTCTGAATATATTCAAGATCGGAATGCGCTGCATCTGTAGTTTAGTGCAAGTGCCCCGCTATGCTCTTTTTGTAATCTAACCAGCGAGTTGGATGCGCTGTTGGTGCCCGACCGCACGCACTCTCTATGCATTCATAATTGTTTGCACACGCGTCATGAGTCAGATATGCCTTTAGGGTATGGCCGCACGCACCTTTGGTGACATCTACGATTGTAGATGCCCCCAGGATATAGACGCGCCTCCATATTTATTTATTTATTTATGACCGGAATGCCCTGCTTCTTTAATTTGGTGTAGCGAACACACGCAGCTTACACTGGAGTCACCGCTCTAACTATGTAGGATTCATTAACACGGTCCGACTTTACACATGGATACTAAACGCAATCAGTATACTTACCGCACAAGCATGCAGCACTATTATTCATACAACTTTCATCAGAGTGCTCGATGGTAGTAGCGTACTCTCTCAACAAACGTGGCTACGTCCTAATTGTAGTAAGTTTAAACCTCATTACCACACTACTGGTAAACGACGAGTGTACCATGGGCATACTGCCGTCATTGTAACATTGTTTCATGCATTGAGATTAGCAGGGGACACCGTCTTTCCCACTGATATCATACCACTGATATCATACAGCTGATTGGAGCTTTACACTCTTTCTGTGCACTAGAGATGGCATACAGGCTCAAGCAAGCACTCGGTTAAGCTGGTTGGGGCGCTATGGGCTGTCTCATTAACAAAGAAACTGCAGTCTGTTGCAGATGAGACCAACCCACATATACCATGGTCTATCTATAAAAACGGTATGAATTGACTGGTTGAGTGTAGATGCCCACTGATTACAACCTGGCATACACTACCTCACAATGCCCTACATGAGTTCTAATGATACGTGGAATGGGACGCATTAGATGCCAATTGATATTAGAAAGAATGTTAAGTGATTCAATAGGAAGAGTTGGCTAGAATCTAGTTTTAATCTGTCTGATGAGGTTCTACTGTACCTTTTTATACCTTTAGTGTCCTGGCACCTGCTACTAAAGGACTGATGAAGGTGGATGTAGACTAGTAGTCTCCAATTGGTGAGACTTCATACAACTGCTTGTTTTTATTTATAATTACACACTTTTGCAGTGATGGTGAAAGACACTGGTGGTTTATAAAGAATGGGACGTCTTGATTTGCATATTGTATTTTGATGTGTGCTCTTATATCCTTACAGACTGTGGACCTGACTACAAGCTGGTACCACTGATCATTGCCATGCCAGTCAAGTATGGTATTCTCTTAAATTTTTTATGATTTATTCATTTATTCACATTTATCTAGCAGAGTGATGAAGCGAATGGTCCTGAGAAATGCCAAGAACCTTTTGGTCGACCAAGGCAGAAACATGTCGACCAGATACTAATAGGAGACATCCATATCCCTATTCTCACTTAGCTGTTTTTAATCTATCCACTTGGGACACGAATAAAGGATTGACTTTGTCAACCAGGAGATAGTTTTAAACCCACATTTAGATTTTTTTTGCTCTCTGCCCCTCGCAAAAACCTGCATTGGATGACATAAAACACCTCACGCTCCTCTCCTGCGGGGGAGTTATAGCCCACACTGGGTACCTTGCTGTCCCAGAGTGCAAGAGGTAGCCCATTGATGAAGCATGTCACCTTCTGGTGAGTGCGGGTTCTCATCTTAACACATTTGTGCGTCTGTCCCTCTACCCACACAAGATAGATCTGGTGAGTAGTGTAGATACACCATCCGGTTACCCTTTTGTGAATTCTGATCTTTTGAAGTGATACCGTGGATGGTAATAATTCCTCCTGATAGAACCCCTATAGTGAGATTATATGTGTGAGGACCGGCCAGTGCCTTCTGCATGACATCTACGCATGTGCGAGACACAGTGACCTGAGACACTACACGGTGTAGTGTCTCAGGTCGCTGTGTCTCACCCATGCACAGACGTCATGCAGGAGGCACTGGCCGGTCCTCAAACATCCTGTCACCGCCCGAGGGTCTGTCTGGATCTGGGGACCTGGGTCTCCAGTGAGGGGTTGGAGGACCGCTGAGAGAAGCAGACAGAGATTTCAGGTTCAGGAGAGGTGAGTGGGGTTGTCATCACTAATCATCATCCATAAACTGATAAAGGAAAAGAATGAGACTAACTGCAGGGGAACGCACAGGCATGTCAGAAAGTCTGAGGGAGCATAGGCACCACAGACTTGGTGTTTATGTGTCTAAGTCAAAGAGGGACGTCCTCTGGCTGAAAAAAGGGCGTAATATCAATTTCTAATGCACATAATTTCAGGGCGCTGCTCAAAGTCTTAAATACTCTATGAACTGTAGGAGAACTTTTACACAGAAGATAGAGATCTAGATCATCCCCCCAGTCACTGTTCCAGAAACTTTTTTAAAAACTGTGTTGCCCACACTAAGCACCCTGAACAAGTCACAAATGAGATGACCAGTACATGCATACGTGCATGTATAGTGAGCTTTGCATGTTCTCTCATCGCCTTTTTACCAGTTTTATCGGATAAAAGGTTGTAAGTAAAGTACGATGAAATTTGGGAAATTCTGTAAAGATTATTTAATTTGCAGTGCAACACATTATGCACTTTTTAATACGAACATTCATGTAAGCTTAAAAGGAAAATTATATGGGGTGACACGATAGACGAGTGTGGGGAAAGGAGAGATTGTTCTCTCACATGAACTGTTATAGTGAAGTTGTTGTGTTGGTGTTATGCTTATGGCAATGTGTGTATGTTTAAGTACCTTGTATACTTTAGATTGTAATGTCATTTGCCCTCAAATAAATCACACTTCAAGCCTTCTACTGCACCACTGGGTGTCTTTCCTAAGCGAATTACAGCAGAAGTGTTTAATGAGCTGGCTAATAAGCAGAGTAGGGAGCGACCCTCTACCAAGCACAGTAATTGCAGGGAGAGGCAAGGAGAAATAAAAATGCCATTTTGGAAAGTAGTGGGTTAATCATCACTAACCCCAGTTAAAGGAGGCCTGGAAAAAAGCATTAATCAAAAGGGGAAACAACTCACCCGGTAGAAAGGCCACCCCTGGCACCGAAGCGTCAATGACCACGTCCTCTTTCGCCCCTGAAAGTAGAAAATTCTGTTGCTTAGGTGCCCATCAAGTATAATTTAGTAAACTGTGTTGAGGCCTTCTCAAACACGATCATAGGTGACGAACGATTTAAAATACAACGAGTGGGGTATGCCTCCTCCTCTCGTAAACCCGTTCGACCTTAATCCCAGCCTTCTTCGCTTTGTTTTCGATCCCTTCCACTTACAGGGCTTTAAACCAGTCACTATACCCCGTGGTCTATGCACAGGCCCCCTACCCATGCCTACCACTGGTAAAGATCCAATAATAATCCACTCTGCCTTACTTGAACATCCCTTCATCTTTGGCTAGGCCAGGTGCAACATCTGGCCGACACCCGGGCCTAGTTACTTTCCTGCCTTTTACTCCTACTTAGCCCAGCTCCCTCCCACAGGCTTTAGCTTAATCCCGACCAAAGACTCCCTTCTGCCAGGTTTCCCTAACCACATGATTCTGCCATCGAGAGAGACTGCCAGCTCTGGGAACAATGAATGGAGAAGACGCTAAGGGGTGGACTGTGTGATGGGGGCCGCGCGCGTGCTTTAATTAGCGCTGCGGCCGCAAAGAATACTGGACACGGCTTATTTAGTTTGCCGCATGGTCCCAACTGCCTGAGCCGGGCCACGCCCCTTTATTTATAGCTAGCGCGTGACGACACGCGCTAGCACTACGTGAAGCCTCCGGGCGCGGGTAGACTGCACCGCTACCCCGCCGGAGGACACTACATTCCTTCCAACCTTTATTAAACAACAAACAAACATTGAATACGTAGATCAGTTACCAGTCACTAGGATTCCAGTCCTTGGTTCATCACACCATGAACCCTGCTAGGCGGGAGGATGGAGCTGGATTGCTTCTCAGGCCATATCTGGAGTGTTCTCCCCGTGAGGATGGCAATGACGGGGTCATTTCCTGCGAGACTTCACCCTCAGGAGATCTCACAGGGGAACTTGGCAGTGCTCCGTCTGGCGTTCCAAACAGTGAAGGGGTGCCATGGTCAGATCGGTCTAAATCTTCAGTGGGGATCGTCCCTTGGTCACCATCCGTTCCTTCCTCCCCTGACTGTTGACGTGGTCTGGCATCCAGGTTATCCGATAGCAGCTGGTCCGGAGTTCCGGCGTGTACCTTTTTGAAGAAAGAGATGTTGCGTGTGATTTCCTCGGTTCCTCTTCTGGCTGTTATCATAGTGCCGGTTCGGCGGATAACTGTCCATGGCTGATGTTCGAACGGAAGCCGGAACTTGCTCCCGGGGTACCTGTCCTTGACGTAGACTCTGTCCCTTACTTGAATGTCCGACATTCTGGCTCGTCGGTCGGCGCTGGCTTGGTCATTGGATCTGGTCCTGTTGGCTAGGACCTTTCCGGCGTCAATCTGAGACGGGGTCCAGCTCGGGTGATGCGGGATGATGTCTCGCACTACTCGGCCCATGCTTGCCGGCCCCGGAGCTGCCTCAGTCGTGAGATGGGGCGTCAGACGGTATTCCCTCAGAAAACTGTATATGGCTCTCTCAAGTGGTGATTCGTCTGCATGCACGATGCGTATTACTTTGTTGAGAGTGCGCATGAACCTCTCTACTTCCCCGTTTGCTTGGGGCCAGCGTGGAGTCACTTTCCGGTGTTGAATTCCCCAAGCCTTGAGACAGTCTGCAAATTCTTGTCCATGGAAAGGTGGGCCATTGTCTGTCTTCACCACTTCGAATATACCATGGGTCGCAATGGTTTTCTCAAGTTTTGTAATCACTTCCGTGGCTGTCTGGCTTCCTACAATCTCGACTTCGGGGTATTTTGTGTAATCGTCGATGATCACCAGGGCATAGCGTCCATCTGGGAGGTGTCCGAAGTCAACACTCACGCACTCCCATGGCCGTTGGGGGTTTTCTTCAGTGCCGGCGGAGTGAGGGCGATCTGGTTGGCCTGATGCCTGGCACCATGAGCACGTTCTGACTGTTTGTTCAACCAGTGGGTCCATCCCCGGGAACCACACCTTTGCCCTCAGCCGACTCTTTGTTTTTACCATGCCTTGGTGTCCCCTGTGTGCGAGGTCCACGGCTTGTTGAGCAAGGCTTGATGGGATCACCAGTCGCGGGCCTCTGAGTAGACAACCGCTGCTGTCTACCGAAAGTTCATCCTTGACCCGCACAATGGACTCCAGGACGGCCTTTGCTTGTGGCGTCCGTCTAGTCATGGTGTACTGAATGGGGTGCCAGTCATTCGATTGGACCGCTATTATGGCCAGCTGCAGGCATTCATCAGTCCGGGTGGCTCCTACGATGGTTTCAAGACTCATGGGGAGTGGTCGGGATCTTTCCGATACGAGCCGGACATATTCTTCAGTGTCTTCGGCATCCTCTTCTTCCGCTTTGGTGGCGGCCCTAGGATGTCGCGAAAGGTAGTCTGCCGGATTGGATGAGCCTGGCTTGTATTCGACTCGATAGTCATACCCCTGCAGCTGAAGGATCCATTTTTCAATCCTCGGGGGAGGCTTAGATGCTGACCCTTGAAACAGGGGGATGAGGGGTTTATGGTCGGTGGACACTGTGAATGGATGGCCGTACACGTAGACGTGGAAGTGCCGACAGGCCCAGTGGATGGCGATCGCTTCTCGTTCTATTTGCGAGTATCTCTGTTCCGTGTCCGTCAGGGAGCGGCTCGCATATGCGATCGGGGCCCACTCTCCACTTCTTTGTAACTGCGTGAGCACGGCTCCTAGCCCGTATGGGCTGGCGTCAACAGCGACGTTGGTGGATCGGGCCGGGTCGAAGTATGACAGTGTCGTGTCTGCCAACAGGGCTGCTTTGGTATCTTTGAAGGCTTGTTCCTGTTCGGGGCCCCATTGCCACGTGGTGGTGGATTTCGTGAGTTCCCTGAGGGGCTTTGTGAGGTTGGATAAGTCCGAGACAAACCGCCCGCAGAAGTTCACCATCCCTAGGAAGCTTCTTATTTCCGAGATGTTGGAGGGTGCTGGGGCTTCCTGGACGCCCCGCACCTTGTCGGGGTCCGGAGCCACTCCTTTGTCGGAGAACGTGTAGCCAAAGAAGCTGATCTTGTTCTTTAAGAACTGGCACTTTTCTTTGTGTAGGGTCAGTCCGGATTCTTTGATCCTCTGGAGAACCCCGCGAAGTCTACGGTGGTGATCTTCCATCGACGATGCGTATATTAGTAGGTCGTCGCTTACGTTCAAGACCCCCGGGAGTCCGCTGAGGACTTCACGGATGGTGTTTTGGAACACCTCTGCGGCACTCGAGATCCCGAAGTTGAGGCGTTGGTATCTCCTGAGACCGACGTGCGTAGAGAAGGTGGTGATGTATTGAGAGTCCGGGTGTAGTGGCAGTTGGTGATAGCCGGACCGTAGGTCCATCTTTGAAAACCATTTTGCGCCGTTCAGTTCTCCCAAGATGTCGTCGATGGTGGGGGTTAGGTGACGTTCCCTTTTCACCGCGGCGTTTGGAAGGCGCATGTCAACGCAGATGCGGACCTGCCCTGGCTGTTTCGGTTTCTGTGCCACTACGATCGGGGACACCCATGGGGTGGGTCCACTGACCTTCTCGATAATCCCTTGTTTCTCCAGTGCTTCTAGCTCTTCTTCGACCTTCTTCCGCAGGTGGAATGTGATACGCCTGTGCCTCAGCGCCACTGGTTGGACTGACGGGTCGATGTGGAGAGAGACTTCTTTCCCTTTCAGGCATCCAATGCCTTTAAAGACGACTTCAAACTCCTCCATGATGGCCTCCAGTTCCTCCTCTTGTACCGCTATGGCGAATGAGATTAGCTTCAGCTCCTCTGCTGATTGTCCGCTTATCAGCATTCCGCTTCCTTCCTTGGTCACATACACTGTGGTGGGGATCTTGAGGTCCCGGTGTCTCAGCTCCGTCTTGAAACATCCCAGGAGCGGGATGGGTGTCTTCTGTCCGTATGCAAACACCCTGATCCTTGCTTCACGCAACGGCGGGCGTGGACTTAGTTGATTGTATACGTTGGCAGCCATTAGTTTGATCGAGGCCCCTGTGTCTATGGTGGCTCTCACATCCTGGTGGTGGATCTTGATTCTGCACCTTGGAAGTCGTCGTCTCTTCCGTCGTGGTTGGTCTACTGCGAATACATAGTGGACCGGGTAGTCTCACGCGTCATCGTCCATGTCCTCACTGTCGTGTGCTTCAGCCACTGCCTGTGCTGCTTCTTTCCGTAATTTCGCAGACCGGCATACCGCCGTGAAGTGGTTCATCCACCCGCAAGCACTGCACTTCTTCCCTCTCGCTGGGCAGTCTTGCATGCGATGGGGCGTGCCTCCGCAGTAGCCGCATTCCTTTTTCTTGTCTTGCGGTCTTCTCCCTGAGTTTTGGCGCGCTTTGAGCCTCACCACGTTTGCCTTTTCCACCGCGTTGACTTGTTCCGTCTTGATGGGTCGGTGGAGGGCCGCCTCCATGTGGGATGCTCTGGCTTGCGACAGCTCTTTTGACCGGCCCAGGGTGAGGATATCCGCTAGAGACTTGCCATCCTCCTGAAGGATGTTCACTCTGAGTTTGGACGAGTAGCACCCTTGTATTATCTGACCTCGGATTTCTTCCTGTTCATCTCGAAATCCGCACGTGCTGGCCAGCTTCTTCAAACGCCCGTGGAACGCGTCTAACGACTCCTCCGCTTCTTGTTTGGCCTGGCGAAAGATGAATCTTTCATAGTCCCTGTTCGCCATCGGCTCAAAGTGCGCGTTTAGGGCGTTGAGCAGCGTCATATACGTTTTGGGTGTGGCCTCCACCAGGGTTTTGTAAATACGGTGGATGTCTTTGCCTCCCAGATGGAGGAGTAGGGCTCTGTGCCTGTCCTGGGCTATGCCCGCCCCTTCGAAGTAAAATTGGAGACGGTCAGTCCAGTCCCTCCACCGCGGGGCGAGGGATGAGGGGGCGCCATCTACTATAAAGGGCTCAATGGCCGGGATTGACGCCATATTAGCGCAGTCGCAGTCAATCCTCGCGGCACGTGCACTGCCTACCTCCTGGGCTTAGTAGTAGCCGCCTGGCCGAGGGTGACGAAGGCGCAGTCTGGTCCTCCCTCTGCAGCCTGGGGGTGCTGGCCTCACTGCGATGTCCTCCTTCCTTGGGTGTTGGGGCACACAGGAGCTTGGGCTCCAGCAGGGTGTGCAGGGAAAATTCCTCTTCTCCCCAGGCACTCTCAGGGGCTGATGGGTCCTCACTGAAAGTAGCAGACCTGCCAGGAGCACACAGCAGGCCTCTGCAGAGTAATCAGCTCCCCCGTGGTTATATGGCCTAGATCAAAGGCTCTAAACCATTCCTGGGGACAAAGCACACCAATCGAGGCACTTGGGCTCGTTACCGCCTCGTCGCCAGTGTGATGGGGGCCGCGCGCGTGCTTTAATTAGCGCTGCGGCCGCAAAGAATACTGGACACAGCTTATTTAGTTTGCCGCGTGGTCCCGACTGCCTGAGCCGGGCCACGCCCCTTTATTTATAGCTAGCGCGTGACGACACGCGCTAGCACTACGTGAAGCCTCCGGGCACGGGTAGACTGCACCGCTACCCCGCCGGAGGACACTACAGACGGAGGGGCAAACTCCGCTATGCAGTGGAATCAGAGTTTTTTTGCCGAACACCACTCCAGAGCAGCGCGGAGTTGGCAAAACTACACAAACTCAACTGGAGGAGCAGAGTTCACCGCCCATCCCTCGAATTGCCCATGCTAAATGCCACTGATCGGTTTACAGAATTGCTGCAGTGGATGTCTGCCTCTGCTATTGGTCATCCCATCTTCTGGTTATAAATGACTGACTGTCCGGCAGTTGGAACGATCCAGCATACCAGCTGGAGCTTGGAGGACTGGGTCTAGATGGGGTGATGAATTTTCTTTATGGCCGACCACTCCCTCTTGCAATCCCTGAGTTCACAAGGGTTATATTTTTTATATAGAGGGGCCTATGGTATCATGGATTGGAATGGCTGCCTAATGGGCCAGAACCCTCTCTGCCGAGGTTGCTGGCTAGAACAGCTAGGGGAGAGGAGTTGGCCTAACGGCTAGGGTGGTCGACCTGGAATCTGGGGAACTGGGTTCGAGTCTCTGCAATGACGCTGAACATCCTGTGATTCTGGGCAAATCACTTAATCTCCCCGTGCCTAACAAAAATGAATGTGTCCTCATGTAACGCAATAACGCAACTGGTGCTATGTAAAGCGCTCTGATACCCGATACCTTCGGGTCGAGTTCGCGCTATATAAAACTCTGTTAAATAAAACTGTCACGACCAGAGAGCTTCCGCAAATGGGATCTACTGTGGATCACTACACTAGGTGACATATGGGGAGGGTCCACCATATGCTCATTCACTGACGTTCAACCCCAGTTTTTGACTTCTCATACACAATTCCACAAATACCTCAAAGTACGACACGCTCCTGGCTGGTATACCACATGCCTTCAAGTCCTCCCAGACTTTAACCCTTTTGAAGCAAAACTTTTGATAGGGAATAAGGGGCATGGTGGCATCTCCCAACTATGTCGTACCCTGGTAAATAACGACCCTGAGACACCGGAGTGACTTCATCAGAAATGGTAGGACTGGGTTGGAGAGCTGGAGGAGGTTGAGTGGTGGGAAGCATGCATGCCCCCCCATCCCCCCATGCCCCCCCCCCCGGAACTTGCACTATCAGCTTGCCTGCATCAGATACAACTGCACTATTTACAACAGACCTACATGTGCCCTCGATGCTCATGCACAGCCGGTATCATTCCTGAGTCTGCCTACATGCAACTGTCACCCTCCCACAGCTGATTTCTTTCATATGGTTTGGCAATGTCTGAAAATAGCCCAATATTGGTCCAGAATTAGAAAGACACTCTCAGCCATCCTGGGCACTCTAGTCCAATTGACTTCTAAATTGGCGCTGCTGGGTGTGAAGGAAGACATGGGGGGCCCTCGGGGTGTTAGGGCCTTGGTGGGTATGGTACCCTGGTGGCCAAAAGGGACATAGTGCAACTCAGGAAACGTCTTGATCCCACAGAGTTGAGTCAGTGGCGTTCTGGCATGGACTGGTGCACCAGGCAGGAGGAACCGATTTATAAGGCTCGTGGAAGCCCCAAAAGATTCTCAAAAATCTGGGGTAAATGGGGGGATACTTTGCGCTTAGCAGTTAAATTGGATGATATATCATCATGGCTGTACGAACTGTGGGAGATGGAGGGGAAAGGTAGTGAATGAGAGACGGAGATTGCACTTGGCAAACTGTTAATACCATATTTTCTACGGAATGCTATCACGCCTTCTTTGTACATTTCTATTGAAAATTCAATAAAGCTTGTTTATCAAGAAAAAAAAACTGGCCCTGGTTCGTCCCGCATTGTGGAACTCTGAATCCCCAAATCAGTTCATGATGAAAGTTCTCAAAACTGCACACTTCAAGAATTGTATGCCTTAATTTAGTGTTGTGATCGAAGTATGTGGGATGAAAGGCCTACCACTATACTCTCATAACCCATTGCCCTCTTTCTATTATTCACCTTACTATTCCTTCTAAAACATTTTAAAACGATCATAAAATGACAATTAGTTCAGACAATGCACCTATCTAAATGAATAAATCAACTGATTTGTGTGCACAGTATGTCCTCACACTTTCGCAACTGCCAGTCCCTGAAATGTGCCTATTTATTGGTATTCTAGACATTTTGTAAATCACCACAAGCCCCTTCAAAGCTGCTTCAGAGCTATTTGAGTATAGGGAACAAAAATGATGTGTACCTGGTCATGCCTTAGCCATTTCACAATATGGATATGACACAAGGGGGCATATTTACAACGAAGTGACGGAGTGTGGCGTTAGCCTTCCTGGCTTAACATCGCACTCCGCCACTTTAGAAACGCAGGGCTGCACCATGTTTACAACAATATGGTGCAGCCCTACGTTTACACCTGCGCTGGTCCTAAACTTAGCAGCCTAGCACCTATGCAGGCACCCTTGCACCATAGTGCAAGGGTGCCTGCGTTGAGGGGAAGATTGTTTATGTGCAGGAAGGTCTCCCTTCCTGGATATAAATAATCTTTAAATGAAGTTTTGTAACTTTTAAGTGTGCTGCTTAATGCAGCACACATAGAAGTTGCAAAACATAATTTTTGGGAGTTGTTTATGTGCAGGAAGGGTCAACTTCCTGCACATAAACAATCAATGACAATATGCTGTTTCTATGTGTGCTGCACAACGCAGCACACATGGAAACAGCTAAAACGAGGACAAATAAATCATTTCTCCTTGTTTCGCCTGTTTAAGACCAGGTGTTCCCTGGTCTTAATTTTGGCGCTGCCTCCTATTTACTCCACACTTGTATATAGGGGGTGTTGCGGTAGAACGCACACCGCAACACCCATTGCCCTCTCCTTTCACTCTAAGTACAGCGTGAAAGGGTGCCTTATTTACACAGCAGCTTTAAGCCACGTTAAGTGGCTTAACACTGCCTTATAATAAGGCGAAGCCCCTATCGCCACCACAATGTCACGAAAAGTGACGTTGTAGTTGCGATAGGGGCTTGTAAATATGCCCCAAGGTTTTCCCTAAAGAGAAAGTTAATTTTCCTCCCAACTATCTCTAGAAAGGCCACTTGTTCTATAATCCTACATGCATACTGTAACCCAAATGAGGGACCGATATATATTCTCTTACTGTGCTTAGATTATACTGCCAGTTTACATATTCATGTGGCTACCATTTACTCTGTTTAGACAAGTTGTTGCTTTCAACTAACTCTGAGACTCATGAATGTGAAAAGAATATGATTAGCAACTGTGGGACATATTTACAGCAGAGTGGAGAAGCGTGGCATTAAGCAAACATTGCTAACGCCATGCTTCTCCATTCTGAAACCGCTGGGGTGAGCAGTATTCACAAGAATGCGGCGCACCCCTGCATTTCCCCTAGTGCTGGCCCTGAGTTCAGCTGCCTAGCGCCAACGCAGGCACGCACATGAAAACAGCAAAAACGAGTAGAAATAAAGCATTTCTCCTCGTTTCGCATGTTTAAGACCAGGTTTTCCCCGGTCTTAATTTTGGTGCTGCCTCCTATTTATGCTGCCTTTGTAGATAGGAGGCAGCGTCAAAATCAATGGGTGTTGCGGTGGAACGCCCCTGTGACACCCATTGCCCACCCATTTCGCGCTAAATACAGCGTGAAAGGGTTTCTTATTTACAAGGCAGCGTTAAGCCACGTTAAGTGGCTTAACACTGCCTTGTAAATAAGGCGAAGCCCCTATCGCCGTCACTGAAAGTGACGTTGTGGTGGCAATAGGGGCTTGCAAATATGCCCCTGTGTATCTTTGTTTTGCACAATAATCTAGACTAATACATTTACTGTTTATATTTTCCACGCTTTCCTGCGAACCCTTAGAATTTAGGCCTTCTATTTAATTGATTATGATGTTTAGATTAATAGCGAATAAGCAAAGCATTTTTGCTCCCACCTGTTGTCTTTTGATTACAAGCATGGGCTCATTCTGCAATATTACTGTGGCAATCAAAAGAGGTACTTTATAGGACAATTAATTAAATTAGAAAATAATTGTAGTACCGTTATCACAGCCGTTTTTGATGTCCTTTCCCCTGTTAAAAAATAGAAATCTGTACACACAATAGCAAAAGCGGCATGTTGCAAGGGTTTGTTTTCTCTCCCACAGGTTGCATCACTCACTGCATATTCCTCGAGCATAGAAACAGTAGCCAAAGGACGAGTCATAAAGAGAAATGGCACCTTGGTGTAAGCTCAGTGGAGCTCTGTTTTTCATATTTACTCTCTCTGCAGAAAAAGTACTTTTGGCAATGCTCTTTGAAAAATAACAAAGTCAGCGTGTGATAGGTCCCAAGCTGAATTTGTGGTGATTTATTGTTGGATTGGAAACCTAAGACAAACACGCTGTGATTAAACCTTCAAATAGCTTTCAATTCATAGCATTGCAACCCATGTTTATTTCATATGAAAACTCATTTGGTAGAGTTATTGCCTGCTAAAAATCTAGAAAAAAGTTAGTTATTTAAAAGTAAGAAAGCATGGCTTCCTACTTCTCAATCTCATATGTATATGTATGTATGTATATACATATATATATATATCACCTCCTGGCGATGACCAGTAGGTAGTTATAGTTAGAACTATGTTTCCATAGGAAAAGCGTTTTTGACTTGCCCACATGTTTGGTGCCGCTTGATGAATCTTCACAAAATTTTCCAAAGATAGAGTCATAGTGAGTCACGTTGTGCATGGGAAGTGTTGGGATGATCATTCAAGCGGAGCCCGAGAAAAAAGGGGGATCAATTTTTTTTTTCTCCTATGTTCATATTCATAGGGAATATTTAACATGACTACAGCTTGAACTGCTGAATAGAATTACACTAAACGTAACAGAAAGATAGCTCTTGGTCCAAAAAGAGTGGTCTTGGTCATTTGGTGTAAATCCATTAAGTAGGTTTGGAGAAATTTAAAAAAGCAAATTTGTAAATCTAGGGACGTGGATCCTCAGAGTATCCAACAGTCCCCATGCTCAAATGTGATTGGCTGCCAACATTTCAACCAGGAAGTGTTTGCTGCCATTTTTCAAACAAAAAATATTAAAAATAGAGAAGAGGGCCGGGTAGGAATACCCTGACCCCTAGGCCTCTAGGGGGAGTCCCACAGGGACCCCACAGAGCAAAAAAGCATTTTTTAAAAGGTTTTCTGCAGGAGACGTGCAAGATCTGCGGCGCCTGACAAAAAAAAGAAGCACAGGCTCCAGTGCTTCTTTAATGTAAAGCCCCCATGTGGGCCTGCGTCCCGGGGGCATGAGCAATTATTTAAAGGAGGCGGGTGCACAGGGCCCCACCTAGGGCTTATGAAAGCCCCGGGGACCACCACCTCCCCGGGGCACTTTATCATATGTATGTGGTGTTATGAATCATAATGTACCCCAATATAGGCTTGAGTAGTCTCCTAACCTTTTACCTACATTTACCCTTCCATTGTACTACATAACAGTTTTTAGTGCTGACCTTTTACCTAGTTAGGTGCTACATAAATGTCGTGTGGTTTTCCCCGAAAACTAGCCTGATTTATTATGCATGAGGATTCTCAGAATCACAGCAGGACTACCATTTCTGCATAATAACTGTGTATAAGGTTCATCACCATCGTCATCCTCAGCCAACATGACACAGCAAGGTAGAACCTGTGAGAGTACCTTTTTTGGGTATATAAGCACCATATCTTTGCTGGGGCAGGCAGAGGAGAAAGACTTCCATGCTGACACACTGACACGAGACACTGAGCTTCCTGCACACAGATACTCAAGCCCCTTGCGGGGTGTCTGTTCGAGACCAAAATGGGGTCCTTCATTTTCTCACACCAAGGAATGGGTTTGGTTCTTTCCTAGGGGGATTCTTGGCTCCACACCTACATACATTCTAGGTACATATCGATACATCTAGTTAGGGTTAGCATCGTAGGAGTACATATATTTCCTGTCATGTATCTATACACCTGCATATATCTATTGTTTTAGCAATATGGTAGAAATCTACCATCCATTTACTCTTTTGGTGCTTATAATCGTTTATATCTGTTTCTGTCTTATGGTTGTTGCAGCACACATATTTGACACTAGAATGACGCTGGCTCAATAAATGCTTATTGAAAACGTCCCCATCGTTTATTCTGTGTATCCCTCTGAGACAAAGTGAGCACGAGTGACTGAGCAAAAAGTACAGTACTATTTCCATGATCCCTTAGGGATCAGGGTTGTCATGTTCGAGAGTTGCCCGAAACTATTTTCTCCTTGGTAAGAGGAGTTCATAGTGGCACTGTGAGCTAGCTGGTATACAGCTGAACATATCGGGTGGGGGTGTTTGGGATCAGTCTAGTCACCAGTCCCACAAATTATGTTGTCTAAACACCCAGATCCTATATAGATTTATAGTAACTACACGACTTGGCGCACAACGTTGGTTTGGTTCTTATTTAATCGTCAAATCTGAGTAGTTCAGTCGTGCTTTCTCAGAGACCCCTACTCACATCTACCCAGAGACGTCTGGAGTGAGAAGGGAAAAATCCGCCGCAGCTGAGTAGGGATATCCTATGTATTGGCTGTAGGTTTATTCAAGCTTGAAGGATAATAGTTCCCTATTGTGCATAAAACCTTATCTCAGTTTCCTTGAAACTCTTTTCATCAATGTCTGTCGAAGAGAAGGCTGCAGCAGCATTACGTGTGAATGCAGAAGGAGAAGGGGAACAAGAAGGTGCTATAAACATTTCAGAAAATGTCAGAACTGCCCTTACTTTAAAATTAGCAGAAGTTGGAGTGACTTCAAGAGGTGGGACATTAACCTTCCTGATTGAGGCACACGAGTCATACAGGACAGAGGTATTCTATTCGTGGGTCAAATTCCCACCAGCAGATGCACGCACAAATACATTTCATTCATACACTGAAGATGAAATACCAGAAGAATACTGTCCATATGAGGACATTGAAGTTCCGCTCACCTACAAAAATCACAAAAACTGGTTTAAAGGCGCCCTCCCACCCACCACCGAAAAAGTGAGACTCGGTCCACTCAGCAGAGGCGGAGCGACTTGGCCAGTCCTAGCAGCTTACACACCACATCCAGACGTTGACACATTGCCAATAGCAGACTTCCTTCCACTTCACAAAGAAATAATACAACTTTACAGAAATCTGACTGTCTTGCTCCGCCTTTCAGATAATACAGAATCTACCACAAATTCCACTTCCACACGGTGGCTCAAACACGGTGGAGCAGGAGACATAAAACACAACAACACCTAGAAAGGGTTTCTCTTTACAAAATGCAAAGACTCTTTTTTAGAATAAGGCTTGGGGTTTTATTTATGCAATGCTCTCTAACAGAAAGGCTTTCCCAGATGCCAAATGAACTACATTCAAATACACATAGAGATATATATATATTTATATGCAAGCAATAATAACACACTTGGTAAATGCAACAGTTAAATGCATGAGTAATACTAATGAATAAACAAGCAGCAAATAATATGAGATAACACTCAATTAAATATACTGGATGTCCTGCAGAAAGATATATACACTAAATACATCAAATGATTACTTTGGATGTGCACCTCACTCATTCACACATCACAAAGAAAACACCTCAAATGACCACAGCCACTGGAACCACGCATCACAATGGCACTAGTCAGAAACAAATCACCTCACCCGATCGTTCACTCGACATCCTTGCCAACTCAAGCTGGGACAGGCCCGTTCACAGCTGGGCTTGGACTCTCGACCGGTACTCAGGTTCCGTTCGTCTTACAGCAGTATGTCTACTCTGTAAGTGAGCTCCCACCCTAGCTGTCAACAACCCTAAGCTTTATAGTCTCAAAAACACACACTAGAAGGGTCGAGAGTCTTCCCCTCTGCGCCAAGGAAACTTACTGGAAATGGCCAGCTTCCAGGCAAGCATTCCATGACAGGAAGGAGTTCCCATGTTCCCTCTACATTCTCACATGTTCCAGCCTTTATCTTAACGAAGCTTACGAAAGCCTTCCAGGGTACATTAAACAATCTCTCACAAAACAATCCTTGAACGTGATTAACCCAAACAACTTGCAAGCCTGTCTGTGAGCGCAGAAAAGCTCTAACAAGGCAGAGGCAGAATTCAGGATGACATGAGGCCATGTCAAAGCCACTAGTAAGAACTTCATAATACTTGCCAATGTACAACACAATGCACATTTGTGCACCACTGCCTATAGCATCACATACTTCATCTCTCATGTACAACACAGTGCACATTTGTGCACCACTGCTCATAACACTGCACTTCGAGACCAAAAAGTACATTCCACACTCCTCTCTCTCTCATGCTTTCAAATGCACATCCCACACGTTCTGTTCTTGGCCAGGCTGTTCTACTCTGACAGCTCCCACTGTAAGACTGCAAGATTACAAGAAAGAAACCTTTAAGAGAAACAAGGCATATGCAGGACATCGTACATTCAGGCTAGGGTAAAGTAAAACACTAAAGTCAATTAAAATGATGGTAGTCAAAGGTCATCACATGATGTCAGACCACAAGAGTGCCTCTAGCACTACACCCATGACCTTTGACTATCATAACATACATATATCAAAAAACTGAACTTCTTAACTGAAAGCACAAATATAATTGAAGCACACATCAGAACAGTGACATTATAAACTCTTGTGCTTAACTGAATGCACAAATATAAATGAAACACATGTTAAAACAGTGGCATTCTAAACATGTGCTTAACTGAAAGCACAAATATAATTGAAGCACACACTAAAACAGTGAAATCATAAAAACATGTAACAGTCATTTTAAAAAGCTCATGCATATCTGAATACTCAGCATCAATAATAAATGTATGATGGATACACAAAATGAATGCACAAATAGAATCAAGCATATGAACTCATTAATGCTCCTAATGTCACAAATGACTATTTCTGGAACTTCTACTATTGAGGCAGCCAAAATTATATTTTGCGCTTAAAAATAAAGGCAACATCATCTTTCATCTTCTGTCATTTTCTGGATATGCTTAGGAATAAAAATATCCTCCTGTGTGAAAAGTCAACACTCTTTTTCTTTGAGATTTTTTAAACATTTTACTTCATGTTCACG
The DNA here is from genome assembly GCA_963921515.1 of Calotriton arnoldi. Classification (NCBI taxonomy): domain Eukaryota; kingdom Metazoa; phylum Chordata; class Amphibia; order Caudata; family Salamandridae; genus Calotriton; species Calotriton arnoldi. Next base: position 502,543 of record CAWUFW010006413.1, read on the forward strand.
CAATCAGTCTATTATCACTGGCTTGGTAAGTTCGTCTGGTTTGTTCAGCCAAAGGATGTCAGCAACGGTGTCGGTTTTCGTCATCTGGTGATCACTCCAGGGTTAGGGGAGGGGTCCCACACCCTCACAGGCCCACTCAGACAAAGGCATCCACACGCAGGACAGGGACCTCAGCTACACCAACACGTCACAGTATAATCTGGAAAAGAAACAAGCATCACTCTTCTTGCAAAGAATATTTTTCAAAAAGTGCACGTTTTCCTTTTTCTGTTTTGGCTCTAATGGTTCAATATTATCAATCCTGTCTGCACGGTTCTCTGCTGGCTCTGGGGAATTATCTGAGAATTCTACCCACACTATGGCCTCTGAATTGTTGGCATTGGAGTGGAACTCTCCTTCTCCCTGCACAGTAAGAAGGGCTGGGGCAGTCTCCTTCCTGACTATCTCTTCGCACACTCCTGAATACGTGCACCCATGATCATTTGGCATGAGCCCAAGGCAATTCATCTGCTCTATCTGCTCTGGTAATTTTCCTTTCTTCAACTGGACCCTCACCTTCTGTGGGACTGGTCTGCGCTGTGCATACTGACACATAGGAACCACAGTTCTAAGTAAGTCTAGGGCAATATGCATCCCTTCATTCTCTGCCCACCTGTTTGTATGGTCTTTCTCTCCTAGGTGCTCACACTTAATCATGCCCACCAAATCAGAATCGTGTGTCACCACCTCTGTCTCTAAGATTTTAGCCTTTTCATCTGTAAGGGAAATAAAGGTTCTGTCTAGTGAATGTATAGGACCATGAGCATCTACATGATACACAGTAGCTGCGCTTTGCAGTAAAATGTGCCACTTCACTGGGGAATCCTGTGTCTCAGGCACCTCAAACACCACCCATGGACTTTCTATTGGAACCTGCACCAACTATTCAGGCAAAACTGCAGTTTCTGTCTGTATGTAACATTTGATCATTAGAGAAATCTCAAAAATCAAAATCACATTATCTCTTATTGTCATCTTCCCAGTGTGTGTCAGTGTGCAAAAGCACAAAAGCATCTGTATCTGTCCGGTATCTGTCACAGCACAAAAACACACAGATAATTGTGTCTGCATAGTGTCTGTCAGAACACAACTCAAAATCAACAGTGTCTGTCCTGTATCTATCAGAGCTAACCCTGGGCGAAGTTGGCGTAGCTGGGCTACTCGGAGCTCCATGGAGTTGTGAACAAACTCCGTGGAACTCTGCTCCGCTCCACCACCCGCCTCCACCCCCCCTAATAACAACTAATTGTACATTAATTAGAAGTAAATTAAGAACCACTTACCTGTACTGCCGCGTCCCCGGGCTGCCCTCCTCCTCTTCCTCGCCGTCTCTGGTGATCCTTGAGAAAACAGCGCATGCGCACGCACCCGCGCATGCGCTTTTCTTGCGGGAAATGCGCATGCGCAGTTTTCGCAAGGATTACCAGAGACGGGAAGGAAGAGGAGGAGGGCAACCCGGGGACGCCGCAGTACAGGTAAGTGGTTTTTAATTTACTTTTAATTAATGTACAATTAATTGTTAATAGGGGGTGGAGGCGGGGGCAGGCCAACTCCACTCCACTGCCGAGTGTGCGGAGATTTGCCTTCTCCCCGTTCTCTGCGGAATGCGGAGGACGCAAATCTCTGCACACTCCGCGGGCGGAGCAGAGTTCTCCGCCTGCCGCTAATCAGAGCACAAGTCAAATTCAGCTGTGTTTGCCCTCTATCTGTCACAGTGCAAGCAAAACATTCTCCAGCATTTGAAAATGTTTCAGTCCAAAAGTCTAAAGCACACTCTTCTTTCCTTGTTTTTTGCATATACTCAAATTGGCACACTACCCCTGAACTGTCACATGTAATTCAATGTCTCCTTTCTGCATTGGCCACACGTTTAAAACACATTGCATAATCTCTTTTGCGGATTCAGAAGCACATTGCTGCTCTTCTTCAAATCTAAACTCAGAGTCAAGTTTAAAAATCACATTTTCTGTCATTTCTTTTTTCAAAATAGCGTCTCTCCACAAGGTTTGTCATTCACTAATTTGTCTGATTTATAACTGCAACCAACAATCGCTAATTCTAACAGGCTGATTTGTTTTTCCTTCTGCACGTTTGCATTTTCTTGGTTCAACGTTACTTCGGAAGCTTCACATTCAACCAAAATAACATTAATTTCTGGCTGAGGAACGTCCTCAAAATAATTCATTAAAACCTCCTGTGAACACCGTAAATTAACCTGCAACTTCTCTGCATCCACATTTTTCACGAATGAATCACTCTGGCTATCTAAACAGCCTGGCAAAATAAACGACTTCGGGTCTTGGTACATTTTCAAATTTCTTTTCAAAGATGAAGTTTCAAACTGAGCGTCAGCTAACTCTCTTTATAACTCATTACATTCTTTTTCCAACTGTTCACATTTTTGATACATTCTGAGCAATGCATTGAAAACGACACCACTATTTCTGTCTGAAATACCAAGTTGTTTAACCTCTTTAAGAGAAAAATCATGTACACATTTAAATATCTGTGTTTGCCCCTCATATTTTAAACATGCATTAGAGGCAATCTCCCATTCAAATAACTCAGTTGGCATCTGGGAATCTGCAACTGAAATCATAGGCATTTTAGAGAGCATTCTCCTCAATTAAAATTGCACTTTTTCGAATCCTGTTGGTGTCGCCAAATATCTTGCTCCGCCTTTCAGATAATACAGAATCTCCCACAAATTCCACGTCCACATGGTGGCTCAAACACGGCGGAGCAGGAGACATAAAACACAACAACACCTAGAAAGGGTTTCTCTTTAAAAAATGCAAAGACTCTCTTTTTAGAATAAGGCTTGGGGTTTTATTTATGCAAGGCTCTCTAACAGAAAGGTTTTCCCAGATGCCAAACTAACTACATTCAAATACACATAGAGATATATATATATTTATATGCAAGCAATAATAACACACTTGGTAAATGCAACAGTTAAATGCATGAATAATACTAATGAATAAACAAGCAGAAAATAATATGAGATAACACTCAAGAAAATATACTGGACGTCCTGCAGAAAGATATATACACTAAATACATCAAATGATTACTTTGGATGTGCACCTCACTCATTCACACATCACAAAGAAAACACCTCAAATGACCACAGCCACTGGAACCACGCATCACAATGGCACTAGTCAGAAACAAATCAGGTCACCAGATCGTTCACTTGACATCCTAGCCAACTCAAGCTGGGGGGGCCCGTTCACAGCTGGGCTTGGACTCTCGACCAGGACTCAGGTTCCGTTCGTCTTACAGCAGTATGTCTACTCCATAAGTAAGCTCCCACCCTAGCTGTCAACAACCTTCAGCTTTATAGTCTCAAAAACACTCACTAGAAGTTTCGAGAGTCTTCCCCTCTGCGCCAAGGAAACTTACTGGAACTGGCCAGCTTCCAGGCAAGCATTCCACAGCAGGAAGGAGTTCCCATGTTCCCTCTACATTCTCATATGTTCCAGCCTTTATCTTACAGAAGCTTATGAAAGCCTTCAAGGGTACATTAAACATTAAGCAAGACCACTGACTCATTGTCAGTGAAATTGCTCTCCCACCCTCGCAGCTCCACCATTAAGTGAGGCCTGCCCCTGCACTCTGGAGTGTTGGTGATCGAGGCCCTCCTCCACCCGCAGGTTTCCCTGCGCCTCATCCCTGGTGGTCCAGTGGACCTCTGTCTCCTTCCTCTCGCTCTGCTCTTTCACTCGTTTTCACTCGTTTTTCTGCCCTCTTTTATTTTTCACCTTTCTGCACTTTTCTGCATCTCTGCTCTTTTGTGCCTTATTTCTGCTTATTTTCCCCTTTTCCTTTATCCCTTATTTCCCCGCCGCTGCTGCACCCACGGCCCCTCCCCCCCAGCGCGACCGGCCCAATGCAGCTCCACTCCCCGCTCCTGCCTCCCAGCTGTCCAGCCCTCCCCGACCCCTACTTATTGGCGGCCGCTGCGGGGACAGGCGAGCAAGACCACTGACTCATTGTCAGTGAAATTGCTCTCCCACCCTCGCAGCTCCACCATTAAGTGAGGCCTGCCCCTGCCCTTGCACTCTCGAGTGTTGGTGATCGAGGCCCTCCTCCACCCGCAGGTTTCCCTGCACCTCATCCCTGGTGGTCCAGTGGACCTCTGTCTCCTTCCTCTCGCTCTGCTCTTTCACTTGTTTTCACTAGTTTTTCTGCCCTCTTTTATTTTTCACCTTTCTGCACTTTTCTGCATCTCTGCTCTTTTGTGCCTTATTTCTGCTTATTTTCCCCTTTTCCTTTATTTCCTTTATCCCTTATTTCCCCGCCGCTGCTGCCCCCGCGGCCCCTCCCCCCCAGCGCGACCGGCCCAATCCAGCCCCCCTCCCCGCTCCCACCTCCCACCTGTCCAGCCCTCCCCGACCCCTACTTAAAGGCGGCCGCTGCGGGGACAGGCGAGCAAGACCACTGACTCATTGTCAGTGAAATTGCTCTCCCACCCTTGCAGCTCCACCATTAAGTGAGGCCTGCCCCTGCCCCTGCACTCTCGAGTGTTAGTGATCGAGGCCCTCCTCCACCCACAGGTTTCCCTGCGCCTCATCCCTGGTGGTCCAGTGGACCTCTGTCTCCTTCCTCTCGCTCTGCTCTTTCACTCGTTTTCACTCGTTTTTCTGCCCTCTTTTATTTGTCACCTTTCTGCACTTTTCTGCATATCTGCTCTTTTGTGCCTTATTTCTGCTTATTTTCCCCTTTTCCTTTATTTCCTTTATCCCTTATTTCCCTGCCGCTGCTGCCCCCGTGGCCCCTCCCCCCCAGCGCGACCGGCCCAATCCAGCTCCCCTCCCCGCTCCCGCCTCCCAGCTGTCCAGCCCTCCCCGACCCCTACTTAATGGCGGCTGCTGCGAGCGGGCGCGCCGCTGGCGCGCCAAAGGCAAGCCCGTTTGCGCCCGTCCGTGACCCGACCATGACCCGACCGCGACCAGTGCCAGGAACCCTGGACCTCCACCCCGCCAATGCTACGACTCAGCGGCACTCCACGCACTCAACCCAGGCAGCAACAACAACTGCAAGCTAGCATCACCAGCCGACACCCACGGACCCTTCAGCTGTCACCGCTGCCGGCACTCCTGCAGCACCGCCAAGAACACGGACCCAGCGCAACCCGCCCGCAAGAACACAACCGAACTGAAGACCCTGCAATGCATCCTCCTCAACGTCCGATCCCTCCACAAACACGGCACCAAAATCTGGGACCTCCTCGACAGCACCACTCCGGACGTAGCGTTCTTCACCGAAACCTGGACCAACACCACCTCGGGACCGGACATCGCCATCCCCCAAGGATACAGGATCTCCAGGAAGGACCGCCCCACCCACCCGGGAGGAGGAATCGCCCTCGTCCACAAATCCAGCCTCCACCTGAGCACACTCCCCGACGAGCCCACAGAACTGATGGAACACCTTCACTTCAAGATACTGGCCAGCCCCACCACCACCCTCCGTGGAACCCTCATCTACCGACCCCCTGGACCCCGCGGACCTTTTGCCAACTCCATCACGGACATCATCTCCCCGCAGGCCATCGCATCCACCAACTACACCCTGCTGGGAGACCTCAACTTCCACCTCGACAACCAACTGGACCCCAACACCACATCCCTCCTGGTCAACCTCCACAACATTGGACTACACCAGATCGTGACCGAGCCCACGTACTCAGCAGGACACACCCTCGAAACCCTCTTCACTACAAGAAACTCCATCACTTTCAGCCACACCACCGAACTCCCATGGACCGACCATCGCTGCGTTCAATTCACCTTCAGAACACCCACCATCCACAGACACCAGCACCTGCTCCCAAGAAGAAACTGGACCAAAATCACCGATGACCAGGTCACCTCCTCACTCAACAATTCCACCCCTACCATCGGGGAAAACAACGACCCCAACACCACAGCCCGAACCCAGCATGGATGGATCTCGGACAGCGCCAACACCATAGCCCCCCTTAAGAAAAACAACAATACCCGCGCCAAGAAAGCCAGATGGTTTACCACCGAACTTCGAGAGTCCAGATGCACTTGCCGCCGCCTCAAAAAGGCCTGGAGGAACACCAAATCCACAGAAGCCCACAAGAACTTCAGAGCCGCCACCAACGCCCACTATCAACTCATCAGATAAACGAGGAAAAAAGCGATTGAAGACAGAATCTCCACCCACGTGCACAACAGCAAGGAACTCTTCAGCATCATCAAGGGGTTCGCCCAACCCACCAGCGAGTCTACCGACATCCCTCCCTCACAAGACCTCTGCGACAAATGAGCACCTTTTTCCACCACAAAATCAAGAGCATCTACAACAACTTCGACGAAGACAACCAACACACCTAACCCTCACCAACCACCCCCGACGCCAGGAAACCAGCGATTGACAACTGGACAGCCCTCACAACTGAAGACACACTGAAGACAATGAAGTCAATCCACTCAGGGGCCCCCACGGACCCCTGCCCCACCACATCTTCAACAGAGCCACCGACACCATCGCACCCATGCTCCGCCACACCATCAACCGCTCCCTGGCGACCGCCTTGTTCCCCGACGACTGGAAACACGCTGAGGTCAACCCCCTCCTAAAGAAACCCTCGGCGGACCCCACCGACCTCAAAAACTACAGACCCATCTCCCTGCTCCAGTTCCCAGTGAAAGTCATCGAGAAAGCCATCAACAGCCAACTCGCCACATTCATTGAAGAACACAACATCCTCGACTCCTCCCAGTCCGGCTTCAGAAAAAAAAAACAGCACGGAAACCGCCCTCCTCGCCGCAACAGACGACATCCGCACCCTACTGGACAAAGGAGAGACAGTAGCCCTCATCCTCCTCGACCTCTCACGGCAATCGACACAGTCTCCCACCGCTCCCTAATACGCAGACTCTACGATGCAGGAATCCAGGACAAGGCCCTCGACTGGATCCACTCCTTCCTCTCCGGCAGGACGCAGCGGGTCAGACTCCCCCCTTTCCTCTCGGACCCTACACTTACCACCTGCGGAGTCCCCCAGGGCTCCCCCCTCAGCCCGACGCTCTTCAACATCTACATGGCTCCACTCGACCCCATCGTCAGAACCTACGGACTCAACATCGTGTCATACGCAGACCACACCCAACTCATCCTCTCCCTATCCAGTGAGCCCAACACCGCCAGACACAACTTTCGAGAAGGCATGGAAGCCGTCGCCAAATGGATGAAAAACAGCTGCCTACAACTAAACACCAACAAAACAGAAGTACTCATCATGGGCCCAAACCCCGATGCCTGGAGCGACACCTGGTGCCCCCCGCCCTCGGAAACCCACCAACCCCCACGGACCACGCACGCAACCTGGGAATCATCCTGGACTCCGAGCTCAAAATGGACCGCCAAATCAACTCCGTCTCGTCTTCCTGCTTCCACACCCTCTGCCTCCTTCGTAAGACCTTCAAATGGATCCCCCTCGAACACCGAAAGACCGTCACTCACGCCCTGGTCACCAGCAGACTCGACTACGGCAACGCACTCTACGCCGGAATAAACAAAAACCTCACCCGCAAGCTACAGAACATCAAGAACGCCGCTGCAAGACTAGTCCTCAACCTGCCAAAACACTGCCACATCTCCCAGCACCTGCGCACACTCCACTGGCTCCCCGTCGAGGCGAGAATCACTTTCAAGATACTCACCCACGCACACAAGGCCCTCCACGGCACCGGACCAGCATACCTGAACAGCCGACTCAAATTCCATGCACCCCGAAGGACCCTACGATCAGCCCAGCTCTCCTACGCCGTGGTCCCCCTCACCAGAAAGACCAGATCGGGAGGCCGCTCCTTCTCCTTCCTCGCGGCCAAAGCATGGAACGCCCTTCCGCTCCACCTCAGACAGACAACATCGCTCCCCATCTTCGCAAGAAACCTCAAAACCTGGCTCTTCGACAGACCCCCTCCTTGATGGAATGGAACCTGCACCCCCCACCACCCCTAGCGCCTTGAGACCCTTACGGGTAAGGAGTCGCGCTTCAACAAACCCCTGATTGATTGATTGAACAATCTCTCACAAAACAAACCTTGAAAGTGATTAACCCAAACAACTTGCAAGCCTGTCTGTGCACACAGAAAGCTCAAGCAAGGCAGAGTCAGAATTCAGGATGACATGAGGCCATGTCAAAGCCAATAGTGAGAACTTCATAATACTTGCCAATGTACAACAGAATGCACATTTGTGCACCACAGCCTATAGCATCACATACTTCATCTCTCAATGTACAACACAGTGCACATTTGTGCACCACTGCTCATAACACTGCACTTCGAGACCAAAAAGTACATTCTACACCTTTCTTTCTCTCATGCTTTCAAATGCACATCCCACACGTTCTGTTCTTGGCCAGGCTATTCTACTGTGACAGCTCCCACTGTAAGATTGCAAGATTACAAGAAAGAAACCTTTAAGAGAAACAAGGCATATGCAGGACGTCGTACATTCAGGCTAGGGTAAAGTAAAATACCAAAGTCAATTAAAATGATGGTAGTCAAAGGTCATCACGTGGTGTCAGACCACAAGAGTGCCTCTAGCACTACACTGACACAGTCAGTTATGAGAACACTCACACTTTAAGAGTGCCCACTAAACGCGAGCAAATGCCATTCTGGATAGCTCAGGAAATCACACAGTTAGAGGCAGTGTTCCCACACACAGACCCTCAAGAAAAACACAGAATGCTAACACTCTGCTTGCCAATGGGGATAGTTCCCCTAATAGAGGATAGTACCTCTTGGAGTACAGTTTTCGCTGCCATCTATACAAGAACTCATGGTATCCCTTCCATACCTGTGATACCAGACGTATGGAGACATGCAGATTGAGTATGGAGCAGAACCTGCTCTGAACTTAGGGATGAAATTGTTATAGCATTTTGCCCAGGTATCAACGATTATGTTGGCAAACATAAAAGGGGAGGCAGCAGCGGTAGCAATATGCCAACGCCTGAGGGATTTCACTCCTGCACAACAGGAGCGTGAATTACCTAAAAGTATCGAAGATACATCTGCTGAATTAGGTAGAGATAATTTGGAAGCTAGAGCAACAAAACTTCAAGTAATGGGTGGTCCTGAAAAAACACCAAACAAGCACCTGATTCTTCCAAAAAGAAATGGGATAATAAACAACAAAAGAATAGAGAGAATAGATCACAATCAAGTGGTGGGTCTCCTCAATAGGAGACCTCCGAAAGGTGGTACAACCATAGGAATCGTTATAACATTAAGAATCCTGACAGGTATCAGGATACTGATACACGTTCCTCTCGTTCCCTTCAGGGTTCATCAAAAACTCTGAGAGGGAAGGACAGTCATAACACAGACAAGAAGAGCATACAAAGTCCAGAGACATGCAACGCACTTCAGACTATATTATCCAAAAAGAAGATAAACCAAAAACAAAACCACAATTCAATAAAGAAGAGTCCGGCTTCCGAAAAAACCACAGCATGGAAACCGCCCTCCTCGCCGCAACAGACGACATCCGCACCCTACTGGACAAAGGAGAGACAGTAGCCCTCATCCTCTTCGACCTCTCAGCGGCATTCGACATAGTCTCCCACCGCACCCTAATACGCAGACTCTATGACGCAGGAATCCAGGACAAGGCCCTCGACTGGATCCGCTCCTTCCTCTCCGGCAGGACGCAGTGGGTCAGACTCCCCCCTTTCCTCTCGGACCCTACACCTACCACCTGCGGAGTCCCCCAGGGCTCCTCCCTCAGCCCGACGCTCTTCAACGTCTACATGGCTCCACTCGCCCCCATCGTCAGAACCTACAGACTCAACATCGTGTCATACGCAGACGACACCCAACTCATCCTCTCCCTATCCAGTGAGCCCAATACCGCCAGACACAACTTTCGAGAAGGCATGGAAGCCGTCGCCAAATGGATGAAAAACAGCTGCCTACAACTAAACACCAAAAAAACTGAAGTACTCATCATGGGCCCAAACCCCAATGCCTGGAGCAACACCTGGTGGCCCCCGCCCTCGGAAACCCGCCAACCCCCACGGACCATGCACGCAACCTGGGAATCATCCTGGACTCCGAGCTCAAAATAGACCGCCAAATCAACTCTGTCTCGTCTTCCTGCTTCCACACCCTCCGCCTCCTTCGTAAGACCTTCAAATGGATCCCTCTCGAACACCGAAAAACCGTCACTCACACCCTGGTCACCAGCAGACTCGACTACGGCAACGCACTCTACGCCAGGATAAACAAAAACCTCACCCGCAAGCTACAGAACATCCAGAACGCCGCTGCAAGACTAGTCCTCAACCTGCCAAAACACTGCCACATCTCCCAGCACCTGCGCACACTCGACTGGCTCCCCGTCGAGGCGAGAATCACTTTCAAGATACTCACCCACACACACAAGGCCCTCCACGGCACCGGACCAGCATACCTGAACAGCCGACTCAAATTCCACGCACCCCAAAGGACCCTACGATCAGCCCAGCTCTCCTACGCTGTGGTCCCGTGCACCAGAAAGACCAGATCGGGAGGCCGCTCCTTCTCCTTCCTCGTGGACAAAGCATGGAACGCCCTTCCGCTCCACCTCAGACAGACAACATCGCTCCCCATCTTCGCAAGAAACCTCAAAACCTGGCTCTTCGACAGACCCCCTCCTCGATGGAATGGAACCTGCACACACCCCACCACCCCTAGCGCCTTGAGACCCTTACGGGTGAGTAGTCGCGCTTCAACAAACCCCTGATTGATTAATTGAACAATCTCTCACAAAACAAACCTTAAAAGTGATTAACCCAAACAACTTGCAAGCCTGTCTGTGCACACACAAAGCTCAAGCAAGGCAGAGTCAAAATTCAGGATGACATGAGGCCATGTCAAAGCCAATAGTAAGAACTTCATAATACTTGCCAATGTACAACACAATGCATATTTGTGCACCACAGCCTATAGCATCACATACTTCATCTCTCAATGTACAACACAGTGCACATTTGTACACCACTGCTCATAACACTGCATTTCGAGACCAAAAAGTACATTCTACACCTCTCTCTCTCTCATGCTTTCAAATGCACATCCCACACGTTCTATTCTTGGCCAGGCTGTTCTAGTGTGACAGCTCCCACTGTAAGACTGCAAGATTACAAGAAAGAAACCTTGAAGAGAAACAAGGCATATGCAGGACGTCGTACATTCAGGCTAGGGTAAAGTAAAATACCAAAGTCAATTAAAATGATGGTAGTCAAAGGTCATCACGTGGTGTCAGACCACAAGAGTGCCTCTAGCACTACACTGACACAGTCAGTTATGAGAACACGCACACTTTAAGAGTGCCCACTAAACGCGAGCAAATGCCATTCTGGATAGCTCAGGAAATCACGCAGTTAGAGTCAGTGTTCCCACACACAGACCCTCAAGAAAAACACAGAATGCTAACAATCTGCTTGCCAATGGGGATAGTTCCCCTAATAGAGGATACTACCTCTTGGAGTACAGTTTTCGCTGCCATCTATACAAGAACTCATGGTATCCCTTCCATACCAGTGATACCAGACGTTTGGAGACAGATGCAGATTGAGTATGGAGCAGAACCTGCTCTGAACTTAGGGATGAAATTGTTTAAGCATTTTGCCCAGGTATCAACGATTATGTTGGCAAACATAAAAGGGGAGGCAGCAGCGGTAGCAATATGCCAATGCCAGAGGGATTTCACTCCTGCACAACAGGAGCATGAATTACCTAAAATTATCGAAGATACATCTTCTGAATTAGGTAGAGATAATTTGGAAGCTAGAGCAACAAAACCTCAAGTAATGGGTGGTCCTGAAAAAACACCAAACAAGCACCTGATTCTTCCAAAAAGAAATGGGATAATAAATAACAAAAGAATAGAGAGAATAGATCACAATCAAGTGGTGGGTCTCCTCAATAGGAGACCTCCGAAAGGTGGTACAACCATAGGAATAGTTATAACATTAAGAATCATGACAGGTATCAAGCTACTGATACACATTCCTCTCGTTCCTTTCAGGGTTCATCAAAAACTCCGAGAGGGAAGGACAGTCATAACACAGACAAGAAGAGCATACAAAGTCCAGAGACACGCAATGTGCTTCAGACTATATTATCAAAAAAGAAGATAAACCAAAATCGAAACCACAATTCAATAAAGAAGAGAGTGGCAGGTCTTAAACTATGAAATGAACTATGAACTATGAATTTCTGAATGGGGAATGGGTCTGACGATGTTAGACAGCGCAGCAGAAGTAACAATAGCTCGCCAGAACCTGATGGAATTTCTGGTGACAGCGGAGTTGAATAAACATATCACGGTGGAAACACCTGATACAAGGGTAAGTGTCCCACATCAGTTACATGAAATAACTCTCCGAATGGAGGGGGAAAAACCCAGAAAAATTAAAGGTCTCTTTTGTGAGAACCTGACTTATGGCTATGACTTCCTTTTGGCTGAAAAAGATTGGCCACCTGAGATTGTTATGGAGTGCCTAAAGGGAGAAACAGCAATTTTACCGGCCTTTTCCGACCTCGTTCCAGTATCAATAAAACACTCATACGCGCAGGAGTGGGTAGTAGCACTTGCTCCAGCATTATATCGCAATCATGTAGGGTGGGATGCTGAGTCACCACCCCATGTAATCCCAGTAAAAACTACTCAACTCCACAGAGACAGTACCCAATAAAACAAGAAGTGAAGAAACAAGTCAGGGAGATCTTTGATCAACTTGAATGCCAGGGGGTAATTGAAGATTGCACCTCTCCAATGAACAATCCTTTGTTTCTCGTATTAAAGCCTGACAATTCATACCGTCTAGTTTTAGACTACAGACATTTGAATACAAGCACAAAGACATTTGCAGTGCAGAATGCACACCGTGCCGCATTAATGAAAAACATTGTGCAGAAAAAATGCATACAAAGCAACACTAGATATCTCAAATGGCTTTTTTTGCCAAAATATAGCGCCTGAAAGCAGGTATTTGACAGCATTCTCAGCCTTAGGCTCCCAGCATCAATTTTGTAGACTGCCCCAAGGGTATAAGAAAAGCCCCAGGATGTTCTCAGCTAGGGTAAGAGAGTTACTTCAAAAAATGGATGAGGATGCACTGTCCTATGTAGATGATATTTATCTGATGGATGATGATTTATTGGATCATTTGACCAGGGTGAGCAACATAATTTTGGGATTCGCCTCTGAGGGCTACAAATTCAACTTTTAAAACTTGAAAATAGCCCACCTCAATGTCCTATTTTTGGGATACGAGTTATCAAATGAAGGGAAAAGCCTAGCAGCTAACTTTTTAGAAAAGTGCTCGCTGCTCCAACTTCCAAAAACTCTGAAAAAAGTACAATCCATATTGGGATTCCTAAATTTTGGCAGAACATACATTTTAGATTACGCAGAAAAAGTGAAACCTTTCTTCGATTTAATCAGACCTGATTTTTCAGTTCGTCATTGGACACAGGAACTTATGGATATCCTTTGTTCCTTACAAGCTGATATGGTAGCTTCCAAACACCTACAAACACATGTAAATACCACAAATGTGGTGATCCGTGTAATTGCGGGTCCATCAGGGTACAATTACCTAACCTTCAATGAAGGCAAAACGGTACCCATAGCACACAAATCACACTTGTACCCAAATGCTGAAATGCGTTTTGCTTCTACAGTAAAAATTCTGACAGCAGTACAGACTGCTGTAGTGAGAGAAAGAGCACTGGCTCAGGGAAACGAATAATTGTCGTAACTCCAGTACCGGCCTTAGCTGCTGTTACAAAGGCAAGCGTTCCAAATGTAAACGCTTTACATCCACAATGAATACAATGGGCTAATTCTCTCACTGCAACAGATGTAGACTACAAATTTGATTCTACACTAAAAACACAAGCATTCCTGCAATACGAACAAGAATATCCTCTCCCGAATGAAATAATGCCTATAGATCAGTATGAATAAATTATTTACACTGACGGTTCTGCTTAGCCTGTCATAGGAAGTAAACAGCAATACAGCGCAGCTTGTGCGATTGTAAAAGGACATATGCAGGAAGGCAAGTTCCATCCTAGCAGGACATAGACACAGTCTTTGGGAGACTGCACGGCACAGCTGGCAGAATTAAAAGCCCTATTACTGGCACTAATAAATACGGATCAGGAATTCCCCACACTTATAGTGTGCGATTCATTTTACTGTGTCTAGTCTCACAATGAATATCTTCACTACTGAGGTCAGAATGGGTTTAAATACTTAAAAGGTTGCAAAATAAAGCCCAAATTGCTTTGAGAACAAGTGGCAGAGCTGAAAAAAGACTTGCCGAGAGCCCACGTGATACACATGCTGAGTCATCAACGTGATGGCGTTCACGTTGAAGGGAATTAATTGGCTGATGAAGCCGCTAAGGCGACGGTGCGAACTGCTACCGTCGCTGCAATCACTCATTCTAGCACAAGACTAGACGGACAGATAATGGTATCTGTCATTGCTTCATGCTAAAACAGCTCAACTGTGCCAATAGCCTTTCCACTCAAGATCTCCTACAAGTTATATGCGCAGAATATTCTGTATGCTCAAATTCCAGGAGTGGAGGATAGAGTAATACCAAACATGGATCGCAGATTAGGTTTTATTCTAGCTGCACACGAGGGTCAGGGTTCGGCACATGCAGGGATTACTGTGACAGTTTCACTACTGAAACAACGCTATTGGTGGCCAGGTTTAACGAAACAGACAAAAGCATTTGTCCTTAAGTGCAACATATGTCAGTAGATGAAGGGTTCCACCGTAGCACATCCACCACAAACACAACTACTAATATCAGGCAGACCTCTTACTTGTGTCTATTTGGACCACTTCGGCCCCTTCCAATCTGATGGGGCTTACAAGTATATCTTGGTGGCAGTGGATTCATGCTCTAGATTCCTGTGGGTTTGGCCCCAGTGCTCGGCTGACGCCTGAACTGTTATAATGGATTTGCGAGTCTTCAAAGAGACATGCGCAGTTGGCACAGTGCATTCTGACCGTAGCTCTGCGTTTAGCTCTCGGGCTTACAAGGAAGCCATGGGAAGTTTGGATGCTGCATTGGGGTATTCATCTCCGTATCATCCAGAGGGAAATACGATAGTGGAGAGGAAAAACCGGGTCTTAAAGCAACCTTTGACAGCAAGGGTATTAGGCTTGGGTGGCAGTTGGGTCAATCACCTATATGGGGTCCAGAGGGCACTTACTAACATGCCAAGAAGTTCCCTAGGAGGCCATACTCCTTACAAGGTCCTATTTGGGATGAGAATGTGGGTACCTAACCTCGATTGTGGCAGCACAGTGGCGGATGCAAAATGATTTGACATAGGTAACCGTTTGGCTGTTTTACAGGAACTCAATGAATTCCGGGCACTACAAAGAAACGTCCAAGATTATTGCACCGCCGCTGGGGAAGTAAAATCAGTCACGGCAAGAACTGCCTGGGTCCCAAAAGTCGTGGATCTCGTCAGAGAAAAGAGTGTGGACAAGAAAGAATTTGGTCCATCTTACAGAACGCCTGTACCTGTCCTGGCTGTCGAAGGAACAAGAACAGTACTTCTTCTGCCTCTTGCCGGCAAGTAAGAAAAGAGATTTGTCTCCATTGATCTGATCCAACCACACTATGTGGCCGATACTGAATAGCAGGACACGTGGGCTCCTGGGTATCTGCCGATCTCCTCTCGCTACCATACAGGAAGTTCAGACAGAAAGACTGATAACATTTGAAGAGTCTTCTATACATCACAATGGAGTTAACAACAATGAAATGGAACTCGTTCCTATTGAAATTGAACATCAGAGCACAAATGAAACACAGATATCAATTCTGCCTAGAACCGACATCTGAATCAATATGGCTCTACAGGAGACACCTGCAATTTCAACAAATCTGCTGAGCTACCAATGATAGATCGAACTGCATCTGGCTATTTCATCGATTTTGACACTTTTTCTCTTGATCCAAGTGAACCTGAGTCACCGCCGGCTCCAGTTTCCAGCAAAGAACAACTTCATGATTTCTACTTTGGCTGAAAAAGACATACCTAGTCTCACCATGGCTACAGCTCTGTATAGCAACGGGCATACTGTTCCTACTCTTCTGGATAGGTTTAGTGACCATCTTTTTCTTGCTCGTGAATGGACACTATCTCCCAGAATGCTCCGCAGTATCACATGTAAACTTGGTACTGAAACTATATACGTCATCTCATCGTGAACAGAGAGACCTGTCCTATGTGAACATTACAGCAGTACCAGTTCCTGACAGAATAGTTTGGGGCAGAGTTTCATATGATGTATTTGGTTCCACTGAACTTTTGAAAATACCTGTGTATTTAAAATTTCTTTAAATGATATCATCACCTCCAGTACATACTCTGACGATTGGGATTTTGAATCTGTAAATAGTATGCTGTCTGATTTAGAACTGTCTGCAGCATTTTTGAAAAATAAAATTGTAATCCGGCGCCTTTCGCGGGCGGGAACTTCAACATGGGACCCGCGATCGGACGCCAGGACGAGGAAGTAGGCGGCCAGCCCCTACGTGCGGGAGAGCGTCGGCCCGTCGAGAGGAGGGGCATTGAACGAACGACAATAATGCCAAGGAGGATGGAGGATCGTGGGTTGAGTTGTCCGAGGAGCCGGACCTGAGAAGCGAGCAAGGAGCCCCGGTGCTGCCACAAGGAGGAGAGGAGGAAAGAGACTCGCAACGCGAGGAACCGCCCAGAAGCAATGCCAGAGAGTCCAGCCGACCCGGAGAGGAGGAGGGCAGTGAGACTCCCCCTGCCACGACCCAGGAGGGCCGTGGCCTTAGGCAAGGACCTTTCTATAACTATTTCATGGCGGGGTGTTGGAGGTTGGGGCGGTAAAAGGCACAGACCTATTTTTGTGCACTGAGACCCTTATTCCCTCCACTTGCCCCTTTAAACCTTCACAGTCCAGGTCTTGGGTGAAGATGGTGGTAGACATACTGACATAAACCCACCGTACCTGATTATTGTTTGTTTTCCTCCAAGGGTCCTGTCCACATTCCCCTCGTCTGGTGTCCTGGCAAGGAGAAGAGAACCAAAAGACGTCTCCCACAACACGTCGAGAGGCTGAGAGGGAGAGATTCCCCAAATGTATAGTGACTGATTTAATAGAAAAGGAGCCCTCCAGTATTTTGTTACTTATTTTTGCCTCCGTTTGACCCGTACCCTATATAATTTTGGACTGACCATTAAAAGTCCTCGACAAGCCTCACTCCTGACTCAGTGTCCTATATGACTAGGTGACCACAGTGGTGTCAGAAGTGGGATCCTGTCATTTAAGACCGCCATGACCCAACCCATCACCATGAAGGCTATGGTCACCCAGTTAGCCGAAGGATAAAGACACCTACAGCTGGTCATTGAGCGCCAAAACCAGGCGGCCCAGAAAGAGAGGGAAGCATTCCAAACCGCCCCAGAACATCAGGCTTCCCTTTTACCCACCAACCAGCAAATCCAAGATACCGCCATCCTACGTCTCACTGATGCTATATCCACAGCCCGGGTTCACCCTCACATTCCCAGCTCAGTGCTGCAAAAATACCAGGAAGGGGAGGACCCTGGTTATTTATTTGTAAATTTCGAGAGGGTAGCCACAACAGCCACTTGGCCTCCGGAGCGATGGGGCCAGTACATAGCTCCCCTTCTATCCGGTGAACTGCAGGCCGCCTATCAGGCCGCTAACCCCGCTGGCCTTACACCCTACCCTGAGATAAAGAAAACCATCCTCAAAAGAGTAGGGTATGACACTGAGTACTACAGGGCAAAGTTCCGTAAGGAGAGGTGGGTGACAGGAGACAATCCCAGAGCGCTTTATTACCGCATCAGAGACCTGGGAGAAAGGTGGCTACAACCCAGTCTCTCCCCTATGGAGGAGGTCATGGAGAAGATATACTTAGAACAGTACCTTTAGGCTCTCCCCACCAACACTCGTGCCTGGCTAAAACAACATCCCCATTTGACTATACAGACGGCAGTAGAACTGGCCTGTGGCTGTGTCTCCGTACTTTAGGGCCCAACATATAAGAGCCCCCCTGACACCCCAGAAGACATTCCCCAGGCAGAGTGAGAATAAAAATACTGGACTGGGAAAAGGGTTGACGAGACCACCCCTACACCCCTTCCCAACACCGGCAGGCCCTCAGTGTTTTAAGTGCTTGTAGTGGGGTCATATCGCCAGAAATTGCCCAATAAAGAGCGAAGGTGTGGAATCCATGGAGGGAGGACTAACCCGGGGTAGGGTGCTTGCCACAGGGGGTACTCAGCCACAATACAGGAAGACCATCCGTCTTAATGGCCAGTCTATAGACACCCTGTTGGACACCGGGTATCACCACACGGTGGTATCCAGGGAGCTGGTTCCTATCAGTCACATCACAGATGAGGCCCAAATACAGGTATCCTGTGTCCATTGGGATGTACGCCTATACCCAGTAGCCAACGTACTGATGGAAATAGATGGGGGCCCAAAAGTATGTCAGGTGGGGGTTGGTACCGGCACTCCCGGAAAAGGTCCTCCTCGGAACGGATCTACCCCGATTCGATGAGTAGCGAGTGTGTCCCAGAAAATCATGAGATCGAATGGCTACAGGAGGCACCCTTCTCTGCCTCTGAGATACCACAGAAGGGGACCAAAATCCCAAAGACCAGGTCAGAAAAGAGGAAATAGCGTGTAGCGTACTCAATGGGAAACATCCATTACAATACAGTCATTACAACGACCTACCTTTACAACGCAACTGTTACAACGCAACTGTCTTTACATCGCATGCCATTACAACGCATGTCACTACCACGCATGCCATTACAATGCATACCATTACAATGCATGCCATTACAACGCATTATAAGGTAAGTAATGGAGATTTTTTTAGTATTAGGGTGGGTATGGGTTTTGGGGTACATGGGAATAGTAATTTTTACCCCTACACTATCCAACACTTTCCCTACTGTTGCACTCACTGGAGTCGGGATAGTAATCTTTACCCCTACACTATCCAACACTTACCCTACTGTTGCACTCACTAGAGTGGGAATATTAATTTTTACCCCTACACTATCCAACACTTACCCTACTGTTGCCCTAAAAGTATAAGGCGTTGTAATGTTATGCGTTGTAATGGTATGCGTTGTAATGGAATGCGTTGTAATGGTAGGTTTAAAAAATACGTTGTAAAAGCATGCGTTGTAATTGCATGTGTTGTAACGTCATATATTTGTACTCAATGGCTTGTTCTACCCTGTCACTTGTCTTCTTTCCTCCCCAGAAGAGAGAGAATGGCCGGTCCAAAGCTTTAGGGCGGCTCAACGGGATGACAGCACCCTGACACACGCATGGAACCAAGCCCACGAAGAAGACCCCCATAAGGTAGGCCCGTACTTTTGTATTAAGAAAGGGCTCCTCTATAGGATCAGTGGGAACCCTGAGTATAAGAAAGACCAGCTGCTCATTCCCCTGGCATTCAGAGAACAGGCTTTACATATAGCTCATAGTCAGGCTGGGGGTGGGCACTATGTCCAGGAACACACCCTTCGGTATTTATTGGAGAAAGTCTATTGGCCCGGTGTGTATAAGGAAGTTGCCAGGTTTTGTGCCTCCTGTCCCAGGTGCCAAATGGTCAACCCCTCAACAGACAAAAGATCCCCTTTACGGCCCTTACCTATAATTGATGTCCCTTTCAAACGGGTGGAAATGGACCTGGTAGGCCCTCTTTTGCCCTCAGCTAGGGGCCACCAATATATATTGGTTTTGGTGGATTATGCCACACGCTACCCTGAGGCGATACCCCTGACAAGCATGACCACCCTGTCGGTTGCTCAAGCCATGGTCTCTTTCTTCTCAAGGGTCGGGTTTCCGTCAGAAATCCTAACCGACCAGGGGACGCCCTTCATGTCCCGATTGATGAAAGAAGTCTGTAGTCTTCTGGGAGTTCGCCAAATCCAAACGGCCGTATATCACCCTCAGACAGACGGTTTGGTGGAACGCTATAACCGGACTATAAAGACTATATTGAGAAAGTGTATCACAGATACAGTGAAAGACTGGAACCGCAAACTCCCTTTAGCGTTGTTCGCAATTTGAACCCATGAGCAAAAGTCCACGGGGTTCAGTCCATTTGAGCTGGTGTTTGGGCGTCGACCTCGCACCCTTTTGGATATGACAGCTGAACAGTGGACAGAGGAGGAGGATGAGGGGAAACCATTGTTAGGATACTCCATTGCCTTAAAAACAACCCTAGCAACTCTGTGGGAGGAGGTTCATCAAAACCTGGAGAGGGCACAGCAAAAACAGAAAACGTATTACGATAAAGGTACACAAATAAGAAAGCTAACAGTGGGAGGCGAAGTACTCATACTCTTACCCTCCTCGGACAAAAAGCTACTAGCGACCTGGCAAGAGCCTTATACTGTTGTAGGAGAAGTGACCCCCATTACATATAGAGTAGCGGTTCCCAGAACAGGACCCAAAGGACAGGTGTACCACATCAATCTATTAAAAAGATGGGAGGAACCCCCCCTCTGAGCAAAGACGCGGTTGTGTCTATTAACCACATCACCTGTACAAAGCCTATGGAGATACCCATCCAACCCTCCTGTTTGACATCCGTGGAGCAACCAATAACAGGGGAAGCACTTAGCATTTATTCAAAAACAGCAGCTGTATGACTTGTTAGACTGTTTTCCAGGGCTCAGTTCCAGCAACCTGGGTAGTACCTCATTAGTAACACACAACATAAAAACAGAGGCAGGGAAAGTCATAAAACTAAGGCCTTATCACATCCCAGCTGCCAGGCGACAGGCTGTAGAACAAGAAGTGGATGCAATGTTACGGGCAGATATCATAGAACCCTCACAGGACAACTGGTGTTCCCCGGTGGTGTTAGTACCCAAACCAGACGGAAGCCTTTGATTTTGCATCAACTTCCTCCAGTTGAATGCTCACTCCAAATTTGACAGTTAACCCATGCAGAGAGTCGATGAGCTCATAGAAAGACTGGGAGGGGCTTGTGTAATGTCCACTATCGACTTGACAAAGGGATACTGGCAAATACCTCTCAATTCTGACGCCAGAGAGAAAACGCCCTTTTCCACCCCATCTGGCCTGTATCATTTTAAGGTCATGCCCTTTGGTCTACACGGTGCCCCCACTACATTCCAAAGGCTAATGGATATCATCCTACTGGCTCATCAAGAATACGCAGTGGCCTATCTTGACGATATTGTGGTATACAGTCCCGATTGGGAGACACACCCACAAAACCTGAAGGGTATCTTCTCCTCTCTCCACCAGTCGGGTCTGATGCTCAACCCCAAAAAGACCACTCTGGGCACCGACCACATAGAATATCTAGGATACTCCATCCAAGCAGGGACACTGCGACCCCAACACAATAAACTAGAGGCCATACAAAACATACCCAAACCGACTACCAAAAAGGACGTACGAGCGTTCCTTGTCCTGGTAGGTTATTACAGGCATTTTATCCCAGACTTTTCCTCCATAGCATGCCCTCTCACTGACTTGTTGTCACACCAATACCCCAACAACCAGTTAGAGCGGACTACCAACCAGGAGCAAAGCTTCCAGACCTTAAAGTCACTATTATGTCAGGCCCCTGTACTGCTGTGTCCCGATTTCGAGAAACCATTCGTCCTGCAAACAGATGCTTCTGACCGTGACTTAGGGGCTATCTTGTCACAACCTGACCAGCAGGGAAATATTCGGCCTGTCCTTTACCTCAGCCGTAAATTGTTCCCACGAGAAACCCACTACACAACGATGGAGAAGGAATGCCTAGCCATCAAGTGGGCTATGGAGGCCCTACAGTATTATTTATTGGGCCGCACTTTCTTTTTGATCACTGACCATGCCCCACTCACCTGGCTCGCCACTCACAAAGACACAAACCCCAAGATACTCCGCTGGTTCTTATCCTTACAGCCTTTTTATTTCCAGGCCCTCTATGCACCTGGTCGAGCCCAAGGGAATATGGATTTTTTGTCACGTTATCCGTTGGCTAATTGGTCCGATTGTCCATGCCTAGAAGGAAGGCAGTGTAACCCGGCGCCTCTCGCGGGTGGGAACTTCAGCATGGCGCCCGCGATCGGACACCAGGACGAGGAAGTAGGCTGTCCAGACCCTACGTGCGGGTGAGCGTCTGCCCGTTGAGAGGAGGGGTGGGGAATAAACGACAAGAACGCCAAGGAGGACGGAGGATTATGGGTTGAGTTGTCCGAGGAGCCGGACCTGAGAAGCGAGCAAGGAGCCCCGGTGCTGCCACAAGGAGGAGAGGAGGAAACAGACTAATAGAAAAGGAGCCCTCCAGTATTTTGTTACTTATTTTTGCCTCCGTTTGACCCGTCCCCTATATAATTTTGGACTGACCATTAAAAGTCCTCGGCAAGCCTCACTCCTGACTCAGTGTCCTATATGACTATGTGACCACAGAAATGTTTGATGATTCATCTGATTTTGACACCATGTATTGTTACCAACACTATGGTCATTATTTTCTGCATAAAACAAGTGCACCACGTAATGTCTTCACATACCACCAATGGGAACATTGCCCAACACCACTGCAAGGTAGTTCACAGTTGTTTGCACAAAAGTTTGCTTATTTTTCTGGGTTTAATACATCAGATCCAAGCTCATATTATTATAAGCTTGCACCTACATCTGCAAAGAAAAATATGCTTACTAATACGAAACAGATATACTCTGCATCCTTTGTTGCCCAACTTTCAGAACAGGGTTTCGACTTATGGAAAGACACTATAGACATTAAAATCAGTATGGGATGCTAAGGAATGGCAGGTTCAGGGAACTAAGGCACTATTTAGAGCAAGCCTCATGCCACAACAAATTACCTTCCTGAACGGCACTGTGCAACAGACTTCCTGTCTTTGGTTAGCCAAGATTAAGGACCTGAACACACCTCGTATTCCCTCGCTTTCACACTTTGAGGGATGGCAAAACTATACAGAAAATGGTGAGGGTACACTAGATGACATCATGCATGGCGTTTCATACAATTCGACAGACCCCAATTGGAAGGGATGGATAGTTTGGCCAATTGACACAAATAGGTGTCAGTGAAGATTAAAGGGTACCACCAAAGGGTTTGGTATCCATAGGCCTGACTTACGCTATGTACAACGAGGACATCCGGGGGTGGTGACATCATACAGTGTTGGGAAGTTATGCCTGGATTGGCTAAAAACCTCTACACTGTCACAGGTTAAACAACACTTGTCCTTACTCTCAGATGACATGGATTTAAGGGATTTTTTGCTAGGTTCCCGGAAACCACGTCGTAAACGCTTCTTATACGCTATCTATAATGAAATTTGAAAAATCTCTCAACAGGAAGCTGTAGAGAGATTGCGTGAAATTGAAAGAGTTAACTTAGAAAAGGCTTTGGCTGTGGTTGACAATGGTATGACCACACTGACATCAAGGATTCATTCACTGGGCAACATTGTATCTTCTGCTATAGATATAATGGAACAGGATCTGTCCATCTTACAACACGGGCAGTCACAGTTATGATCCATTCTATCATTAAGCTGGATGCTACAATTATTGCGCTCTGGTCATGTGCCCCGGCGATATATTAACATTACATCTCTATTCTCCACATATAATCTATCCGAGAGACAGACAAGAATGGCACAAAGAGATGCAAAATATAAAATGCTGCACATTGAGAAATTAAACCAGTAACCTTTCACAGTGGCAGAGTCACCATCCACAGAATGGTTAATTAATGGCCATATAACATTGCTGGTAGCAACTTTCCAATTTCAATATTGCCTAGAACACCACCAGGTAGGCAGATATGAAGCAATGGGTAAGGACTTCATCCATGAATCTTGGGAATTACTGTATAGATTTAGATGCAGGAATGGGGACACTGAACTGTTTCTCAGCGGTACAGACTGCGAGAATTCATTGAGTGGATCTCTCATTTGCCAGGAAATTATGCTTCATGGGGCCTGTAATGGTTCAGTTGCAAACTTATCCTGTAATTTATAATGGTCTGCAGCTGCCGTGATTAATCCAGTGTTCAGGCTGCTCTCAAATGGTAGGTACTTAATGCTGAATGATCAAGGTTGTTGTGGGATGCTTCCGCCATCGCATATCTAGTCACAGTAAGTTCCAGAGTTACTTGTTGTATGCAAGTATTGTTTCCACCGACCCACACAGTCAGTGAAGCGCCGTTATGGCCTTTGTTGAATGTTTCCTTTATACGGTTTGATACTCTGAGCTGAATGAAAGCCATGCTTTTACAGAAAGATGTGCCCTTAACCTCAGACTTTTGATCTTCAGGTTGCAAGGTCCTCAGCTGAGATACAGACGCTGGTACGAACTAACTGCCCTTTCCATTTCAGAGAAATGGTACAGCGTATCTTTAACATGTCTGATACGAAGGGTATAGTACACCTATTTAAGACCATAGGTTCTGGACTGCTAAGAACCTTTCAGGCAGTCTTCGGAGTGAGTCCAGCTTTTATACACTCCGTATTTGGAAGCATTTTTGGAGGGCTTCCGCTAATCCTGCTACTGGTAGTGGGAATCCTAATTTTTATTTTTCTGCTACGTAATGGACGTCCCAGTCACCAAGGAGATAGAAAAAATGCTCTTGGAGTGACGTTACCATGACCGCATGGTACACCATCTGGGCACAGAGGACTTCAGGAGCTAAGTAAGTCTTGGTTCCTATCATTCTGACCAGTCTGGATTGACTGTGTTTTGCCTGTTCTCTGCTGCTTGCTCTGCGGACAAGAATGCGTGTTGGATCTCTGTCTAACACTTCCATCGGTTGCGACACCGGACGTGGATGTATTTCTGGACCTGTTAAAGGCCCACGTAGTGCAGTGTCCTCAGCGTATTCCCATGTTGATGTTGGCATTCTTAGAGTCACCATGGGATGCTTCAGCTCCTGTTGGATTAGATACCGGCTCTACTACAGGCACACAGGCTTTGTATGTTTCAAATGCTTCCCCAGCATCGGCTGTGGGAACTGAAGAAGATCATCTTTCCTCGATTGGCCTGATCTGTGAGGTGTTACAGGGACCGTTGTCTGTGAAGGCAAGCAGTAGTGATGTTGCGTCTCCCACACAGGACACATAAACATTTGGCTCTTTGTGTGCTGGGAACAATTCGGCCTCTTTTCCAAAACAACCGAAAATTGGAATTTTAAAGATTTTTTTTCACACTTCTCTCACTCTTACTGAGCACCATGGCTTTCAGGTGTACTCAGTTGCTTAAACTATATATGAACATATTTTAGAGGACTTATAGAGCTTTTTATCATATATAAAGGACTTATAACGCTTTTTAAGAATTTTTAAAAATACTTTTTAGAAGTTTTCATTGTGAACATTTAACAATGTTTTTATGATTGATTATAAAGACATCCCCTTTTTATTTTTGTAGTATATCGTCAAGTCGGGTGAGGAGTGAGTGTTATGAACCGCAATGTACCCCAATATAGGCCTGGCTAGTCTCCTAACCTTTTACCTACACCTACCCTGCCATTGTACTACATAACAGTTTTTAGTGCTTACCTTTTACCTAGTTAGGTGCTGCATAAATGTTGTGTGGTTTTCCCGAAAACTAGTCTTATTTATTATACAAGAGGATTCTCAGAAACACAGCAGGACTACCATCTCTGCATAATAACTGTGTATAAGGTTCATCACCATCGTCATCCTCTGCCAACATGACACAGCAAGGTAGAACCCCTGAGTGTACCTTTTTGGGTATATAAGCACCATATCTTTGCTGGGGCAGGCAGAGGAGAAAGACGTCCATGCTGACACACTGACACAAGACGCTGAGGTTCCTGCATGCAGATACTCAAGCACGCAGTGGTCTGACATCCCTTGCGGGGTGTCCGTTCGAGACCAAGATGGGATCCTTCATTTTCTCACACCAGGTTATGGGTTTGGTCCTTTCCTAGGGGGATTCTTGGTGCCACACCTACATACATGCTAGGTACATTTCGATACATCTAGTTAGGATTAGCATCGTAGGAGTACACATATATCCTGTCATGTATCTATATACCTGCATATATCTATTGTTTTAGCAATATGGTAGAAATCTACCATCCATTTACTCTTTTGGTGCTTATAATCATTTATATCTGTTTCTGTCTTATGGTGTTGCAGCACGCTGGCTCAAAAAATGCTTATTGAAAGCGTCCCCATCGTTTATTCTGTGTATTTCTCTGAGATAAAGTGAGCACGAGTGACTGAGCGAAAAGTACCATACTATTTCCACGATCCCTGAGGGATCAGGGTTGTCATGTTCGATAGTTGCCCAAAAATATTTTCTCCCTGGTAAGAGGAGTTCATAGTGGCACTGTGAGCTAGCTGGTATACAGGCGAACATATCCGGTGGGGGTGTCTACAATCAGTCTAGTCACCAGTCCCACAGTTTATGTTGTCTAAACGTGCAGATCCCATATAGATTTATAGGAACTACATGACAGTGGGGGTCCCACGGAGCCCACCCACGCCCTAGGGACTGCTACCTACACGGGGAAAATCAATTTAAATTAATGCAGCAGGGCCTGCACGTCCCCCTGCTGGCCCAGGGACCACTAACTCCCCGGGGCACTAAGAAAATATATATGCGGGTGGGCCCACTGGGCCACGCTGCCTCCTGGGGACCGCCAACTCCCTAAGGCAAAACATATAAAATCAATGCAGGAGGCCCTGCACGAACCCCTCACAGCCCCCGGGACCGCCATCTCCCTCGGGCTGAAATTAATGTAGGCAGTCCGTCGTGGACCCCTGGGGGCCACCACCTCCCCAGGGCAAAGTTTATGATGGAGTGGGTCACCTGGCACCCTCATGGAGCTATTTAAGGCCCTGGGTACTGCTATCCCCAGGGCCATGGCTCCTGCTACCTCCCGAGGTGCCCACCCTTGGGAGGTAGCTGTTTGTTTTTGCTTGGTAGGTGATGACAGCTCCCACCAAGCAAAAGCAAACATAACTACGCTTTCTGCAAGCTGGAGAAGTCAAACAGCTCCGGCTTGCAGAAAGCTGAATTTTCATCTGTTTCCCTGCACGCCAATATGCATGCAGGTAAAGAGATGAAAACATTGCTTTGCCAAAGAGACAAAAATAGTGGTCAGAAACGAGAAGAAAGATACACAATAAAGGTCAGAAATGAATTAAAAAAGGGAAAGTAGAGGTCAGCAACAAGCAGAAAGAGGCAAGCTAAAAGTCAGAAACTAGCAGAAAGAAGCAAAATAAAGGCCAGCAACGAGCAGAAGGAGGCAAAATAGAGATCAGAAATGAGCAGAAAGAGGCAAAATAGAGCCCTGAAACGAGCAGAAAGAGGGAAAATAGAGGTCAGAAACTAACAAAAAAAGGCAAACAACATTGGCATAGCCAATAGGTCTCGCCTTTGGGACCTTATAAGTGTTTAGCCAGGCAACAGTTGATGTTGTTGCACCAAGGATATTGTGCTGCATAACTAAATACTTATAAGGTCCCAAAAGCGAGACCTATTGGCTATGTCAATGCTTGTTGGAGAAGTGTTTCTGGGTGTGGTTTGGATGGGTGTTTAGTTTTTGTTGGGGAGCAGAGTCTGTGTTGTGGTGGGGTGCCAAGCGGCTGCCGAGCTGCTACTCTGGAGCAAATGAGGCTGGATGAGGAGCACAGAAGGGGAGGCCGACGCTAGCGGGTGAGATAGGAAAGCTGCAGCTAGTCTCTTGCCTCATCCTCTTTCACGTTCAGTGGCAATGGGGTATGGGCGGGGTCTCGCATCGGCTCTCCTGTGTATTTATTGTTAATAAAAATTAAACATGAATGCCATGTGTGTTTAAAAATGAATAAATAATTCTGTCAGCGGAGCACATTTGTTTCAGAGCCAAGGCAAAGTAACCAGTGTGTTTCTCACCCCAAAAAATAAAACGTGAATGCCGTGTGTGTTTTAAAAAAAAATAATGCTGTCTGAGGAGCGCTTTTGCTTCCAAGCCAAGGCTATTGAAGTAACCAGCCTGATCACAGGAAGTCATCAGCTAACAGAAGCACGAGTGCTTGAAAAGTGCAGACACGCGCGCTGCTTCCAAGCCAAGGCTAGTGAAGTAACCAGCCTGATCACAGGAAGTCATCAGCTAACAGAAGCACGAGTGCTTGAAAAGTGCAGACGCGAGTGCGGCCACGCTCATTGGAAACAGATGGCCCCTGCGCGCCGCTGCTCGCTCCAGCAAGGTGGATGCCGCCACAAGCACGAGTGCTTGAAAAGTGCAGACCGATTCCAAAAGGTCATCTCCTAGAGCAACGCATGCACGCTGCGCTAGGCTCGACCTAAAAAGGCAGAAAATAAGCAGAGAATATCCAGAAAACACTCAGGCACTCATGCACCTTCTCACAGAACAACTTAGACACTCTCACAGCCACTCACAGACCCATTCAGACACTCTTGCACCCACTTATACTTACTCCTACTCACAGATGAACTGAGACACATACACCCACTCACAGACCCAGTCAGACACTCATGCACCCACTTATACATACTCTCTCTCATCTACTCACAGACCTACTCAGAGTCTCAGGCAGCCACTCACAGACCAACTCAGAGTCTCACACACTGACTCACAAACCCACCCAGACACTTACAGACCCAATTAGACACACACACACATTCAATCACAGACCCACTCAGAGACTCATGCACCCACTCACAGACCCACTCAGATGCTCACGTAATCACTCACAGACCCACTTAGACACTCACACATTCACTTACAGACTCACTCAGAGACTCATGCAGCCACTCACAGACACACTCAGGCACTCATGCATCTACTCAGACACTCATGGACCCACTCACAGACCCAGTCAGACACTCACATACCCACTCATACACCTAGAGAGACACTTATGCAGGTACACCCAGATCCACTCAGACACTCACACACCAAGTAACACACCCATTGAGACACTCAGTCACACACCCACTGAGACACTGTTGCACTCACTCACACACTCCTTTTCAAAGTGTACAGGTAACAGTCAGGAAATAGAATTTTAGAAAAACATAGAAATTGACTGAAAAAACTAAAGGTTACAGGGATATTATAGTTAGGAAACAGTCTAAAAAAGATAGACATTCACTGAACAAACCAAAGGTTACATAGACGTTATAGTTAGGCTCACATTTCACTCATACAAAAGCAGTGAAATTCAGCAGTTATAGTTGCCTGAGCTAACTATAACTTTTGCTCCCGCAATGCACTGCTTATGACCTTACATATTACATCACTGATGGCATAGTCAGTGACATCACTGATGATATCTCAAATGACATCACTGATGAAAGGTTTTAGTTTCCTTAAAATGTGTTTGATAGTTGGCTCCTCTGGTGACGGCACTGATGTGTTTTTCATGGAGAGGGCTTTGTCCAAGGTTATACCTAGGGATTTACCAGAGACGAGAATTTGGGGAATGAACAAATCATTGCTATTTATGTCCTATGAGCTGATACTGACAGACTATCAGGCTCACTGAGCTCAGTGTATTAAACAGAGTATACTCTGGCTGTAGATGCTAGGAGGGGGCTAAGGATTTTTGGACAAAGTAATAATTCTTTCTGTCAACCTTTTCTCTTCTAGTTACTTTTAGGTTTTCTATTTATTGAATTATTGATGTTGTGATGCTGTTAAAATTTTGCAATTGTACTTCATGTTTAAATGTTATGTATTGTTAGTTAGTATATGCATTTATGGAATAATAACTATTATTCCACAAATCAGATTTCCATATTTGCTATTTCAGTGCTAAAAATCAACCCATACTGCTCTGAACAAACCATTGCACTTGTTGTAATTATTTCATTGCATCTGTCTTTGCCAAAGTGTTAAACGTTTTTGATGCATCAATTTGTATAGAGCTCTTAACCAGTAGATTGTGTTTGATACAAACTCATCCACATAGTGTCCCCACGATCAGAGTAGAAATTATGAATATTTAAAAATCTCGAGACAATCAAAAGTTTTTAAAATCCTTAAACAAGTTCCCTAATCCATCTAGACCACAGGCAAGCTAGATTGCCCACACAGGCTCAGAAAATAGAGAAGCACTGCGACAAGTGATACGCCCATACTAAAGCATACACACTCCCCTGGCCTGAGGGGGAAACATTTAATACCAATATCATAGAACACACAAGAACTTACATTCAGACCAGACATGTGGGCCAAGAGAGGGCCGTGAAAATGGTTCTGTTAAAACTATGGGCCCACCGCAGGGTGGCCCCAACATGCACCATACATGATTGCAGAGCTAGCAACGTTGGGGAAAGAGCTCCAGCTCTTCG
Source organism: Calotriton arnoldi (assembly GCA_963921515.1). Classification (NCBI taxonomy): domain Eukaryota; kingdom Metazoa; phylum Chordata; class Amphibia; order Caudata; family Salamandridae; genus Calotriton; species Calotriton arnoldi. Next base: position 533,026 of record CAWUFW010006413.1, read on the forward strand.
GAATACAGCAGCGAGGGCAAAAGCATAGGGCATTGCCCGGTAACTTGTGGGAAGACAGGGAGTGCACTCCAGAGACCACCAAGGTACTTTCAAATACGCTTACCCCACTGACAGCCCAGGGCAGACCTGAGGAGGGTTGCCTGGTCACAATATTAATGGGCAAGACACCATACCACTTTCTGGTGGATACAGGGGCGGCAAGGTTATGCTTGTGGGAAGGAGCAGCCCCCATATCAACAACCACTTCCAAAATAGAGGGAATCTCAGGTTCCGTGGCCGTTATTTACTGTTGCTTAGATTAGAGTGAAAATAGTAATTCTGAACCCACCAAAGTCCAATGCTTTCCCTACTCTTGCTTAGGTTGGAATGGGAAGATTAAATCTTACTCCTCCAATGTCCAATGCTATCCCTTCTGTTGCTTAGAAAAAGAGAAATTGTAAATCTTGCCCCTCCAAAGTTAAACACTTTCCCTGCGGTTGCTTAGGTCATAGTGGAAAGAGTAATAATATGCTTCTAAAGGGCAACATCTTCCCTTATCTTGCTTATATTGGAATGGGAATAATCGATATGACCCTCCCAAAGTTCATGGCTTTCCCAACTGTTGGTAAGGTTGGATTGGGAATAATAAATCTTACTCTCCAAACTCCATCACCTTTCCTTATGCTGATTAGGTAAGGTAAAGTAATATAAGTAAAAGGTCCTTGCAGTGCATTATGGGGCACTACCTGGCAGGAGCAGTGAATAAGAAATGAGAGGCTAATCTGCTCATTTAATATTCATCCCTGTGTGTTTTTTTAATTTCCGGGAGCCTTGGTCTCACCGAGGCACCCAACAACTATATTGAATGTTGGGGGCCGCAGGGGAAGGCCTGTGGCCTCCATGGCCCTACCAGCACCCCTCTCGTGTGCCAATGCTGGTACATGAGTGGGGAGCAGGCATTCATTTTTTGTGGTTTAGGTGCACCGTCCCACCCGGGGCACCAAACAAATACATGATACTTTTGAGATGCACGGGGGAGGCCCAAGGCCTTTTTGTCCCTCTCATTTTTCCTGCTCCCACCCATCCTCGGTGCCTGCGGGAGGTCACAATTGTTTTTATGTGGGCGCACCCATAACATTACCAGCCACTGGGAGCCATAGGGGAGACCCATTGCCTCCACGACCCCACTGGTTTCTGCCAGAGCCATCCTAAGTGCCCACAGGAACCAACTTCACTGGTTTGTCGTCCCCCCCTCTGGAGGGAGCAGCTTTGCTTTCTGCTGCCGGGTGGGAGCAATGAAGCACCTTTCTGGAAAGTTTCGGGTTGATCCATAAAGCTAGGGATGAGAAAAAAGGGGGGTCCCAAAACACATTTTCCCTGTTCATTTTATCCATAGGAAATGTAGACACAGCTACTGATAAAACGGATGAATGAATTTACACCAAATTTGGCTGAATGCTAGATCTTGGTCAAGAAGGTAGGCATTTTGAGATTTTGTTTGAATCCATAAAGCAGTTTTTGAGCAATTAAAGCATAAAAACGTTGTATATTTATGGAACAGGGGATCCGCAGAGTTGATAGATCTCAGGCTGAGATCCTATTGGCTGCTACCACATTAACAATGATGTGGTGGCATCCCAAGTCCTATTAAAATAAGAAAAAGTTGATTTAAGGGAACAGAGTTGAGATACCCTTCCCCCATAGGTCTGAGGTCCCAGACGGACCCCCGTCCTTGGGCACTAAAATGTTTTTTTCATTTTGATCAAATTAGCAGAGGATCCATGAATCCATGGCAAGATTTTATTTAAAACCATGTGCTCCCTGGCTACTAACAAAAATCCCACCTAGAGTGGGCTAGGGCCTAGGGAGCGGTGCTAGCAATTTAATATTAAGGGGAGGTGTGCATGCCCCCCTTCCCAAGATTCTGGGAAGAACTGGGGACCCCATCCCCCAGGGCTGACATAATTAGAAAGGGGAGGTGAGCATGTGGCCCCCTCCCTGAGCCTGAGAAGGCTCGCGGGACCCAATCCCCAGGGCCAACACACATATTGAAAGGGAAGGAGGATGCAACCCCCCCAACACCCTGGAACCGGCTCACTAACACATCCCGTGGAGCCCATTCCCAGGACAAAGCAGTTTCCCTGTCCAAAAGAGAGCAGACAGGGAAGGCATGTCTGCTCCTACCAGTAGGAGCTTTACAATGCTCTAGTGGGGTGGGAAAGTTCTCCTGCTCATGTTCTTGTGGGCAGAGAAACTCAAATTGCTCCCGCCAGAAGGGAGCAAGCAAAAACAGCTGCTTCCTCTGGGCAGCCCTCCCAACCAGTAGTGTGTCAAGAAGCACATTTGCAGAGTAGTGGAGAAATGGGATGGGGTTTGGATGAGCTCTGAGCAGTCCTGCTGTGTGGGACCTACTGGAGGTAACAGGAGGGGTTCTTGGCCACCAAGGACCCTCAACATGAAAGGGGACTTCATTCCCCAACCAGTAGTGCACCAGGAGGTGCATTGGCAGAGTGGTGGAGAAAGGGGGAGAGGGCTCCCACGAGCTCTCAGCAATTCTTATGTGTGGGATTTACTGCAGGTAACATGAGGGGTTCCTGTGAGTAGTTGTGTGGGTTTGTGAGTAGGCGTATGAGAGGTTGTATGGTGTGTGATTGATAATGTAGATGATGTCATCAGAGATGTCATAAGTGATGTCATTTGAGATGTCATTAGTGATTTTACTGACCATGTCATGAGTTATCTAATATGTGAAGTCATAAGCAGTGCATTGGAGGCATAAGTTATAGTTAGCTTAGATAACTATAACTGCTGAATTTCAATGCTTTTGTACGAGTGAAATCTGAGCCTATCTATAACGTCCCTGTAACCTCTTTATTTTTTTCAGTGAATATATATATATATATTCACCAAAAGTCCCACAAGGACAACGCGGAGCACTCTGCGGTGTCATGTCATTCATTTATTCAAATTTATTAAAAATAGTCAGGCAAACACATTTTGACATTTCTGCCTTTCTCAATGCCCATTTCATGTTTTCTGATTCGCTTCAGCCGCATTTAAAACATTTATCCTGGTAAGTGATGATGGACTTGTATATCGTTATACTCCCACCTCCTTTTGTGTCCGCCATGATGGTATGACAGTATTTCACATTCTCTCTCAGTGAGTAAGGCCTCATGCTTGTCAATCAGTGGCAGTCGCAATCTTACATATTCACCAAAAGTCCCACAAGGACAACGCGGAGCACTCTGCGATGTCATGTCATTCATTTATTCAAATTTATGAAAATTGTCAGGCAAATGCATTTCGGCATTTCTGTCTTTCACAATGCCCATTCCATGTTTTCTGATTCGCTTCAGCCTCATTTAAAACATTTACCTGGTAAGTGATGACGGACTTGTATATCGTTATACTCGCACCTCCTTTTGTGTCAGCCATGATGGTATGACAGTATTTTACATTCTCTCTCAGTGAGTAAGGCTTCATGCTTGTAATATCCATATCACAATAGCAGTGAACATGCAAGCCATCATTGTCTGTCATACCAATCCTCTCACCAATCACGGCCGTTCAAATGAAGACAGTCCCTCACCCTGCCGTACTCCCATCACCACTGCATGCGTCCATGGGTGTCAGTTATGTAACTTTAATCCCTCCATTCTAGTAATGATGACTAGTATTGATGGGTGTCATGTACCTGGATATATATATATATATATATCGCTTCCGCAATCTTTCGTATCACCACAAGAATGAGGCAGACACAGTTTGCAGCTGTACTGTTTATTATTTTCCTCTGTACACCATTACGGGTTTTGACCGTCACTGCGGTTTGTGTCACATGACATGCCCGCACTACTGACAGCGTTTTTACGTTCTCTCGTCATTTTGTTCTTTTTGAATCATAAATATAAAGACAATACTATAGCATTAATTCATTCTTGCCAAAACATTACCGTATTTCTAAAAAATTAACTACACAAAATGCATCTTGAGTTTGTTTTCATCAAACCTCAACTTAAATTATCAGCAATCATTTCCTTAATTTCATATATACAAAATCGATTTTGAGAGTTATTCAGGAGACATTTGTACTTTCAGTGCCTTTCCTTGCTGAAGTGACTGAATCTTTGCATGATATATGATATGTATTGCATCCTGTGCTGCCAACTCAACCAGGTTCCTTGGCATCACATCTCCCTATTATTCTCCTAATCACATTGTTTTAATTGCAATTTCATTAAACCAGAGTGGGTACTCAACATGCACACCCAAAAATGACTTACATTGTGTGGCAAAATTATAATATACATTTCTTGATGGTAAAGTCATACTTTTTAGCATGATTGTATTGGAAAACAGTAGAAACTCAGCGGACTCTAAATATCTCCTTTAGCAATGGTGAGTGACTGGCTATCATTATTAATTGCAATATTTCACTGTTGGTTGATCTCATGCCCCTTTGGGCAGATAACCTTTGAGTGATCATCTTTCATTTGTCTACTACAGGCTTGAATGCAGTTCCTCATTCATGTTGAGGCCATTTGTGACCTTACACTTTAGATTTATAATATATTTCATTTCTTGCTCCCTCAACCTTTTGACTTGATCACCTCCTCTTCTACTGGGGGGTACTGCATCGATCACGGAATACTTAATCTGATTTGGATCATTGTTATGGTACGTTGCGCAATGACTTGCTACCGGATATGATGGATCATTGTTTGCGATAGCAAACATGTGCTGTAAAATTCTCTTGTATACTGGCAGTGTAGTGCTGCCTGTATATCTCAAGCTGCATGTGCAAGTTAAAACATAGATCGCAAACTAGGTTCTGCGACTATATGTCCCCTTGATTTTGATTTGCTGCTTGTTAAATAGGGGTGTGTATGTTGTGGTATTTTGGACTATACAGCAAGCTTTGCATCTCAAACATTTTTTAAAACCTGACCTTTGGCCTCAACCACCCCTCTCTTTCTACTCCCTCAGGACTAATTCATACCAATACATCTTTAAATTAGGGAGCTCGCCTATATGTCATCTGTGTCCTCTTAGGAACCAATGTGCCTATTATAGGGTCTGCTTTTATTATGTGCCATTTTTTTCACATCAGGGCTGCCATTTTTCTATCTAGAGCACTGTAGGTGGTTATAAATCTCAATTACGCTTTGTTATTGGCTTGCTTCTTTGTTTTTTTTGGGATTCTTCAATTACTTTTTGACTGTACCCTCTTTGCACAAAGCTCACCTTAATTTCCTCTTGGTATTTCTGTGTGTCACTTGGCGTGCTGCAATTTCTCCTTGCTGGGAGCGTTCCACCATATGGGATGCTCATTACTGTATGTTTGGGGTAGAAGCTCGTTACATGTAATGTGGTGTTATGCAGCCTTGTTTCTAACTTTCTGTTCTGCACAAATATTTCTAAGTCAAGGAATGCCACATTTGCCAGCATGCATAACTGGTGGCAAAACAGGTGCCCATTGCAGTGCCACGGATTTGCTGAAAGAGGTCTCACCAAACAAAAAAAATTGTATTCTAGACATCTCCTAGCCATTGCAAGAATCATCTGAGTGTGCTTATACAAACTAACTTTTCTGCTTTGTAAAAAATGTCCCATGGCCCTTAAGCATCCTCATGACGAATGCTAGTATATAGCGATGTTATTTCGAGTGTGATTAAGACATAATCATCCTCCATTGGCACATCATATATTTGTCACAAAAAATCTCTGCTTCTTTCACATAGGAGGGTAGATTTGAATAAATGAATGACATGACACCGCAGAGTGCTCTGTGTTGTCCTTGTGGGACGTTTGATGTATTTTTCCAATAAACTGCCTTGGGCAGAGATTATTGGGCATCCCGGAGGTACTTTAGCGTTTGTGTGCGCTTTCGTAATCAAATAGATGGCTGGCATGGTTGGATTATCATTTCGTAAGAACTGTAGTTCATCATGAGTGATGAGACCTTCATTCCACTATCCCTCAAGCTCTTTGCTGTACTCATGTTGAACCTGATTTATTATGTTCTGATTACACCTTGTATAACAACTCCTGACATTCAGCTGACTGTAAGCCTCTTGTACATACATATTCAAAAGCCATAGTACCAAATTCCCACCTTTGTCAGAATTTCTTATGACAACTTGCTTATTTTGCTGTAATTTGTTGACAAGATTACTGTATTTCATAGTAGCAGCTGTTATCCTCCTTCCTTTCTTGTTGTTTGCCTCCATGTGAATCTTTTTGACACCTTCTGTAGCCAGATCTATAAATATATATATATATATATATATATATATCTCACATACCCCATAAAATCAGGTTTTTACAGCTGCTTGATCCCACCTACTGATATCGATTGCATTGATTTCCCCTGGCCCTATTGAATCTGCATCCGTAAGCATATGTCATTAAGACAATACCCATAGCCCATTATTATATGGGAATATACGGATGTGCTTACAGATTTAATTGATTAGATCAATTTATGTATTTATACATTTATAATGAATATTATATTGTCGTCCCAGAAAATATCATAACGGTTGTACGGCAATATATGGTATACAGCACATCCTTTCTTTCTTATATATATTTTTATCTTATTTATGCACTTCATCCATAGGGCTTCACTACACTTATCTACTACACATATGCACTTTAGAAACTTTTTGCGGACATTAGATAGATAGACTCCGCCTGTTTGGCAGCAAAGCATTCAAGCATATATTAGGCGGACCAATTTGCCTTTGTAGAGTTGAGGCAACTTTACATAATTCAGCATTTCAGGGATCTGTATGCAGAAAATGTTAAACTGGGAGATTTATTGTAAATATATACACACAAGAATTTTAAAATATATACAGATTATTTTAAATATATACACACAAGAATTTTACTTATTTATAATGTATAATTCCAGAGTATAAAATGTATATAGTATGTTGTCTATGTCCTTTTATGCAAATTGAGCACTAGCACTTTAAATTAGTTACTCACAGTTTGAGCCGTGTCATGTGATCAAGGCCGAGGTACGGCCGAAACGCGTCATGGCGGACTAGCTTGGTGGCAATAAAGAATATCTTGCACTGATTTGGGACTACGCTCGTTTTTTCTTCGAGGATACTTCAAGCGAGAATCTGCAATAATATATATATATATATATATAAACGCGTTGGTCCGATCTCACAGACGGAATTGACTGTGTGTACTTTCCATGGAACAAAAACAATAAAATGATTTAAAAAACTGACCTGAAGAGCAGTGGAGTTGCTGTTTGTTGACCGTGTGCCGCCAGATTCAGTGTTCGGGAGAAGGACGCCAAAGGGATGTATATGGGTGAGCAACTGCATATGTGATAGGCAGTACATGTGAGTGTTGGATTATATGTGACTGTATGTGAGAGTGAGTGATTGTGAGAGTGGCTGTATAGATGAGTGTGTGCTTGTGTCAGTGATTGTATAAGAGAGTAATTATGTGCTAGTATCTGTATGAATAAGTGAGGTGGTGTGCGTATAACTGTATAGGTGAGTAAATGGTAGTGTGATTAACTCTTTTGGTGTCTGACTAGGTGTGCGAGTGACTCTATGGGTGAGTAGCAGTGTGTGAGTGTCTGTATGGGTGTATGAGTGCATATATCAGTGGCTGTATTGCTGAGTGACTGCGTGTATGAGAGGCTGTATGGGTGAGTGAGTGGATGTGTGTGTAGACCTATGAATCAGTGAGGGGTATGTACTAATTGGTATTGGTGTGTCTATGGTTTCGAGACTGGTAGTCTGAATTCTGGAGTGGGTGTAAGAGAGGTTATATTAGGGTGTGAGTAGGTGCATCAGAGATTATGTGGATGATGTCATCAGTGATGTCATTTGAGATGTCATTAGTAATGTCATTGACCATGTCATAAGTGATGTAATATGTGACGTCATCAGCAGTGCATTGCAGGGGCGTGAGTCATAGTTAGCTCAGCTAACTATAACAACTGAATTTCACAGGTTTTGTACAAATGAAATGTCAGCCTAACTAGAACATTTCTGCAACCTGTGTTTTTTTCCGTGAATTTCTAAGGTTTTTAAAATGTTACTACCTAACTATAACGTCCCTGAAACCTGTGTTTTTTTTAGTGAATTTCTACGGTTTTTTAAATGCTAATTCCTAACTATACCGTCCCTGTAACCTTTGTTTTTTTAAGTGAATTTCTAAGGTTTTTTAACAAGCAGGGGCCCTCATTACCCCACCAGCAGTGTGTTGAGAGGCGCGTTTGCAGAGTGGTGGAAAAAGGGACATGGCCTCCGACCACCTCTCTGAAATCCCACTGTGTGGGGCTTACTGGAGGAAACAAGTGGGCTAGCTGGCCCCTATGGACCCTCCGCAGTGAATGGGACTTCATCTCCCAATCAAGAGCACACCAGGAGGCGCATTTGCAGAGTATTGGAGAAAAGGGCGGTGCCTCTGGGGAGTTGCCGACTTCTATTTTTTTGTTTTCATTTTAGGAAGGTATACACCGATTTTGGGCCCCGGGGACCCCATCCCCTGGAGCCTGACCCATTTTTTTATTTTTTAACAATCAAAAAACAGGAGGGGGGCATGAGGCCCCCCTCCCAAGGCCGATTTCTGCCCTGGGGACCCCATCCTCTGGGGCTGGGCCTTTGTTTTTTTTTAAAGGGGAGGGGGGCTGTGTAGCCCCCTTCCCCAGGCCGATTTTGGCCCCGGGGACCCCATCCCCCTGGGCCCAGCCATTTTCTTTCTTTCTATCTTTTTTTTGAGGAAGAGGGCCCACGCGGGCCCCCACATCATTATTTTTGATTGGCCCCGGGACCTGGCCCACCCGAGGGCTTAAAGAAAACAAAGCACGGGAGACCACACTTAATTTTTATTTATTTTTGGGCCGGATTCATGGTTCCAACGCAAATCCCGCCAATTTCTTTGGCCCTTGGGTCCCTGAGCAGGCCTAGGAGGTGAGGGTGTTTCTACCCTGCCCCCTTTTCTCAATTTTTAACGTTTTGTTTATCTTTTTCCTTGTGACTTAGTTCAACCGAGTCACAAGATGGCTGCCAACACTTCCTGGTTTGAAGAGTTGGCAGCCAATCAGATAGCAGGCACGAGATCAGGAGGATTCACGGATCCTCCATGTCCCCAGTTGTTTATCTGAGAAATATTTAAATTTCTCAGGAACTACTGAATGGATTTACACCATTTAACAAAAGAGTGCTTTCTGAACCAAGAGCTATGTTTTTGCCAAATTTAGTGTAGTTCGGTTCAGCAGTTCGGGCTGTAGCCGTGTCTAAAGTTTCCTATGGAAATTAACATGGAGAAAAAGCGTTTTGGGACCCCCTTTTTCTCGGCCCCCGCTTGACGAATTCCCCCAAAACTTTCAACACAGCAGCTAAAGTGAGTGGGCCATTAGCTTTGCAAATTTCGTGAAGATTTGTCTGACGATGTCAAAGATATTGGCAAATCCAAACAACGCTTTTCCAATGGAAACTAGGTCCTAGCTATAACTACCTACTGGCGACCGCCAGTAGGTAATATATATATAGATAGATAGATAGATAGATAGATAGATAGATAGATTATAAATGCATATAAAGCATTCCGTAATGCATGTCATGTTTGTTGGTGCATATACATACATATATAAATATATATTTGTATATATATATTTATATATATGTATATATATATATATTTATAGCGAGAAATGTATTTTTATTGATAGATATATAAATGTTTATATATATTTTAAATCTTTTACATTTATCATATTTTCAAATCCTTATAAGCTTGATATTTAGTACCACAATATTTTTGATGCAATACTTATGTATTTCAATAATTATGACAATAATATTATGTCATAAACGTTTGTGCAAGCTATGGCTTCGGATCCTAGTCATAAGCTGTGAATTTCAGTGATTTTTTTAAGTCTGACTTTTACAATTCCACAAAGAACCCCAAAGAGAACAAGGGAATGTGTCAAACCACCACAAACTTAACAGTAGAGGATATGATTCTTCTACAGGATATGAATGAGTTACAATCAGGTGAACCAGCAATCAGGACTTCACCTACTGATCTGGCATCGATAATGGGCATGGATATCTATGGCAACACACGTACCCCCTACAAGCCCAAATCAGTGTTCCTACCCAACATGCCCAGAGATGGGTTGGATATTTTTGCGGAACACATGATTAAAGACCTGAATCAACTGGCAATTCATTCTAGCAAAGATTTCACAAGAACTAATCACAACCGCAGGGCACAGTATACCAATTTAATCAAGAAAATTAAAGAACAGCAAGACATAGTAGTGCGCTGGTCTGACAAGGGTGGCAATGTTATGCTTTGGCCTTTAGAAATGTACAACAAGGAGGCACAAAAGCAACTCCAAGACAGAGAATGCTACTGTCGTGTAAGCCCCACCAGCATTCAAGGAATCAAGGAGAAGTTCCATGCAGCACTCTATGAATGGAGAGGTACGGGATTAATTTCCAAGCCAGAACTTGAATTCCTGAAAACGGACTATCCCATCACACCACAATTGTATGTTATCCCAAAGATACACAAGCATGCAAGCAATCCCCCTGGAAGACCCATTATATCTGCCATAGGGGGATTATTCGAGAACACTTCAAGATATATTGACTCCTTTCTGCAGCCATTTGTATGTGAACTCTCCTCATACATCAGGGACACAGGAGATTTTCTGACAAAGATTTATAATGTGGCATGGAAAAACCAATATGTACTTATGACTCTTGATGTCAATGCACTCTATACAAGTATCAGGCACAGGGATGGCCTTAGAGCATTGGCATACTACCTTGGCAATAGACCCATGCACCTATATCAGCACACACAAATGCTGTTACAAATGACAGAATGGTGCCTCGATAACAATATCTTCATTTTTGATCAACTTACCTACAAACAACTACAAGGCACCGCCATGGGTACCTGCTTCGCCCCCAGCTATGCAAATTTGCATATGGGATGGTGGGAGGAGCAGGTACTCATGGACATCTTCAAAAGAGAAATGTCTGAAAATTTCGTTTTGTATGTCCGATAAATCGATGACTTGTTTTTCCTTTGGCAGGGATCTGAAGAGTCAGCATGCAGATTTGCATTAGATCTCAATGCTAATAACTTGAATCTGTCATTTACCTGTAACACAAGTAGAGAATCCATACACTTTCTTGATTTAGAAGTTTTTGTAGAAAACGATGAATTACACTCTAGAACATACAGGAAACCTACCTCAGGCAATTCTATTTTGCATTCTAGCAGCTTTCATCCCACCAAACTCAAGGAAAGTATTCCTTATGCTGAGTGCCTTCGGATGAAGCGCAACTGCAGCACTGCAGAGAGTGTAAAGGAAGCCACCAATGATCTATTCTCGAGACTTGAGTCTCGAGGATATAGCTCTGAAACACTTAGAACAGCACAGGACAAAGCTTCATGTATCAAGAGAAGAGACTTGCTATTCAGCCAATCCAATAGCAAGAGGAAGAAAACTATCGTATCAGCAGGTACCCCTAGACTTATCACTGGCTACAATGCATACCACACTAATCTCCGCAGGATCCTTTACAAAAATTGGCAGATCGTTAGAAGTGATCCAGTCATTGGCCCTAATATTGCCCGAGTCCCCCCTATATCTTTCAGGAGAGCAAAATCATTGCGAAATGAATTAGCGTGTAATTCACCTATGATTAAAAAGGGCACAGATTGGCTGAAGACACATAGGGGCTTTCAAAGGTGTCCTAAATGCAAAGCCTGCCGACATGGGGTTAACACCAAGACAGTACCAACACCTTTTAGACAGACACCCTTTGAAATTCGAGGAAGCTACACCTGTAAAAGTGACTTTGCAGTCTACGTCCTACAGTGTACCTGCAATAAGAAATACGTGGGTAGTACTAAACACCCAGTACACGTAAGAATTCTCCAACATCTTAGGGCGATATCCAACGATGTCCCAAACTACCCTGTGGCTAGACATATCAATCTGTGCCATGGGGGCAATGTGAGAGATCTCTCCTACTTTGTAATTGACACGTCCCAAAAAACCCAAGGGGAGGGAATAGACAACTAGCACTCAGAAGGCTGGAGTCTAGATACATCCTCCTTATGAACTCCAACATTTCATTTGGGATGAATGCTGATGAAGCACTATCAGTGCACCTGTAAGCCCCTGCTGCCTTTCCCCGTTCATCGTCCCCGGTTATTCCCGGGCATAATGTACAATTTTATCTCTATTTTTACTTATATTTAGTCACTTAGGCACCTAGCGTTACATCAATATATTGCTTTCCTTATTCTATTCTTTCGAGCTGGCCACCTGCACTGACTCCTAGTTAATACATAAGCGAATCAATGCCTACTGGGGCTGTATTTCCGTGTCCCTCCTAGACGCTGCTGATGGCCAACTGTGGCTAGCTATTCAAGCAACGCAGCGCAGCTTGAGGGTCCCTCGTATTATACGGTTATCATTGGCTTTAACACTATACTAGTAGTAGAGTGCCTTAGTCTAGGTCACCCGCGATTCAAGACATTCCATTATTTTGATGTAATGCGCCGTGCCAACAATTTGCACACACACTATTTGTTGTGGCTCTGAGGGATCGACTGAATTTAAGCCTTTCTTCTCAAATGCACATTATAGAGCCAAATATTGTTATAATTTTCGTTTGTCATACTATCTGTGCATATATAGACTTACTCTATAACAGTTTCATTATTTACAATTTATTGTTTCTTTACATGCATGTGTCTAACTTCTATGTCCTTTATGACGCATGGTTGCTGTGACAACCTGGCAGAGTGACTTTTCTATATCTTGATGAATTTTCATGGCGCCTGATGTTGTGAGCAAGGCGGTTTGCCGCCGAAACACGTCAAGGCTTTCGTTTTGGATTAAAATTCATGTGTCAAATTTCCACGGAGTCAGCGCCTGTTATTGTGTGATTGACAGGATTGGTGGCATATTTATATATATGTATATATATATATATATATATATATATATATATATATATATATATATATATATATATATATATATATTCACTGAAAAAACCATAGGTTTCAGGGGCGTTATAGTTAGTTGGACATTTCACTCGTACAAAACCATAGAAATTCCCCCGTTATAGTTAGTTCAGCTAACTATAACTCGCGCGCCCGCAATGCACTGCTGATGACGTCACATATTACTAAGCCTGGGCGGTGAACTACGCTACGCTCGCGGAGCTTGCGAAGTTGCGGTAACTTCGCGATTCGCGTAGAACGCGAAGTTACCGTGCACTACGCAATTTGCAGCGTAGCGTAGCTGTTTTTCTTCTTCGCGCGCTCAATATACGTTCTCGCGCGCGCGGTAACGACCTACCGTGATTCTGCGTTCGCCGACGCGACTTCCTATCCGTTCGCGGGCGCCACGAGATTTGGAATCCGGCCGCACGATCCCGCGAGAGTGTGCGAACGCGAACACGTCATTCGGACGCGCGATCTGACTTCCGGCGGCAGTGTTGGTAAGATCGCGATCCCGAACACGAAGAAACTACAATCTGGCGAAGAATATATCTCGAGCATCATAAAACCTTCTCGAAAATGATGAATTAGTTCATTTTGCACAAAAACTCCTCAGGTTGTCATTTAGAGATGTAGTTTGGTGAGCAAGGAGTCCTTTTTCTTTTTTTCCAAGAGGAAGGAAGTGCCCCTGATTCTCAAACTTCCTGTTCCTGTCCAGCAGGCTCCTCCCAGTGCTTTGTCCATGTGCTGTTCACTTTCATTTGGATTTGGAGCTGGAAGGATCACTTTTTGTGTCTGTCTGCTGCATCATATCATTGGATTGGATTTGAGGACTCTTGGATTTGAGATTTTACAAGTAAGTTGGAGAATTGGTGTACTTGTTTGTTTTATTGGGGCTTGTTTGTACCTACATTTTTTTGTGGTATTTCCATAGTTTTTAAAATGTATTGTTGTGGCCTGTAGTTTCGGCAGGGGCCTAGTTGTTTTTCTTTGATTGGAATTTCAGCCAGTAGGCCCGGACTAGAGCCAGAGGTACCCATGGGTGCATGTTTCTGTGGTGTCTGTTGAATTTAAAGTTTAAACATCATGTAGGCCGGGCATCCATGGATGGCATTGGATTGATTTGCAAAATGTGGGTTTTAGGGTGGTATTTTATATTTTTGGGTGTTTGAATAGGCCTTTTCAGGCAGTAGGTAACCCTGGGCGTTCAGCTCGCGGACTTTGGGCAAGTCCGCACTGCGCGACAACGCGGACTTACACTTTTTATCTTCTTCGCGCGCTCAATGTACGTTTCGCGCGCGATAACGACAATTTGTGAGGATCGCGATGCCGAACACGCAGAATTTACAATCTGGCGAACAATATCTCTCGAGCATCATTAAACCTTCTCGAAAATGTTGATTTAGTTCATTTTGCACAAAAAACTCCTCAGGTTGTCATTTAGATGTAGTTTGGTGATCAAGGAGTCATTTTTTTTTTGTTTTACAATTTTTTCCAAGAGGTAGCAAGTTTCTCAGAGTCTCCAACTGCCTGGTCCTGTCCTTTGTCTTCACTTTTTGTTATTTTGGGTGGCCTGGCCATGTGGGTGGCGGCCATTTTGTAAAGCCAGGCATTGTGCTTTTGCCATAGGCCTGCATTGTCTGTCTTGTGTTCCTTTTCTTGTTGTTCTGGGTGGCCTGGCCATGTGTTGGCGGCCATTTTGTGTGAACAGCCACTGTGCTTTTGCCATAGGCATCCAAGCTTGCGGCCTAGTGTGCCAGTAGGCCCGGAGGTAGTCATCCTCATGGGTGCATAAAAACTGTTTCTGTGTTGTCTGTTGAATTGTAACATAATTTAGGCCATGGATGGCATTGGATTGATTTGCAAAACACCCCAAAAAATAAAATACGTATTTTATTTTTTGGGGTGTTTGTTAAATAAATAGGCCTTTTCAGCCAGTAGGTAACCCTGGGCGTTCAGCTCGCGGACTTTGGGCAAGTCCGCACTGTGCGACAACGCGGACTTACACTTTTTATCTTCTTCGCGCGCTCAATGTACGTTTTCGCGCGCGCGATAACGACAATTTGTGAGGATCGCGATGCCGAACACGCAGAATTTACAATCTGGCGAACAATATCTCTCGAGCATCATTAAACCTTCTCGAAAATGTTGATTTAGTTCATTTTGCACAAAAAACTCCTCAGGTTGTCATTTAGATGTAGTTTGGTGATCAAGGAGTCATTTTTTTTTGTTTTACAATTTTTTCCAAGAGGTAGCAAGTTGCCCAGAGTCTCCAACTGCCTGGTCCTGTCCTTTGTCTTCACTTTTTTGTTATTTTTGGTGGCCTGGCCATGTGGGCGGCGGCCATTTTGTTAAACCAGCCACTATGCTTTTGCCATAGGCCTCCAAGCTTGCGGCACAGTATGCCAGTAGGCCCAGAGGTAGTCACCATGGGTGCATAAAACTGTTTCTGTGTAGTCTGTGGAATTTTGGCATCATTTAGGCCATGGATGGCATTGAATTGATTCAATTGAATTGCGAAATGTGTTTTTTTTTGGAGGGTCTGACTATTTCACTTTTTAGGTGTGTTAAATAAATGCCTTTTTTGCGTGTGTACTGTGTAATTATAATTGTGTTGTTGTAGTGGTTGTCTAACTTTCCAAAGTGTTTTTAGCCATGTGGATTTTAGTTTTTGCATTAAAGCTGTGTGTGTTTTATAAGGCATCCTTTGTCTGCCCATATATAGGCCTGCTTGAGTTCATTGTTTGCCGTGCCTTGTGCCTGTGAGTCACCATGTTTCTGGGGGCCATTTTGTTGTGGTAGTTATTAGTGTGCTGTTTTTGCCACATAGGCCTGCGTGTCTTTCCATTTTTCCTCTTGTCTTACTGCTTCCAAATCCATCCCCATTGCCAGCTGCAGCTCCCTGATGCTGCTATATAATACATCCCACGTGATGCACAAATTTAGGCCAAACATGCTCCAGTACATTTTAGTTTTTGTTCTTTACTATTCTTATTCTTCCAGAGTGTACACTAGCACTACACAGTAGCCAGGAAAGCCCTGGCCTTGTTGTCAACGTCTCATAAATGGCTACACTGTGTGTTGTTGTTCACAGAGTTTCTGAAATTTTATAATTGAGGCCACCACACACTAAGTTCTATATTCTATTTGTTTGATTTGTGCTATGTTTGACTGATGTTCTGGCTTTTTTGCTTTTAGGTGCACAAAGACTGAGGAGGAGGTGTGTCTCTCATCATTGCCTGTTGCACTTCCAGACAGACATCCTGCTGCTGTACACACAACACAACGTGACGTGTGACCTGACCAGACATCTCTGCAACTGAGTGCTGCTGACATCTGAAGAAGATGGGTCCAAAGAAAGCAGGTACCAGGTCCTCCAGTACCAAGAAAGTTGCTATTGAGAAGAAGAAGGAACAGAAGAAGCAAGTGACACTGAAGTCTGGTGTGCCGGCCAATACCTTTTTGGGGAAAAAAAATTGCGCCTGCAGCAGCGGTGTCCGGGGGCAAGCAGGGGCAGCACCTCCGCATCAATGGACCCAACCCACCAACCCAGGCCCAAGCACATGAGTGGGGAAGAGGTAGCCAGCCTAATGGTGGAAAGCAGTGATGCTGAGCCGGAGATAAACTTATCGCTATCTCAAAGTAGTACCCAATCAACGCAGGAGGAAACACAGCAGATAAGTGGTCAACAACAACAGCCGCAACCACCGCCCGCAATAGTAGTTGTTGTTCCTCCTGAAGTAGGGGCAGTTCAGGAAATTGAGCCTCATGCAGAGGTAGAAGAAGAAGCCACTCATTCAGAAGATCCATTGTCTTCCAAATCCCCAGCAAGGAAAAGGAGGGGTAGTCCATCAAGTTCTTCGCCAAGCCCCCTTCTGATGATCTAGATGCCACTTGGAAGCCACAAACTGAGTCTGAGAGGGAGCCATGTTCCAAGACCAAGCTAGGGAAAAGGAAGGTTCCAGAAAGCCTTACACTTATGGAGGTCGATGTAGAACAGCAAGATGATGATGATGATGACGACGAGCCAGTCATCACGAACATCACTCCCGGCCCCGAGGAGATGGAGACCAACATTCTTACTCTATCCAAAATCGCTGCGAGGGATGTAGCACGCATACCTCCACAGGTAACACCAACACGACCTACAGCTTCCATATTTGCATTAGCAAAGGCCCGGCAGCGACCTACATCCAGCACAACCACCACCTCTGTAGGAGTAGGTAGTGGTACAGCAGCACAGAGTCAAATTCAACACACACCCTACAGATCATCCGGCATTGGAAGTGGCACCTCCAGCAGGAGGCCAAAGTTAAGCTCCCCAGTTTGGGACTTCTTTACGGTTAGCGAAAAGGAGGAGAACATTGCTATATGCTCCATTTGTAATACCTCTGTTAGTCGTGGTAAGCTTGGTACAAACTATGGTACCGGAGGCCAAATGACCCATCTGAAAAAACACCACTTGATCAGCTGGGAGGACCACCTTCGCGCCATAAAAAAAACTGCAACCATTGGTGTTGGTGGGGATAAAGGAGTAGAAGAAGAAGATCCGATCACGGTGGAAGAGGAAGGACAGGGAGACATTCTCTCTGGTAGTGGTACACAAGGTGTCCCTGACCCCAGCAGTGCAGTCTTAACGTTGCACACATCTTCAGCAACATCTCAGTGGCACAAGAGTAAGAGTCAGCCGGAGACACCAAGAAGTACCAGGTCCGCACTACCAAAAAGTGCGTTGAGCCTAAGAGAAAGGAAAACCATGCAGCCTACCATTATCAGCATGTTTGGGGGTGAGGGGCAGTACGAACGCAACCACCCAATAGCACGTTTGTACAATGCGAAGCTGGCTAAAATGTTAGCACTGGACCTTCTCCCTTTTTCTTTTGTTGAAAGGTTGGGTTTTGTGGAATTTGTGTCAACCATCTGCCCAAAATGGCATGTTCCCAGCCGCTACTATTTTGCCAGAGTTGCAGTTCCAGCACTACATCACGACGTGCTGGAATTGCTAGGAAAGGCCTTGAAGCAGAGTGCTGTTCACAGTATCCACCTGACTACAGACATGTGGACCAGTTGCCAAGCCACAGATTACATGTGCATCACTGCACACTGGATCAGTTTTGTGGGGGTTAGAGAACAGGTATCTGCTGGTGTTGATACTGCAGAGATTTTTCATGCCACTCGCAAACATGCAACTGTAGCCATGTTTGCCATGGAGAAATCTCATACTGCTGCAAACATTTTGGAAGAGTTTAACACCAAGGTCTTTGAGTGGCTGCGCCCAAGAGGGCTTACGATTGGTTTTGTTGCCACGGACAACGGCAGTAATGTAGTTTTGGCCATGCGCAATGGTGGCTATTTCAGGGTCCCGTGTTTGGCACACTGCATTAACATTGTTGTTCAAAACTTTTTGAAAAATGAATCAAAAGTCAGCAACTTACTGGTCACCTGCAGAAGAATATGCACACATTTCAGCCATTCTTTTAAAGCCCGGAAGCAGCTGAGGGTCATTCAACGTGAGCATAAACAGCCAGTCAAAGCGCTCATCCAGGAGGTGCCAACACTTTGGAACTCAACTTATTACATGCTTGATCGTCTGTTTGAACTGTACATACCACTCAATGCTTATGTCATGCAAAGATTAGGGGAACCTACTGTGAGAGGCATGACCGTTGAGATGGCTCAATGGGACCTCATTAAATGCCTGACTGAGATGCTACTTCCTTTTGAGATCGTCACACGTGAAGTCAGCAGGGAGGACTGTACTATGGGCCAAGCTATCCCATTGTTGCACATGCTAGAGCAACAGCTGAAGGATGTGTCTGAAACGTACGCAGGTGTGGATGACAAACAAGACGCATATCATTTGGCGGAGACCTTAGCCGCTCGCTTATCGGAAAATACAAGGATTAAAAATAAAATTTTGTCACAACCACATTACATTAGTGCCACAATTTATTTCTGAACAGCAAGGCAGTAATTCCTTTTTCGGAAGTGGATGTTGCCAACTACAAAACTTTGATAGCTAAGGAAGCCACTATTTTCGAAAGCGAACGGCTGTTAATTACAGGCCCCCCACCCCAGGCCATAACCAGTACTACAGGGCATCCAGAGTCAAGTTCTACTTCGGAGCCTGAGGGCAGTGCATTTGCCTCCCAGCAGTCACCTACACCAACAATAACATCAAGAACAGGATCATCCACAGCACAATGTGCAACTGATTGGTTTCTACAGCAGGGGTATGGTAAGTCCAGTGCTGATGCAAAGGCAAAACAGGCCGAGCACATCCGAGCACCCCTTAACATTGAGCGGATGGTCCAGGCCTATCTGGATGACCCAACAGAGGTCTTCATGGATGGAAACCCATTGGTGTATTGGTATGGGAAAAGAAGCCAATGGACAGTATCTCGCTTCCCCTATCGCAAGTGTCTCTTCTGAGCGTGTTTTCAGTGCTGCTGGTGCCATTGTAACTTCGAAAAGGACCAGTCTCTCGGCCCAAAGCGTGGAGAGGTTAACCATGATCAAAATGAATCAGCACTTTATACCACCGGATTACAAAATACGTGAATCACAGCAGGAAGAGGAGAGCGACTTGGATGACGTAAATAGTGCGTTACAGGACCTACTTCTGTCCGAACCACCAGAGTTTGAGGACGAGCTCCTCTTCCCTGACAACTAGGCTTTCAAATTGTTGCTTTCTTCCTTCTTTTATGTGTCTGTGTATCTGTCTTTCTGGTTCAAATCAAATCACAACAAAACCATCACCACCGTCTTCTCTTTTATTTCCCTATTGGAGTTGCACGTCTGTGCATTTAACTGTCCACTCTTCAGAGTCCTGCTTCATCTTCCTGTCTCGCACAAGTACATTTCCATCAAGCCAGACATTAGTACAAGAAATGTTGCCTTTACCAGTCCCGCCTCCATTAGAAGTGAAACGTGACTACTATAGCTATCCTCCGTTTTGTTTTCGAGCCGAAACTCATCAGTGTCCGAAGGCTACAGCCTCAGCAGGCATCCAAAGGTCCTCACTGTCAGGACAGAAGGTACTTGGCAGAGAAAGACAAGAGACTCTTCGAAGAAACTTGCTGACATTTGTGCAAACTCAAATGACCAGCAATGAGCACTACACAGGCCGCGGCCCATCATCACAGTGCTGACCATGGGAAGCAACTTAAACTGTGACAAAGTGCCACAGATGAATAAGACGAAAACCGAAACAGCGCCTAACACTCAAAATGAATGTGGACTGGAGTAATGATGAGGCCACTGCCCCGTAAAAAAAAAAAAAAAAATGTCAGAACTAGGCATCTGATGATCTGACAGCCAAAGAGAAGAGCAAGACAGGTAATGATGGAATGCATTGGATGTTTGCAGACTCTGAGCGATTGCTGTTGTTTGTTTTTGATGTTGTGCATGAAGTCGAACTCTACTCTACTAGTTAATCTACAAAGTGACTCAAGTAAGTCAGTGACAGTCAATGTTTCCCTTCTTGTTTAATAACCAAATTGTACTCCTACTACTGCAGGTGCAGGCCAATATCTGTTGCAATTTTTTAATATGGAATATGGACTTAATCGGAGTCAATACAGACTGAGTTGTAGTTGGACAACACGTACCACACCATGATGATGACCATACTATCTTTTTGCGCGCAGTCATTCAGTTGGATCGGAGATGATTCAAGGACTAACTGCATTTCATGAAGTGGCATAAGGTAAACATAAACACAACAATTCAACAAGAAAGTAGTAAACACAGCAGACCTACATGTCCATGTAGTGGTGTAGTCGAGTGTAGTGATGACTGACAGCGGCGCATTGATTTTGTCACTTAATTAGGAAAATGCTAAGTTGCTGTGTATGCCT
Organism: Calotriton arnoldi; assembly: GCA_963921515.1. Lineage (NCBI taxonomy): Eukaryota > Metazoa > Chordata > Amphibia > Caudata > Salamandridae > Calotriton > Calotriton arnoldi. The sequence goes on from CAWUFW010006413.1 coordinate 553,890, forward strand.
TTTGTCTGGCTATGTCAAAAATTAAGGTAAATGGAGGTTGGGTCACGGGCTGGTGCTGTGGTGGGCCTGTTCTGTCCTGTTGTTGTTGTAGCTTAATGCTGTAAACAGAATCTACACGATATATCCAAGCCGCCTCACTCTGAAAGTGTTCTCTCTTCTCTTCTTGGACTCCACCGTAAATGATGTTTTTTTTTTATTCATTGATTTCTCAATACCCCTTTTGTTTTTCCATCTAGACGTTACAGGCCGGCTTTTACCCTGTGCTTGCTATACTGGGAGACACAACTCACATTTACCTTACCAATCAGCATCAGGAAGGCCACCAAGATTGATGTGCGGAGCGTCCATGGAAGATAGGACCAAGAGGAAGGACGAGCTTCAACTCCACAATTTTAGCATGATAATACAGTAACTTTAGTATCATTCATCATTCATCTTTTAATTAATTTGAATCCTTTTTTCTCTGCAATCATTAGGACTGTGTGTTGTGTGTTTGTTTGCTAATTGATCCCTACAAATGTTTTTTAATTGTCTTTGCTATCTTTACAAGTAAGCCCAGTACAACATGGAATTTGGGTCTCTGAGGGCATATTACAGGCAAGGCAAATTGCATAGAATATACTGGTGCCCTGTACTGTCTAATTGTCTAGTAGGAGTTATTAAGTACTACTCATTAACCATCAAGTTATCTAATCTTCATCATCATTAACGCATGCATTTCCCTTTTCTCCCTTTATTGATTTTTTGGATAAGATCATGGTCGTCTGCCAAGATTGCGCTTTGCTTTTGTTGTCCATGCGTACTGTTTTTCATTTTCAAACCTTATTCCCCAGACCCCCCTTCCCATCCATTCATCAAACCCTAACCCTCTTCCCCCGGGCTGTGATTTATATTGAGGTGTGATGTGACTACATAAAATGTACACCAATTGATCACACGCTTGCTGGGGCAGATGTGGTGAAAGCAACACTAATTCAATTGCAAGGCAGGGCGAGGAGCTTCTTCTGCTTGCCCACCCATGCTCAGTCTATGTGCATTGTGCAAGCCGTCACCGGCTAATAGTAGTACATCATAATTAATTGCCGTCATTGATTGGATTAATCATCAAACTCCTACCACACAGCAGTAAAGGTTACGAATTACGATTGTGTTAAGTTAAGTGACTCACTCGACAGCACAACTGCAGTTTATAACTTCTTGTACTAGGCTGTCCCCGCCACCATTATGTTTAATTTGACTTTAGCAGTTGCAACTGCAATATTGTTTGTTTGGCAGTCGTCTTCTGTACTGTATTTTACTTCGTTCGACTACTCCTCCCACAGTTTTTCTCAGGCAAGTGACTGTCTCTTTTTTATTTTTTAGCAAATGCTACTGCCAGTGTCTACTCTACTACTACCACCACAACCATGGCATCTTCTACATTCTCTATGGAAACCATGCAGCCATCGCTGTGCCGAACGTAGTCATCATCAATCACAGGTAAGATAAGTTTGGTGGGAGGTAGAATACTAGTAGGACAAATAACTCAGTGAGGGGTACCGCATCTATCTGTTTGTTATACATCATCGGCAGATTATTTAAATCAAACACTGGCTGCGGCCCTGCAGCAGCAAGGAAACCAATGTGACGTTAATTCGTAAAACAGTAACCACCCACAAAACATTAACATTGTATGTTTAAGTATAAATATAATTTATTACCCTAGCAAAAATAAACTATCCCACACCTGACCCACCCCTCTCCCTAACCCCAACCAATGTCCAAAACGAAAAAAGTCCAAAGAATGTCCCGAAACCCCAACGCCCAATTCCCACCCACCAAAACAAGGAATAAAAAGGGACAAAGCAACAGGGTCCTCGATGTTATAATCGGCGGGCTTTGAGGTGTTTGTCCACCAGGATTTTCACCCGCTCCTCCATTTGCTCCTCTTGCCGTGCCATCCGGAGGAGAATCTTCCTGCGGAATGCCCTGCAGTGGCATCCACAATGGGGGACAGCAGTGCTGGCTGCTAGTGAATTGCGGCGGGTGGCTACCAGACCACGGCGCCGTACCGCTGGAGTTGGGGCCTGGCTGGGGCCCGGGGCATCGGACGAGGATGCAGCTGCTGCCGCCTCCTCCTCCTCCTCCGCCTGAGCCACCAGCCGCCGGTACTCCTGGCATATGGCCTCCAGTTTCTGGCGCCGGGCCCTGACTGCCAACTCCTTCCGCGATGGTTTATCTTGGGAAAAGAAAGAAAAAAAATATTGTTGTAACCAGTACTCTTACCTAAACAGTAACACAAAATTAATTCAACACATAATGGCACAGTAGCACTAGCAAGAAGCACAGTACATAACATTTGTGGTAATAATCTATCTATCCTCCCACTTCCTCGGCCTCTAACATTTGTGGGAGTTTCAGGCATTATACTAGCACTATGGACTCCAACCAGTACACAGTACACCAGTGTTCTTCTTATCTCTAGTTTAGTGAAATGACATAACCTGGTTGTAGCCGGCATTGCCAGCTCGGTCATCTATGCTTGAACCCAAGACAAACATACGAGTCATGACGCAGAGTCACATTAGTTTGATTTACTACTGTTTGCAGGTGGGGAAGCTCGTATTTTTCTATTAAGGGTGGCACTGGCCATACTCTCTCTGTTACATGGAGGGCAATTGCTCAATTTCACAGTGCCTTGGCTACTACAAAAGGCAGATTATATATCTGATCCAATGATCGTTGCTTTTATATGGGACAACGACATAAGGTCAGTAGCGGTCGGTGGTGGGACTCGGGGAGTTTGGCCGGGCGGTGACGTGGGTAGGGGCAGGATGGGGGTAGTAAACTATGGATTACGGCCAATTACAGGTAAGTAAACATATAAATAAATGAAACTAATTTTGTTGCGCACACTGCATCGCATTTGGCGGTGCAGTGCGCACAATGAAATTCACTTTATTTATTTGTATGTTACATTAAAGTTACCTGTATTTGCCCGCGTAATACATTGTTTACTACTACCCCCACCCTGCCCCTCCCCACATCGGCTTTGGTACGCTGGCGCGGTTTCTTTAACATTCCCTAAAACTGTGCATCCCGTGACAGTCTCCACCTATGCTGTCTATGATGAATACATACAGGCATCCATCCATTCTAAGTAAATGTCAATCATTCTTCTTAATCTCTCCACAAACGTTACTTTGTTTCACCAACAACAACGCATGCGTCCACTCACTCCGTTGCTTGCCTTGGCTTTGAGTTTCACCCAAACACCGCTGATGATTCTTGCTATCCACAGTATCCACCCATACTGTGTCTTCCACCCAGGCAGGCATCCATTCTTCTTTCACCTCCCACCCATCCTTCAACAACACATGCATCTGATTCCTATCAGCCACCTATCCATGCTTCCAACGTATCCTTCTCTGCCAGTCGTCATATTAAATCTCGCCCGCCCTTCCTCCTTCCACCCTTCTTTCCCTTTTTGTTCAACACATCCATCAAGGTCATCTGATCTGACTTTTAGTCTCCTCCATAAAACTTTCACAGCTGAGTCAGATATAAGAGGCCATTGGTTAATGAAGTCACGCTGGTAATGCTATTGCTACTGCATTGCTCATGCTAAGTAAAGGGTGTCTTCTTTATTAACCGTTGTATAATGTTCACTACAACTTCATACCTAATAAGTCTCAACAACAGTACAGTGAGTGAAGTCCACTCCACACACCCTTCCAGCTAGTGCAATGTCAATAAGTCATGAATATAACTTACCACCGCCCGCCACTGCTGCTCGGTAGTACGCCTAGAAAAAACATGACACATTTTTAGATGCCTGTACACCTCCCCCTATTTATTCTTTTTCACTAGCAAGATTGAAAAAAAAGTTAATACATACATATTATTATTATAAATCACATTCAATAGTCCAAATCGGGTACTAGAGTACAGTCAGTAGACAGACACTAGTAGTGTTATTATGGTCCCTAGGGTCATTATTATACTATACTCTACTCTTTGCAAAGTTAGCCTGAGCCATGCAACCATTTTTCGCTTCATGTCTTTTGCGCATGTTACCTCGCAGCTTGTTGTGCAGTAACAGTAAGACGCCTTTTGAGCCCACATGAGCACATACAGCTACTGTCTGAGCGTTGCGTACAAGAGGTCGAAAAACAAGCCACTTTGTTATGGAGTTCCGTTAGTCCGTATTACTTAGCCATAGGTAACATGTTACAGTTTTTTGGCAGGACTGATAAATGCTTGCATTAACACGCACCATTTTTCTCAGGCAGAGGATTCCCTTCTACGAACCAGAGATTTGCAGAGCTTATGAATGATGCATGTAACCAGTAATTCTACGTTCTACGGTGAGGAGTCGCCCAGAATTCACACAGATCTTTTGTCTTATATCATCATGCACTTGTTGCAACAATTTTTATTGTTTTAATCTTATGCATTTTGCTGTTGGAGCTGGCTGGAGTACACTGAATTTTATAGAACAACAACATACAGAGGTTGTTATTTGAAAATAAACCTTTTGAACTTACACATAGACTCTGTGGTATTTGGTGTGGTGGTGGTGGTGGACTTACACGAGTGAGTGAGCGAAAGGGTGTTATGTTCTGGGTTGTGGAATCATAATCATTGGGTATCTTCGGGTGGGGGTTCGGGGACCTAATGAGACACTAGCTAGTCATTCAGGGGATTGTGGGTTCACTTCTGACTGAGGTGTGAGGAACGTCCAAGTTCCAAACTCGCATCACCAACATCCTATTTCATTGTGCATAGTTCTGCATGGGGCTGTGCAGAATCCAAGTAGTATGTACTATATCCTATCAAAAATAGTCAAATATCTGGTTGTGCATTTTGTTTGTGGTAATTGTCAAAGCCTCAAGATTAAGAAGCCTAGAAGAGGACAACCGAAAGGACTGGACTCAGTGGCTAGAGCTATTAGTATTGGTCAATCTGAGTTTTATTCAAAACCGTACAATAAAGAGTGGCAATGCAAACTGGGCAAGCTTAGTGACAGACTAATAGTAGTAGTACAGAGTACAGACATTCATAGCAGAGGCAGTTAGAACTTAGAGGCAGGGATAACCAGAATTTAGAAACAGATAGTCAAGTCAAGATCAAAGAATCTTTTGTAAAAAATATAATTAGGGAGTGGAGCCAGAATTAATAGTTCTGAAAAAATAAGGTCCAGTAAAAGTTAGGGCAATATAATTGTTAATATAACCACTGGAGGACTTACTGGGACCAGCAGCAGGGCCCTCGGTAGAGGAGCGGTCCTCTGGTGGTTGTCCCGCCGACTCGGACCCCGTCTTCTTGCCCCTGGGTGCTGCAGATCAGTGATCATGTAAGATATAATAAAGAAAAAGAAAGACACAAACATTAATGATTGCTGTGAAACAAATAAATTATCTAAAAAAACGCTCAAAAAACGTTTTAGGAAACAAAAATTGCAATTAAATTGACCTATCTAATCCGATCAACTACTGGCTTGCGGGATTCACGGACAGTCTACTTATTTGGGAACACTAATTCAGTGTTCCATTCTGATTGATTCAAATAAAATCCAGAACACTAACTAAGCCTAAGTACCACCTGACCTAGCCCACCTATTCCAGGCGGGCCAATTGTTCATTAAGCCTGCATTTCCATTTTTTTTTTTCATCAAAAATGCATAGATGAGAAGGAGGACACATGCATAAAGTCAGTGCATAATGCATACACCAAATTGTTGGTTGGTTGCGTCTGATGTTCTGCAGCTGACTGACACTGCTAAGCTAAGCTTACCAGTACCACTCACTAAACAAACTACAAAAGGTTCTACTAAGGTCTGGGGTAAGCAGCACTCAGTGACAGAGGATGCGTCACGCAGACCGCTCAAAAATTATCAACTAATAGTAACTAAACCTAGTATCAAATCCATCCACCACTATTTGACAGGAGGACAAAGGAAGGACTACAGTCTCTCTAGCAATAGCATTACCTAACTGAAGTTCTCTAAAGTAAACTCTTACATAATAATGACAAGCGAGCGCAAAGTTGCAAAAAGTAAGAGTACCGCCCAGCACCTGTGTCCTACAATCACAGAAGATTTTGAAACGTAATTTACCTGCAATCTAAGCAGCATTATTCTTGTTATTTGTAAAAAATGTATACACAAATCACAATACTTATACTACTATATATATTGGCTACTCACCAAGCCCCACGACCTCGACACCTAGCAGGTCCAACAGGTCCTGCTCCCGGTCAAGAATGTCTGACCACCGGTGGGCCAGCTGGTTATGGGTGCGCCGGACCGCGGAGCAGCGAAACACTGCCCGACGCACCTTCGCCCACCGGCGGTGACGCTCCTGGGTCGGGTAACCGGAGCCTGGCCTGCCGCCTGCTGCCAAGGTCAAGGGGAGGTGGCGCTGAATAAAAAAACAAGGGCGGCCACCTCCTCCTCCGTAAACAGCTGGCGGGCTTGCACCCCTGCAGGGCGCAGTCTGCCGCAAGGCAGGCGGCGATTGGGCGCACGCGCCTTGCCCTTTGAGCCGCTGCTGCTACCCTTCGCCATGGTTCTGGGTTGGGAGGAGGTGAAAAAGAAAAGTTAGAAGGGAAAAATAAAGTTAGGGGAAGAAGTAGGAGCTTAAAGAAGAAAGTTATATAAAACAGTTAAAAAGTAAAAAAACACAGTAAAAAGTAGAAAAAAATGCAAAATATAGACTTAGGCAGAGAGAGAGATAGGTAAGAAATAAAGAAAAATTGAAAAACAGTGTAAAAAACTAAGGATTGCAAAGATTGAGGGAGGATAGAAAAGCAGGCCCAGAACCATAGCATAGAGTGGTAAAACAAGATGGCCGCGCCCATCGCGACCGCATGGGTAAGTTCGCGCGATATTTCTCCCCGAGCACGCAAAAACGTCGCGAACACGTACAACGCGTTCCCGAACATGGAATGTGCATCGCGAGCACGCTATACGCGACCCGGAACAGGAAATAAGGGATCGCGAGCGGGCGGGACAAGTGAAAAACAAAATGGCCGCGCCCATAGGCGACCGCATGGGTAAGTTCGCGCCCCCGAGCACGCAAACAGCGTCCCGAACACGAACAACGCGTTCCCGAGCAAGAAAAACGCATCGCGAACGGGCGCGCCAAGCAGCTACGCATGCTCGCGAAGCTACGCGTAGCTCGCGTAGCGCTCCGACATCTTCGCGTAGCGCGACTACGCGAACTACGCCCAGGGTTACATATTGCATCACTCATGACATGGTCAGTGACATCACTCATGACATCACTGATGACATCTCAAATGACATCACTGATGATATCATCCTTGTGATAGAGTGGCAGACCTCCTCTCACCCTAATATAACCTTTGATACACACACTCAAAAATACAAACTAACATTTTCAAAACAATGGACATACCAATACCAGTTACAACACACCTATTCAGTAATTCCAAGATCTACACACACATCCACTCATTCACCAACAGTCCCTATACAGTCACTCATACATGTACTCACTCATCATATGTACTCATACACCTATACATCCTGTTACAACCACCACTCATCCATAGAGTTACTCACGCACATAGTCACACATGCAAACAAAGTATCAAACATCCATTTACTTGCATATACAGTTATACACACACTACCACACTTACTTCTACAGAAATGTACACATACTTACTCTCTTAAACAATCACTTATAGAAACACCTACTTATTTGTACAGGAACTTTTCCAATCTCTCACTCTCACATATACTCACTTATGTACACCAATACTCACATATAATAGTTTAAAACATATGTAGTTACTCATAAAGACACTATTGAGACAGTCATTCACTCACTAACACACCCATACACATACTCATCCACCTATACAGTCCTGCACACATGCTGTCTTCAACACATACAAACAGTGAGTCACTCATTCATGCATCTATGCACTAAGTACTACCCCCCACCGAACCATACAGACACTCAGACACTCATACTGATACTCAAAAAACCAACTAATAACCCATATAGACACTCATGTAGCTACTCACCAACCCATGCAGCCACTTATACACAAAGTGAGAGACTGATACAGATATTTTCATATTTAAACATTACTCACTAACCCATGTATTCACTAAGATACACTTAGTCAGTTATACAATCAATTTTACAAAAAAAAATCATCCATTTAGACACTTATATACCCATTTATTCTTCCATCGACCTTGAGATATACATATATAAAACATATTTAATTTTCAGAAACACACATTCACTGGATGATGTCATCAGTGATGTCATCAGTGATGTCATTTGAGATGTCATCAGTAATGTCATGAGTGATGTCACTGACCATGTCATGAGTGATGTAATATGTGACGTCATCAGCAGTGCATTGCGGAGCGCACGAGTTATAGTTAGCTGAACTAACTATAACGGGGGAATTTCTATGGTTTTGTACGAGTGAAATGTCCAACTAACTATAACGCCCCTGAAACCTATGGTTTTTTCAGTGAATTTCTAAGGTTTTTTAAATGCTAATTTCTAACTATAACGTGCCTGAAACCTATGTTTTTTTCAGTGAATTTCTAAGGTTTTTTAAATGCCAATTTCTAGCTATCACGTGCCTGAAACCTATGGTTTTTTCAGTGAATATATATATATTTATTATACTATGTGTACATGTGAAAATGTCTCGGTCCCCTGTTTGCCTCGGTGGCACGGAAAAAATGGGTGGAACTGACGTCAGCACGCAGACGAGGTCCTCTTATGGCTCAGATGACGTCATACGGTGTCGCGAGCGGAGCCGTGCTCGTTGACGTGGGAGAGCTAGGAAAGAATTTCCGTGGAATGCTGGTGCAGGGGATATTCACCTAAGTGTTCAGGCTAGTCCTTTGGGAGCAACTGTTTATGTTGCCACTCCAGAAACCGAAACCAGTGATCCGAGGGCAGAGGCCCTGCAGATGGCACACGAGGTGGGGTGCCCAGTCGTGTGCACCGGCGGGGCAGCGAAGTGACAAGCACCACAACCCACAAAAAAGGAAACGAGGGCACTGAATTACACAGGATCTTCTCTTTGTATCTGGCAGGAATAACGAAGTTAAAATGCCCTAGTACCAAAATGTAGAATTAGTGCTACAACGGTCTTCAAGAGGACCTGCGATGCCGCTTCTGCCTCCCGTACCCTGGAGGCGGCACATGGGTCACGCGGTACGGTCATACTGCGGTGGGATGCACACTCGTTGACCTCTCATGGTACTGCTCCACACTTCAGGGACGACGCTTTCCATTAGCTATGTTTTCTGATGACATGTCGCGCCGGCCCCGTCCAACAACAGAACTCCTGTAGATCCAAACAGACTCTTCCACTCTCTCACCGGAAGTGAAACCAGGCCACGCGGACACTTTCACAATACAACAGCCGGGAATGCACTTTTCGGTAAAAAAACCACATTCCTTCCTCCTAATTAATCAAATAAACGTCTCACTGAAGAACAGGGGCCAGCTTCGATCGGTAAACAGCCGTTACAATGACTTTTTACTTTGCGATACCATTACAACGCATGCATTGCCACGCATGCGTTGTACATCACGAAGTCATTACTACGCATTTTTAGAACGCATGGTCATTTACCACGCATGCCTTTACAACAAATTTTTTTGTAAAGGTATGTATGGTAAATGACCATGCGTTCTAAAAAACATGTAAACGATCCATGTCGTTGTAAGGAAACAGAGGCTGTTCCGTTTCCTCACAACGACGTGCACCACCCCACAGAGATGACGTGAAGCAGGAACCACGAGGAGAGAGGAACCATGAGGAGTGAGAGGTAAGGGGAATTGGGCATGGGGTGGGGGTTTCTTTTCTAGGGTTTAGGGTAGTGCAGTGGTGTTTGGGTGGTGTAGGGGTCGTGCTGGGGGTAGTGTTTTAGGGTTTAGGGTAGTGCAGTGGTGTATGGGTAGTGTAGGGGGTCATGCTGGGGTAGTGTTTTAGGGTTTAGGGTAGTGCAGTGGTGTTTGAGTAGTGTAGGGGGTCAGGCTGGTGGAAGTGTTTTAGGGTTTAGGGTAGTGCAGTGGTGTTTGTGTGGTTTAGGGGGTCATGCTGGGGGTAGTGTTTTATGGTTTAGGGTAGTGCAGTGGTGTTTGGGTAGTGTAGGGGGTCATGCTGGGGGTAGATTTAGGGTTTAGGGTAGTGCAGTGGTGTTTGGGTAGTGTAGGAAGTCGTGCTGGGGGTAGTGTTTTAGGGTTTAGGGTAGTGCAGTGGTATTTGGGTAGTGTAGGGGGTTGTGCTGGGGGTAGTGTTTTAGGGTTTATGTTAGTGCAGTGGTGTTTGGGTAGTGTAGGGGGTAGTGCTGGGGTAGTGTTTTAGGGTTTAGGGCAGTGCAGTGGTGTTTGTGTAGTGAAGGGGGTGAAGGGGGTCATGCTGTGGGTAGTGTTTTAGGGTTTAGGGTAGTGCAGTCGTGTTTGTGTAGTGTAGGGGGTCGTGTTTTAGGGTATAGGGTAGTGCAGTGGTGTTTGGGCAGTGTAGGGGGTCATGCTGGGGTTAGTGTTTTAGGGTTTAGGGTAGTGCAGTGGTGTTTGGGTAGTGTAGGGGGTCATGCTGGGGGTAGTGTTTTAGGGTTTAGGGTAGTGCAGTGGTGTTTGTGTAGTGTGGGAGGTCATGCTGGGGGTATATTTAGGGTTTAGTGTAGTGCAGTGGTGTTTGGGTAGTGTAGGGAGTTGTGCTGGGGGTAGTGTTTTAGGGTTTAGGTTAGTGCAGTGGTGTTTGGTTAGTGTAGGGAGTCGTGCTGAGGGTAGTGTTTTAGGGTTTAGGTTAGTGCAGTTATGTTTGGGTAGTGTAGGGTGTTGTGCTGGGGGTAGTGTTTTAGGGTTTAGGGTAGTGCAGTGGTGTTTGGGTAGTGGAGGGGGCAGTGTTTTAGGGTTTAGGATAGTGCGCCCAACCAGCCACAATATCCGTGGACAAAGGGGATCCTGACTCTTTGGAACGCTCCGTCAATTTAATAATTTGGGTCAAGGGCCCTACCACCTCCAAGACCTATCAATTCCTTTCTTAGGATCCCTCATATACTTGGAGAAAAAGGTACATAGTTTCTCATCAATTTCATGCGTGTGTGCAACCTTCCCCTTCAGTGAGGGCCTGGGGCATTCTCCCCTCATCCTATTCCTGACCTCCCTTTCAAGAGGTTGATGGATTTTCCCCACCACATACTCTGCCACTTTGGCGTCAGGTGTCCACTCTGCCGACCTAGGATGGTAAATTTGGGTAGGCTCGAACATGTCCGAGTGGACCCCGTCCCCAACCGGGGACTGAGAGGGAGTGGGACTCTGGACGCCAGGGACGCCCGAGTCCTTATCCTCATCGGAGGAGAAATCGTCCTCCGATACACCCTCTCCCTCTAAGGGAAACCCGCCGTCGGGGTCTACAATAGTGGTGACAGTGTTGCAATTTTCTCCGGGCCCCTCCTCCTCTTTTGAGGAAGGTCTCCGTAAGTTTATCAAATCCTTCCAAGTGCCCCGCGTTATGCTTAACGGCCCTTTTATTCCCCATCTGGGAGCTACTTGGACCCGCCACCACCAGATCTGGGTCACTGAACACCCCAGGGATGCTTTTCGCCAGCTTATCAACCTGATCCCTAAGAGGAGCCAGCGCCCTAGAAATAGCCAGAGAGAGGGCTTGGTCCACTTCTGGAGGGAGAAGTTGAGGGGCCATTCCTCCTCCACTTCCTGGTAGGAGGAGTAAAAATGGTCTTCTGGAGAAGACATGATAGCAGAGGGTGTGAGCACAGAACAAATGCCCTTAAAATCCTTAAGACAGCCCCCTCGCCGGTGCTCCAACAGCTGGGCTTTCCCGAAGCTGTTATAAGAATAGACTGAGGCGCAATACCAATTACCACCACCAGGTGGCACTGGTCACTAACGTGGCCGTGTGGGGAAATCACCACGTAGCGGTGTCAAAATTAGGCGAGGGTTGGTCGGGAATCAAGCGGACACTAAAGGAGTGACCGGATTCCCAAACGCGCGTAAAGACCAGCGGGAGTGCTCGACGGAGCTGCCTCGCTCGGACCAGACGCGCCTGACAGGATCTCACCGCGCACAGAGCACACAGCGGGAGAAACTGCGAGGGGGAGAACGCGCTCGGGCAAGAGCCTGCTGCGCAGGGAATATGAAACAATACCAAGGCAATAATGCTAATAACGTGCACAAGAAACCGCTATACAAACAACAACAACTTCAGATTAAGCCAAGAATGTAAGGAATGCACTTAACTGACGAGCAGTGAAGAAAGAGGAAGCGGAAGGGACGTCACGATATTATATACGATGGACTGTGATATGATTGGACTATAGTTGCCTTGGAGACTACCCCCTAATGGTTCATGGGTTGTGTAGTCTTTTGCTTAATGATTGTTGTGTTACCTTTTCTTTGAACTGCTATGCAAATAAAGTGAGGAAAGATATGCATAATCCTCGCCCCCGTCCTGCCAAAGAATTCATTAAACTTTATTTGATCTGATTTAGAAACATAGATCATAAAAGTGTACATAAAAACAGTAAATCCTCTTTCCTAATACAATACAGTGAGAATTAATTAAAACCAGTAGGTAAAAACGGGTGTTACAAAGCCCGGTTCAGAGCAACTTCAGGTTAACAGAATCGTAAAGTTCAATGTTTCGCAAGATCAATCTCATGTACTTCGTGCAAAATACGCAATAAGGGGTCCAAGTAAGATGTAATGCTCCAATACCTGACCAGTTTTCACTATATAAAACTGCAGAAAAACTAAAAATAAAAAGTGTTTTGCACACTTCTGTTATTGGGCTATATGTGGGCTACATCTGGGTGATATTTGTGCTACATTTGAGCTCTTTTTTCTCTGGTGGCCATCTTGGGAGACTTATTTGTTATGAAGTTTCCTAATTTCGTCATTTACTGCAGTCTCCTCAGTAGGAAATGCTTTCAGTTTTGTACTTTGATTCCATCAAGAAGGCATTCAGATGTGTCACACATTTGCCATAAATTCAGAATGTTAGCACTCTAGTTGTTCATTAGATCACTGTAGTAAAGCTACTGCTCACCAGGGAGTTAACTGGAAGTCTACTGCTGGTATTGAAAGTGATTGTTTCAGTCTGCATGTCAGAATTTTCTAATGAAATAGAAGAGGATTTGAGATCTCACTTAAAACATGCCCTAAATTTTCTTTCTGCAGCACTAACCATAATTTCTATGGCAAAATGAACCCCCTCATTTTGTTCCTTTTTAAATTAAATGTTTTAAGTGTTACCAGTTTATTCCAATCAAGATGGCTTCAGGTGTGCCATACTTTTGTCATAAGTAAGACTGTTAGTGCTCTAGTTGTTCTTTAGAGCACGCTGGGAAGCTGCAGTAGAACACAAAGGCATCAACTGACAGGCTGCTCCTGTTGAAATATAACAGGAAGATATTTGAGATCTCACTTAAAACATGTCCTAATTTTTCTTTCTACAGCACTAACCATCATTTCTATGACAAAATGAACCCCCTCATTTTGTTCCTTTTTAAATTAAATGTTTTAAGAGTTACCAGTTTATTCCAATCAAGATGGCTTCAGGTGTGCCATACTTTTGTCATAAGTAAGGCTGTTAGCACTCTAGTTGTTCTTTAGAACACTCTGTGAAGCTGCAGTAGAAACCAAAGGCATCAACTGACAGGCTGCTCCTGTTGAAATATAACAGGAAGATATTTGAGATCTCACTTAAAACATGTCCTAATTTTTCTTTCTACAGCACTAACCATCATTTCTATGACAAAATGAACCCCCTCATTTTGTTCCTTTTTAAATTAAATGTTTTAAGAGTTACCAGTTTATTCCAATCAAGATGGCTTCAGGTGTGCCATACTTTTGTCATAAGTAAGGCTGTTAGCACTCTAGTTGTTCTTTAGAACACTCTGTGAAGCTGCAGTAGAACACAAAGGCATCAACTGACAGGCTGCTCCTGTTGAAATATAACAGGAAGATATTTGAGATCTCACTTAAAACATGTCCTAATTTTTCTTTCTACAGCACTAACCATAATTTCTATGACAAAATGAACCCCATCATTTTGTTCCTTTTTAAATTAAATGTTTTAAGTGTTACCAGTTTATTCCAATCAAGATGGCTTCAGGTGTGCCATACTTTTGTCATAAGTAAGGCTGTTAGCACTCTAGTTATTCTTTAGAACACTCTGGGAAGCTGCAGTAGAACACAAAGGAATCAACTGACAGTCTCTGCCCTTGTTGGATGTACATGTTTTACTGAGAATGTCAGACTTCATTCTCACATGACTGAGAAAGATAATGTGAATTTACAGAAAATATGCTCTCATTTTAGCTTCTGGAGCACCTTCCAAAACTCTAAGGGACAAGCATGTGAAAATAGTTTTCTCTCAAACATGATTCATGATATCCCAGCAGAAGGTTTTTCACAGGGTAAAATCACCTTAGAACACACCACAATTCCTGAAATTAGTATGGTACCATCAACAAATGAATTCTAATGTAACTAAAGTCTGTTATCACCCTTTATAGTTCTCCTTGTGGTAACCCTCAAAATCTTCGATTCACTACAATGCATTTCAATGGGGTACTATCATTTATATTGGTCCCAAGATGGCTGCCAGCAATTCCAGGATGAAGTGCTGACAGCCAATCAGATCTCACGATGACATGTGTAGTTAGGCTCCGCCCAGATATATATGTGTTTTCTTTTTCAAATTTCTCAGGAACTGCTGAACGGATTTACACCATTTAACCAAAAGGCACGACTCTGAACCAAGGGCTACCTTTTTGCCAAATTTGGTGTAATTCCGTTCAGCAGTTCGGGCTGTAGCTGCGATGAAAGGTTCCTATGGAAAATTGCATGGGGAAAACACGTTTTGGGACCCCCCTTTTTTCTCGGCCCCCAGTTGACGAATCACCCCGAGACTTTCAGGATAGGAGCGGACTGGAGCGGGCCACGAGTTGTGAAAACTTCACGAAGATTCGTCAACAGGCGCCAAAGTTATTTCAAATAGAATGTTGCGGATTTCCTATGGAAAATAGGTCCTAACTTAAACTATCTACTGGCGACCGCCAGTAGATTATATATATATATATATGAATATATATATATATATATATATATATATATATATAAATGTTTATATATATTTTAAATCTTTTACATTTATCATATTTTCAAATCCTTATAAGCTTAATATTTAGTACCACAATATTTTTGATGCAATACTTTTGTATTTCAATAATTATGACAATAATACTGTCATAAAAGTTTGTGCAAGCTATGGCTTCGGATCCTAGTCATAAGCTGTGAATTTCAGTGATTTTTTTTAGTCTGACTTGATAACACTGCTAATGTAAGACCTTATGTGATCTACAAAAAGAGATGCTTTAGGAAGCACTAAGGAGAAAGGGTTTCTCTCCACCCACATGTTGATTTCCTTGAGTAAAACCTTTGACTAGGCAGATGTAGCGTGCTTCCACTAAAAAAAGACAGTTTGTATTACACTTTTTGTCTTGTTGGAACATTATGCTCAATAATGCAGGCCTGAGCCAATGATCAAGGCAATAGACATGTTCTATTTATTATGAAAAGTTATGACAAATGTTGCGGTGGCTGCCATATTTTTTGTAAAAAGCATTTGTTAAAGCCAACCAGCAATTAAGAATGGATTATTACTAAGCTGTATTATAACCTTTACACAGGTATATTGTTACATTGAATCTCTCAGATTCGTGTCATAGGTAACACGTTTGGCATTGGTTATGCCCTCCGAAAAACCCTAGGTGTAGAAGATTTGCACACTGATCTCCCTAGTGAGCACATTTGAAGTGGGGTTGTGTGTTCTTTTGCCAATTGTATTTGCTTACATATTGTTAATCTTATGGCTGTATGCTTTGAAGTTACCTTGTGGGAAAGGTTCCTCTTATTACAGTAGGCCAGATTTGTTTATTGTGGCAAAACAATGAGGAAGGTTATAGATTTTTCATTGTCAAATGGTACACAATGTTTCTTTCATTAAAAATTCTATGTCTAATGCCTTAGGTGTGATCAGTTTATTATGAAAAGTTATACATATTACAGCTTACATATTCATTGTGAAAAGCCTATGTTAAAGACAGTGGGTTTTAACATGGCCTATAGACAAGTATTTTGTTACATCGAATCTCACACATTACTGTAGTAGCTAAGGGTTTTGGTCTTGGTTGTCTCCTCCGACAAACCAGCTTGGGGTAGAAGATTTGTACTGTGATAATCCTTGTTGCGTCCTAAGAGGAGGGGATGTGTGGTGTTTACCAACTGTAATTTTGAAGATATTTATAATGTTATGACAATATGTCTGATGGTTGTCTTCTGTGAAAGCTTATGCACAATAGAGAAGGTCTTTGTTCGCCAAGTAATAAACCAATAAATGAATGCAAATGGCCTGATTGATTCATTGGGATAAACGTATGTCAGATAACATAAGTCTGATCTGTTTATTATGAAATGTTAAGACAAAGGCAGTAAGGCTTACTCTTTTATAGTGAAAGGCATATGTTAAAGGCAAAAAACATTTAAGGGGGGATTGCCATTAAACTGTTGTAAAGCCTGTAGCTATGAATTGTTTTACATGGAATCTCACAGATTTAAGCCATAGACATGGGTTTTGGTATTGAATAACCCTCTAACAAATCCTGGGAGTAGAATATTTGCACTGTGATAACCCTTGTTAGGTCATATATAGTATATTGTCTTGCCATCTGTAATTGTATTTTATTTTTATTTTCTGAATGTATGAGTGATAGTTGGCTTGTGGGAAAGTATACACTCAATACAGTAAGCCTGAGTTGGTTAATAGTGAGAAGTGAATGCTATAGGTTTGACTGGTTTATTGGGATATATTATGTCAAAGGCCAGAGGTCTGGTCTGTTTCTTATGAAAAGTTACAAAAATGACTGTATGTCTGACTTATTTATTGGGAAAGCCTACATTAAGGCCAATATGCCTTTGAAGGTTGACTGTTATTACACTGTGTTAAAGCTTGTAGACAGGTATTTTGTTAAAAGGAATCTCAGAGATTACTGTAGTAGGTAAGTGTTTTGGTGTCCATTATCCACTCTGACAAACCATGTTTTTTGTCAGATGCCATAGGTCGGATTTCCTTATCATGAAAAGTTACAAGAAAGGCCTGGCTTATTTACTAATAAAAGTATGTGTTAAAGTCAAATGGCCTTTAAGGGTGGATTGTTATTACACTGATTTAAAGACTGTGGACAGGAGTTTTACTTGAGATTTTTCATACCTCCTTTGTCAAACCCTGAAAGTAGAAGACTTGCAGTGTCATGATCCTTGCTTAACCCTCTCAGTATGGCTGATTGATGAAGTTATCTGCTAGATTCTTGAAGTCAAATAAATGCATTAAAAATACCTATATACATATGCATACATAGAGGGGGCCCGATACACAAAAGTAATCTGAGACAAAATCCTAACTTTACGACTTTCGGTATTCACAAAAGTCATTTAGGAGTAGTAAAGTTAGGATTTTGTCTTAAGTTTGTCTTAAGTTTTGGTCTTAAGACAAAATCCTAACTTAAGTTTAACTTAAGTTTAATTTAGGATTTTGTCTTAAGTGTGTCTTAAGTTTTGTTCTTAAGACAAAATCCTAACTTAAGTTAAACTTAAGTTAAACTTAAGTTAGGATTTTGTCTTAAGACCAAAACTTAAGACAAACTTAAGACAAAATCCTAACTTAAGTTTAACTTAAGTTAGGATTTTGTTTTAAGACCAAAACTTAAGACAAACTTAAGACAAAATCCTAAGTTAAACTTAAGTTAAACTTAAGTTAGGATTTTGTCTTAAAACCAAACTTAAGACAAAATCCTAACTTTACTACTCCTAAATGCCTTTTGTGAATACTGAAAGTCGTAAAGTTAGGATCTTGTCTCAGATTACTTTTGTGAATCGGGCCCAGGGTTTTTACATCAGCTCTCTTCTGCCATTGATCTGTTCAAGTATGATTCACATTCTGCTTCTGCAAATGAAAGGATACAGCATGGCACAGTGGGTCAGACTATTTCAGCCTTGACTTTATCGTCTGTGAGTGACAGCATTTTGCCTGATCATGTGTTTATATCCTCATGAAAATTAGTGTGCTTGAACACCAGGGCTGGAGGGCCAGTACTCTAGCTTTTTATTTTCTCCTTTTATATGTCCCATTTCATTTCTTTCTTTCTCCATGTTTTTAGTTTGTTTTTTAGAATGTCCTGTAGTTCCACAGACAGTGCTGTTAGGCCACTTCCCAATCATTTCATCTGCAGTGCACTACATACTGTGCAGTTATCTTGGAATTGTATTGCTCATTGTCAATCATTGGTTTGCTATTGCAAGATGGCTGCCTGTTATATCTGTGCTAAAATGTGTGCTGGGAACAGTACCAAATGTTTACCAGAGACCAGCTGCATTCAGAAGAAGAGGCATCATTCCATGCACTGCCCAGCTGCACTTTGGTAGACACTGCACTCAGCTCATTGCTGGGTGTCCTTGTCATCTGGATTGTTCAGGCACCTCTGAACTTGCAGTCACCCACATGGGTTTTCCTGGAGCCGCATTGAGAGCAGAAAAGGAAGGGTGGTGTCAGAGCATAGTTCAGGAAGGATTAACAGAGCAAGGTATGTTGAAACACATTTGAACCACAATTTGTTATCACAGTCTTTGCACCTTAATTCTATTTTTGTTCATGATTTTTGCTTTTAGCAGTTTACATCATTTTTCCAGAATCTATTCTTCAATTTGCCTGACTCATTTCTACTTCCTGATGTCAGGAAGAGTTTGGTGCCTTGCGGATTACTTCAATTCTATTTTCATCTCCAGTCAAAAGTTACATGATTGCCAAAGGAGTTTTTTTTTCCCTTTTGTGTTTTTCCCTCCAAATGAGATCCTCTTAAGGAAACATTTGGTATCTTTCAAGTATATTGTTCTGTGCAGTGTGGCATCAAGGCTGCTGGGAGGAGTTGCCCTGTTTTCAAACAATCCAGAAGGGTACTCAAAAGACCTTCTCTGTGTGCAGTATATGGTACTGCCGAGCTTAAAAGCATTATGTTGGCCATTTAGGATCTGTTCAACAACACGCGTAATACCATTCCAAGATAACTGCTCAATATGATGTTTTCTGAGTAGCCATCTGAGAATGCCATTGAGAATGTTGCATTAGTCTATGACTCACAAGAAGCATGACTCCAGTGGGTAGTGATGCCCCTCCTCTCCCTCAAAGATGGTAATAAATAGCATTTTACACTCAGCAGAGTTGTATGTTTTTTGCAATGTTGTTTTTTCATGTGCAGTAGCTATAAACCCCAGTTATACTGTAAGCATAACCTTATGCAAGGGGTTACATCATGAAAGGGGTTAAATCTATTCAGTGGGCTAAAATTTAAATTACATGGCCTTAGTTGTAAAATGATTCCAGAGTGGAATGTGTGAAGCATTAAGCAGTGTTTTCCGAACTCAGTTACTCCCTGCTATGGTAATAACATATTTGCACTTTAGTACTAAATGTGTAACTTTTTTTAATTAGTACTCGTATCCCCCCCAAAAAAATGCAATATTTGGCTACATTTATTTTAACCTGCATAGCACATTTCGTCTGTCACTCATTGGCCATTTTCATACGTGAGTGACTTGGGCCCTCAACTTACTCATAGTGTGGGAAAAGGTGCAGGCGGAGACTTAAATATTTACCTGAGTGAACTATTATTGTTTGTCATTTTTGCTATTCACAAACAAAACCTAGCAGTATTTGCCAGTAGCATGCATGGAAAGTTGTACTGGCCACTCCTAGGAATGTCAAGTTACTATTTCCAAGATCTCCTACTCTCATGGAGCGAAGTTCTACGTAGCATTGCAAACCACACAGACGGAGTGGAGCCTTCTTTGCAAATGCACACTTTTTGTCTCTGGGGTGAAACATTTTACCTATAGATAAAGCCCTTCCCCTGTACCCAAAGAAAATCAGGGGGAGATCCATTCTCCTTCCCATCCCGGAAGGGGAGTAAGTTTATCTGCTGGCAGGAGTACATTTCTGACCATTTATAGGAATGAAATGGGTCAAAGAGGAGATTAGGAGTGCCTCAAGCATGCATGTTTGTGAGAGTTTCTAGTCTTCCTAGGCATATCAAGCCTTCCAACGCCCACTTTCCACATCTTAAGGGGGTTTACTACTCTGCATTTAGCTGCAACTGAGTAATCAACCACATTCCTGCACCATGTGTTTCAAAGTTCTCTTTTTATACGCGTTTGACAGCAGTAGAAAGATACGATCACATTCTTTTCAACTGTTCCAGGAAGATGACAATTTCTGTCCCATGGAAAAATAGTAAAACATTAATGAGAAGATTTTACTGAGCTTCTACCAAATGTAAACATTCATAAAAATGGATGGTGATTGGAAGATGATTCTCAGAAATGAAACTATTTGATGCAAGGGTTATCATCATTTGTACAGTTGAGCCGATAAATCCAAATTCAAAATAACAACAGAATTTTTCTGGACCTGCTCTGCATCCACTTCTGGTCTCAGGAGCCCATCTCCACCACTGCTTGCTATGCAGGTCGGAGAAGCAGGGCAGGTGCCAATTAGGGATGTGTAAAATCACAAAATTTCCATTCATGAAATGTCTCCAGAATTACAAAAAATGTAGTGACATTTTGTGAAATGAGCTTGCCGGTATCAGTTATGAAT
The DNA here is from genome assembly GCA_963921515.1 of Calotriton arnoldi. Taxonomy (NCBI): domain Eukaryota; kingdom Metazoa; phylum Chordata; class Amphibia; order Caudata; family Salamandridae; genus Calotriton; species Calotriton arnoldi. The sequence goes on from CAWUFW010006413.1 coordinate 574,620, forward strand.
ATTGAACACAAGGGCACACGCGCATTCAAAAGTCACGCAAAATATGAAAATCAACAGAAGATTAGTTCAAGGAAGACATTTTATGAACAAAGCAGTCTTCTGTGGGGAGCAATTATGTGAAATTGCATGACCGGGAAATCTACAAAATTCATATACTGCTAAGTTCAGGAACTTCACAAATGTTATGAATCCAATAGATGCAAAAACATTTCACCCAATTCCAGAGACTACTGGGTGGAACGAGCAGCGAAGTTGTGTGTGTCCCTTGGAGATTACTATTTTTCCTATCACTCTCCTGTCGAAAAGTAATATAAAACTGTGCAATGCTCGTGGGCTGATCCAAATGCGATATACACTTCAATGAACGAATGACTGAAGGGTACTGAATCAAAGCCCACTCCATGTTTGTTTTTAGTTTTTGTTGACATGAGCTGTGGCAGACTGCTTACGTTGTCTTGAGATAACTAAAAGTGGCAATGCAAGTAAGCAATGCAGGCGTGGGCTGCAGTGAGTAATGGAAATAACAAAACACACCCACACACATGAGGATGGCAGCTGGACCTATCGCTGATTTGCAAAACATAAGGTGCACAGCTATTCCATTATGACTCAAATACCAGACAGAGGACGCGATAGCATCCAATTACAAACCACCCAGGGCCCACACAGTGAAACTGCCAAGGAAGCAACAACACCTAGTACACGTAATAAGGATCCCACATTATTGAGCATGAAGGAAAACATTCATTCTCAAGGTGGTATTGTAAGTTTGTAGAGACACTCGGCCCATCTATTTATGAAAACTAATATTTTGCAACTGTACCTGGCACTGTGTCATTGCTAGCATAAAAAACAAGCACTGAAAAGTCAATAGAACTGGGCTTAAATGTATGGTGTATATGAGGAGAATAAAGCAATATTTTAATAATAATATCTGATATGTTCTTTAGTCCCCGTGAAATCATTATTTGTTCCATTCCTTTGGGGTGCAATAAGTGTGAAACAGCTGTTACAGTCAGAATTGACTGGTCTCTGTTTCAGCTGTTGTAAAACCACACCTTGCTTAGACGTCTGTTAAGAAACAATCGTTGAAGGTATAGCAGGTGTGTCATAGGCATCAAAAGCTAAGCTTCGGAACTTCTGCTACAGCAACGTTAACCAGACAATTGGAGTGATGAAATGCCCCATGTTAGACCTGTCATCCTTGGTGTGTTATTCTACTAAACGTTTTGCCTTCACCCCTCCTGCTTTCTGAATTTCGTTTTTGTTGGCATTATGACTCTGTGCACTTTAGTAATGCGAGCCAGTGCTACAGTGTGTGTGGTCTCTCCTTAAAACATGGTACAATTGACTGATACCTGATTGGCATATTAATGTACTTATAAGTCCCTAGTATATGGTACTACATGTACCCAAGGCCTGTAAATTAAATGCTACTATTGGGGGAGGGGGTGGGGCTGGCCATGTCGCAAGATGGCCACATATCTGTAATATTTACTGCGTCATGTGCCAATTCCATGTCATCCTGAAGCTCCGGAAGGGCCGGCAGTGATGTCTGCAGCATATTCATGGGGCGAAACAATGGTAGAAGCCCTGGGGCCACCATTGGCACAAAAACGGGGTGCAATACTTACAGGTGAGGGAATCAGCGCTGGACCTGCACAAGATGGAGCCCGGAGCAAGCCATGGCCACTGAATTGGGCTTGGCGTGGTGCTGTACACATTAACGATCCCCACTGTCACAGCTTTGAGAGACAGAGTGGAACATCGCAGAGGTTAGGGGAAGACAAGCAGAGAGGGACGCTCTGGAAGGCAGTGAGCTGGAGGCCTTGCCTGCATGGACAGCTGCTAGGCTGCTCTGCCGTACCATACGAGACCAGAGCCCACCGCCGCAGCTATCGTTAGGGGAACTGGAGGTCACAGAGTTTGGGTGAACCACAACAGAGAGTAGCGTACTGCACGGAGAAGCGGCAGAGGTCCTGCAGGTGTGGGCTGCCACTTGGGTCTACCTTGCCACAGCCTGCATTGAGGACCACTGACATATAAGCAGCAGCGACTGGCATGGAGCGGGCACGGTCAGCCATGCTGTCAGCCAAGAAATATCCTATCCAGAGCCCTGCAGATATTATAGAAACACTACTGGGAAGCTGGTGAGGAACTTTACGGGTACCGCCTCCATTTTTTCTGACCTCGTTTTTGCTGGCCTTAGGACTCTGCACACTTTACCACTGCTGACCAGTGCTAAGGTGCTTGTGCTTTCTCCTGTAAATATGGTAACATTTGCTTATCCCTGTGTACAAGTAGTACCACTTTACTAGAGACGTATATATAAACTAAATATGCGAATCGGGAATACCGAATGATGCAATTCTAGCCATGATTGATGAAGTGTTGAGGGCCTCGTCTTGGACATCTATCACACCTGTGAATTTCATTATGGAATGTGCAACATTGGCAATGAAAGAAAAGTACTTTCAAATTGAAAACAACCTATATCTCCAAATCCAGGTGACTTTAATAGGAAGCACATTTGCTTAACGTTTACATGCACCACCTTAAGGAAACATTCATTTTCATTAAGGTTAACCCATTTAAACAGGAGATTATTCTATGGCGGAGGTTCATAGATGGCATCCTGATAATCTGGCACAGCAATATTCCTATAGCTGAAACATTCTTCACCTGCATTAACACTCTCGATCCTTACCTCAAATTCACTCACACATATTCCAGAGATCAGATCACATTTTTGGACATCACAATCAAGATTGTAAATGGAATACTAACCACAAAAACTTATCATAAAAACACAGATTTTTTGATATGACAGCCTTCACCGTAAAGCCCTGAGATAGAATTTACCATACAGCCAGTTTCTATGTCTGCGTAGAAACTGTCGTAATTTAAATGACTGCGACGAATAAACTGCACAAAATAACAATAGAGAATTATTGTTGGAAACATTTCCCAAGCCTCCAACCAATCGGATAACAGGTGTGACCACCTTCACTCCACAATCTAATGTTATCAATAAGCTAATCAATAAGAAATGGAACATCCTGAACACAGACCAAACGAACCTACCAAAACCACTATTTGCATTTAAAAAAATCTACAAATCTAATGGACCAATTGGTACATACACGACCGCAGACATCTACATCCACCGAATCATGTACACTACTAAAGGGACTTCTAAAGGTTAGGGGTGATTGCAATATTTACCATCTAACCGAAGTGACAAAAGAGATCGACTTGGGTCTGCCCCAAAAGTGGGAAATATGTGAGCACACAAACTGTAACACGAACAACTGTATATATTTAATTCTATGTCTGTGTAAGCTGTTCTATATAGGCATGACCACAAGATCAGTGAAAACAAGGATTAATGGACACAGCAGGACAATCAGGTGCCAACAAATGGCAACAAAACCCACTAATCATTACATCTCCAAATAACACACTTAATAATATGAAGTGGATCGTTTTGGAAAAACTACAGGATGGGACTACTATTCACCACAGACTCTTGCTCCACGAACAACATTGGATTTTCAAACTCCACTCAGATACCTATGGTCTGAATGATGAAATACCTTGGTTAGCTCTAATCAAGAATTGATCTTCAAAAATCAACATCATTGGTTTTTTATTCTACATCACTCTACCCCATAGAGGGTTTCTCTACCTTAAACATAGAACTTTCTGAGAGGTATATAATAGAAAATCCCACATGGCTTCACTGTGCAATTCCACTGGCTCAAAATCCAAAATCTAATCATCTTTAGCCCCTTTAGCCTCTGTAATATCAGCCACAGTCCAGAGCCGTGAATTACCAGAATCTTTTTCGGTGTCCCAGCTGTAATGATGTAGCTTCTTATCAAGAGCCCAGAAAAAAGTTTAAAAACTTGCCTGCTTCACATGGCTATAATACTTGTTATGGGGATATTTCTCCTGTGTTTTCCTATTTTTGTATTACAATGGGCTTTTGCTTTTCTTTGTTAGATTCTCTCAAGATGGCTCCCTCTGGCACAACCTCGGTTGGGTGAGTTTACTTAACAACGTGACTTTTTTAATCTTCTATGCCACACCAGGGGATCCGTTTATTCTTCAGAGTGAATGTTAACGTTTCCACTGATGGCTGAGAACAATGCTCATGTATAAACTGCTATGGAGTAATGTTTCTCATGCCCAGCTACTTTCACAATAAATAGTATATTTTACAATGTAATATATCTTTTTTCTCTCATGGTTTGATACTCTCAAGATGGCGCTGACCGGCTCCACCATGCATATTCTTGCTTGGCCATGTGACACTCCAAAATCTTGTATGTCACGGCCCCACGTGACGCTATCACATGCCAATAACATTGTGATGCTAATAGCCTATCACACTATTGAGACGTAAACCATGCCCCTGCATCCATAGTAAATACCGGCACCCGACCGGCACAGCCCTGCCAAATGTCACACATCTCACCAGTGGCAGCCGGCACAGGTAAGAGTGGTGAGGCAGGGTAAAGGAGGAAGTCAAGAGATGATGGGAGAGGTAAAATTAAATAAAAAAATAAATAAAACCACTTACTTGCACTCACCGCATCGCTGAATCAGCAAGCACAAGGTAAGTCATTTTATTTATTTTTTTATTTAATTTTACCTCTCCCGTCGTCTGTTGACTTCCCATCCCACCTAACCCTGCACCCGCCTCACCCCACTGCTCTTACCTGTGCCGGCCGCCACTGCATCTCGCGTTACACTAACGCATTTTAAGTCACATTACTGCATGTAAAAACATTGTCACGCAAATCATCTTACTAAAACGCTGAGAGTAGTACATGTTTTGTAGAGTCGAATATTTCACGAGGTTGCAGGTGGCGCACAGCAGCCAATGCGAGTTCTATTATGCTTTGCTGTGATCAGGCTGGTTCACCCTGATTGGATGGTGTTTTGTTTGCGTTACTTAGCGCAGGCTGACCTGGCTACCTCCCCCTGCACTAATTGGTCAGTAGTAGTGAGCACGTGCGTGCAACCCCATGGCCTGCCTACACAACACGTTTACTACTGCCAGAGAGTCCGTGCAGTGTTAGTGCTGCTAAAGGAAGAAGTTCAGCAGCCGCCTCGTGTGGACTGACAGGGGCTGAAAGACTCTGGTCGGCGCAGGTAGGAATTTTTCGATTTCAAATTCCTGCTGCTGCCAGCCCTGATGATCTGGAATTGCTACTTCCGGAATTAAAATAAAGGACAAGGAGTGTCCTCTTAGAGACCTGCTGCCTTCCCCTGATTGTGTGTGGGGCAGGGTCCAGTCACGGTGCGAGGAGGTGCCGAGGGCTTAAAGGCTCTGAAGACAGCATGCCATGCCATGCCCTCCTCAAATGTGGTGAGTATTCCACGTTTGATTTCTGATCACTTTTTGAGATAAACTGCAAAACGTAGTGCTATAATATAGTGCTCCCCATCACTTGTAAATTTTGCCTAAATAAAGAGACATTTGGGGTTGAAATTGTCTATCCTGCATTGATTTATTACAGTCTGTGCTAAAAGGGCATTCTGGTTTAAACATAGAGCAGTCGATACCTTTGCTTCCACTGTCACAGAGGCCTAAAGGAGCTGTAATCAGCTCAGTGGCGTAGCAAAGGGGGATGGGGGTGCACTGCTCCGGACGACACAACTTTTGGGGGCAGCGGCCTCCCCCCACTCTTACATTCAGCTGCGGCGGGTGGCAAATGAAGGGACCACCGTGGGCAGAAAAAGGGCTAGCTACGCCACTGAATCAGCTACTATAGATATTAGAAAATAAGATTGGGTCGACTGAGATCCAAGGTTGTTCCATTATACAGATATAAAAAAAATGTTGAACAGTAGGAGAAACACAGCATACATGGGGCAAAATAAGCTATGAGGCAGTTTGCCATTCTCCCTAATTAATCTGGTCCAAACAGGCAGAGTAATGCTTAACTTTGAATGCTTTAGACCTTGAAACAGATGTGGAAAATTCTGACCCTGCTCTCTAAAAAAGCATGCTGGTCCTTCAAATCTAGATTTACAAATTCACAATCTACTGCTCAAATGGGTGCAATTTCTGTGGTTTCCCTCGTCTTCATTGTTTGATTTTGCTCGTGAGAAAGTGTCACTCATAGTCATTGAATATCACTCATAATTTCACTGAAATTATGAAAATTTCACACATTGGCAATCTGAAACTTTGGCACCTATGCCAGCATGAAGCTACTTTTTGGAGTGTGATCAAACAGGTGGGTTCTCCACCTTGCTTCTCCACATCGCAAGTAAGTGGCTCCTTTTCATTACGTTTTTAGGCATCCGTCTCTTAATTATGAATTAATTTCGTACTTGTGGGCTTTTTTAAACATATTTCTTTCTGTTAGTTTGCAAGCACCATGTCACTCTATGGGGCCCATTAACTTTTAGTAATAGGTGAGTGGTTTTTGTTCAATTGTGATGATACATATGAGAGCACCAGTAATTGCAGTGGGCAGATATCATGAAATTTGCATTCTGGGTCACATGTCTGCATGATTTCAGCACTTTTGAGGCCAGTTTATGAGCGCACATACATACATGTTTGTCCGAATCAATTTCATATGTGTTTGTCTAACTTTCTTCCAACAGGCTGGACAGATTCCTGATCTCTAATGTGAGACAATATATTTATATTTTTGTGCATGTCATGCTTTGCACCTGATCACTATTATAGTGTGTATACTACATAGGAATACTTGACTACACACACACACACACACACCCACACACGCATACACATACACACACACACACACACATGAACGTATTCTGGAGGTAGATTAGTGCATACGTACTTGTGAAATTTTATTTACTCACAGAAGCAGATAAGGCATGAAGCATGTTTACCCGGTTTTAGGAACCTAAGGCCCATTGGTCCCTTGTAAGTTTCTTATTCTTGTTTTTAATCTTGGAATGGGCTGTTTTCTGAATAATAAAGATTGGAAGCTGTTTACCTATAGCCAATTTTAACTTCATGTCCCAATCTACCATTTCCCTCTCTGAGTCAGGCACAAGGCAACACTCAACCATTTCACTTTGAACAATTTGAGTAAAAGATCTCCAACAAGGAGCCCCGTCGTAGGGGCCCTCTGGGCATTACAGCCCCGCCCAGTGAAGAGAACTGCCCGATGATGAAGGATGCCTTTAGTGTCAGACTTGTAAAATAAACCCCAGTGTTGTGTTGACTTATCTAGGGACTATACTATTTCAGAGAATTTACATCAGAAGGCCCACCTGGCCCCAAACCCAGGTGATAAATTGAACCAGATACTCAGCGCTGTCATGTTTTAGAGGGCAAGATTGATAAGGCAGTCATAGACTTGAACAACCTCCATGAAGACCACAGAAAATTGACAGCTAGAGTCCAACATTATTCGGACACTCTTGGAGAGGTCTGTGCGCAGCTGAAGGAGCTCCAAGGTAAACTCCACCACCTCACTAGGGGGGGTCATTAGGATTATGGACAGACTTTTGTCCTTCCGCCATCCAATCGTATTTGGGACCGCCCGCCTACAAGGCAGTGGTCCTATAGGGCAAATTAGGATGTGACCGCCACTTAGGCAGTCGCATTGCCCATGTTTTGCATTGTGGCGGGTGCTGCGCTCTGCAGCACCTGCCGCAAGCTAAAACAGACAGCCACACATATCCCTGCACTCCGTGCCAGGCACCATGTGGTGCCTACCACATGGTGTAGGGATGTGTACCAGGGCCTATGTTCTTGGCCCAAGGGGTTAGGGGGGCCTGCTACAGGCCCCCAAATCCGTTTCTGCCTGCTGATTTGCTGCAGGTTGAGTGCCGCAGGATGACTGGCGGAAAGCAATATTGTAATCCCTACGGTGGTGCCTGACAGGCACTGCCGCAATTCTGGGATTCCAGGGAGGTCCGACAGGGGGTCGGATACAGACCGCCTGTCGGGACCATGGCGGTCGGCGTTTCCGACCGCCACCCGTCAAAATGCCATTGTTATATGGTGGACGGAAATCCCTGGTAAGATAGCCAAAAGACCGCCACTGACAGCCTGTCAGTGGCAGGCCTTCAAACCATCGTAATGAGGCCCTAGGTGAGTGAAGCAACGAGATCGGAGAGTGGAAGATGCATAGGGGCCCAGTTTGACCAACAATTTCAACATTGTCGGACTTTCGGAAAGGACGGAGGGAGTGTACATGAGGTACCACTTATAGCAATGTCTAGTCAAATAGGTGGCTCTGCAGGGGTTCTCTCAGTTTTTTGTTCTGCAGCATACACACAGGGTGCTTGTGTGCCCTCCCCCACTTGGAGCACTGCCAAGACTGTCAGTGGCCCGACGTGTGCACTATAGGTGCTACAAAGGGCACATATGCTTGGCTTTTTCGATGTGAATGGGGCCACAGTCGCCATATATCCAGATTGCACAATGGCGGTACAGCAAAAGCAGACATCTTTCATGGCAATTAAAAAGAAGCTCTGAGAAGTAGGACTCCATTATTCACTCCTTTTTCCAGCTGTCTAAAAATCATGACAGAGAGAAACCAGGTTCTTTGATGATCCCTGGAGTGCTTGGGGCTAGTTAGAGAAATATGAAGCAAGGGTATGCTGAACCATATACCTGATAACTTCTACCAAAATGCAAAAGAAGAAGAAATGTTAGGCCAAGAAGATCAACCCGGCCCACTGATTCTCAGAATTCCTAGGAGAGAGCGATGGCTATAGATGTGGCATCAGCCTTCCACATCTCACGGTTCAGAACGGATAGTCAGCATTGAACGGATTCATTGCCTAGCTCAACGGACATGGAGAGCACACTTGGATCTCTCTGCCACAAAGCGGTGATATCCCATGGACAGCAGATGACCTATGCCACTATTGAGACTCCTACCGGTCAGGAATGTAATGCTTCCGCAATGATGGACCACATTGAATGAGTGTGGTGATGAGGAAACATAGCTGCACACAGAAAATTTGTGCTGACTGGCCCATCCTGAAGCTTGAACAACTGGACATTGGCAGGTTATCACCTTCCCAAGGGATCAAGAGTGGGGCGATGCAGCAGTTGCCTTGGGGAGAGTTGCCCCCTAGGAGAAACCCCAGTTGTCCGACTGGTATTGGGGTTTTGAACTTTTCTAAATGTTTGTTTTGCATTGGTTAGGCTGGCTGGCCATTGCCAACTCAACCTAAAGAGGGGTAGTTGGGCTTTCTCATTGTTTATATACTCAAGCTTATTTGATGTGGATAGGGTCACCTTCTCCTGGGGGAGTTGGGTGTGGGGGTTGAGAGATGGAATCGCTTGCTCGAGTTAGAGGAGGAAGTGGGGATTGTGCATAAATGTAGGTCGAAGCTGGAAAGTGCACAGGACTTTCACATACAATGCAGACCCGAATTACTAGGTACAGCCTCCTCAACTGGAATGTCAGGGGGATAGGCTCAATGGCTAAACATGACAAAATCTTTGCGTTTCTGAAGTGCAGGTGCACTGACATTATACTTTTAAAATAGATGCATGCAGTCAGGGAATGATTTAGGGACCTACAGCGCAGATGGTGGGGTCAGATCTTTGTGACCTCCTACTCTGCATTCTCCAGGTGAGCCAGAGTGTGGGTGAGGCTGTGGGTGCCATTCATGGCCACCGAATCAAGAATTTACAGAGAGGGATGATGCGTCCTCCTCGCTGGTGTACTGGATGGACTGCAGGCACCGAAAAGTGGCCAGACACACTTTCTCGCCGTGCTGCTGCTGCTCTTCCAGGACCACCCAGCGCCACTGACGGCAGGCACCCATCTTGATAGAACAGTGCCGCCCTTGGCAGGCTCCCTGACTGTCCTCCTTGCAAGAAACTTTAGGACCTGGGTGGACAACTAGGTATTGACTGACCCTTGGAGGTTACAAAAAATAGGGCATCAGGAGTATTCATTTTACTCTCTGATCTATGACCTCCATGTCCATCTAGACATGATACTCTGCTCTCCAGAGGTTTTGGGGCAGGTTCCATGGATGGAATATCTGGGATGCACATACTCGGACCACATCCCACTTCTCATGAGCCTGAATTGGGTCAGACATATGTCACCTATTTTCACTTGGAGGCTCAGGCCTCAGTTCCTGGCCGAACCCACATTTAGATAACCCTCAGCTAACATTGTATATGACAATTTACAGACCAATGACCAGATGGCGTTGCACAGTAATATTGTGTGGGATGCGTTTAAGGTAGTGGTGCATAGGGCATACCATGGAGGTTAACTAATACTCACTAAGGAACTGGTGAAAGTGGAGGACGATCTATGTCGACTCGAGATAAAAGCACAGGTGAACCCTCAGGTGCAAGACGGCCTGTGGAAGAAGCATAAGACTAACGCTAAGTTCCTAGATCAGTTGAAGTTTTTAAATAATGAGAATACTTTGCCATGGCGCATGCAGAAGGGGGGCCAAGTGGGGCAATGTCTTGGCTGGTCCACACAGAGTAGCGGGACCGACCCATCACACAAACACAGATCCTTCCTGGGGATATGGTCCATACACAACAGGATCTCCATGCGGTGTTCATGCACTACTTCAAGGACCTCTATAAAGTGTATGCTGTGACATGGGCTAAAACTATGAAGTAATTCTTTGCACATGCGGTGTTCAGACACCTAATGGGAGGGAAAGTGGAGGCCTTGGGTGGTCCAATCCTGGAGCCTGAAATCAAAGGCGTTCTCAAAAATCTGGCGCATCTTCTAAGACCCTAGGCATGGATGGGTTACCAGTCAAGTTTTACCAAACATATGCCTCTCTGCTGACATCATGACTGGTGAAAATGTATACAGAGGTGTTTGCATGCGGGAAACTACCCACCACTACCAGGAAAGCTCTAATAGTGTCCATATCCAAGCCCAATGGCAAGGCAGTAGAGGTCATGCCCTATCACCCTTCGGTCCAAGCTTAACAAGGATTATAAAATTCTCAGCAAGGTGCTTGCAAACTGCCTACACCCTCACCTTCGCTCACTAGTACACACCAACCAGAATGGATTTATCCTGCGGTGCAGTACCTCTGCCAATATTCAACTCTTATACCGAGTATTGGGGAAGCTCCATTAACCACCTTTCAGTGGCAGTGGTACTCTCCATTGACAACCAGAAGGTGTTTGATACCCTGCAGTGGGACTACCTGGGACAGATAATGAATAGGATGGCCTTAAGTACAGGATGGTACAAGTAGGTACTTCTTCCCTGTGCCACTCCAAATGCATGTGTTTGTACGGGGCGCTGCATCTCTGTGCTGTTTAGGGTGCACAGGGGCAGGAGACAGGGCTGCCCATGGTCCCCAATGCTTTTCGCATTGTCAATTGAACCATTTTCCAGCATGATGAGAGCTGAAGGACATGGGAGGGGCATGCCATTTCATCGTACATGGATGGCATTTTATTTAATCTGCTGGAGGATCACATCTGATGACATCACAAATGACATAGCAAACACAACAAGATGATGGATGGAGTGCTGAAACTTTTCAATCACTCACCCCCAGTCAGGAGATCTGTCTCGGTTTAATCCAATGTTCTTTTGCTCACTATGTCACCCCAGTTTGAACCCAGCCATATGGAAATCAGTCTTGACCCTGTTCGTCATGGGAACAGTCCAGTCCGAACTGCCAGGCCAGTTTCTCCCTGGACCAGAAACAAGCATCCTGGGACTGGTTTCGGGGTTTCACCCCTCATCAGCCAGGATAGCTTTAATCCAGTGGCACAGCTAGTAAGGGGTCCATGTCTGGGCATACCCTTGGCCACTTATGGTGAACATAGCAAACACAACAAGATGATGACGAAGTGCTGAAACCTATCAACCACTCACCCTCCGTCAAGAGATCTGGGTTTGGCCCCAGCAATATGCATATCCATCACATCCATGTTCGCTCTGTGTGGGTCTGTGAGTAGGTTTGTGAGTGTGACTGCATGGCTCTGTGAGTTGGTGTGTGAGTGCCTGTATGGGTATGTGAGTGAGTGAGTGAATGGCGGTGTGGGTCTTTGAGTGGGTGTGAGAGTGCTTGTGTTGGTGTCTGAGTAGGTCTGTAAGTGTTTTCTTCTAAAGTGCATCAAGATCCGCAAATCCATTGCAGATTCTCGATGTGGGAAAAATAAACTTTAAGGCAATTTCTTGCCCAGCATAGGTCCCTCTGAGATCCCTCTAACACACCCATAGGGTAAGGGTACCTCTATCCTAATCACTTTTATCACTATGCAGAAAAATGTTATGGCCTCAGGATCATTTCCCGATACTTAAAATGGCAGCAGCAACCTCCCGGTCAGGTTGTAGCCAGCCAACCACGGCTTTGCTGGTAGCGCGTGAACTTGTGGATCCACCTCAGTGGATCGGCGGAGGGTCTGCATCCCTAGATATACAAAATAGTTTTTCTTTGAATAACTCCACACCTAATGAATGGATTTACACCAAATAACAAAAAGGGCTCTTTCTTGACCAAGAGCTACCTCTCTGCCAAATTTGGTGTAATTCTGTCCAACAGTTCGGTCTGTGGTAGTGTCTAAAAGCCCTATGGGAAATTGCATGGGGAAAACGCATTTTGGGACCCCCCTCTTTTTCTCTGCCCCAACTTGATGAAGCACCCCAAAACTTTCAATAAAGCAATTGAATTCAGGTACGTACTAGTTTTGAAATTTTCATAGATTCGTCAAAAGGTGCAAAGCTAATAGCAAAACAAAAACTCTTTTCCTATGGAAACTAGATCCTAACTATAACTACCTATCAGATAGCTATAGTTATAACCTAGTTTCCATAGAAGAATGTTTTTGTTTTGCCAATAACTTAGCGCCGTTTGAAGAATCTTCACAAAATGTTCTAAACTAATTTGACGCTCTCTTCAGATGCTGTCTGGAAAGTGTCAGGGTGATCCATGAAGCAGGGGCGAGAAAAAGTAGGGGTCCCAAAATGTGTTTTCCCCACGTTAATTCCCATTGGGACTTTAGACACAACTTCAGCCCGAACCGCTGGACGGAATTACACCAAATTTGGTAGAAAGGTAGATATTGGCCCAGAGTAGTGCCTTCTGGTAGTTTGGTGTAAATCTATTCAGTAGTTTTTAAGATATTGACTGAAATCCAAATTTGTATATCTAGGGACATGGATCGTTTGCGGATCCGACTGTCCCCATGGTGTAAACTGATTGGCTGCCAACACGTCAAACAGGAAGTGTTGGCAGCCAAGCTAAGTCCCACAAAAAACCTTAAAATTATAGAAAAGGGGGCAGGGTAGGAATACCCTAACACCCTAGATGTGGTTGTGGGGTCCCAGTGGGACCCCACAGGGGTTTAAAACATTTGTTTTAAATGTTGCCGCATAATCGCAGATGGATCCATGGATTTATGGCAAAATTGAAAAAAAAGCGATTTGAAATGACCCCCGGGTGGGCAAGGTCCAGGGGCATTTAAAAAAAAAAAAAAGGATGCGGGTGCACTGGGCCCCTCTCCTAAGGCTCTTAGAGCCCCAGGGACCACCACCTCCCCAGGGCTTTATCTTTAAAAATGGAGGGGGGCTGCCTGGACCCCCCTCTTGGGCTTCGTTGAAGCCCTGGGAACCACAACCTCCCTGGAGAAAAATACTAGTAGTAAAGGGAGGCCAAGGGAGCCCCAGGTCCCACCACCTCCCTGGGGCCTATTAAATAAGGATAACTGGGAGTGGGGGCACACAATCCCCCTCCCGTGCTATATGTGGCCCCGGCAACCCCCACCTCCCCTGGGCCAGCCCATCAATACAAAAGGAGAGGGACCGCGTGGCCTCCCGCCTGGAGCCATACATGGCCCTGTGGACCACCACCTCCAGGGTGCCCACCCCTGGGACTTAGCTGTGTGCTCTGACTTGGCAGGAGCTTTTACAGCGGAAACACAAACTCCGCTCTCAGCAGGCAAGAGCTGTGGAACTGCTCCCGCTTGCTGAGAGCAGAGTTTTCATCTGTTTCCCTGCCTACTGTAAAGCAGATAAAAGGATAGCTCTCATAGACAGGGAGCTGCATGTTTAGCTCTCTGTCTGTGAGAGCAATGCCGGCTCCCGCAGGAGACCGGGAGCCAGCTGGGATCACAAGGGCCTTGAGGCGGTCCCATGGGAAAAGGAGGAGAAAGAGTCAAAATAAAGGTCAGAAACAAGCACAAACAGGCAGAATTATGGTCATAAACGAGCGGAAAGAGGCAGAATAAAGGTAATCAATGAGCAGAAAGAGGCAAAATAAAAGTGAGAAATGAGCAGAAAGAGGCAGAATAGAGGTCAGAAACGAGCAGAAAGAGGCATAATAAAGGGCAACAACGAGCAGAAAGAGGCAAAATAAAGTTCAGCAACAAGCAGATACAGACAAAATAAAAGTCAGAAATGAACTGGAAGGGTCAGAATAAAGGTCAGCAATGAGCAGAAATAGGCAAGATAAAGGTGAGAAACGAACAGAAGGAGGCAGAATTAAGGACAGAAACAAGCAGAAAGAGGTTGAATAAAGGTCAACAATGGGAAGAAAGTGGCAAAATAAAGTTCAGCAACGATCTGAAAGAGGAAATATAAAGATGAGAATTAGCAAAAAGAGGCAGAATAAAGGACAGCAACGAGCAGCAAGAGGCATAATAGAGGAGGGACACAAGTAGAAACAGGCAAAATAAAGGTGTGAAATGAGGAGAAAAAGCCCGAATAAAGGTCGGAAACTAGCAGAAAGAGGCAGAATAGAGGTCAGAAACAAGCAGAAAGAGGCAGAAAAAAGGTCAAAAACAAGCAGAAACAGGCAAATTAATGGACAGAAATGAGCAGCAGGAAGCAAAATAGAGATCGAAAACGAGCAGAAAGAAGCAAAATTAAAGTCAGAAATTAGCACAAAGTGGCAGAATAGAGGTCAGAAACGAGCAAAAAGAGGCAAAATAAAGTTCAGCAGCGAGAAGAATGAGGCAAAATAAAGGTCAGAAATGAGCAGAAAGGGAAAAATAGAGATCAGAAATGAGCAGAAAGAGGCAAAATAAAGGTCAGAAACAATCAGAAAGAGGCAGAATAAAGGTCAGCAATGAGCAGAAAGAGGTAAAATAAAGGTCAGAAATGACCAAAAAGAGCAAAATAGAGATCAGAAACGAGCAGAAAGAAGCAAAATTAAAGTCAGAAATTAGTACAAAGTGGCAGAATAGAGTTCAGAAACTAGCAAAAAGAGGCAGAATAAAGGACAGCAGAATGAGGCAAAATAAAGGTCAGAAATGAGCAGAAAGGGAAAAATAGAGATCAGAAATGAGCAGAAAGAGGCAAAACAAATCTCAGAAACAAGCAGAAAGAGGCAGAATAAAGGTCAGCAATGAGCAGAAAGAGGCAAAATAAAGTTTTGCAACGAGCAGAAGGAGGCAAAATAAAGGTGAGAAACGATCAGAAAGAGGCAGAATAAAGGTCAGAAACAAGCAGAAAGAGGCACAATACAGGTCAGAAACAAACAGAAAGAGGCAAAATAAAGGCGAGTAATGATCAGAAACAGGCAGAATAAAGGTGTGAAAGAAGCAGAAAGAGGCAGAACAAAGGTCAGAAACAGAAAGAAAAAGGCAAAATAAAGGTCAGAAATGAGCAGAAAGAGGCAGAATAAAGGCCATCAACGAGCAGAAAGAGACATCATAAAATAAAGGTGAAAAAGGAGCAGAAAGGGGCAGAATAGAAATCAGAAACAAGTAGAAAAGAGGTCATAAACAAGCAGCAAAAGGCAGAATAAATATAAGGAATGCGCAGACAGAGGCTAAATTAAGGTCTGGAACAAGCAGAAAGAGAGGCAAAATAAAGGACAGAAACGGGCAGCAAGAGGCAAAATACAGATCAGAGATGAGAAGGAAGAAGCAAAATAAAGGTCAGAAATGAGCAGCAAGAGGAACAATAAAAGGGCTGAAATGAGCAGAAAGAGCAAACTAGATATCAGAAACTAGCAGAAAGAGGCAAAATAAAGGTCAGAAACTTGAGCAGAAAGAGGCAAAATGAAGGAAAGAAACCAGCAGAAAGAGGCAGAATAGGCAGAATAGAGATCTTAACGAGCAGAAAGAGGCAAAATAAAGGTAAGAAATGAGAAGAAAGAGGAAAAATAGAGATGACAAATGAGCACAAAGAGGCAAAATAAAGGTCAGAAACAAACAGAAAGCAGCAAAATAAAGGTCAGAAACTAGCAGAAAGAGGCAAGATAAAGGTCAGAAATTAGCAGAAACAAGCAGAATAGAGGCCAGAAACAAGCAGAAAGAGAAAGAGTAAAGGTCAGAAATGAGCAGAAAGAGGCTAAATTAAGGTCAGAAACAAGCAGAAAGAGGCAAAATAATAGACAGAAATGAGCAGCAGGAAGCAAAATAGAGATCGGAAACGAGCAGAAAGGGGCAAAATAAAGGTCAGAAAATAGCACAAAGTGGCAGAATAGAGGTCAGAAACGAGCAAAAGAGGTAGAATAAAGGTCAGCAACGAGCAGAAAGAGGTAAAATAAAGGTCAGAAATGAGCAGAAAGGGAAAAATAGAGATCAGAAATGAGCAGAAAGAGGCAAAATAAAGGTCAGAAACAAGCAGAAAGAGGTAAAATAAAGGTCAGAAATGAGCAGAAAGGGAAAAATAGAGATCAGAAATGAGGAGAAAAAGGCAAAACAAAGCTCAGAAACAAGCAGAAAGAGGCAGAATAAAGGTCAGAAACGAGCAGAAAGAGGCACAATAAAGGTCAGAAATAAGCAGAAAGAGGCAAAATAAAGGCGAGTAATGAGCAGAAACAGCCAGAATAAAGGTGTGAAAGAAGCAGAAAGAGGCAGAACAAAGGTCAGAAACGAGCAGAAAAAGGCAAAATAAAGGTCAGAAATGAGCAGAGGCAAAATAAAGGTCAGAAACAAGCAGAAAGCAGCAAAATAAAGGTCAGAAACGAGGAGAAAGAGGTAACAGAGATCAGAAATGAGCAGAAAGAGGCAAAACAAAACTCAGAAACAAGCAGAAAGAGGCAGAATAAAGGTCAGCATTGAGCAGAAAGAGGCAAAATAACGTTTTGCAACGAGCAGAAGGAGGTAAAATAAAGGTGAGAAACGAACAGAAAGAGGCTGAATAAAGGTCAGAAACGAGCAGAAAGAGGCACAATAAAGGTCAGAAACAAACAGAAAGAGGCAAAATAGAGGCGAGTAATGAGCAGAAACAGGCAGAATAAAGGTGTGAAAGAAGCCGAAAGAGGCAGAACAAAGGTCAGAAACAAACAGAAAAAAGCAAAATAAAGGTCCGAAATGAGCAGAAAGAGGCAAAATAAAGGTCAGAAACAAGCAGAACGCAGCAAAATAGAGGTCAGAAACGAGCAGAAAGAGGCAAGACAAAAGTCAGAAACTAGCAGAAAGAGGCAGAATAGAGGTCAGAAACAAGCAGAAAGAGGCAGAATAAAGGTCAGAAACTAGCAGAAAGAGGCAAAATAATGGCCAGAAATGAGCAGCAGGAAGCAAAAAAGAGATCGGAAATGAGCTGAAAGAGGCAAGATAAAGGTTAGAAATGACCAGAAAGAGCAAAATAGAGATCAGAAAGAAGCAAAATAAAGGTCAGAAATTAGCAGAAAGTGGCAGAATAGATGTCAGAAACGAGCAAAAAGAGGCAGAAGAAAGGTCAGCAACGAGCAGATTGAGGCAAAATAAAGGTCAGAAATGAGCAGAAAGGGAAAAATAGAGATCAGAAATGAGCAGAAAGAGGCAAAATAAAGGTCAGAAAAAAGCAGAAAGTAGCAAAATAAATGTCAGAAACGAATAGAAAGAGGCAACATAGAGATCAGAAATGAGCAGACAGAGGCAAAACAAAGCTCAGAAACAAGCAGAAAGAGGCAGAATAAAGGTCAGCAATGAGCAGAAAGAGGCAAAATAAAGTTTTGCAACGAGCAGAAGAAGGTGAAATAAAGGTGAGAAGCTAGACAGAAAGAGGCAGAATAAAGGTCAGAAACGAGCAGAAAGAGAAACAATAAAGGTCAGAAACAAGCAGAAAGAGGCAAAATAAAGGCGAGTTACGAGCAGAAACAGGCAGAATAAAGGTGTGAAAGAGGCAGAACAAAGGTCAGAAACAAGCGGAAAAAGGCAAAATAGAGGTCAGAAATGAAACAGAAAGAGGCAGAATAAAGGCCATAAACGAGCAGAAAGAGACATGATAAAGGTGGAAAAGGTGCAGAAAGAGGCAGAATAAAGGTCAGAAAATAGCACAAAGTGGCAGAATAGAGGTCAGAAACGAGCAAAAGAGGCAGAATAAAGGTCAGCAACGAGCAGAAAGAGGTAAAATAAAGGTCAGAAATGAGCAGAAAGGGAAAAATAGAGATCAGAAATGAGCAGAAAGAGGCAAAATAAAGGTCAGAAACAAGCAGAAAGAGGTAAAATAAAGGTCAGAAATGAGCAGAAAGGGAAAAATAGAGATCAGAAATGAGGAGAAAGAGGCAAAACAAAGCTCAAAAACAAGCAGAAAGAGGCATAATAAAGGTCAGCAATGAGCAGCAGAGAAAAATAAAGTTTTGCAACGAGCAGAAGGAGGCGAAATAAAGGTGAGAAATGAACAGTAAGAGGCAGAATAAAGGTCAGAAACGAGCAGAAAGAGGCACAATAAAGGTCAGAATTAAGCAGAAAGAGGCAAAATAAAGGCGAGTAATGAGCAGAAACAGCCAGAATAAAGGTGTGAAAGAAGCAGAAAGAGGCAGAACAAAGGTCAGAAACAAGCAGAAAAAGGCAAAATAAAGGTCAGAAATGAGCAGAGGAAAAATAAAGGTCAGAAACAAGCAGAAAGCAGCAAAATAAAGGTCAGAAACGAGGAGAAAGAGGTAACATAGAGATCAGAAATGAGCAGAAAGAGGCAAAACAAAGCTCAGAAACAAGCAGAAAGAGGCAGAATAAAGGTCAGCATTGAGCAGAAAGAGGCAAAATAACGTTTTGCAACGAGCAGAAGGAGGTAAAATAAAGGTGAGAAACGAACAGAAAGAGGCTGAATAAAGGTCAGAAGCGAGCAGAAAGAGGCACAATAAAGGTCAGAAACAAACAGAAAGAGGCAAAATAGAGGCGAGTAATGAGCAGAAACAGGCAGAATAAAGGTGTGAAAGAAGCAGAAAGAGGCAGAACAAAGGTCAGAAACAAACAGAAAAAAGCAAAATAAAGGTCCGAAATGAGCAGAAAGAGGCAAAATAAAGGTCAGAAACAAGCAGAACGCAGCAAAATAGAGGTCAGAAGCTTGAGCAGAAAGAGGCAAGACAAAAGTCAGAAACTAGCAGAAAGAGGCAGAATAGAGGTCAGAAACAAGCAGAAAGAGGCAGAATAAAGGTCAGAAACTAGCAGAAAGAGGCAAAATAATGGCCAGAAATGAGCAGCAGGAAGCAAAAAGAGATCGGAAATGAGCTGAAAGAGGCAAGATAAAGGTTAGAAATGACCAGAAAGAGCAAAATAGAGATCAGAAAGAAGCAAAATAAAGGTCAGAAATTAGCAGAAAGTGGCAGAATAGATGTCAGAAACGAGCAAAAAGAGGCAGAAGAAAGGTCAGCAACGAGCAGATTGAGGCAAAATAAAGGTCAGAAATGAGCAGAAAGGGAAAAATAGAGATCAGAAATGAGCAGAAAGAGGCAAAATAAAGGTCAGAAAAAAGCAGAAAGTAGCAAAATAAATGTCAGAAACGAATAGAAAGAGGCAACATAGAGATCAGAAATGAGCAGACAGAGGCACAACAAAGCTCAGAAACAAGCAGAAAGAGGCAGAATAAAGGTCAGCAATGAGCAGAAAGAGGCAAAATAAAGTTTTGCAACAAGCAGAAGAAGGTGAAATAAAGGTGAGAAACGAACAGAAAGAGGCAGAATAAAGGTCAGAAACGAGCAGAAAGAGAAACAATAAAGGTCAGAAACAAGCAGAAAGAGGCAAAATAAAGGCGAGTTACGAGCAGAAACAGGCAGAATAAAGGTGTGAAAGAGGCAGAACAAAGGTCAGAAACAAGCGGAAAAAGGCAAAATAGAGGTCAGAAATGAGTAGAAAGAGGCAGAATAAAGGCCATAAACGAGCAGAAAGAGACATGATAAAGGTGAAAAAGGTGCAGAAAGAGGCAGAATAGAGATCAGAAATGAGCAGAAAAGAGGTCAGAAACACGCAGCAAAAGGCAGAATAAATGTAAGGAATGAGCAAAAAGAGGCTAAATTAAGGTCTGAAACGAGCAGAAAGAGGCAAAATAAAGGACAGACATGGGCAGCAAGAGGCAAAATAGATATCAGGAGTGAGAAGGAAGAAGCAAAATAAAGGTCAGAAATGAGCAGAAAGAGGAAAAATAGAGATGACAAATGAGCATAAAAAGGCAAAATAAAGGTCAGAAACAAGCAGAAAGAGGCAAGATAAAGGTCAGAAACTAGCAGAAAATAGCAAAATAAATGTCAGAAACGAGCAGGAAGAGGCACAATAAAGGTCAGAAATAAGCAGAAAGTGGAAAAATAAAGTTCAACAACGCACAGAAAGAGGCAAAATAAAGGTCAGTAGTGAGCATTCACTCAGAGACCTTCTCAGACGCTCTCATATCCATTCACAGACCCATTTTAATCATGTACCCTCTCACAGACAAACTCAGATACGTACTCTCTTACTCGCTCACAGATCTCCTCAGAGACTCATGCACCAACTCACAGACCCTCTCAGAGCCTCAGACACCCACTCACAGACCCACTCAGACACTCATATACCCACTTAGAGCGCCACTCATAGTTTCTCACACTCACTTATAAATCTACCCAGCCACTCATACACCTACTGAAACGCTCATACACTTGCATACTCAGTGTCAAAGGTTAATGATTGCAGATAGGAAATACAATTTAAAAAATCTTACACATTCACTTAACAAAACAAAGTTTTTAGAGATGATATAGTTAGGAAATAGAATAAAAAAAACTTAGAAATTCCCTGAAAACAGCAAAGGTTTAAGGGACGTTATTGTTAGGCACAGATTTCACTTCTACAAAACCGTTAATATTCAGTGCATATGTTATAGTTACCTAAGCTAACTATAACTTACGCCCCCACAAAGTACTAATTATGACCTCACATATTACATCACTCATGACATGGTCAGTGACATCACCCATGACATCACTGTTGACATCTCAAATTACATCACTGATGACATCATCCACAGAACCACCCACACACACACCCATAAAACCTCTCATACACCCACTCCCACACAATTCCTCACATACCCATTCAAACAACCATAACAGTATTCACATAGCCAAACACTTGTCCATAGAGTCACTTACACTTATACACACTCACACAGCCACTCACACACCCACTAACTCACCCAGGATTCAAGCTAGCCTGGCTGATGAGGGCTGTTAGCCCGAAACCGGTCCCAGGATGCTTGTTTCCAGTCCAGGGAAGACAAGGCTTGGCAGTTCGGGCTGGACTGTTCCCATGAGGCACAGGGTCAAGACTGATTTGCATATAGCTGTATCTGAACTGGTGTGGCAAAGTGAGCTAAAGAATGATGATGGATTCTACCCAGATCTGTGACTGGGGGTGAGTGTCTGAAAAGTTTCAGCGCTCCATCCATCATCTCCTTGTGTTTGCTAAATAGTGAGTTGGCCTGGGTATAGAAATTCACTCCGCTCGCGTAGTTTGCAGAATTCGGGAAAACTGTGCTCCATGTGTAACACGGAGTTTCCACGTAATTCCACCATCTGGCTGCATGGAGTGGAATTTCTTTTCTGTTCACACAAGTGAGACCTCTTTTGGTGCACGCTGGCGAGCGCTACAAGACCTGCTGGGTGCTAACGAGCCCGAGCGAGATTTTGCCAACTGCTAGCCCTGCTTCCAGCTGCGATGGCGTCTTTTTCGTGATGTTGGCAACCATGAGCAACCACGGCTGCACCTTCAGCAGATTCTCGAGAAACAGCAAAATCTACTCAAAAACATATTTTCAAGTTAATTTTCTACTCCAACAGACCAGTCAAGTTGTTTTTTTTGTGTGAGAACTTTTTTATTTTACTTTAATTTTTCAACAAGAAGGAAGTGCCCCAAAGACTCCAGCTTCCTGTTCCTGTCCAGCAGGCTCCTCCCAGTTCTTTGCCCAGCTACTGGTCACTTTTCGTTTGGACTTGGAGCTGGAAGGATCACTCTCTTTGTCTGCTGGATATATATTATTGGATTTAAGGACTTTGTTTTTGAGATATCACAAGTAAGTTCAAAAACTCTTGTAAGGGTGTTGTTTGTTTGATAAAGGGCATGCACCATTCTTTATTTCTACTTTTATTTGAAATTTTTTGTGGTGAGTGGCATGTAGTTTTAGTAGGGGCTTTTTGCACTTAATTTTTCATTCTTTGAAAAGGAAAAGTGTTGCACAGTTCATTACATTTTCTCTAAGTTTGTTAAATTTGCAATATTAATTTATTTTACTATGGGGCCGAGTCTGCCAATGGGCCATCCAGCCAGTAGGCCCAGGTCAGTACTGTTCATGGGTGCATGAAACAACTGTTTCTGTGGTATATGCTGTTTTAAAATATCATGTAGGGCTGGGATGCCATTGGACTAAAAATATTTTTATTTTTTTGTATTTCACTTTTTGTCTGCAAAAAGTGTATAGGTGTAGTAATATTAGTTGCCTTTAATTGTCATTTTTGGCATTGCTGAAATTGATGGCAGTGGAATGTTTTTTCCAGTATTATCAATGCCTTCTTTGTCTGGCCAGTGTGTGTGTGTGTATTTGCCATAGGCTGCAATTTGTTTATTTTCTCAATGCCAAGAGGCCAGGGTCCATTTTGTGTAGTCAGTGTCCTAAGGCCTCATGTTTTCTTTGTTTTTCATGCCTCCTTGCTTGTTGTTATCTGATCATGTGGCTGGTGACCATTTTATGTAGCCAACCAGTTTGCTTTTGCCATAGGCCTGCATGTGTTCTTTGTTGTGGTCATGCCTTCTTGCTTGCTGTTGTTGTTTGACCATGTGGTCGGTGTTCATTTTGTGAAGCCAACCAGTGTGCTTTTGTCATAGGCTTGCATGTGTTATTTATTGTGGCCATGCCTCCTTCCTCGCTCTTATTGTTTTACTATGTGGTTGGTGATCATTTTGTGCAGCCACCCTTTTTTCCAGTTTTCAAAGGGAAGATGATAGGAGAGAGGTATGCCTTTTTGTATTTGCTGATTTTTTAAAAAACTTTTGCCTGATAGTAGTTTAATATTATGCTTGAGGATCATTGTAGTATTTGTATTAACAGTGTCTTATAGTATATGCATTTGTAAAAAAAATTCACCTGCACCTCCTTGCCTCCCAATGGGTTTCTCATAGTCCCCTAGTATCCCCTAGTGGAACAGCAATTATTTTTTTTGTTATTTATTATTTCTTTCTTTAATTTTATCTTTCTTTTATTTTTTTTAATTATTTTTTACTGTTCTTTTTAATTTACATTTTTGATTTAAGTTATTTTTAAATACATATATTTTTTAACATTTTCCACCATCTATCTACTACCTGCCTGCCATGGGTACAGAGCCACACAACAGCATTTTTTAAAGTATTATTATTCCATTTCCCCCTGGACCCCCTGCCTGCCATAGGTGAACAAACACCACCATTTATTTTTTAAGGATTTTTCCCCCTGGACCTCCTTATCTGCCATTGGCGCACACCAGCATTAATTTTTTAATCATTATTAAATTTTCCCCGGCAGCTCCCTGAATGCCACAGGTGCCTCCCTTAGACGCACACAAAGCAAACAGTTACATTTGTATGTTGTTATCCTGGTTGAAAATGAAATATGGTCTGGTGGTGTGGTTTGACTTTGGAATGGATATACTATTGTTGTTAATTATTAAATGATAATAATGATTACTTAAGTAACCACACTAAATTACATTGTCTTTGTCTGTACTAATTCAAATGGCAACAATGCCACATTTCACTAAATGTTTTTCTTGCGTGTTTGCTTACAGGTGCACAAGAGACATCACTCAGAGTACTGCCTGTCACCTTAGTCCTCCAATCGCTTCTGCTTATGCCGCTAAGTGCTACTGCCAACTGACAGCTTCAAGATGGCCCCAAAGAAAGGTGCTGCCAAGAAAGTGGCCGGTGGGGAGGAGAAGAAGAAGCAGATTTCCACCAATGGTGTGTTGGCTCAATCCTTTTTCAGGGGTTGTGTGTCTGATGCACCTGCCTCCAGGAAGCAAGCTGAGAGAAGTACTCCCACATCAACAGCACCACCCCATCCTAAGTCCAATGCCATGTCTCTCAGTGAGGAAGCCACTGCAATCATGTCTACGCTGACGAGTAGTGACATTGAGTTGTATTTGTCTCTTTCACAAAGTAGTACCTAGTCGTTGCAGGAAAGTGGACAACAGCTGTAGCCAGCAATAGATCTTCTTGAAGTAGCAGCAGAACAGGAGGTTGAGCTTCCTGCTGATCAAGAACCTCCTCTTTTACTACCATTGGCTTCCAGGTCTCAAGCAAGAAAAAGGAAGGGTACTCCACCATTTTCTCCAAGACCCCCTTCTGATGATCTGGACACGAATTGGACCCCGGCTGAGTCTGAGACTCGCCAGGAGAGGCTCAGGACAAGGAAAGTTCCTGAATCAAGAAGTGCTGCAATTGGTTGGACAAGCTTTGCAGCAGAGTGCTGTTCACACTATCCACCTGACAACTGACATGTGGAGCAATTGCCAAGCCACTGATTACATGGGTATCACTGCACACTGGATCTCTTTTATAGGTGTTAGTAAGGAGGACAGTATGATGGGCCAGGCTATACTGTTGTTTTATCTGCTACACAACAAGTTAAAAAAGGAGTCTGAACGGTTCGGGCTCACAGGTGAGAATGAAAACAAAGATGTGCATGAGTTGGTTGAGGGCTTAATCCTTTGCTTGGATGCTAATGCAAGGCTGCAAAAAGGCATTGTGTCACACAAAGAGTACATCTGGGCCACAATACTTGATCCACGGAACAAGAAAATACTAGCCACTTTCAGTCGGGCTTATGTGCAGTGCAGAGGCCAAGGCAAAAGAGGTTGAGCAATTGGCAGCACCAATGACCATTCAAAGGATGTTCCAGGAGTATCTGGATGACCTAGAAGATGTCTATGTGGATCAAAACCCATTGGTGTATTGGTATGGGAAGATGCACCAATGGATTGTGTTCAGCAGGCTGGCAATAAAGTATCTAGCTTGTCAAAGAGCCAGTGTGTCTTCTGAGCGTGTGTTCAGTGCAGCTGGTGCAGTTGTCACAGTGAGAAGGAACAGTCTCTTGCCTCAAAATGTGGAGAGATGGAACATGATCGAAATGAACCAAAAACCTTATACCACGAATTTCACCATTCCTGAAATATCACAGGAGGAGGATGAGGGTGCTTGGTCAGACTCAGTTCAGAGTGTGTTAGCTGACCAACTTCTGGCTGAACTACCTGA